>CM076396.1:43110773-43710773 GCA_038363315.1 Mugilogobius chulae | reverse complement strand
GGTGCAGGCCTCATTAAGATTGATGAGGAGTGCCCAATGTCATGGCTGGGTTAGCAGCCCATTGGCGAGCTACGGTCGCCCCTGTGCCGCGCTCTGGGCTCGACGACGCACCACATAATTATCTGGTTAAACGTCAAATGAACAGGCTAATTTATTCACCTGGGTTATTTATGAGCCTGGGCTGGCCATAGAAATGTTTCCGCACTGACCATTAAAATAAGGACAAGAACACACTCTGAGGTGAAGCATGCTTGTAATGTCAACAACAACCAAGAAAACTGTCACAACTTTACAATCTTTACTGGGAATTTTGAATTTACCATAAACTGTAAAATAATTAAATGTAATCAAGCTTTTTGATTATGTCCTGCATATTTGCTAATATATGCATCTGTTTACTCAGCGTGTAATTAGGATTAATATTTCTTGCTTGAATCGTAAATTTCGTTTGAAGTTTCAAATCTAAGATTTAAGAGCTCAGATATTCAATATAAATGTATTATCTTGCTCTCAAAGGCTTCTGTATTATACATCTATGCAGCTTTTAAAGTCATTTTTGTGTTTAACCTTTCAGTTCCCAGTTCAGAGAAAAGGACCCTATCCATTATGGAAGCACCCTAGTGAACGTGATGCTAATGTAAAGCCAGTATTTGATTTTCAGTTTGTTCATTATTAATAGTATATGGTGCTTCAAACAGTTATCAGGAATATAAAGTGGTTTTTGTGGTGATTTGATGATCATCTGTTATTGTGGAATTTATACTATGTCTTTTTTTTTTGCTATGATGTACTGTATACACATTTAGTATAAAAATATATGAAGTGAGAGTAATGGTGGCTTATTGGTAAAAAGTTCAAATTCAGCTGTATTTAGTGTATTCTCTAGGGTGTTTTCAAACCGCCTGTGGTAATGCTACAGTAATTCAGTAATACTAAAGTACTTTGACTAATTTGAATCTAAATCCACAGCATTATTCTTGTCATACCTGCTTGTCGAAGCCTGATCCTGTCAGATCTCAGAAGCTGGTCAAGTTAGGGCGTGGTTAAACTTGGATGGAAACACCAGGTTCCACAGTGGGACGACAAGCGCGGACACATAACCCACATCGCCACAGTGTCTGCCTATAATGGATAAGTGGATCCTTAATTGTGAAGCACTTTGAATGCTATGAAAGGGGAGAAAGCGCTAGATAAATGGTGACCATTTACCGTTCTTTAACATATTTGAAAAATAAGAATTCTGTTTAGCTATGGCCGCAATGACACAGATATATATTGCTTGTATGAAGCTCACTGGTTGTACTTAATCTGGAGCTTATATGTTGGTGGAGAGCAGTCAGTTACCCTACACACATATGCAATCTTTTTTGTTTTACAGAGGCAATTTTGTCATTTCATGTACTGAACACTTCTCTTTTGCTGCTTGTGTGTCTGTATTATGAATGAAAAAAAACACACACACCGATATAGTCATAGCTTAGATGTCATGTGAATGCAACCTGTTGAGTTTATGAATAGCTTCTACAAGATTAAAATATTATGAAACTGTTTAGAAATAATTGTTTTTGCTCCTGGAGATATAGGAAACCTTACACCTCCAAAGTTCTATTAAGTTAGCCGGAAATGTTAGTATATTAAAGTCTGACAACTTGATTCCAAAACATATTCTTTACTAGTGCAGAGAGCTTTAAAAACCCAGCCTCCTCTAACCTGGATCAGTGCCTGACTTAAGTTTGGGGTTAAACCAAACACAAAACAAAGTACGGATTTAGACAATCTGAGCTTCCCTTAAATCCCTTTGTAATGCCTTGACTTGAATAATAAGCTTGCCCCAGCTCGCAAGATGGAGTAAAAGAGAAACTCACTGGCACAATGATTCAAGGAGACTTTGTTTTTTTACAAAGTGGGCCAACAATGTGCGGAGAATGTCTTATGAGGAGGAGGAGAGAGCAGCCCCCGCCCCCCCACCACTTCCTCTTGCGGAGGAAGTGAGAGTGGAATATCAAGAACCTTCTCATTAGGAAACACCATATGGTCGCACCAAACAAGAGCAGCTAGCCAGTGGGCCGGAGCCGTTTAGCCGAAAATGTTCCTAAAATACTTTATTTGTCCTTTGGTGAAACAAAAGAGGAACTGGTTTACAGTACAAATATGGTGTCCTAAACGTAGCGTAGGCTCTGTGTAATATTCAGAAAAGTCTAAATGATTGAAGGACTGGTTGGGCTGATGATTGGAGTACGTAACTTTTAAATACTATTTTGGACCTACAACTGGAACTACCTCTTTCAGTGTCTTTGAGATTGCAATATTTAAACAAAAATATAGTCTGACAATTTCAATAAACATTGAGCTCAATTTCAAGTGTCTTGTAAAGCAGTGGTTCCCAACCTTTTTCATCTTGAGTACCCCTTAATCATGATCTCACACATGGAGTACCCCTTTATGTCATGTGTTTTTTTAGGGGTAGAATCTTTACTCATATATTTTCATTTAAAACCATTGCATTTTATTTCTTAATATATATTCTATGTCAAACAAATGCCTCTCAACATGTAAAATGTGCTGCAAATAACCTTTTTCACATTACAATACTTGCAATTCTACTGTTCATTTAAATCTGTAAACATCCCAAGGACCCCCAGGCAAATGTTTGTGTACCCGCTGGGGTCCACGTACGACTGGTTGGGAAACATTGTTGTAGAGTTGAAAATCAAATACTAATCAATGCTGAAACTAGTATTGACAGTATATAATCTTGTAATTTAAGCACATACTGGTAAATGACATTAACAGAACGCAATTTGGCCTCTTCTAAACAATTTTTAATGATGAAAAAGTACCTTTATTTTGTGTTGAAAATAAGGTATTTGTATCCATTGTAATCTAATTCAGGTTTGTGAGAGTGCTTGTGGCTTTGCGGAAGTTCACATGTTTTTCTTTCCTTTTTGTATTTACAATTTCAATTGTATTTGAATCCTGCAGTTGAAAAGTGAAGTGATGCTGTCATGATCTGATTACACAGGCAGATGGGAGGTTAACAACACCACTCCCTGACGCTGCATTAGCTCTGGAGCTCTGGAGCTTGGGTCACACAATCACCAGACAAGTGGTCTTTTGGAGGGCAGAGAACACATTATATCTAACAGCTGTGCCACTGCTCAGGTAATGACATCCATGAGGTGAAAACAGAAGAGTAGAAAAACAGCACAACCTCACATCTGTGGGACCACTCCATAGTTGTAATTACTCAATTACAGTATATACTATGCAACTTTAATGTTATATGTAAAAGCAAAACAGATGTTTTACATGTCTTTATATGTATATATTGTTTTTATTGAACAAATCTGCAAACTCATCGCTATACTTTTGTTTTAAACCTTTTTTGCATTATTTGATGCATAGAATATTGCACTAACTACTCTAAGATACTGTTCTGAAGATCATCTTAAGTACATTAGAAAATGGCCCATTATAATTGCTCCTATCTGTACTTCAAATGAGTATTTAGTTTGAATATTAAACTAAGGCACTGCAGACAATTAACATCAGACATTAACTCTACGACAATAACCAAATCTTTCTGCCTTTTTTTTTCTGTTTTCACTCAGAGTACCAAGAGTATTGTGTGCATGTAACCCACAGCTCTGATGCATGGTCTCTGTCCGTGTCATATGTGATGCTGTGTAAACCTGAGTGATTCTGCTGCTGTCTGATCCTCAGAGGGAGCTTGTCAAACCACTGCTCATAGGTTGAAAGGGAATTATTAACACCATCCATGCCCTTCAGCTATTTTCTCTGTCCGGCTGAGCAAGATGGGTGAAAAATAATAATATATGGCTGGCATTATGTCTGCATACCTCTTGTTTTTATAGTCCATCCCTGGGCTTTTCAAGTGTGTAGCAGCTCGACCCTCTTACGCTAGATAATGAGACGACAGAATAAAACATGTACAGAAAAAGAAATACAATCTCTTTCGGAGAGGTGGCAGAGGACATAACATCCATCTTGGCTGACCAAAGTTGCGCTGGGCTGCATCACTCAAATGCAATGGCTTTTGGTGAAGTCTTTGTGTTTGGTTTTTGTAAGTGTGAAAGTAACACTCACAGTGGCCAAGATCAAAAGCTTGGAAAATGGCTCACGAGTGTGCTGGCAGCCGATTGCTCCTTCTCTGCACAGCTCCACAAAATGATCTTCCATTTTCTCTGCGATACCCTAATCTTGTGGGCATTTGTGATATGACAAGGAATGTAAAGTAAGCAGGTGAGGGAGACAGTGTAGGCTCTTTTCATGTACTTTCTGGAATTGGTCGTCTTTAATGGTGAAAAACATTTAAATGGTCTTTTTCAAACTGTTATGCCAGTGGATGTATATTATATTGATTGCTCATAGCTTGCCATCAAAACATAAAAACAAGTTGAAAACCGTCAACTCACTCAAGGCGCTGGATTTCCTTGCTATCCTTGAATAGAGGTGCAACGTATTTTCAGCTACATTATTTGAAATGTATTATACTGCTCCATAATAAGATCCCTGGTCTAAATCTGTGCAAATTAAAAAATATACTTAATTTGAGGTTTGAGCCCAGCCCTCAAATAAAAATTCATTTAGTATTTTTCAAAAGCAGTGACCTTGATAACGTTTTGTTCTTGCAAGTTGTTACTACCATCACTCTAATCTTAAAGGTGAACAAAGTGAATATCGTAGCAAATAGTAACATCAGTAAATGGCTTGCTCTGCAGCGTAAACACGATGTGTATTAAGTTTATTCTACAAAAAATCAGTATTATGTCATTTCCTTAGTATGTTACTAGAACCATTTAAATCTCAAATAATACTAAAATGATATTACTGATAACCAGAGGAGGTTGCACTGGGACTTTGGAGGACTGACCTACACTACAGTATTAGCAGAGCTGAGTACCTCACAACCTTCTGACCTCTTATTAACTTCACTGCACAGCAGCACATCCTGGCTCCCGTTTGGACACTGGTCACAACTGGGCTTGTGCCTTCACATAGATTTTTTATGACATTTATTGATTTCTGTACACTCTTCCCCCACACAATAAGGTGGCCAGCTCAAACTGAACTGAAAATTGATCCTTGCCATTATTGGTCCCTAAGCTCAGCTCCATTTGAACCCTGGACTCCAGACCTGTTGAAAGGGTCAGAGAAATGACCACCACTGCTGCACTGTCAGAGGGCTGCTGCTTCTATTGATTTGGGAATTGGATTTAAAAATTTGTCTCCATTTATCTCCAGGATTCTCTCAATGAAATTGAGACCCTGTTTTGAATGTAATGTAGAGCAGCAAAACACTGGACCAACCACCAAAATCTTCACTGTTATACTTTTGGGGGCCTAAGGGGAGCCCTAAAAACTTGTTTACACACAATTGAGCTTGAAATCAATTGTTATTTTGAATCATAACACAAGTAAAAAATTTTCAACTACAGTAATTTAAAATTGTATAAATTTTTATCTTTAATTTTAAATAGAAACACCAAACATTTTTTTCAGAATTAAGAGATTTTTTATTGGGGTTCTCAATAGATCTTTATATGAAGAATTGGGGCTTTAGACTAGACAGAGCCTCCAAGACCTGTAGAAACTACCTGACCTACAACCCCAACAACAAACACAAGAGCATCTACATTGATACCCATTCACTTCTTGTATTTCTGTCTATCCTGTTAAATTTATTATCTGTTCTTTTGGCAGGGGAGCATCCACCAGGGTGTTGCTGTTTGGCTAGGCTGCCCACTGTGAAGCTGCAGCTTTGAACGTGTTCCCAGATGTGCTTATTCCGGCGTAGTGGTTCATTTGAGGAGCCCGCTTAATTAGTGTGTCTGTGGGATTCTGTTTTTGTTTGAATCTTTCCGAGCTTACACACATAAATGGCTCATTGTGGGTAATATTATCGACTGTGAGTGCGCGTGCCCATGTGTTCCGGGGTAATTGTCTCTCAAGAAGCTCTCAACCGGTTCAGGCTTTTGAATGAACTTGTAGCAGAGTTTTTCTGCATCATCGAGCATCAAAGATCTTTTTTACTGGTCTCCTTTTGTGTGTTTCAGAGCTGAACTTTCATGTATTTAGTCATCGTTTACTTCCTTTTACACATTAATTTACCTACTATGTCATCAAAAGCAGTCAACAAAATCATCATCACAGCAGCCATCTTGAAAATCTTTTTCATCATTCATCTGCTCCTGTTCCTCGGGTTTTTCTTGATTAATGCTGGGAATAGCAGCCTTGATGTCTGCTGATGGAAATGATCAAACTATTTCTTATGCTCAAATATTGTAAAGATACATCAGTAATGATGGTGCATCAGATAGACATAGTTCAAAAAAGCAGCAGCAGCCAAGTGTTTGATGGCTTAGCTTCAGTTGAGCAGGGACTTGTGTGAAACATTATTATAAAGTCTATTTAAGTTCACTCTGTACAACTTTTTCGTGGTCAAAATATTACATTTTACATTGTACATTTAATCGTTCAGCATATTTGTTGTAAGTTTTGTGCTCTAGTAGTATTTGTTCATAGTCCTCTCAAATTATAGATGGATACATGTACACTGTACAGTATATATTTATCAATTCCTCTGGAATTTCTCTGCATTTGAACCATCCTCCAGAGTCACTGGTGCACCTGTCAGGAGGAGTGAGCTTCATATAATGCTGTGCTCAACTGAGTGTGAGTTCGGTGCGGGTCTCGTAGAACTTAGAAAGTGCTTAAAACCAATGCACCCATGTACACTGACCTCTTAAGTGTGTGGATGCAAGTGCGGGAGTCGCGCGGGTTTGCGGAAAGAATACGCATTAAGTTTATTTTTCACTGCAACGATGCTGAAGTCAGTTTTGGACAAAAACGAACTGCCTAGAATCTTGATAGAATCTGGTGTAACATGTACCGGCACATGTCCCGAAACGGACCCGCCTCACAGTCAGTGTACACCCAGGGTTAGTCGGGACTTTAGATGGAACATTTGGTTCAGTTGATGGTGGAAACCGGTGTGATAGATACTCTTTTGTAAATGTAAGAGAACAGTCTTTCTCTGTGCCATGGCATCACAGTTTGATCCAGTCGAGCAGGTGAACTCTGGTGAACCATAACAATCAAGTCCACTTGGAGCAGGTGAAATTGTTTCAGTCAGTGAGAAGGCCATTCCCTCAAACTTTTTTTTCTGGAAATCTTCTGCTGCATCAGGTATTAAAATGTCCAGAGCTAACTTAGTAAAGTGTAAAGCAAACTATATTCTAAAATTCTGAACTTGTAGAGTCTAGACAGTTGTTCAAATTCAACTCCAGTGGATAATACATTTTGCAAAAGCTGTGAGCCAATCTGTCAAAGTGAGCATTTGCTTACTTTGAAAGTTTGCATTTGGGGTGTATTTGTCATTGATTTCATTAAAAAGTAATAATAAAAAAAAAACATCAAAGATCAGCAGTACTATAAATCTCAAGAAAGAGCCAAAAACTGTTAAATCTATTTTTGAGTTGACATGTAGAGAGAGGGAGCCAAACTGAAAGAAGCATATTCAAAATTACACCCCAATCAGTTCATATTTAGCTTGCCATAGTGCGCTTGCCTCTCTTGTTCTTGTTTCACAGCTGTGTCTGAGCTCTCTCACTACAGGGAGAGCTCGTCCGGGAGTCGCCTCAGATCAATAGGTGCTGCATGGTTCAGCCATCGATCAGCACGGAGCACACAGGCTAATTTATACCACTGCTCCCGCCATTCACATACCGACGCACCAGGGCGTGAAATTCAAATTATTATTATTATAGCCTGGCCATTTCATTATCTGAGGGAAGAATATGGGCTGTGGCACATGTGTAGAACCAGAGGAGGGAGACTGGGATGAGGTCCTGTGTGACTCTGGTGCTGGTTAGTGATGACCCACTTATCACTGTGGGCTTAGCTTAGCCTGCTATCAGACTGCCACTACAAGTGTAACATGAAAGGTGTACTATAACTTTTCCTAACAATATGACATTGACTTTCATTTGTTCAGTTAGTTTTAATTGCTCAAATACACCTTAAAGCAGAATTGATTTTCTTTAATTTTGTCATTTTGTCTATCTTTAGAATTAAAATAAGACTGCAGAACACCCCCATATACATTTTACCCCATAAACTAAAAAAATAAAGAGCCAGGATTTCTCAAAGAAGCAGGTGTCCGGGGATTCAGAAACTGCAACGACAGAATTTTCATTGGGAGGCAACTGAGAGAGCCAATACATGCTTCATATTCCCCCAAAATACATGTTACGGTCACGTAAACTTGTAGACATTTAGCAATATTTTTAGATGCACCTAAAAATCCCAAAATGTTGAGGTCTCTTTGGGCTTGCTGACAAATTTTGTGCATAAAAACAGAAATTCTATATTGACTTCTTCAGAAAGATTTTGTCATATCATCAAATAAACTTTGAAGTTTTATTTTGTGACGATCTTACTTTTTCGGAGATGCAGATGATGACAACGCGATCAGACAGTGGAATTTGAACAATGCACTAAACTTTACTCATTTTAATATCTGCAATTAGGCTTAAACTATCTTCCACCATCTCATTCTGTGCACATTTAATTAGTTCTAATTGAAAGTCTAAAATCAGTTTTGTTATAACGATAGTGCCATTGATTCTGCTGATTGGGGTCTTAGATTGGAAAATTCAGCAAAACGTCCTGTGAGTAGCCCCAAAGTGAGAGATTAGAAGATGCTACAAAGAGGAAGAGATAAGGAAAGTGTATAGGAGCTGGAAGAAGTTTAGTCGAAGTCATTAAACCAAGTACAGTATCAGACAGTGTTCTATACTCTTTAAATAGGAGTGCGGCTTTTCACAATTACTTTTTAGCACCGGGGATATCAACATTTTTACTATGTAGTGAAAGAGAATGGGTATAAAACGCCATTTAATAGACAATTACAGTACAGTGATTTTATGGCACGTTGTTTCTTTAGTTTTTATAATTATAATACTTCTATTTGCGGCTTTTTTAAAATCTGAAAGAAAAACGATGCAAATCCACGTAGTTTTTCATTTCATGTTGGATGTCCATAAGTAAGTGACCTATGACCTGTTGATCATTGTAACTTTATGGCTGAATGCTCTATTACTTAAAGACTATTTTGACTCAGCAAAAAGCTTGGTAAAGTCTTGTAGCTATACTATCTAAACTAAAGGGGAAACTAAACTTGGAGGAAAAGTTGAAGTCCAAAATTTTCAATGGCATTTCTAGAGGAATAAAGTTGAACTGAGGCTAATGACGCCACAAGGTAGAACAACTCATTTTCACTTCTGAAGATGTCAGTTACCCAAATATTTTAAGATGTGTGAATGAACTCAACTCTGAGTGTATTTTCGAGGATGTAAAACATTCTAAAGTTTGGTTTATACCTTCTGTACTTGAATTCGGCACAGACATGGGACACAGAGACTGGAGCAGAGCAGACACTGAGAGGATTTATAATTTCTGTGCGTTTCAAGCAGCGACGCAGAAAACCCGGTAGACACGGTATTCACTAAGTTATAAGCAAGTACAATGTCTTATTTTGAATGCCAGACCAACAGAGTTCAATGGTATTCGTGGAGTCTTACTTGAAGAAAAGTTTTATAGTTTTTTATTTAGAATCAAAGTACGTTGGTATGTTTAGATTTAGATTCAGGAGTGATCCATAGTAGAAGTCTTCAAAGTAGTCATCTGGACAGTGTTTCCGAAGATCAAGACGTTTCGACTCTCATCCGAAAGTCATTTTCAATCTGTTGGAAGTAGACTGAGACTGGCTGTATTTATACTAAGTTAAGCCCTCCCCCTAGGAGGGGCTAAACCCACCCAAACTTGTTCCTGAAACCTGACAGTCTTGAAACAGTCTAGGCAGGCCCAGTCAGAACAAAGGAAAGGAAGCTGAGTACAATGAAGAGGAAGCAGAGAACAATGGAGAGGAAGCAGAG
Organism: Mugilogobius chulae; assembly: GCA_038363315.1. Lineage (NCBI taxonomy): Eukaryota > Metazoa > Chordata > Actinopteri > Gobiiformes > Gobiidae > Mugilogobius > Mugilogobius chulae. The sequence goes on along the minus strand of CM076396.1, from coordinate 43,700,814 downwards.
AACAATAGAACAATAGAAACAGGGAACAATGCAAAGGAAGCTAGGGCTTACCAAACCAGTTTTAGGAACAGGTTTCAGGAACAAGTTTGGGTGGGTTTAGCCCCTCCTAGGGGGAGGGCTTAACTTAGTATAAATACAGCCAGTCTCAGTCTACTTCCATCAGATTGAAAATGACTTTCGGATGAGAGTCGAAACGTCTTGATCTTCGGAAACACTGTCCAGATGACTACTTTGAAGACTTCTACTATGTTCTTCTATGGCATGATCGTAATGTTTGTAAAGTGTATAGGAGGTTATTTTAGAAATAATCAGATCTCTTGTACTGACTCAAGGATGAATATTCTTAGCCTAGGTTTTTTCTGTTTACATTCAAGTGTTTTTAGTGGACTATCTAGTTGCCATGCTTTCTTTGTGCGAGAGTGGAGTTTTGTTAGAAAACAGCCTACTTGTATCTTTGAATGGAATGGAGTTTTGATCCACAGCTAAGTAATCATGTTTTTGCTCAATGGCCACTGCAGCATTGTGCTTGAAATAGCCTTAAATCTATTATTCTGTCTCAGTGGAGTTGTTACTCATCATTGCAATTTGAAAAATTGAAGAAACAAAATGGCTTTGACCTGGCCTACCCCAGGGGCTGATTCTTTTTCATCTTAGTCTGAATGTTCTTAGGAGGTGGTCACATTGTGAAAGCGCTGTCTTATTTATTCCTGTTTGTATTTGTGTAGAGCATCTGATTGTGATTGATTTTCTCCTCTTGGTGATGTGAATGGGTTAAATGTCACCTGCTTCTGTGTTCTGGCGAGATTAGATTTTGGGCTACTGCTACTAAACCACAGGCACCAGAAGTGTGTCTGCAGAGAGAGGGAGCAGTGTGGGGCACTTGAGAGAACCAAGGGTAGGTTCAGGGTCACAAGTAGAGAATGGAAAACGGGAACGCTTGCCTGTACCTTTTTAAGTCTGTGTTTTGCAAATGTATTTACTGTATGGCTGCAACTGTTTAGTTATCTTATTTTATTCAATAATAAACTAGTTAAAGGGATTTTAGTTTCCTAAAAAAAATCTTACTTGACTAAATAGAGGGATTTTTGGGAGACGTCACTTTTTGCTGTACTGCGCAAGCGTTATGCATAAAGAGCTCCTCTCTGTCTGGTTACATGGGGAAACTTCTTTGAATAAAACAACGAAACGGGACGACAGCAGCTGTTTTAATCAGTTATAAACCGATCTGTCAGACCGCTGTCTCCTGAAGCTTGAGACAGTGTTTTTCTCGACATTTTTTCACTCACCCAAATGTAACTTAAGGATTGTTGGATCAAATTTCATTCACAAATGTTGACTTAGCAGCATAACTTTTGTGATAAACTCTTGTAGTTAGCTGAGCTTTTTTTTAAACTTTTTTCCACTGTTTGTGTCTATGAGCACCGGCTCTTTCTACAGGCGGGGTGCTCGAGCATCGCCAGTGTTGATAAACAAAACATCCCTCTACAGGCTACAGGTTTTGAACATCAGCGCACTGACTAAAATGTGGTGTGGAAAAAACATACACAATTATAATCTTGCACAAAAGTTTCTACATGTAAACAGAGAAGCACAAACAACATCTAAAACAAGATAAAAACAGACTGGTCTGTCTGTCACACTAAAACTTTATCTAACTCTCTTCGTCCTTTATGTTATGCATATCATTTCCTAAAACCCTAATAATGTGGTTGAATAATAATAAAAATAAAAAACTCATACAGACTAAACCACTTAAGGACTAGTGTGAATTTGTTAATAGGAAAAATATTTTATTTTTCGCACTGTACAATGTAGAAGGAAAGTTTGAGAACACAAACTTTTCCTTTTTGTTTAGTTATAGATATATTGATTTGTTTATTTCATTCTTGCATACAACAACACAGATTGATAGCAACCGTGTGCAATCTAATCAGCCAAATTGTTTTGTCATTTTGTCACATTTCAAACAATCACTAGAGGGTTTCCCCAACACATTGCTCATAAATTCCACCTGAGTGAGTGCTTCCCCTGCTCTAACCCTGTCTTCTCTGTCTCTGTGTGTTGCAGGTAATGTCCTATATCTTTATTCATCGTCCTGAGCGCAGCCTAAATGATGACTACCTCCATCTCGAGTTACAGCTTCATTTTATGGACCACTGCTGAACAATGTCTTATACCAGAAGGACACAGTAAATCTCACGTACAGTACACGCTGCTCTGTACAAGACACATTATACTATACATCTGGCTATCTGTTATCCAAGTGATCACATATTTTATCTACGTAAACACTTAAACAAATAACACTGCATCTTTGTATAGAGTGAAAACTGGCAGCACAAAGAGAATATATCTAATTATTTATATAGCATAGCATAAAATATAAGCTTCACTAATGTGTTTTACAGCGACACTTGAACTAATACTTGTTTATGCTTGGCTGTTGTTGGATGTTTTGGAGAGACTAGGTGACAAATGTTTTTCCTGTTTACTGAACAACTTATTGATTGACACATGCTGAATAAATGTGTCATTAGCTCTAAATACAGCTCCACTTAGACCTAGACTTGTGATTTTCCTGCTGGCTGCCATCTGCCTCTGTTTATACTGGTGTGGAGTTGATGATTTACTGCGATTCCTAGAGTGATATGTTCTTTTGACTGATCAGAACTTCAACATGACACAGAGAATCAACATGCATTACACTACTATGTGTAATGTATAGTAGCATTACATTACACATGCATTGCTTATGCTTGTTTGATGAATCCTAGTTACAAAGTCTTCTCACCTCGCAGTGTAAAAAAACACTTTGGAGTTTTCCAGTTTGATTATGTCATAGATCGAGGTCTGAGAAGTGGATAAACAACTGCTCAATATTCCAACATCAGCGATAATATTTGAACGATATGATATCATTCATTCATTTTCTACCGCTTAATCCCGTTAGGGGTCGCGGGTGACTGGAGCCTATCCCAGTGACTTTGGGCCTTAGGCGGGGAACACCCTGGACAGTGGCCAACTTGCCGCAGGGTTAGACAGACAACCATTCACTCTCTCATTCATTCACTAAGGGAAATTTACAGTGATGCCCAATTAACCTAAACATACATGTTTTTGGAGGTGGGAGGAAACCGGAGTGCCCGGAGAAAACCCACGGTGACACGGAGAGAACATGCAAACTCCACCCAGAGAGAAATACGATATGATATCATTTAATATTTCTTTATTTACAGTATTATTGTACTAAAGCATAGACACTATTGCAGATGTGCCTGGGATGTTTAGGACAACTGCACAACATTTATTTTATAGCTTTTAAACATTAAATTATCGTCCGAGAATTATCAGAATATAGTTCGTAACATTGCCTGAAGTAACTTAATCACTTTTCCACGACTAAATCCTACTTTCTACATGTGTATGCAGTTATGAACAGTTTGAGCTTACACAAGAGTCATACATACTGGGAGTGTCACAAACAGATTTGGAGCTAACGGCCAAAGTTGTGCAATTGATTTGTGTGTTGGTGTTGATCGGGTGTGACTGTTTTGGATGTGACTGTGTTGACACAACTTGCACAAGCTTGACCTGCACATTTACAGGTCATGTATGAAATGTCTGCTACTTGCAAGACGTTTTGACAGTATAATCACTCTTTTGCTCAAATTATGTTGTCAGAGTAGAAAAGGACACACTGCATGTAGGTTGTACATGTCAAATGTCAAATCTATGCAGCTTTTTGCGCACTGTTTGCAAAGCCCATTCATGCATTGATGGTAGATAATGGCTTGTAGACTTCCAAAAATAACCAGCAACTAATTCTTTCAAAAACAATGAATATAATGTGGGAGGTGTTACTTGAAACATATTACAATAAGTGCACTATGTAGTTTTTTCAGTGCACAGTTGACTATTGAGATTTTACTACCTTGTCCAAAATGTTCCCCAGGATGGCATTCAACAAAAATATACATATTGCATTTAATCAGTTTAAATGCGATTTTTTTTTTTTTTTTTTTTTGGTAGATCTGACTTGGAACATAGTTGACGTCATGGTACAGTGAAGAAACTTCCAGTCAAAGCGGCGTTCCCTCCACCATAAAAGTGAACCTGAAAACCTATAAAACATTGTATAATATTATAAATTGATTGTGTAACTTGCAGAAACTTGAAATATAGTTTGACTGCATTTCTTGCCAGATGCAGCAATACCAGTTCTGAATCTGACACATCTCTTCTGAAGTTGGCAACTCAAATTAATACTATTTGAATACATTTCAGTCCACATAAAAACTACCCTGGGCAACTTACCACTAATATATGCACTATATTGACTTCTGCAGTCTACAAACAGAGATAAGCAATGGCTGTAGCTCAATAAGATCCATCCTGTATAAGAGAGAGCAGTGTTTTCATCAGTCAGTGATAAGTCAATCAGAGATGAAAAAGCACAAAACAGAGCGAACAATCAATGTCTTTACCTCCAGTCACATCTTCAAAGTGCTTCTGTCTGCAGACTACTTACATCTCCAGATAAACTGTGAAACTTTAATGCCTCACCCAACAAAACTGCTCTCACTGCCTTTAATAAAAGAAGCTGGCAAAGCCTATGAATTATAAAAAGTTTGCTAAGCTCTGTTTGCTCTTCTCGATCACAAGAAGAGATAATGATGACCGAGAGATTATCATTGGCGTTTAATGCATTTCATAGCCTTTCTGAAGAATACCAATGTGCTGAACCCAGCGCCCGGTCCCCAGATTAGACACGTCACTCCTCTCACTGTGGCCCTGTGTCTTCTTAACCTTCAACTCAAACGAGACATAAGGGAATTATTGTATGTCCGCTGTGGGCCAACAGAGGGCAGCTTTAATTGACATGAAGCACTATACAGTATATTGGCTCATCTATATAATGTTCTATATGGGCTCTCCCACCTTAGTGTCTCCGAGTGCAGTGTTTACTACATGAACAAGTGTAGTGTCATGGTAACAGCACACAAGTGATATATAAATATTTACAGACATCCTAAAAGGTATCCTATAGGCGTTTTCCCACATGAAAGTACCAAGAACTATTCCCTACATTTCTTCAGTCCCTGTTTAGTGAGAGGAACTACCCTGTCCCCATGTTTGTGTTCACACAGCAGCAGTTTCTGAAAGTGGGTCTAACTAGCTTTAGCATTAGCATCTGTAAAGTCTAAAACATTTAAATAATTCATTAAGTGGTGTTGGGAAAACAAAAGTTTCCTTTTTTTCGATTCCACATAAAACTATGATGTGCAAAGCTTAAAAAAAATCAGTGGAATGAACAATAAAACAAAATGATTCACTGTAATTCATAATAATAGTATTATAGGCTACTATTTACAAATTAAATACATACATTTTGGGAGTTACTGCTATTAAATCACCTTTCTTAAGGATAAGAAAAGTTTATCTAAATGTGAGAATGTTTAAAACATGTTTAAAAACAAAGTTAGCAGTGTAAAATGTGCTTGAGTCACCAAAAGGTTCCTGGTCTAACTGAAAAGTACCTGCCTCAGAGCAGGAGCTAAAAAAGTCCCTAAAGTGTGGCCCCGTCTATAGTTCCTGCTCTGTGTGAACGCTCCCAAAATGGGGACAAGAACTTAAAAAGTACTAGGAACTGGAAAAAGGCCTAATGTAACCTGCTTGTTAAAATTCTTTTCCTTTTCGTTGGTCACTGTTGAAAGGTAAAAGTGTGATATCCACATGAACACAAGCAGTGGTTGTCTAAAATCAGAGCCACATCAGTTCAAATTGAAGGGTAATAATGTGGGGAGAATCTCTTAATGGTGGCCTTGGATTTGTTTGACTGACAGACGGGAACAGAGACATGTGGAGAGAGAGAAAGAGAGAAGAGCTTTTAGCTGTCCTTTCAGATACCCTCAGGAGCGTCCAGACGAGGACGTATTCAAGTGCTAAATCCCTTTAATCTCACACATCAAAAAGCAACTTACTTCCAGTACTTAGCTGTCTCTAGCAGCTGAAATAACCCAGACCTGCGGCTTCATCTTCCTTACTTCACCCTGAGCGATAAATGGGAATGCTCTTTTCCTTATACTGTTGAATGTATTCACTTTTGTATTTCCCATTTAGTGAGAACAAGATCATTTTCTACCCCATTTATGTTGCAACTGCAGATTCTGTGTGAACTCAAGGGTGCACACACCTGTGTAGTGTAATCTGATGGTGTTCTATCATTTCCCCAGAGGATGTGTAATGTATGGTAATACAAGGCAGACAATAGTGGCACACGGGCTGACTCCTCCACGAGCAGGGGACTCAGTCAAATGGAATGGATAAATGAGTGTGAGTGCTCCTGTCCACCTCCCCGTGTGGGTTAGTGGCCCTCTGCTGTGCGCTCACATGCATCATGTCTGAAGACATCGGGCATGTCCACGGGCCAAATCAAACCTGTCACAGCCCCTGCTATAATCAATCACTGCTCCACGCACTCGTACGCACGCAGACCGATAGTGTACATATGTGTGCTACGTGCTGCAAGAACACAGAAAGACAAAAGTCGGAAATGTGTCAAAAATGTTGCTAACAAAATCAGACAGTCTCATCTCAGACTTGTATGCATGTATATGTGTGGGCACTGTCTTTTCTTTGTACAGTCAATGAAGAGTGTCAGTCAGGCTGGTATTGAATTAAAATGATGGAAGAAAGCCAGAAGAGATGAAGCCTTATCCCGATGAACAAATGAACAAAGACAAACATGTCAGAGTGAAACAGGGGCGTCAATGCTGCACACGCCTCTTCCATAACACAGCCTTCAACGTGATGTGTGGGTGAATGGGCTGTGAGACACTTCATATGTAATTACAACAGCAGAACGGGGTTTGAGGGCGAGACAAGGGGAGACAGGCTAAGCAGACACAACCGAGGAGACATGACAGTTCTCTCACAGGTGTAATTAGCTATTTTAACTGAATCAACTTGGTCCATGCTAAACTTTTTAATCAAATCCAAATTGGCTTAGAAAATTCTGACAATGGACTTTTGAGAAACTAATTTTGCTCATTTAACAAAGTGTGGAAAAGAAGTTGAAAAGAAAAGACGGAATTGCAGGTGGGCCCTTTGTCTGTGATGTTTGCTTCCGTACCTCTTGGGTCTATCACAATATTCTGCCCAAACCTAAAACACCAAAAATAATACATGAGGTAATAAAAGCGCCACAGTGAAGAGCTGTGAAGAGACAGTTGGAGGCTCCAGGCCATAGAAGTCACAAACAGCACTTCTCTCAGCCAGTCGCAGTTATTACGCTGGTGGCTTTGCTCGTGCATCTTTTTTAGTTTCTTTTCATTTATTTTACTGCAGGTGGATTGATGTTAGGAGCTTGACTATGTAAATTTTATGCCTTAGCATCTGTAGTTAAAAATAAATAGGCTGAAATCTTCTAATAATAGTTTTTCAGAGTATGACAGTGCTTTACCAGTCGGTAAGGGAAAACATTCTTGATGTCAGGTATAGCTGGGAAGAATTTGTCTGCTGAACAAAACTCAACTTTTAAAACATATTTTCTTATATAATATTTTTCTGATTGATCTAAAATACCAAGATTCCTGACATTACAGCCCCACCCTGACTTTCTAGTCATATTTAAGCACAAGTTCATTTGAACTATGATTTATGCAAAACCTTTTACCAACTGTTGCACATCAGTCTAACACATATATCAGGGTTACAGACGAAGGTAACTCACAGCACTTGTCCCTACAAGGGCTTTTACCACGCACCGGAGAACAGAGGAATGAAATACTGATACAAAGACAGATATGTACAGCACAGATACATTAGACATGCATTCAGATGCTCATCTAAGATTTAGTTTGTTCATATGCACAGCATCACCTGCCTCTGCTTTTTGTCAAATGTAAAACAACTGTGATTAGTCAGTTGTCATGGGTGATGTGCTCTTAAGTCCCAGAGGAGGCGCTCATGTCCATGTCCTCAGGCTAACTGTCGCTCAGAATAACCTCTCTCAATATTAATTCAAGTGTGATAATTATTCCATCACTGTCAAGTGAAGTGGACAAGCACATATATTATTAGAGTGAATTACTGCAGGCATTTTAATAGCACACTCTGTACCTTGAAAACATGCTGAAGTTTCTATTTTTGTATGACGTGGAGATGCATTTGAGATCAGAGAGAAGGAACTGTAATGTATATACATTTATATGACCATGGACTAGAATGTACCAGGACAAACCTATTGTACTTACGGTGACTCACTGGCCAGACCGAATAAAAGCTGAAACTACATGAAGTACCAAATGCACTTTTTAAACATTTAAAATAGTAGCAGTTTGTGTTTTAAGTTTGTGGTTTAATTTCACAATGTAGTTTAATGATAAGCTTGAAAACTCAACACTGAATAATCGTATGTCTTCATCATGCTGTTAGAAACATACAAAAACACTTATCAGAACCTAGCTTGAGATCTAAAGGTAAGATCCCAGGTGGTTTATTACTGATTCTTCTTTAGGCCCATAGTTTCTACTTGCTTCTATTTTGGTAACCAGTTTTCTCATTTCAAGCTTTAATGATGGCGCTGATGTCATCTAATGGCTCAAAACATGTTCATGTTCTTCTTAAAAGCTGAGTGCTGAGACCAAATGTTTTTTTCATCTGATCAGTCGAAGTTATTGATTGTGCGCAAACAGTGTTCCTTGGCTGTGGATTATTCTTGCAAATTTAAAGATAGTACAAGAACTTATGCTTTTAGTAAAAAAAATCTTGCTGCCTTAGTTTTTACACACCTCAATTATGAAATGTAATACAATGTTGTCAGACTTTTTTTACTGGAGTTTAATGGTTCTGTGCTCATAAAATGGTGCTGACATTTTTCCTTTTGTCCATATTTGAATGTTGGAATTGTAAAGTATAAACTTGACTAATGATTTATTGATTGATTGGCTTTGATTAAAGTCATAGTTTCTTTTACTACGCTTCACAACCAAGGAAATCATGTAATAACAGTTTGATCATTGCTGTGACAAAAGCGAACAGTTGTTTTGTGTCCTTTGGCATGAAACTTCCCCCACATTGCCTCTGTATGTGCTGTGTGAGTGAGCGACATTCATAGACAGTCACTATTGTACCAGACTAACCTATATTCCGAATGAAAGTTAAATGTTTTCAAGCATATTCAGTGAGAACAGATTGAGCTGGGTGACCGCAGTCTGCTCACCTTCTCTTGTCACATTTCTATATAAGGCTTTGCAGTGAAGCCGTGCAGCTGGCCACAACATGGGTCATGTCTTTCCAATATACCTCCTCAACAGCCAGCCAAGGGTCAGCACTAATGAGAGGGGGTCAAGCCAAGGTCTCCCTGCCCTGCTGCTAACACACTCACACATTCACACACCCTCTAGACGATATTCTGTCCTTGCCAATGGGGAGGACAACGCTTTGATGTTTTTGGAGAATTCAGATATAATAAAAACAAAATAAAACGTGCCAGCCAAAAAAGCCAGTCTCTGTGTGCTTTTTGGCTTTTATAAGGAGAGGTGACCGATAAAGAGAGATTACAAAGACATAAAAACTATCCTGCCCATTCCATAACTATATTAGATTTGTAAATGGTTAAACTAAAGTATCCACAAAAGCAGCACAAATCTACTCAAATGCACAAATATATAGTACTTTTTGTACTGTATGGTACACAGTATGACTTTAAACTTAATTTGGCTAGCTGATTTTCACGCACAAAACCTGAGCAAGGTCCAATTAGTTTCTAGCTCTCACAAATCCTTCAGCACAGTTAATATCAGTGTACTATTGTTTGTTTGTTTGCAAATAAACCTTAAAAACATATTTGTACCGGTGTGGTGTCGAAACAAGCTCCCTGTCAAGACGTGCACCCCACACAAGCTTTTGTGACTGTGCGTGACGTAGCAAGCTTCCCGCAGTATTTACAATTAATTGGCTAAGTTTAGAATTGGGGCTAAAAGTAATTTGATAAAAAAAAATATTACTGATTTTCCTGCACTAACTTTAAACACAACTTTACACTGGCAGCGAAATGAAACTTGGCTCTTAAAGACAATCAAAATGCCTTTTATTTTGATTTCGACAGTACACAATGAATTGATTTTGTCACAGTCTGCCGCTTATGCAATTTTAGGTAGAACAGACAAAGTTTATTCATTTACAACTAAAAAGTACCCCACTGCCAGGCCAAGCTACAAGTCAGATCATGTTTTTCAAAGTAGTTTTGAGCAAGAAAACACCCCTAGTGAAAGAAAGTAAAGATGTATACTTAAAATCCGTACTTGGGAACATTCTAGACAAAGCAAAAACATCATGGAGTAAAGCAGTGTCTCTACCAGAAAAACTAAGTGTACCAAAATGCTCAAACATTTTTGTGGCCAATTTTTTGTTGCCATTGGTAGATAATAATAACCTGTTCTTTCTTTGGGCAGACTTGCGTGCTCGAAAAATTCAAACATTATTGACCTTTAAGGTGCACTGTATAGATGAAAAGTCAACTGCACAATTCTGTAAAAATAGAAAGTTGAAACCAGACTTTGGGATATTCTGGTTCATTTATGCATTAACCTCCTGAGACCTGGCGTCCACATATGTGGCAAACACATTTTGGGGTGTCTATACCACAATACACTATTTTTCTCTATAAGGTCCTGGTGTCCACATCAGAGGTTATTATACTGCCACTTAGTGGTGACAGGAGTGCATAACACATTATAATTTAGATTCAAGATGGCTGCCAACACAGCTGAATGTTCAGTTGTGAACTCCAGGTACAAGTCTTGCCAAGGTAAAAAAATAAATTAACTTTTATGGCTAATTCTTATTCAGATGTGTATATAAGTGTTTAGTGTCTACTATGGAAGTTGAATTTTAGAAAACTTAGCAACACCAACAATCTAGCATGCTCTTAAACATGCAGTCCACAAATGTGGACAGCGGGAGTTAGTTTTGGTGAAAAGGAAAAATTTTAACACAAATATGTAGAAATTAAATTGTATTTTGGCATGGTTATGGTAGAAAACAATTACTTATTGCAGTACGAACCAATAAAGGATGTGTTCTAAACAAATATGGATAGATTTTAGGTGTGTTTTTTTCCTCATGTAGTTTTTTTTTTTTTTTTTTTTTTTTTTTTATCCAGAGAGCTTATCCTTGTCACAAGCAATAGAGTTGGTCCTTTGATGGAAACAATTCTGAGGTGAAACATTTATCAGACAACAGTGATGCTGTGAGTCCTGAATATCAACTTCCAAGACAGGACCAATGCAGCAGTGAAAAGTACAGGAGTGGAAGTGAGAACTCCATTCTACAGTGGAATCTGACCTGGACATAAACATAAACGTGATTATTATGAAGGATATTGTTTAGATTGCAATATTGCCAGATGACACTCAGTCAGACGTCACTCTCGGACAAAGCAGGATTTGAATAACCACTCAAACAATTGCCCTGATGAAACAACACCAGGTCCAAGTCATAAAAATCTGTCCAAAAAGGGGCAATAGAAGGCTTATGAGCTAATGCCAAATCAGGCCCAGTTTTAGCATAAGAATGAAACTGTGCAAGACAGAGAGGATCAGAGTCCACTTGAGTACTGCCAACCAACAACATTTTTTTTTAAAAAGGATGGAAGAAGAATCTCAGCACAAAACACCACTGAGGATAGAATAGTTACCATCGCATGAGTGGCTGTACTAAGAAATGGACACTATTAATGATAATGCACATTACAGATCTAGCTTTAACCAACAGCTTGTTCCTGTACCACAAACACCACTCTACCTGTGGCAGAGCAAAAGACTAATTTGTTCTATACAGGGTGTGTCTCTGCTTACAGGCAGATCTCAACTGTCACAAAGCTTTTCAAATATAAGTGGACAGCTTAGAACAGCAGCAGTCTTAATTTAGAATACTTTACAATATAATCAGAATGTTTTTTACAGTGTTAAAAGCACATGTCTTCATGCACTTTCTAGCAACACTTCAATGAGGCACACTCTTCCGAGTGGCACAAATGCTGTTTCTCATTTTATTTTTACACTCAGGAATTTTTTTGTTGAGTTCAGGCACTTAAAAATTTTTTTTTCAAATATTATTAAATTATGATTTTATAGTGTTTTATCAAAAATTATTAAAATATAGAACGAATGTCCACATATGTGGACAGCATTTTTCTCAAAAACTGCAAAATGTAAAAGGTAATTTTTTGTTTTTACACTCATCAGGTTCCAATCACCCCAAATAACAAAGAGAAATTAAGAAAGCATGCCATGCAAGGGTTCGGGTCTCAGGAGGTTAATAATGAACTAAAGGAGCAGCTTTTCCATAGAAACATACTGGAAGAGGCCGTCCTTCATCACAAATAATCATTTTGTGGTCATGCAAGCCCACTCATATAAACACAGATTTTATTATTGCTTTAACACAATAAAAAATCAAAATTACAAAAACATGCTTTTGTTTATATTTGGTCAGAAGTTACACAGCCCAGCTTCAAGAACCTCATGCTTGTCCTTTTAGATATATTTTCATGTTATGTGTCCATAAACTTTTTGATTTTATTTTCCTTAATATCATACAGGTAATTTTGCCCCACCAGAAAGACCAATGACCTGTCTCAATCCAAGACACATCTTTCTTGGATTGAGACAGGTCATTGGTTGTGCAGAGAATGGAAAAACTGTGCTAGTGAAAAAAAAAAAAAAATCCATGCATGTGAAACTAGTGATGTGCCAGAAGGTTTACGAGAGCGATGGATGAATTAGAAAACGGTTCTTTTGGAGAGATTGAAAATTAGGTCACAATTGTTTTAACAATCAGATCAGACTTTGCTTTGTTCGCTACTTATACAGCTCCCAGGTTTACAAAACACTGAAAGATCACCACACTGACACAAAATACACTCATACATAGCAAAAATAAAAAAAAATGCACCGCGTGAACCTATGAGTCAAGTTTACTTAAAATGTAAACAGCTTACTGCCTAGAAGCTGCTGCTCACTTTCCACCCACCAGCGCCCCATCATCTGTTCTCTGAAACACAAATATTCATATAAGTAATGTTTCTACGGTATGGTGTAGTTAACTTGAAGTGGATTAGGCAAAGTAGTAAACAATAGGTGTTGCCAGGTTCGTGCATTGTTTTCATGGAGGTGCAGATGGAGGCTTCGCAGGTCTTAACTTGTCTCACATAGACAGGGCAGTTTGATGCGCCCATTAGCATAGAAAAACAAACACGCCCCAGATCATCATGGGAATGCTCACCGCTGCACTGTTAGCACAACTTATCTGGCATAACATGGAGATTATTTCAAATGGTTTGTCACTGGAAGTAAATAAAAGTCAGCCATGACACATTTCAAGATACACATGTAAATAGTATTCATTTTATGTCTTTGTAACTAAAAATAAGCGACATTTCTGAATGTACTGGGTAGATTTGTCCAGGGCTATAGTCAAACAAAGAAATTCTTGGTCCAGTAAAATCTTGTCCCATCGACCGATTAATGGACTAACTAAATGTTCTGAATCCAAGAAGGATCTTTTTTAATCTGACCATGTTTTTGACCCTAGCTGTGCTTAAAAAGACTCAAAAACAACAATGTAAACAATAACTGATAGAAAGCAGTGTATTTAATCTAAAACATTAAATTAGTCGTATGATTTGGTCCAAATCTTCAACTAAATCTTGTTCTATGTAAATCCTAATAATAAAAAAAGAAAAAATGTTGACACACAAATTTTGTTCGACAAAGGCTCGTCAGATTAATCGACAAAACTACAGGACTACAGCCCCAAAGATGTTAATGATGTAAGTATGTATCTATTATTACATACTTACACGTATCTTATTTTACGTGTCAACTTTGCGGATGTATGTTTTTTTGTATACTACAGTCTGCAAATAAATTGCTTCTCAGAGATACACTATTATAAAAGCGCTGAAGTGAACATATATAGGTACATACAGGGAAAAGGTGTTTGTAAATTATTTCGATAATTATAATTGTATATTCAACTCCGCTTTGTCTCCAGCTGCCTTCATTTTGTGTCTAATAAAATGTTTTAATTTCTTCATAGTAAAAAAAAAAAAAAAAGACCTTGGCACTTCAGTCCTCAATCAAACTTTACTAATTCATAGATCCTCATTGTAACACAGGCTTTTAGATCAGTAACACATACTGTGCACTGGTGTTGTATTGTGGATAATTACTACTTTACTTCAGGCAGAAAAAGTGTTTGCATAACTCTGCAATGTTGATTATACATCTGAAATTTCTCCTTTGTACAACGGGCTGTCAGTCACGCTATACCATACTTAAAATTCAAGAAAAGAGTGCGATGAAATCAGTGCAAATTGACTCTGTATGATTGCGTTTGCTTCCTCCTCCCTGTCACACACCTCACTGACACAGCCAGTGTCTCGAAACCTGTTCTTATGGGATATAATGCACAATACTCCTGTCGCCACTGCATTCACTTAAGCCGCTGCTGTTCAGCCCACTCATTGTTTACCTATCACTAGCCAACACATGCATGAGAGGCCCGGTGGCTAAAGGCCAGTTAACCATGCCAACAGTCAACAATGTAATGGCTGGGAGCTTGTGTGTTGACATCTTTATAGACAGACAGGATTAGCACTTAGAGAGTCATAGAACAACGCACGAATGTTTCTCTTCTAAGTATACGACCGCTATAAAACTTACAATGACTGACAAAATGTGAAACATCTTAAAGCGTCTTTTATTTCATGTCCTGCCAAAGAAAATTATGTGAAGGCTTATGATTTAAAGCTTTAAGGGGGTGCCCTTTCTGACACAAACTTCACTCTGGCAACCTTGTGTGACTAGTTTAGAATAAACTCTGTGTTATACAGCCATTGGACTTCAGGGACACGAGGCCCTCAGGAGGAGGAGCTGTCAACTTGGTGACAGCTAAAGGAGATCCAAATTATGACTGGGGTGTGTCATAAAAAAAAATCAAAACACATCCCTATAGACAATTTACTTTTTTTGGTGAAATTGTCACATCGGGATTCATCCTTTTTCAACTAAATGCTGATGTCTGTTTAATTAGAGACTATTTTCTACATCCAGTTCTCCTATTAGTCAGCCTTTGCTTTAAATCAGGGGTTTCAAAGTGGTGGCCCGGGAGCCAAATGTGGCCCTCTAGGAGATTTCAGGTGGCCCCCAGGATGATTTCTGATCACAATGAACTGACAACTTTTTGAAGAAATAAATGATTTTGTACTTCAAATAGATATTATTTGTGTATTGTGATAAAATCAAATTGTGACCTAGTTTCAAATTGTAAATGTTTTTTCATATCACCCACCCCAAACCCATATAACTAAACAAATATTAATTGCAGAAAACTTGTAATTATTATATAATACCTTGATATCTGTGATCAGTGTTGCCTCTGCACAGATGTGACACAGCTTGATGGTGTCACTTGCTTGCCTATGGAGACTGAGAAGCTTATTTCTAGACAGTGGAACATGTTGGCGAGAAACAGAGCTTATTAAGTTGGAGTCAGAATTTTAACTCATCTTAGTCCTGACCAGGTTTTTGTTCTGCTCTAGTCTTGACTGTAGTATGAACACACCCCGGTTGAGGAGCTTTTCGAGTTGTAGAATATGGTTTTATGCAGCCAAAGTTCTCTATGCTTTATTAAACACAGGGGCAGTAGTCAACCAAAGAATTTTTTGTTCAACTAAAACATATTTCAAATTCATTTGTTGGGAGGATAGCCCCTTGAGATGAACAATCTCCTGCTGAACAATTAGTCCATTAAAATTAGGCAAGGCAAAGCTCTCAAATCTCTTCAGTATCTCTACAATTTGCTGATTTATGAACAATGCAACATATATCTTTTTACCAAAACATACAAAAAGTAAAGGTGTTTTTAGTGTCAAAACATTTAAACTCATGATTAGCTCCCAACTCTTCAGATAACGCATGACATACCATCTCCTTTTTTATGTCCCATAGAAATGTCCCATTAAAATCCCGTAATTTGTTGATCAACACAAACTTTGGTGGGCTAAGATTAACCAACGAAGCAACTGGAAACTTGCTGTAGAAGTTATTTTTAAAAAATCACCTAATATTGAAGTGAATTGTAGTTTGATTTACATTTTACACCTTACTGCAGTCTATTTCTTTTAGAATTTGATCGGTCTTTGCCAAGCTGTCCATCATTTATATCCATAGCAGATCCATTACCACATGTCTATTCCCCTGAAAATGGAAGCCGCTCCCCTAATATTTCCTCCCCCTGTGTCTCCAATAAGAAAAATACCACACTTCACATTACGACAAGCAGATCTGAGCTGACAAGATATCATTGGATTACAAAGCCCATTTCAGCATGAGTTCAGCGCTTGACACAGCGGCGGCGAGCTTGGTCAGGCATGTAGATGGAGATAGAGGTGCCCATTCACTCCTACACATCATTGTCAGTGGCATTTACAAAAGGGCACTTGCGAAAGCCTCAGACATGACAAGCGCTCCTGCCTTCCATCTGCATCCTGCGCTTGCTCTCCGGACCGGATGTAACGCTTTCCGAACCACTGGAGCGTCGGCACTTTTTAGCGACGAGGCGAGCCTAAGCTTGTCTACACACAGGTAAAAAGCATTAGTGGAATATAACCGCTTTTTCCATTCGGAGCCCACACAAGAGGCCATTTAGATGGAGGCAGAGGTAAACCAGAGGAAAATGAAAAGGGATGCATTCAGGCGAAATAAAACAAAGTGGATAATTGTAGGAACAGGCAGGGTTAAAAAAGGGTTAAAAAGAGTGAATTTTGTGAAGATTTAGTCTGCAAACCTAAACTCTGGGTTTCAATCGCTTTGTTCTGAATAATCAAAGAACAAAATGATTGCTCGATATTCATCATTGATGAATATCGAGCAGCAACACCCAGCCTGAAAAATCTAGATGATATGTATAAAATATATTGTCTGGCCACCGTGTCCCTCTTTCGGATTTCTGTAGCCGTGATTGACAGATTAATTAGCCAATCTGATACACGCATCTTCTGCCGTCTAAAAATCAACATGGCTGCTCCCGATGAAAAAAAAAAACATTAAAAAACATCACGTGGAACTGAAAAACATCACGATTCTGCAGATGTGAGATAAGTGAAGTTAGATTTTGGTCTAAATGACAGACGACCAATCAGCTTCTTTGTCCATCTGCATAACGCTAGTAAACTAATCTGATTGCCCGCTATGATGTAGATTTGATCTGAAATGCAGTTCGGGAGGCGTGGTGACCAGACCCACTCTTTGCAGTTTGCTGAAGTGTGGGTTCTGGATGCCAGGCAAAAGGACACTGGACACATGTGTGACTCAATAGAGATTGCATTACTTAATCTGGAAAGTTCCACTGTATGAAAATAAAATACTGTATCTACATATTCAACATTCATTTATGACTGTATGCTTTGGAACAGTTTGAGCAAAGCAGTAGGACTGTGCAGGAGTATTAGTATTTAAACGCACAGCTCCATGGACAGTCCTCAGTCAGTAAAAATGTGGTTTGTAACTGAAGTCAGACTTCAAAAGAATAAACCTTGATAACATTCTTTTTCAGTTGTCCTTTCACCACTACTATTATAACACCTTC
This sequence comes from Mugilogobius chulae, assembly GCA_038363315.1. Taxonomy (NCBI): domain Eukaryota; kingdom Metazoa; phylum Chordata; class Actinopteri; order Gobiiformes; family Gobiidae; genus Mugilogobius; species Mugilogobius chulae. The sequence continues at coordinate 43,683,156 of CM076396.1, read as the reverse complement.
ACTGAAGTTACTATGTCCACCATTTTGTCTCATAAAAGGTACCACTAAAAATACTGCTAAAAGTATTGCTAAGAGTCACAAAATGTTCGTATCAGCAACCATCAAAGTCATACAAAATGTTGGTACAGGTACCACTCAAAGTATTATTTTTATAGTACAGCTCGAACTACTATTAGGTATCAATGAAAGTATCTTTTAAGATAATGTGATTAGCATAAGAAAAATGCCCCCAAAAATGTACAAGCTCAACTCTTGTTTTAACTCATCGAGAGTTTGTTCTATCATGCGATCCTTAATTCTTCGATGGAAGAAGATTGTTATCATTTAGTTCAATTATCTAAGTGCTAAAAAAAATACTATTTATTCATTTTGTGTGTGGTGTGTACGTGTATGTGTTAAATGACAAGCATTAAACATCTATATAGAAAAAAAGCCATGCTGTTTTTAAAAGATGATCAAATGAATCAAAAACGAGGATGATCAATAACGGGAGAGTTGTGAGTGGATAAATCATGATTATTTTTCTTCCATTTTGGCAAGCCCTTCATTAGGAGAACTCTTTTGTGGCAGACTCTCCAGCATGCCTTCACTTTGATTTCTTAATTTGAAGTATTGTAACAATGTGTGATTTGTGTGTTTTTGTTTTGATTTACTCAGTCTGTTAAACATGTCCAAAAGTCTTCCAACAACTTCTGAAATTAAGCAAAACATTTCACACCACCACAGTTCCTAATTCACACCAAGCAACAACAGTTTGAATTATATTTTTAGTATAACCAAGCTGACACATATGCTGAAACCATTACATCCTTGTTGGAGACGGCTTGTGCATTTGGTAGCAGAAACAAAACAGTTGTTATTCCTACTAGGACCTTTTAAAGCACCAAAGCTCATCTTGAAAAAGCTAAATATAAGAGGTGCATTCAGGCGAGATAAAACAAAGATGTGCGTGGTGGTAATTGAAAGAGCAGGTAGCGCTCCCTGAGATAGAAGAAAGGTTGGAAAAAGCTCCAGCGCACTGAGCTACAAGGCGAAGGAGCGCATCAAAGCTTGATTAGGTGCGCATTAGAAAGCAGGCCTACTTTTTCCATGTGAGAGTACTTAGCCCCTCGTCGTGCCCCAGAGCCTTTCACCGCCTGGGTTTCTGCCATCATGGAAGAGAGAAAACTTGTGTTCCCTTTCAGAGTACATGTGTAGTCCTGATGTGAGGCGGGATTGTAATGTTCCCGATGGCAGGCCCTGGCGATTTGTCGAGGAGGACGGCTCTGTGTCTGTGGTGTACGAGCATTAGAGATGCACTGGCCGCGGTTAAAGCTCTCCATGTGCAGTACTTACTACTGATGTGTATAGTGTAGAGTCAAAGGTGCTAAAACAGTTTTATGATAAATGACCAGACCCTTATGATGGGAGCCCATTTTTGTTCTAACACCTGACAAATATCATAAAAATTAAACGAACGGTTTCTAAACCCTTTGGATACAAACAAATGACCAGACTTTTTAAGCTAGTTATAAGTGAGAACAAGCTCTATAGAACATAGGTTTTAAAATCTGCCAAAGATTTCCTTGGTAAATATATCTGATATACTAGCCTGGGCCAGAGTGACACTAGATTTGGTATAAAAATTAGTTTTAGAGATCTATAATAACTTTTTAGAGATCTAAAATAATAAATCTATAATAAAATTATTTGTTTGTGGTATTTTTGTTTGTTTGGACCAAACACTAATTCTAATTAATTCCAGAATGGTTGATTTGGCTATAAACAAGAAGTTCCAGTTTTCTTCTTATCTTCTTATATTTCAGGGAGCTTGAACAAAAATGAATAAAAGTAGGAGAGGTAAACTTTTTGTTTTACAACAAAAACCTGACCGACCAAACTTACTATACAATGACAATGACTTGACACCACATTTGTTTCTAAAGTAAAAGTCAAAAAACTTGACTTAAAATACATTCAAGTAAACATCACCTACAAAAGTCTAGGCTAAGCAAAGTACATTTAGGCATTGTTCAACTTAAAGTATCATAACTACAATTATATAACTTGTGGCCTAAGTTTACTAGAAAATAATGATTAAAATCAGTGCAGTATTCTAGGCAGGTATTCAATTTTATTTAACGGGCCAGATTTTCATCAGACTATGTCTGTGGCGAACAACAAAACTGAAAACGTATTAGTAATGCTCTAAATCTCGTAATAACAGCTTACACTAGAAAAAAAAAAAAACGGACAAAAAAAAAAAAAACTAGTAAAATAAGAACTTTCTCTAGTTTATCTTTAAGGTAACCACAATTAACAGCGAGACAAATGTGAACCAAAAAAATGAACAAAATATAGCAAACTGAAAGGATTAAAAGTACAGAGGTACTGAAACAATCAAAAAAATGTGTCCAGTATGCCACTTACTATGATGGACAGTTTATGCTATATTATGTTCTGTATCAATTTCATTGTAATAGATCAGATGTTCCAGGCTTCTAATGTGGCCAGGTCATGCCATTTTACATGGTGCACATCTTATTGCTTGTGGCATTTGCGGGCCTATTTGATGCCTGTCTAGAGAGTTAACATGACGTGGACATGAAGAGATCAGGCCTAAGCAGAGGGTGTAGAGAGGGGACAGGGTCGGAGCACTGGTGACTTGGGGGCCTGGGGGGCATCTGTCCACTGTTTAATTTGCCATCTGTGTTGGGCTGGAGTGCCAGTGTCCCTAATCAGCCAATCCATCACAGCCCATAGAAACACTGTCAATTACACACACCATCTTCAGCCTGTCACAGCGGCTCGGAGCGTTCTCCTCACTGTTTTGGCACATAATACAGAAATACAGCCGCCATGTTCCTCTCCAGATGTACGTTTAACTGCAGCGCCTCTCGTGCTGTCACCCTACTGTTGTGAGCGGGGCATTAATATTAATATTTACATCCACTGTTTTTACATGCATATTAAGATTTTATGGGCGCTACTCTTCCAGTGGCATCTGGGACTATCAATCTCATAATTAAATAAGGCTAGTTCATTATTAAATGGAAGAGATGTTGCATAAGTTTTGCCCTCGGTCTTTTTTGACTGGGGCAACTTGTCACTTGTTGTGCGACCCAAATAAGTTGTCTCACAAATCCTTATAAACTGATGTGATGTAAAGAGATGAGTAGCTTTTAAAAGAGACAAAAGTGTGAGAAAATAATGTAATGTCAAAATAATGTTTAAGGATGACATTGTGCAAGTTTTGATTTGATCTTTGGATTATTAATGTTAGTTTTCTTGTTCCATGCAAAATATCACAATACATTGTTAGTCGATGCTGTATTCAATGTTGTAAAAAGTAAATATTTTTTAAACATCAATGTATTCAGTTTGACAAAATTTTGTTCTGACTGGGTATGGTCTTGTGCGTCAGGACAGGCATAGTTTTGCTTCATTAGAACAAAAAATGTGCTACCACAAGAAGTTATTAAATACAGTAATAATTAACAAATCTCATTCAAAATCAACTGTGGAATAAATACAACTACTGTGATCACCTCTTGTATCGTAGCAAGAATTATTGATTCAAGCTCAAATTTTGCACCTGGAGGGCATTTGTAAAGCTAATGCTTATTAGGGTGACATGGTAAATGGCCACTATTTATGTAGTGCTTTTACACCTTTCAAGACACTCAAAGCGCTTTACAATCAGGGAACCACTCACCCAGTGAGCAGACATTGAGGCAATGTGGTTGAAGTGTCTTGCCCAAGGACACAATGACAGTCCACTCTTGCCGACCCACTGTGGCCCTGGTGTTCCAGGGGTCACACATCCAAGTACTAACCAGGCCCTAACTTGCTTAGCTTCTGAGATCTGACAGATCAGGCTTTTACAAGCAGGTATGGCCATCACAGTTTAGTTTGTTAGTTTATTTGACAGAGACAATGTGCAAAAACTTTAAAGATGCTTTGCACCAGATTTAATAGTAGCTGATTTTTTATCCTCAGTCCCTGAGCAAGAGAGAGCTGCAATGAAAAATGTAAACAAGCAATATTACAAATACACACTACAATGACTACTTATTACACATTAAAAATATGTAATCAAATGTCATTAAGACCAATACCATACCAGTCACTGCTGCTTTCCAATAGTAATATCTCAGCATTGCATGAAAAATTCTTCATATCAGAGCATATCAAGCATTATTGGTTAATAATTATTAATACAGATAGGCCGGTGCTAAAGTGAATATTTAAAGCAGTATCTGTTGTAATCCAAAAAGTGAATGGGCCTAGTCAATCACTAGACTGAAATTGGGTAAAACATTCAGGGTTACAGTTAGAACATACTGTAGTTATGTTGGAAAAACTCTTATCCAACATCTGACCTTATGACACCATCAAACTCCAGAACGTGAACACAACCTATTGGTCTAAAACATTTGTGGCAAAAGCACATATAGTAGTCCATAGATCTGTATTAAAGTTAGATGTGTGGGTACAGCTGCAGTACAACAAGTCAAACACGCTTTGCTTAATGTTGCGTCGACTCTTTTCTACGTTTTGGTGCACAGCTCAGTCTGAGGGCATTTTAATTTGGAGCTATCCTGTCTGTGGCGCTCAGGTCACTGTTCCTGCTGTGTGGACTCATCAAAAATTAATTGACATGTCAACACTGTTTATAATATGCAAAACAGGATATGCACAAGCACTCAGAACTTCTCTTAGCTAAAGTAGTTTTAGTGGACGTGTTTTTCTTTTTTAAATATACGTATACAACTTCTTTGAACTGAACAGGCTTTTGAGGTTTAAATAAGTGGATATAGGCATCAATATTCTTAAACGACGGTGTGTTTATAATTTAAAAGAAAAATGGAGTCTTCAAATATCAAAAGTTAAAAGGCTTGCTGCATGTTTTGACAGGAGATATAACCTCTTTTAGTTTATGCATGGGAATAGTTTAAACTGTCTGCTATTGCCTCAGTGTTTACCAAAAACAAATAGCATTTATGAGCAGCACAGTGGAGTCAAGCAAAAGGTTTGTCTTTTAAGTCACACCTACATCAAAACAGCAAAGACGCGGGCTGCCTTTTAAAAGTGTGGGAAGTAAAAAGTGCAGCTGCTGAAGTATGACTAAGCCAGACTAAATAAGAAAACTCACAAATGAACTTCCTCCTGATACTATATTTCATTTCAACATTTACAAATATTGGATCGACTTCAAAAAGGGTCAGAAGAAGTTCAAGATACAATGTCAACATTTTGAATTGAAACAGAGGTTGCTAGGATAAGGATATAAGTACACACTTGAGTTTTTGTTGTTTCAATACAAAAACTTTAAACTCAACTCAATTACAACACCTCAGAAAAGCTGTATTCGACCAAAGAAGTTCTTAGTCGACTAAAAATATGTCCCATCGACTGATTAATTGACTAAAAAGGGGGCGTGGCTAAAGCTTTGAAGCTAAAAAGTATATTTTATTCTATTTATCTGAACAAAAATACTAAAAATCCAATGACGTTCATGCAAAAACAGCAATTTATACACATAATTAATAAGAAATTTGGTCAGATCTAGGATTCTGTCCCCAAATCCACAACTAAATCACTACTTTTTGGTCCTATTCAATATAAAACCTTAAAATGTATCTAAAAAAATGTCGACTAATACAAGTTTTGGTCCTTTTCAGTATCACTTTATAATAAGGTCTAGATACAAATCCTTTATAAATGTTAGTTAACTATTAGTGATAACATGACCTGATCATTACTAAATGATTGGATAGTATTTACTAATAATGAATAAACATTTACTAATCATTTACTTCTAGCCCTATTCTAAAGTAATGACCATTTATAGGTTCTCTAAAAAGTGTTTTTAGTGATATATTGTGATACCTGATACAGATTCTCTCAGACCTATATTGATATTTAGATATTTGACTCGATTAGATTTGATTAGTCTTCCAAAAGGCTAGTTCCAGTGTTCTGTCAAAGTGTGCCCCCCATCGAGATGAGTGTCCCCTTCTTCAAAGTTAGCGCTACAAAATCTGAATTTTTTTTGTGTTTTTAATTACTGTTGCTAACCCTCACACAAGCCCCAATCCTAAACTTAGCATAGAATTGTGCCTAAACGTAGCCAAATGAGTTGTTACGTCACAAACAGCCACAAAAATCAGTGAAGGTGCGTACCTTAAGTCTACACTGGTTTGCCCCTAAAGTGGAGATGATCTAACCACCACATGGTCATCACTTTAGACTAGGATCTGGAAGTAAATGATTACTAAATGTTTAAATGTTTATTCATTATTAACATTTGTAAATGATTTGTATCTTGACCTTATTGGAAAGTGGTACCGTTCTGGTTTTATTTGAATATTCTTTCTGGTCTTATAGCTAGAAATACCTATTTTGATCCTTATATAATCTATCAATCTTTCTATGAATCTGTCTGTCTGTCCGTATGTCTGTCTGCCTGTCTGAATGACTGTCTATCTGTCTGTCTAGTATTGATTAGTAACTCAGTTTGGATTTAAAAATCATTCTATGCAAAACAAAGCAGACTCTTAATTAAAACCTACCGTTTTAATGTTCTGCATATATTACAGTGACTGCCAATCACAACGAAAGTGCACAACTTGTCAACAACATTCCAAACCATCATATTATTATATAACTCAACTCCCAATAACAGTTGACATGTGACAGCCAGTGTGAACTGTATAGTCTAATTATATCTTTTACCAGCCAAGAATACCACAGATTTCAAAGATATTTTTACAGGTTGGTCTGGTCATAAAGCTGAGAACAGACAAAATGTGTGGGCATGTTTCCAAGTATTATCCTTCGTACACACTCGGCTTACTGTACTGCATGGCGGCTTGAGGCAAAACGGTTTACATAAGGCACAAATCTCAGTTGGCTTATGCATCTCTAATAAGAGCATGTGTGGTCATGCTGAAGTGGAAAAGCTGCTTCATCAGAACATTTATCAAAACTTTTTGTGTAGAACAGACTTTAAAATATGCCAAAAATGTCTTCCTCATTCATTCATTCATTCATTCATTCATTCATTCATTCATTCTTTCTTTTTCTAGCGCTTGTTCCCTTTAGGTGTTGGGTGACTGGAGCCTATTCCAGGACTTTGGGCCTGAGTTAGAACACCTGCAATCATAAAGATAAAGTGTAAAAGTGACATGTAAATGTAATAGCACGTTAGAAATAGCATAAACCTATCAATAGGCTACAGCTAACTTTCCCTAAGATTAGCATTAGCTGTGTTCTTATGTGAATGAACAGAGTATAGTGCTATAAATAACAACTGCAACCTGTAAAAAAACATTAAAACAGCATGCAAAAGGCACCTGCAATCATTAAGTTAGTCATTGTATATATCCAGGACCTGTAGATTTAAATTACAGCAAGCTGTTCTTAAAGAGGCATGAAAAGTCACTTATACAAGTTTAATAGAAATAGAAGGTTAATAGAAGACATTTTTAATGGGAATACATTTGTTTTATGTCATAATTTGAAAAAAAAACAACAACAACAAAAAAACAGCTAAAAGAAATCTTCATCAAGTACATTTTTGGTCAAAAAGTTGCACAGTGTACCTTTAAGATTAGTCTTGGCTCTTTTCTTGTATGTATTCCAAATAAATCCTAAATTATATATCTGCTGGAGACTGTATGATTGTCTAATAACATCCATAATGAAGTGAAAGTGACTTCATTATAAAATGACTGAATTACATTGGATTACAGTTAACAGTGAACAGGCTGGTTCTAGATCAGGTCAAAGCATTTACAGAGACAAAATCGCACTGTATGAGTCTGCACATGTAGAGTATGAATTCACAGATCAAACATACTGTTGTTTTATCCTTTGTTTAACTTCCTCTCACTCCCACATGGACTTTTTCTTGATGGTTACATTTTTGTTTCTCTGTTTTCACAGCCCTCTAACATTGCCCTCGGTGTGTCTTGTCATTGTCCATCGATCTGTAGGTTAATCCAAATACTTGAGCGGTGTCTGTCTGTGTACACATGCGAGCAGTGATGCAGGCTGGGGATAGGGCTCAAATCCTGTCTCTAAGTGGGCCGTGTGGGATCCTAGGCTGCCACAAGCTGCTTATGGCCACTGTGCTCAGGCAATATGCAGGATTTGTCCATGTGCATGAGTAAGTCTCTCCACTCCTCTGGTCTCATCCCACTCAACTTTTTATTGCTACTTTTTGCTTAAAGTTTGCATCTTCCTTTAATAAGTGAGCTTGCTTCCAAGAAGTTTGTACTCATAGAGAACCACTTAGAAACAAATCATTGACATCAAATAAGCTATAGAGAGAGTTACCTTTCCAACACTCCTATATCCAGGGCCAAATCTTGCCTCAAAAGTTCTGTAAAATGTATGACTTCTGTGTGCTGAGCCCAAATGTCATTGACCACATGAAACCTTCTTTACCTTTCAATAATCAAAGAACTTCACCAGAAAATCAGTTGTTGAAGTTGTATGTGGGTGGGTGTTTGACATTTGTTCAATTCTCTTTTTAGCAAATTAGTTATCGGTATTTGGTAGGTATTCGTTGTGTAGCTGATTGGTTACAAAATGTATTTTTTCCTGCAGGACTAAAACTTTTAGACTACCTTGACTTCTCAGAATTATTGAAGTATATATAAATTCAATACATATCAGTATGGTGCTGGCACAGACATAGTGTCAATTTTGTTTGAGTGGAAATTTGTTTGCAATGTTCTTTCTATATGTAATATTGGAGATTTTTGTTTCCTAATTCCCAGGAAGTGCACTTATTTATGTTTTTAGCATGCACTAGTTGTAGTTGGTAACTTGCTCTGGTGTTTCAGAGTTGCTTTAAACTCATGATAATGGATATTGCATTAGGTGCGTGAGCAATATGTTGAATTCAATAAAAGTTTAAAACTAAATAATACCGTTTATGTTTTTGAGACGTTAAAAATTGGTTGCTGCTACTTTGTTTAACAAGGCATTTCTACTGACTCACACTACTTTGTCAGATACTATAAAAAGACGTACTGGTTCCATCTTATTTTAGCTCCCAAAACTGGGTAGAAGCCAGTTAGTTTATTTCAGAAAGCCAAACTTTGCATGTCTTCAACTACACCTACCCATCCTTCCCTTAAGTTTGTCTCGTATGCACTTGACTTGGATCACTCCAGGCATGTCCTGATGTTGCAGTGTATTACACACAGCCTCCCACCTGCCGCTCCTGTACATTTTCATATTTGGAGTGTGTATAGACAGGTGTTAGATCAGCCTCTAAACGTAGGTTATTTTTGCTTTTGGCCCCGCAGAATCTTTATGCACAGCTCCTCAGTCTTTTTTCTGCACTTTTCTGCACGACTTTCATCTGGTGGCTCCATGGAATTGATTTCTAGCTGCCTGTCTGCTGCTTTTGTGAGTACGTACCAAACCGACGAGAGGCAAAAGGGAGAGATAGAAAGGCCCTATTTTTTGCTTCAACAGCCTCTTTTGCTAACCCCAGTCAGTTTGGGATGAGAACAGACAGAATATGTGGGCACAGATACATCAGGTTGGGTCTAGCTGCTTTAGTAGGAGAATGAGTGAGATGGATGACCTTTGACCTCCGCAATCAATTCAGCAGCAGAAGGCGTACCTGAAACCTGGGCCCACTAAATGGTAATACACCTGCAGAGACCCGGCCCCTGACATTGGGGAAAAATAGCAGCGCACAGTGGGAGATACAAACATCTTTTGTCAGCCCGTCCAAAGTTTCCTCTTTTATCTAGTGGAGGCTCAGTACTTCAGGGGCATCACTGCATTTGCTGTGGACTTCTAAAGGATAAATTGCTTTATAGTTTTAGGAGTTAGAATTAGCTGACTTTGCTTCTGTTTGTGCACATGTCAGCTATTTGGCAGAATGCTCATCAAATGTATTTGTTTAGTTAATGCTATAAAGTTTGTTCTGAGCTCAAAGGCTGATCATTTGTTTGGAAGAGGAATAGTAACAGTTGGACCTTTCAATACAAAAACTATGCAAGTTGCAGAGAGCTCTGCATCGACTTGTTCACACGTCTTTGGATATAGCTTCTTGCTTTGCCAACAAGGCTAAGGAGATTTTTCCTCTGCATTTGAGCCAGAAGACCCAGACTTGTTCAGGACTACTGTAGAATTTCCTCCTAATATGCATGTTTTTAGGGAGTGGGGAAAATTGGAGTTTGCATGTGTCTCCACTCAGGAGAAATATGCAAACTTCATGCAGAAAGAGCCAGGACACGAAAAAGTAGAAACCACATTGTCTGACCCAAAGCCCATAAAGCTTAGATCCAACTCTGGGACTTACTCTAGGGTGGACGAATTTATCTCAAGTTCAAGCTGAAGTAGTCGTCACTATGGTCTCCATAGTGAGTCTCCATGGATTAACACATTTCCACCACAAGAAAGCATCACATTAAAATTATTAGCTGAAGATAGAGTTTCTTTGGTGACTGGTGGGCTCTTATTTTAACAACGCAAGGATGTCACAATATCAAACCTTTGTATTACTATTACTGTGAGAAGAAACATTGTAATTAAATATAATATGTTCATCATGAGGAAACAACACTGACTATTTTAAAAACTATCAAATGGCACAAAACCAGGGAAACTCCTCTTGATGTAGTTTATTCTTCTGTTCTTAAGTTCTTAAAATGATATTGTGATGCATACATACTAACTACACAATCTTGTTCTAATCTTTTTGTACCCATTTCAGAAGAATCTGTGTTTAGTTTTTTAAAGTTGAGATGAGGCTAGTCCTGTCTGGGCCTCTCTCTGTAAGAGAGTGTGAACGACCATTAAAAGGTCTGAACGATGGCAGGAGAGTTTAAGGACTCCCTGGACAAGATCAATAACTGCTCCGGGGTAAAAACACAAGAAAAACACAACTAATACCAGAGTGGGCCGCATGTGTTCAGCTCACGTATGAAGAAGAAAAGGGCAGGTGTACGGCAGGTGTCTGTGTCAGAGAGATTATATGTGATTTAAGGGCTTTGATGTGGAAGAATAAGAAGCCAAGCAGTATTTGTGAGAGTGAAGAGAGTGGCAGAGACTGGTACATAACAGTAGCTAAGCTTTCTGTGATTACATTCATTGTGTTTGGTGTAGCCCTCTTGCTGTTCCCCCTCAGGTGTGACTCTGATAGTTTTGGGAGGTAAAGAAACAGTGGAACAACACAATGTAACTTTAGCTCTCACATTGCTTTTAGGGCTTTAATAGAAAGTATTACAGTGTTCCAATTTGTTATGTCCAATAAACTACAGTCAATGTTTAAAGGTTTGTTCTTTGCTTCAATTCAAAATTTTGATTTAGTCTCTGTTCTCCTATTCACAAATTTCAGACACAAAAATTAGTTCCGGAATTGAAGAATTTGGCAAAGCATTGACCTTGCATAGTTAAAGCAATAACTTAACTGAAATTAAAATGTTTCACCTTGTGAATGGAGAAAACATCCAATGAATCCATCTGTTCAACAGGAAGAGTGGATGAAAAAACAGACTAATCAATACTAAAAGTGGTCACATAAGACAGTTTCTTTTAAATATGTGCTTTGTCACCTCATCATTTGGTGTAAATATTTATATTAGCATCAAACACTGTACATACAATATATCTCGTAGCTACAGTGACGTCTTCAAAGACTGAATGATGAGCAACAGCTCAGGACATGAAGTACAGAGACAGTGTTATTAAGAGCTATTAGAGATGACATTTAACAGCACTTACATGGTTTTTAGCGTTACAAAAGTTTCACATCTTGCCACTATGTTTTCCAGTCCATTTATTTACATTGTTTTTAAAAACATAGACATATGGCAGACCATCTTTTTGAGGTAGAATCAAGAAACTGCATTGGGATGAAGACACTAGAGGCGCCTTCTTATTTCTTATAACTGACATTAGTGTTGGAGTTAGAACAAGTTAGCGTTAGGGTTAGAAAACTTAAGTCAAAGTTTAGGTTAAGGTTAGGGTTTCGGACTAATTCCTTGTCTTTGCAACTTTACTGAGCTGCGCCTTGACCTCCGCAGCAATTACGCAGCCTTTGAAGTGAATAAGGTCAATTTCCCATCTTGCATGCGCGCTGTGCAGGTCTGCACCTCAACTCCACCCTCTGATAAAATTGTGTATCAATGATAATATCTTCTGTGCCCGAGTGCTACCAGATCAAACTTCACAGATCAGAATGCACCAAATAAGCAATAAATCTGATGACAGTACTTTTTCAAATAGTTGATTTGGCAGTTGGACTCAATGAAATGTTAACTTTCACTTTGTCACTGAAACACGGCACAGTGCAGCAGAGATACTGTATTAACTCAACTTAAGCTTTCTCATTCAACTGTATGACTTCAGAAACCTTCCTCCTCCCCAGCACCAACATTTTTTTTGCAAAATTTATTTTAGGTTTTATTTTTCACCTCCACCAGGTTTGGACCTAACATATCGTGATCTGCACCTTCTATGCATCGAGCTTCTTCCTGTCAGAGTTTAAGCGTCAAATCTGTTAACATCATGTTTATGATTATCTTTTATTGTGGCAGAAAACACTTGAAAAGTAAATGCAATTTTGCTTATTTCTCTGTGCCAATGACAGAGGAATGTTCAAAATGGCTGAACAGACTGGATAAAGAACTCATAGCCCTAAACCATGCCCCAAACTCCAAAGCCTGATGGGTGAGAAACAGCATGTCAAAGGTGCATCATGCTATTTCTCTTTGTGTTCATTTAGTTTGTACAGATACTTGTACAATGTAATAAATTCCCTTATTCTTTTGCAAAAAAAAAAAAAAAAAAAGAAAAACGTTTTAAACATAAATAAATAATCACTCTCAATGCCAAGGAGCCTCTGCTGAGTTCTTTTCAGTATGGTTCATTCGTCAGTTATTCTACTACTTGCAGTTCACTTTAAAATACTGTATATTAACACACACAAGGATAACCATGTTTACTTAGATCTGTGCATCTTGAAGTGCTGTGAAAGCCATGACTTTGATTTGCTGTTTTGGACCAGCTTGACTGTTGCTCAGGGTGACTTTGGTGCTGAACTTGTGCTCCCTGTAGTGCCACTGAAACGCTGTCATCCGGCTTCAGTGTCATGGTGTCCAGTTTGGAGTGAGATGGGGGAGGGGCTGGAGGTGTGCGCAGCCAATGAGGGGATCGTGTTGATTGTCTGGATTTGTTGCGCTGGTTCAGGGCCAGCTTTGCGCTTTGACTTCTAATTGACTTCTTCTGCAGATGTTCACTGCAACATGGCACGAATGTGAACATTGGATATAGTGTGCATTCTTATATTAAAGGAGACCAAGGAGCTTATAAGAGCTTTTCACAGTGAATACTTTCACAGTGAATGCTTTCTTCCTGTGAAAACCCTTGAAGGTGGAAAAGTGCTGTATTAATCAAGATGATTTACGCTCTGCTCTCTGTTTATTTTGTTTATGTTTTTATATAAGGAAAGGGGCAGAGCGATGGACTAGGGCTGGGTGAAATGGCAAAAAAAGTTATGATTTTCTTGGAGCCATATCACGATTTTGATTTTATCACAATTCATGTCTATTTTTATTTATTTTTTTATGTTTTTGCCTTTAAGGTATCAGATTTTTTAGAAAGTTCGTACCTGTCAATGACTAAAAAAAAAAAATAATACTAATCAAATAATATGAACATTGTGTGTTGCCTCTAAACAAGTAATAATGATTTTGGCATATTTTAATAGCTTTTCTAACATTACATTCTAACTAATTTTAAGCATGAAAATCTGCTAAGAATCAATGTTTCAGTCATAATTGATATATATTTTTGTAAATCAAACTTGAAAAATGTTAAAATTCACCTCTTTTATGACTGAATGTAACCTGGCCAGCCAGATGGTTTATCTTGCGATATTTGTGAATTCACAAACACGAGATAAACCATCTGGCTGTTAGCGTCCTGGCGCCGCCGCCGAGTCTCATTCAAGCTAAACAAAGATGGCGGCTCTCGTGGATGTACGTGTTTCTGCTGCTTTTGATGTGGTTTTAGCGGAAATACTTGGTAATTTCTTTGTGAAAAAAGAGCCGTATGTGTGATGCGTACTTGTTCTATCTCATGCGGACGGATACACCATTACGAGTTGTTGCTGTGATTGACTAAGCACAAATAAGGTAGGCCCCACACCCAATCAGCTGGAAGTATTTCACTAAACGTCCCGCCTTTTCCCAAACACTTTCAGCGAGTCAAGTTCCAGATGGATACTGTGGAAGAACTCAAATCGTAGTTCAACACAGATCCATCTGGCGTGAGCCAGGTTAACTTGAATGTGCAGCCCAAAATACCTTAAAAATGTATAGGAGACTTTGTCATATTGTGATTTTTTTTTTTTTTCAATTTCCTGACAAAACCAGATTGTCATAGAGCTATCATATTGCTGGTCTCGTAAAAACAATACTTGAATAGTTTCTGAATATTAGAGGACAGATTGCTAAAATATACATGAATATAAAACTACTTCTTTTTATGAAGGAGAAACATTATAACAGAGAGATATCTACAAAAACATTACATTAGAGTTTAGTTTCGATAAAAGATGTTGAAATTTCATCTTGTCTTATTCTTGTGGATTTTATCTAGTATTCTGATGTTTTATTTCAGAGGATAACTTATCTCTTTCCACTTTGAAGTTGTTTTAAATCAATATAGCAATTTAGCAACGAACAACACTTCAAATATACCTCTGAAAACTAGTATAATATGTCTCGTTTAGGCTGCATTGTGTTTTGTTTGAATTCCCCTCAGGCTAGAACATGTACAATGGAAATGTTGATAACTGCTGACCTCTGAATCAAGCGCAGTGCCATTTGTCTTATTCTCTTTCTCCCCCTGAGGCTCTTGAGTAATAAACATTGCACATTCAACCAACCAGGCACAACAATATGACCTCCAGCCTTTTATATTGATGGCCCAAACGTTGTGTGATTTGATTATGCTATGCTTGGTTTACTATGACACATTTCAGAATCGACACTACCTCCTCCTGTGTTTGGACTTACACATACAGGAGATCTGTTAGATAAGACTGTATCAGTAAAAACAATGGTAAATGTGTTTTTCCTTGTAGCTTTTGAGAGATGCTGTTTACTGCAAACTGGAAACATCCAAAAGAGTTCTAAATTGGAGATGTTCTGATCCAGTGGTTTATAGATTTCTCAAACTGGCACCGGTCAGACTTGTTTTTATTTTGTTATTTACTTGTTACACATTATTACACATGCATCAGTAGCAAATAGGGAAGGGACGAGATCTCGTGCCGCGAGATCTCGCGAGATCAAACTGTCACGATACTGTGCGCACACGTACTGAACTGTCTCGTGAGATTTTTCCATGGTCATTAAAATTAAGTTTCGTATCTTTGAGCAGCTGTAGTAAATATTCTCCTCCACACACAGACTTGTAGCGGACTTATTCTGACAGAAAACTGTCTAAACTCTGTCTCAGTTTTTATTTCGTAAAGATAGGACCAATATTGACAGAGATAATTAGTCCTAAACATTGTAAAAGTTAGCGTGAAAAATATATAATCGTCAAATATACGCGCGGGACATCGCGGGAATAGCGCAGTGTTTTTCACACTTAAACATAGTTTAAAATAGATCCACAAAGAGATATTTTGGCCTCTGTCATGTAAAAAGTAGGAAAGTCTCCTCATCTGTGTGCGTCTGGTCCCTGCAGCAGCAGCAGCAGCGCTGTGAAGGAAAGGGGAAGGGGGCGGAGCCTGAGCTACACACGGGGAAGGGGGCGGAGTCTGAGCGGATCAATTTCAGTCAAAACTCATATCGTTGAAATAATAAAAATCCAAGGTGATACACATAATGAAAGGTAAAGCTAATTTAAAAGAATATAAACTAACAATAATAAATAATACAAATCTTTTTTTTTTGTAATTTGCCTTGTTTAAATTCTAAATTGAAACAATTAATGCAAATTATTTAAAAATCTTATCTCATCTCGATCTCGTGGACCCAATCTCGTGGCTCGTCTCGTCTCGTGAAAATTCTGTCTTGTCCCATCCCTAGTAGCAAACTTCTGTGAGCTGTCTATTCTTGGACATTACAACATAACTGTAATATTCAGATGATTCTCTTAAAATGTTTATCTTTTGACCAATATTCTCCATCATTTGTGTTTTCTTTGGAGATAAATTGAGGTGATTAGATAAAACTAAGAATACTAGGGCATGTTTTTCAAAGCACTGACATCTATGAAGATAAGAAAGTAGAAAACCTCCAACAGCAAAAGTTACATTGTGTTTTTTTTTTTCATATATTTATGATAAAAATAAATTGCATTTCATTCATTGTAAAGCATCGAACCAGCTTTTTCAGTTCCAATACCGATTGGCCTTAAGTATCTACCGATACCCGATATCAACCGATATCCATGTAAGAACTGAAATTGCTTTTCTTTCTTATTAAAACATGAGACGTTTTGTCATTTAGTGTTATAGAACTGTTATTTATTGTGCAAGCCACAACCTTAATCTGAATAAATGTCCAATAATATGAGACATTCTTGATCAACACCAGTCAATAGATTTGTCTCATTATGTCCAATTAAAGATACAAATATAATATCGGCTGAACCAATATCATGGAACTGATACCTGATCCCAGTATAGGATCAGTGCATCCCTACTTAGAAATAAAAATGGACTAATGCGGCGTTTCATATGGTCCTCAGGAAAACGAGAAAATATTGTTCCGAGTTGAAAAATGCACATGAACGTTTGAGCACATTGGAACAACTGCTCAGAAACGCGGGACAATTAAAGCAGCTCGAGCCCAGCACCTGACGTGCATTGATGAAAATCACCTGCAAAATAAATACAAACAACCTTTAACCTTAGTTTTTGGACAGGCTAGCATCAGATCTTGCTGTTATGTCTATTAACCTCTGTAAAAAAAAAAAAAAAAAAATGCTGCATGTGCTGTTTAATTATTTTGGTTAAAAACAAAATCCTGACTTTCTGAAGTAAAAAGCACATAATGCAAATTCTCATCTTGGAAACACAAGCACCTGAGGACCACATGAATGCAGCAAAAGTCCCATGTAACTTATAATTGTTGGAAAGTGGTGACTCGACAGTTTTAGCCCCACGTATGCTATTTTATACAGGATGTTTTTTGCAAGTATTGCTAAAATCTTCAAAAAAGGTATATTAGGTATAATATTATCCTGATATTGTCCTGACAATACAAGATTTCTCAAACATGCATTCACTTCAAATACAGCTTTGAGTGAGCTAATGATGACAGTTATGTGACTGGTATGACATGGTTCGTGACTCAAAAAGTGTATTTTGCACAATACATCCCTTTAAGCTCTCTATATATTGAACTATTTCTTCATCACGTTAAATGCGGTATATGACCTTAGTTCATGTTTCTGATTAAACCATTTTGACAGAGATCACAGAGGTGCAGTCAGGAGCTATAAACCTGCAGCACTACTTGTCTTTAACAATGTGCTCTTTTACAGGTTTACTCTGCTCACCATTTCGATAATGCCTTTTGACTCCCATTGACTCTGAATTGCTTTTTCATTGGGCACTCCGCTCCACTCTTGCCTCTTTCCTTTGCCTGACTTTATTGCATCTCATAAGCCACGAGAAGACAGTCCAGCTGCTGCCGTGATGCCACTCAACGCCTATGCACTCTGACAGATTCCAATTAAGTCTGAAAATGTAACGTCTGCATATTGGAAAGTATTGTGACTCAAGCGCGGTCCGTCTGCTTTTGTTGCATTGTGCAGCCTGCCGTCGGGGGGTCTCCGCTGGGTCACCTTTTTCATAGACTTGATTTGCTCGGCGCCTCCCACTGCCCTCACTCTGCTGCACGCTGTCTCCCCTGCAGCTGTTTGTTAACACTTGTAAATATGGCAGCCCTTTACGCGTACACAGTCGTTTAAAAAGGCTGGAGCTTTGTCAATCAGGGCATCTCTGTCTGCTGTGCCCTGCTCATCTGGCCACTGTGCTCTGAATGAGTATTTGACAGCAGAAATATCAATGAGTTTTCAGCTATATTTCTGTTTGTGTGGCTATAGGGCTGGGTAAACATCTGAATAAAGCTTACTCTGGCTTTATTGGTTTGGGATTTCTTGGTCTCATATCTTTAGTTTAACTTATTGAGTCATATAAAGAAGAGCAAAGAATATACAACCTTTTTGCAAAGAGAATCTGGACACATAACTTTACTTTGGAATACTGATTTGGTCGCACAATACAAACATTTTATTGTAGGTTCAATAATCTTAATACTCTTTTTTTTTTTTACACTAGAATATCAGTCACAAAATAATAGTAATAATCTTTATGTTGCCATTGTGGTCCTAATTGTTTTTGAATTTGGTCCTGTCAATGTGATAAATACTAGTTGACATTTAGTTCCTGATTTTTGTTGCTTTTGACAATCATGTCTATCTCTACAACTGATTTATTTGCTTCAGTTTGAAATAAGCTTTTTTTTGTGCAGAGAAAAACAAGTTAATTGAATAAATATGCTTAGAATAAGAACTTGTCAAAACTAGTCAAAACAAGATAAACATTTCTTTCTAGCAAGTCTGTCTTAAGAATAATTCATACTTGTGCTTTTAAGTGCAAATGATGACAAACCAAGCAAAATAAAGCAATTGGTGAAGGGACAAGTTGACTGATGTCCTTGGAAACGGCCGGCTGGTCTGAGAGTAAACTGGCGACTCACGCTGTCCCCTTCTGTGGTGGTTGGATTCTGGCTCTGAACTGGACACTTCCGCTGCCCCAGTGCTGAATGGGAGCTGTATCCTGTGTTGCCAGATCTGTGTGAATGTATGTGTGCCCTGAGCACAGCCTGGGCCTGTAGACTGGCCATACAGCATGTGTGACCTCAGCTCAACCTGCTGCTCACGACTGCTCCTCATGGTGACAGGAGAGACTGAGCATTCACCGTCGACCATTCAAGAGTAGCTGACGGAGAATAGTACATCATTCTTTATTTGTATCTATAGTTAAGAGCATTTAGTCTTATATACTGTATTTTCTCTGAAGGCAGTTTTATCTGTAGAAAACTTTAGATCGCTTTAACTAGAGTATAGAATATAGAACAGAATAAATTATTGAATACTTTTAATATAGAAGTTTACCAAATTTTCTACCACAGTTTTGTTTGCTTTTTAACATTGTCTTATCTAATTGTTCTCCAGACATTTTTCATTGCTCCCAACAATGAAACAATTTTGTCAACTTTGGATGCTTTTTGACATTCGAGCCCCAGCTCTGTGAGAAAAACTGAATGCCAGCTTTTTTGTAATTATAGTCTGTGTTCTCCTCTCCGCAAAAGATCCTTCATCATAGTTGTGAATGGGCCAAAGGCTGCTGAGCATAAAAAAAAAAACCCAACACAAAAAAAAACGACTGGCAAAACATATAAAATGTGACAGCTGGTCCAAACTTAGCCATGTGACGTAAAAACTATTGTTGAGGGCAAAAAAGAGGTTTATCATCTTCAAAAGCATACCACTGAGACGGCACTGAATTCAGCGCTGGCTCTATATCCTCCCTGTCTGGCCTATAAAACAGTAGGCTGTGAATGCTTTTTGAAGAGACTCCTCTGTCAAACCAAATGGACCAACAAAAGACACATTATTTTGAAAGAAAAAGTTCAGCCTTCTGCTTGTACAAATGTCCTTTTTATGTGTTTTCCCTGTTGACACCAGTGCAGTATTAAGCCACACAATATTTCCTAAAGCGACTTCTGAGTAAAGATTATTGAATATCGTGACAATGTGGGCACATGCGGCATAACGGTCGAGCCTATAAACAAACGGACAAGTGTAGATGTTGTTTTTTTCAAAGACATAGTTTACTTTCGTTCACTCATTTTTTTTATAATCCTGAACATTTGATCTCCCTCTGCTGCTGTTTGCACGTAATCCATGAAGCTCCTTGTGTATTTTTAAGTTCAAGACTGTTTCCCATTGTAGTGTTTTTTTTATGGACACATCTTATTTAAGACACATAATATAAAAGGAAGCATGTGTGACCAATATTGCTTGTAATATTCAAAAACATAGTTATATTTTTCTTTGTTTATGCAAATTACATTCTGTAAAGTGATCTCCAAGAATACTTTCCAAATCTCTTTTGTTACAACTGCATGATGATGTTAGCATGTTGGTTGTTTATTTTCTCTTTATCTTTCCTTCTTCTTTATATGGTGGTTTTAAAGATATGTTTTTATTTATGTGTATTTTACGAAATCCCCATCCTAATCTTAACTTAAGCCAAGCCCCAGCACTAAACTTGAAATACTAGACCCATGTTCGATGTATAAGCACCTTAACAGTTTCTGAAACCCGACTGATAAGACGTCACCTGTGCTTTCTTTAGAAAGGTCTAAGACAATTTCAAAATACATATATTCAGGATAATGACAGAAACATGAATAACATTGTATCAGAAGATGTCTTACTTTAGTAACACAAACAATTCTCTTTTTGCATCTAAGCACAGTCTCATATTCTTTTCATTGATTGGTTGCTCAGACTATTTTCTCTGTCTGATTGGTTCCTGTTTCATAAGACCTGCTTCACTCGAGCTGTCATTGGTGACATTTTGAGTAGAATAATGCCTGATCTGTATCAGGGCATTGAAATGTTCATTGTGAAGACACAGAGATTCAGGCCAGTGTTCACCAATTTGAGTTTAAGCCCCAGAATTCATAAATGTATTTATTTAAAGGACAATGTGCTGTTACATTAAAAAGATGGCTACACCAGATTTAGCACCAAGCTAATTTCCATCTGTAGTAAATGAGGTCACAAACAGTTTAAATTCTGTAGTATTTTTTACCAGCCTATTTAGTTTAAATAGTTTAGTTTGTACTGCCGACAGTGCAAAATTGAAATACTGACACTTATTTTTGTTCACTTAAAGCACTGGACTTATTGACCAGAATAATGCAAAAAAACATGTGACTGTGATGTTGAGACTACACTTTTCCCATGTAGCTTACCTCACATTGCTTGTGTCTCTGTCTCCATTACCACAGGCATTTCATTATGTCTTAGTGGCTTCCTATTGGTTTCACATTGGTCCTCCTTGACAGATTTATAACTACTGCACAGCATTGGAAAGACAAATGACCAGTTTGGGGCAGGACCCTGTCGACATTTCTCTGCTTAATTCTTTTTTTGTCCACTCTTTGATTTCCACTCAATATCCCTTTTTTACTTGAACTTCTCCTCTGTTTTCTAGTCTTCTTGCTAGGTCATATTTCTTGTCTGTATCTTTACGCTTCTATCACAGACGACCCATGAACTCCATCACCAGAATGAGAAAACTGTATCTCCACCTTGAAGGGCTGTTATTTTGGCCACAAGTGCTTGGGCTTAATATGTGGTCTGGCCTCCATGAGATGTAGTGCTCAACAAGCCATTAATCTCCTCTCCACACTTACACACTCACACACACACTCACACACGGCGGACATCGGTGGTGTTGAATGTTTCCTAAAAACACACATAGCAACAAAAGGCATACACGCGCTCCCTTGGCATTGCTTCTGCAGCCGGTTGACCTCCGCACCGAGAATGCAGGTTTAGTAATGGGATCAGTGGCCACCGCAGGCCCTTTCACCCCCAATTTCATCAATCTGGCTTTACTGTAAGTGGATGAGAGGCAGGACTGGAAAAGGGAAGCTAAAGTGCAGACATGGGATAAACTCATTTGAGCCTTAAATGTGCAATGTCTTTTGGTTTAACATTTGGTAAAGGACTAATATTACCATAGTTTTGTTTTGAAAATGTTCACCAACATGATATCACAACATTGCATGCACTTGATGTAATTATTTATATTGTCTCATCATGAAATCACCAGAGAATGTGGGCACAGTGTATTTATATGAAGCCTTGCAAAGTTTTGTCCAATTGTTTCTTTGTTGTTTACATATAATCATATTTGATTGTGAATGTAATTCCAACATGACCAACAGTAAGACATAAAGACACTATGTAACCTTTCTGGACTGCATGCTTGCTAAGTAAATGGTGACTTTGTCATGATATTTAACCAGAGTTTCTCAAAGTCGTGAGTTGTTGGCTCCAATTTTTTCCATTGAGAAGTTTGTCTTTAACATTGTTACGACCCAGGCTTGGAGAGCCGCAACAAAGGAGAGGGGGACACATGACCAAGTTTTAGTTGCCTGGGATCCAGAACCTACACTTCAGCATACTGCGAACAGTGGGTCTGGTCGCCACGCCCTCCGCCTGCATTTCAGATTAAATCCACATCGTACAGTGCAATCAGATTAGCTTATTTACTTGATGCAGATAAAACAAAGGAGCTGATTGGTCGTCTGTCATTTAGACCAAAACCTAACTTTACTCACCTCACATTAAAATCTTTTTTATGCTTCGCTCATTGATTCTGCAGAAATCCATGATGTTTTTCAGTTCCATGTGATATTTTTTTAACGTATTTTTTTCGTCGGGAGCAGCCATGTTGGTTTTTTACACAGCGGAAAATGCGTGTCTCTGATTGGCTAATTCATCTGTTAATCACGGCTATAGAAATCCGAAAGAGGGACACTGTGGCCAGGTTAATATATCGTCTGGATTTTCCAGGAAAAGGTTTTAGCCCTCAGTGGGGTTTTTATTGAAAAATTATAATTGTATTACTGTTGTCAGTGTATGGAGAGTGTACTGTAGTGCGTGTGGTGTAAGTGTAAGTCAGTATGAAAATCTGTGTGGTGTAATGTATGAAAACCTGTGTGGTGTTGAGGTGCGTGTAAAAAGGTGCGCTGGGTTGGCTGCTTGTCTTCAAGAGACATGGATATAAATCAACTTTGTCTTTTTCCACCAAAGAGTATGTTGCAAGATTAGCACTTTATGATAAAACCAGACTGTTTACTCTCTAAAACGTTCTTAATGAGAGCCAAAGCAGTGTTCTGATTGGCTGTGCTTGGTTTATACCTCAGTTTCACTTTCTTTTCTGAAAGCGCACGATTGTATCCAAAAATGAACTGATAATTATATTAACCATGTATTATAGTCTTTGTGGGAGTTAGAAGATAATTGGACCAATTTAAATTCCTTATTCTGATTTGTGGTTAGAGAATCAGGGTTTCCAGCTTTTAAGTGGCCTACTGTCAAACAAGCAGAGAAAATATGGAGCTAAGCAGATTGTAAATCCTCCACCTTAAACCTTTATTTTGAGAAAGTTAAAATGTTTTGTGTGTTGACATCTGTATAAACTATAGTTTGGAAAAGGCATCTACAGAATTTCAGGTAAAGGTTGTTGAAACTTTGATTAATTGGCGTTTAAAAAGTAGACTCGGCTGTAGATTTAGAAGTGAGGAGGAGGCTGTGAGACTGTAAGCCCCGGGGCTGTAGAAGAACACATCTCACTGATTCAACAGAGAGGCAGGCTGGCTCTCATTTTCATGTTGGTTTTAGACTTTGCTTAAAAATACATCTGACGAGCAGAAGGAACAGGCCTTCTGAGGCGCTGAAAAAGAGGAACCATACAGCTTTTCATTGACAGTTTTGCCCTTTCCTCCCAGTAGTTACACAAGTTCTGCAAAGAGCCCAGTCATAATGGAAGCAGCAGGAGTTTTATTTATATATTTTACACCAACGCTTCCCAGGCCTCCCTCCTGTATACCCCATGTAACGTTTGTATTAGAGTGGACTTTTAGTGGGTTGAAAATCCCATTTGTGAAGAGAACAGTGATACTGGGGATCAAGAGTTGCAGTGAAACAAAGCGATGTGAAAGCAGGGAGGTTACAGACGGATCTAATTAGAAGAGGAAGAAGCAGAGATGGGCAGAACAGGAGGTAAAGTTGGACAGCGCTGAGGGGGGCCAGCTGATTCATTATTTTTCATTTGAACTCGCTGTGAAATTTCTGTATTCATATGAACCGTTCTGAGTTTAATAAGTGATCAGAATGATGGAGAAAACTTTATGATAGGTTAATAATTCTAGTCTAATGGCAATATCTGTTCTACATAACTGAACTAACTTTTCTATTGATCTGATGATGATTAATTTTTTTTATTTTTTGGTTTTAGCAATTCCATTTTTGAATTGCCAAGTGTAGTTGAATATGGTTCAGCGGTTTTCAATTAACTTCTTAATCAAGAACAAGTTTTGGTAGAAAAGTTGAAAATAAATGGAAGAGAGTTCTGATCTTTGGTTTCCCATAAGAAACACATTTTTACTACCCTGTTAACATGAATTTTACAAAATGAGTGTGGTTAAGGTAGTTTTATGCCTCAAGCATTTTAACCCAATATATAGTGTGATGTCATCTTTTAAAAACTAAATGTTTAATCCTAAACTGTGAAGAAATAGTAAAATGTTAATATAATGGACTTAACATTAATAGACTTTAGCATTTCTTTTGAAAACATGCAGATGTGTTTGTTTATCACACATCAATACTTAAATAAAAACAGAAAATTTGACATTATTGGTCAACATAACAGTTCTTTTAACTACAGAACATAGGATAATGTCAACCTGGGATTGTCCAATTTCAATCCCAGGTTGAAATTAGCAACTCAGTGTATGCTCCCTAGCTCTCTTGTGTAAATACACTAGTCTTATACAAACCAAACTTACTTTTTTTCTCTCTTATTTTTGGTATGTTTTTTTTATAAGGCAGCAAAACAATCAAAACTTTATTCCAGAAATAAGCAATTCTAGTTTTTGGGAAGCGTGTCATTCGATGGCTATTACAAGCTGTGCGTATTGCAGAAGGGCACTGAATGTGCAGAAAAATGCCAAAATACACCATGAAGTTCAGTTTAGTTCTGCTTTAAGTTAGTTAGGAATCTAGGTGTTGTGACTTGTAGGGTCAGCCAGTCCAATTTGTATTTATGATAGCTTTAACTTTGAAAGTACCACTTGATGAAGGTGAAGCCTTTTCGCTTTGAAATGTAGACAGGATGATGATGCAGAATTGCTCCACTATGTGTGAATTACACTAAAACATCTAACAAACTCTTAGCAGAATTTGAATTTTTACATTATATGTCCCCTTTATTGTGAAATTAAATGTCTCCAAACTAGTTTTTGGGTTTTCCATTATACTTTCCTTGAATATAATTTTATTTTACTATTAATAATGCAGCAATCCTCTTGATCATGTACTTTTTTTTAACTTTCAACACCATAATAACAGATTAACTTTGTCATATTTTTATCAGCTTTCTTGGATGCATGATTTATATCTACCTTAATTTCCATAAACAGATTCCTTTTTACCAAATGTCCATTCTGTATTTACCTCTCAATTTGACCCTGACTTTATCCATTGCCTGAAGCTGCTTTGAACATGAGATGTTGCTCCAGCTGCTTCTCTCCCTGTTAAAGAATGAAAACAATGAAGATAAACTATATTTCTTTTACTTCAAATATGACGGAGAAGCTTTGATATCCACAAGGACAACCACCTTTCATCCTTCTTCATTTTAATTAACTCCACTTCTCAGGTCAACCCCAGGCTACAGTGATTTGTTTTAATTTACCCCAGAGTGTTTCCTTTTGAGGATGAAACCTGAAGAAAAGATAATGTTTATGTGAGCAAAATTCAGGTAGGAAAAAAGAGGCTTATGGTAAACATTTAATACATACGTAAGCATGATTTAGTTGCTTCTTAGTTTAGATTCTCTTTTCCCTTTTCACAAGTTCTCTGCTTCTATATCTTCTGTGTGAACTTTTACAGCCACCTTCAGTGCTCCGGGCTGTGAATGTGACTGAATAATATTTGGATGAAGAAATGCTGCTCCAAGGCGTTTGATGCTGCTAGGACTTATTAAAGATACGCAACGGGCCAGAGGAAGTCGACTCTCCGCTGCATCGGGGACTCATTCAATAAGACAGGAGCTGGGACAGAGTGTGACCTTTTTGACCTTTGCCCCCAGTGTCACGTGACCAGCAGTGGTAGTGTCTGTGATGCCACTTGCGTTCTCTTGGCTCTCTGTTTTGATAGTGAGGCATTTTGACAGCAGATAAACAAAACTGTAGGATATGTAAGTTCACGTTCTCAAACTGGCCATGTTTTAGGTCAGTGAAATAAAAAAGTAGTCTGTAAACAAGATTTCTTTTGTTGTTGTGAATAGTGAATAGTGTCTTGATTTGATGTGTTGACCTCGTAGTTGCTATGTGGTGTGAGTTCCCTTTCCGAACATTTGTCCTTCATCGTTGGCTTAGTCAGAGTTGTATTCTAATTGACTTTTGCATCTTTGAATAATCCTGCATTGTCCTGTATTCAAGGTTTAATAGTTGTTTTTTTCATCATTGTTTCTTTTTTTATAAACTGCATTAATACTTCAAATTATTAACCTATAAACCCTGAAAATATAGCAGTGGGGAACGATCATCATTACTGAGGTTTAAACTAACTACATCAACTGTATTAGCTACAGCTCTATGCCTATGGGAGGCAATTTCATTCACAGTAGAATGTACATTTTTCAAGTTTCATGTTTAATGACATTTTGTGGAAAATTACAGACAAAGCAACAAATGGCAAAGTTTTCACACCTTTACATTATTAACAATAGACTATATTTTTTATACATTCAGCACAGACTAGGTCCACCACAAAAAACCCACAGAGCTTAGTTGTCTGAGTATAAAATCTTTATATTTTATGTATTAAATACTGTAGCTCTGATGTAAGCTTTACAGACAACAGCACGTGCAGCTATTGTCCACATGTGGCAGTCTTCTAACCCAGGGGAGGACGTTTACATGAGTGCATCTGTGGTGTATTGTGAAAACAGACATCTGTAATAAGACCTCTGGAGACTAACCACTCTGCCACACTGTCCAAGATACTCTCCCTGTCTTTAACACACACGGACTCCTGCATCATGGAGCAGACAAGCAGACAGGTGGGTGGGTGAGGGCTGTCCTCGTGCTGATGGTTGTCAGTATTTGACATCTTGTGTTTAGACAACTGCAGAAGTGGTATGCTGCAGGGCATTGTGGGAGTTGTAGTTCTCCCAGTGTAGAGTATACAGCTGACATGACCAGGGTCAGTACTGTCTGTGCCGGCTGTTTGTCAGGCTGCATTTGTAATGGTGCTTCTCATAACATGACGTCGGCACTGCACAGTTTCTAGTGTTTGTAATGTATGCATGGCTTTGTATTTCTAGTGAATGGTGGAGTAAGATTGTATTTGTTGAGAATTTTTAATTCAGAAAATTGCAAATATAGTCTTTTTTATAGTATTTTAAGATTCTAAAAAGCTTCAGAGCTTTTGTCACTGTCAGGTTATGGTCACTTTTATATTTAGAGCATTAGGAAAACAAATCTAGTTCTGTCAATTGGAGAAAAAAAAAGTATAAGACTGAAGAGGTTTTGCCTATCATCTTTCCTACAAATAATCAAGTAGTTTGCGCTGTTTTTAAATTATAATATTAAATCATTCAACATTTCTAGTGACTAAGATTGCATTTTTTGGTCATTGATATTGATGTACTAATGGAATTGAAAGTTGAGCTTTCTGTTGACTCCCACATGTACATTTATTACAGAATTATTATTATTTTTTTACCAAATATCTTTTGCAAACATTTAAAAGAGGTTAGAACCCTACTTTTCTGCCATGTTTTCTGCTTGTTTTTCTCCGTCCTCAGTACAGCTGTCAGATGCTACGCTACGTTACTTGAAACCCAGAGTTGGCTCCTGGCTGCACTCTAAGGCGTATTTCTTCTTCACGGTGGAAGGAGATCCCGACTTTAACCCGGTAAACAAGTGCTTAATATACATGCAAGCGCAACACCGCTATAGGCCATTCCAGTACAAAGTGTGACAGTAAATAAGACCATGGGGCAGATATGTCTAATCGCCCTTGAAAAGGCTATGTCGGAGTGCCCGGGTGCCCACGGGTACTGCAGCTGGTGGGAGGAGGTGTCTGTGCGGGTGATGGGCATTACTCTCGCACCATTGACTTCATTACCACTCTCACACAGCCAGCCCAAGCCCACACTCCGGACGCCCTTGCACATCCTAATTCACTTAATTCTTTGATTATCAATTCTGACGCGTTCGGCCAGAAAGGTCAGGTGTTCATGCATTTTTTACCTTTAGAGATTGTGAATGAAATCGTCAAGCTGTTTGCCTGTCACTGGTCAAGGTTTTATGACAGATGCTTACATGGGATTTAGTGGTGCTGCCTGTGGGGCTTTTGCAGACGAGACAGACAGTGAGACGTGCTCAGTGAGTTTAAACGTGTTTGGGTTTTGTCCATGTTAACTTAGTCAGTGTATCTTGTTGTATAAGAAGTGCAACTGGTTTTGAAAAAATCACCCACTGTCAAAAACTATAAAAACATGTACTGAGTGATGATGGCAGTAGTATGTATGCAGGTGACATCTAGCTTCTAAATGTCAGCAGTGAGTGGCGAAAATGAATGAGAGTCAATTGAGAGAAATACATTTTCTCCTGTAAGTACTCCATACTCCTGCAAGGGAAAAGCAGCTACAGACTGAAAATAATATTAACAATCGCAACTGCTACTGAATATTAAGATTGTGTATGACGTGTAAAAAGAGAAAATCGGGTCAACAGTGGTAGAAAAGCAGAAAAACTACAAGAGCTTGTCTGTTTGTCACATTTTTCACTGACAAACTCACACACAACTCATGATACCTTTTCTATTCCTATTAAGATATTTTTTCTGTTTGATGAGTGAAAAATTGCTGCTCAACAGTAAAAATTCCTAAATCTCCAGCTGTCACTATCAAATAAGTTGGATAATATCTGTACTGTTGTCAGAATAACAGACAAGCTTTTTTGCCAAACAAACTCACTTTTCAGAGGAAAAAATTAGCCCCCAAACAGCCAAGAACCCACATTTTATCAGATATTCTTATTAGACTTTTGCCACTCAGTCTGAAAGTTGAGGAGCATTTGTCAAATATAAGAATCTCACTGCATAACCTCCATAGCTGTAGGCTAATATTATAGCTTTTGCATTTAGGGTGAGAGTTGGAGTCTGTTATGTCCTCCACCATAATTGTACAGTTTGGACTAAAATACACATTGCAGCCACAATGAGAACACACGTAGTTTTTACACTCACTAGACCAGTGGTGCTCAAAATTTCAGTTCTCCAGGGAATCTAATTTAGCTGACAAAAGGGTGCTGCATTTTGTAAGAATTGTATTTTGATTGATCATTCCAACATTTATTGATCCTGGCTCAGGACAAAAAGTTTAGATACAGTTTTTAGGAATTTTGGTCTTTAAGAGCTGTTTATGTGAAATTGTATATACACTGAGTATTTATAGTTGACCAAAAATTTATTTTGCTTCTTCTTTTTGTGATCCAAGTACATTTTTTTGTGATCCAAGTACATACATTTGTGTCAGTACTAAAAATAACATTGTTTTGACAGTTGGTCTTTCCAGAGCAGTTTTAGAATGATCCTACTGTATGACCACTTGAATTAATTAAGAAAGCATAGTCATTTGTGCTAAGAATGTCACCTATAGTTAAAAAAAATATTCAAAAAATAAAAAAAAGAATAAAGCATTTTTCTGGTATTGTGGTTTCAAAATTGACAACAAATTGAGTACATTTCTGTTGTATCATGCTTACATTTTTGCTGTTTCTGTATTCTTACTGTTTGGATTACCTCTTCCATCTTCAATAGAAAACTTTATAGCAGTCATGTGATGGGCCTCATGAAATATTGATCATCCATATGTTCAGTAGCATATTTCTGGAGAGAACGCACACATGCATATAAACAAAAGGTCGTTGTTTACATGTGTTTGATGAGATGAAGGTGCCATGTCGTGACTCTACACAGACAAGTGTTTCCCCAGAAGAAGTGTCTTTTTAAAGAGTAAAGCAACACTACAGCTTCTCCCAGAACAGCAAAAAAAGATCAGACAATCAAATTCTCAGACCTGAGCCACACATTTGTAGCAGACACTTTGCCCTCTGATAAAACACAACACAGTTAACTCTCTGTCTACACTTAATTACACTGTTAATTACAGCACACAAAGACCAACTTCTAGCCAGTGTAATGTATTATCACATGGCTATTTGGAAGCTACTAAATCTCGTATTCTCCTTGTTTTTGTTCTGCAAGCTTGGATATGGACTGACCAATATGTATTTATTTTATTTAACCATCTTCTACATCTTGTTTATGGCAAAGCAGTGTAAAAACATAAGAATTGTGTCAACTTATTAGATATTAGGTATGCATTGATCCAGTACTGGGATCAAATATCTTCGCCGATTCATAAGCTTTTGTCACATCGATTCGACCAATATCCTGTTTGAGTCTTTGTATGAAAATAATTAGATTTGATAAGGCTCTTAATCCAGAAAATCTTAAAATTTGTTACTTGTACAGTAAAATGATTATAGTAACACTATTTGTATATATTCTAGTTAGCAATGCAACTTTATTGGATCATTGGCATATGATTCAACTTGGACTACAACCACATATGTTTTTTGGAGGTAATAAGAAGTTTTTGAAGTCTCTAGATGCAGTATAATAAACTAAATAATAAAACATTTTTAGGAGCTGAGTTGATAATTGCGTTGTTTCCACACGAAAAGAATACTGAGAGAGCAAACTTTGCAGTTAAAACTTGCCTGTAATGTCTCGCCTTTAAGTAAAGTTGTGCAGAAGTCGGCCTAAGTGAGCACAGATGTTGCATGTGAGTAAGCTTTATGGCTCTACACATGCGACTTTGTGTATAAAACGCATCATCCATCATTGATGCCAAAGCTGCAGTTCTCCAACTTTAAAGTGACTCCATGCTCTGAAAGCTGCCACATCTTGCATAATACAGCGCAGTGAAGCGTCTCATGACTGATAAATGCAATGAGTTTGGTTTACACAGAGCAAAGCCGGCGTGAGAGACGATGACAGGCAGACACACACGTGAAGCTGAAGTGTGATGGAAGCAGTAACACCTGACAGTCTAAGCTGATGTTCTCCGAGCTCTGGTCCATGCGTTAGGAAGAAGTGTTACTCTATATGCAAAAGTAAGCAGCTCACATCCTGACAGCTTGGCGGGGACCGTCTTGGCCGATCCATTTGAGCAGTTTGGCTTCATTTCACCCTGTGTTTCCTCTGCTTCTCTCTGTTTTCATCAATCTCATTTAACCAGTCTTTTCAACCTGAGGACCAGTCAGCCACCTGCTTCACATAAAGTGTGGAAAAGAAGTTATAAAAGCCAGTGTTTTGATCTCAACAAATGAGTATCTCACAATCTGTCTGTGTGGTGTTTGCATGTTCCCCTGGATCTCTCTGGCTTCCTCCCACCTCCAGAAACATGCCTACAGTAGGCTATACAGGTCACTTGGCATCACTGTATATTTTGTTTCTATGTGACGAGTGCCTTCTTCAAACTTGCACTTTTCTAAAATCAAGAACCCATAATTTTGTAAAATTTTACAAAGAGTGGTTCTGATCTTGTACTTCTTCCGCCTGAATTAAATCTACAGCGTACCATCAAAATACCAGTAGTTGCTTGAAATACATGAAACAAAGAAGCTCATTGGTTGTTTGTCATTTAGAACAAAATCCAACTTTACTCACCCCACGTTATCATTATTATTAATATTTTATTTATTTTTTTGTTCGGCTTAATGATTCATGTTTTTTCACTTCTATGTGATATTTTAAAGTTATATTTAAAGTTGGGGTAAGTAACTTTTTAGTTCTGAACTATTAACCGTTGTATTTCCACTCAAAAGTACATGATAATGCAACACATTGTGAAAAAATTGGCTCACTGAGTACTGTCTGAGCTGAATAATGAGATTTTTGTTCTAATCAGGAGCCAAATGCTGCGCTCTGATTGGCTGTGCTTGGGTGGTCCTCTTCAGTTTCACTTGGTTGTTTGTAAGAAGTGGTTTTTAAGTCATAATTGCAACAAAAATTAATACATGTCGAAATTAACCATGTGTCTAAGAATTTCGTAAAGAAAGATGTCATGTTTAGCACCTAAATTGTTTTTGCTGTATAAAAATCACCCTACCTTTAAACAGCCATGTTTGTTTTGATAGTCAGTCTTATCTCTGATTGGCTATTTCAGCCAATATATATATTAGATATATATATATTTAGTTTAAAATTCTAATTTCTTTGAACACAGCCTCCTTTTGTAAGCACCAGATTCACAATGTTTGCTCATTTTTATGCAAATCTACTCAACAACATTTTTGTACTTTATGAATGTATGTTTAAAATGTAGAATTCTTCTTTGAGTAAATTATTTTTTTCCACATTTCGTCAACAACTGCAGAACTGAAACATGAACTGACAAACCAATACGAAAATCCCATGCATTTCAGAACATGTTTGTCAAGCCCTGGAGTACAAGTACAACAAGATTTCTCTATAGAAAACGGGATGTTTTGTACTTTGCAGAGGACATTCTATTCTCAAAGTAACTACAGACTTGATTGCAGTATATTGTGCTGGTCTTCCATAATGCACTGCCATGTCCATTATACTGTATGTCCATAATTACCCCCTCCACATTTCCCGTCAGATTTTCTATAATTTTGGATAGTACATAACTGAGGAATTATGTATTGTGCTCTTAGAAATATGCTTGTGTAATCGCAGTTGTCCCTATTGGAAAATTAACATTAAATTCTCTCAACCGAAAAAAGCTTTGAAGAGTGTATATGTTTCTCCACTCAGTAGCACAAGTTAATCGATTAATTCTATCGATGATTGGAATAACCGTCCACTATTTATTAATTGGGCAATCATGTATACAAGTATGCACAAACACCAGAATCTGTTGCTCAAAATTAGTAAAAAAACAAAAACATCTTTTTTTTTTTTTTTTTTGCAACTAATCTCATACCATTATTTTCACATTAGAGTTCTTTTTTAGATTTGTCTTATCTGGTCTTATCTTAAATGAGCAAAAGCAGAAAAGTAGCAACTTATACTCCAAAATTAATGGGATAAAAACAAACAAACAAACAAACAACAAACAAAAAAACAACAAACAAACAAAACATTAAACTTAAGCTAAAAACATGTTTTTTTTTTTTTTTTTATGCTCGTGACTCACCACATAGCTTCTTAGCCCTGAGGATGTTTCCAAACTTCTAATTTCATTTTTTATCTAATCCCCTATGGCATTTTATATGGGGTTCGAGATTTTGGAACCAGGAAGTGGGCAGTCACTGTTGAGCTCCATACACATCTACTCTAGTCCAATATAATTTAGCAATCAAATCCAATCAATGTATTTTTGGTAGAGCCCGAAATCACAAAAAGTTGTTTTAAGACTACAAGATTTAGCCACTTCAGTGTAAAAAAATCAACATGACAGACATTGTCATACAGAAATTAAAATGTTATTTTTATGCACATGTGAAAAGTGAAGATCAACAATATTAAAAACAATTTGTTAAGCACGTGAAACATTTCTTTAGTTTAATAAGCTAGATTATTAAAATATAAAGCGGGTGGTAGGAAAGATTATAATATTCATAATAATGACACTTACAACCACATAAATAACTGTCTACAGTTTTATTTGTAAATATTGATTTTTTTTTTTTTTTTTTTTTGTTTTTTTATTTTTTTTTATTTTTTTTTTTTTTTTTTTTTAAAGAAACATTTACATGTAAATATGTAAAGATTATAGCAACGTGGCTAATTTCCATCTTCAGTCCTCGGCAGTCAATACAGAACTTATTGCTTTGTCCATATTCAAAATCCAACAGCAAACTGTAAACCAAGAACCAACTAATCATGTGTGACAGGCTTTATTGTATTCAGTCCGTTTGTAACATTCCCGTCAGACAAACAGACGTACAACGATCCAAAAGCACATTGAACAGTTACTGCCCTGCGCCTCACACCAGTTATGCTTCTTCACACGTAATTTGATTTTAATGAACAACAAGTCACAGAGAATGGAGCTCCGAAAAGCCCTTCCATCAGTGTCCATCTGCAGTGCTAGGCTAATGAAGAGTGTGTCTCTCAGCACCTGTACAGGGAGAACAAGGAGAACATTGGCTTAGAGAGGCTCAGAGTGTCCTCTTCAGACTGCATCATTAAGATCTGGGGATGGATGAGGTGAGAGGAGATGTATGCATTATGTACAGTTTGGTAATGCTTTGCTTGCTGCTAATTTTACTCTACCGAGCACCCTGAGGCCAGATCACCAGCAAACCAGTAAGCAAGCACATAAACAAATATCTCTTATTTAAGAACAAGTTGAGCATTTTTAAACATTTCTCATGAAGGGTGTTTTTCTCATAAAACAGAATCTTCCTGTGCATATAATCATCGTGTTATATCAAAATCAGAACAAAGGACAAATCATATAAAGCAGGGGTCTCAAACTTGTTGGCCAAATGCAGCACCCAAGATGATTCTGATTATTATTCATAATGACCCATCCATTAAATATGCTCTATTATTGCTATAAAACCTCTACAAAGCACGAGAATACAGCACAGTACACACAATGTGGTCATTTTCATAGCCATATTTATATAGAATAATATCATAATCAGACCTATTGCAGTCTTATGACCTGGAGGGGAGCTTACTGCCTGTCTCTCTGTTATTCCATAGTGTGGGGAAAATATATGTATCTTCATAGTGAATTTTCTAAAATATGAATAATTATTTCTACCTTTTTTGACTTATGCAGGTGGCTTATACCTGCAGAATATTACGGTTCCTTTAAACTGCTCTTGTAAAGCATTGCTCTTTTTTTGTGTAGAATTTCTTTAGCTGAGGATGAATAAAGTTGATCTATCTTGAATTCACCAGCGCTAAAGGATCCATGTCTGCCGGCTGCATTTGTCTGTCTACATTAGAACCTGAGCACAGCGCTGTAATTGACTTTGATTCTACGAACAAGACGAGGCTCTATTGAGCTGACTGCTTACAGTCAGTATCAATGTTATCAGAGAGCCCCAGGTGAAGAAGACGTACGCTGCAAATCAGGTGTGACACTATCTCCTCAATCATCAGCTCCTCTCCTTTTACCTGCCCATCGACCAGCCTTTGACCGCCACTGTGGAAGAGAATCGATCCTGTTCCCTCTCTCAGTAACTTAACACTCTCCGTGAGCAAAAGGCAATTGTAGGAAATGAGTGATCACAAGCAGAAGAATTGGTCTGAGAGAATTAAGTGACCCAAAGGGGACGGAGCAGTGTCTACAGAGTGCTTTCCAGCAGGCTGAGATAGAGGAACCGTTAGCTCTTCTATCTTAGCAGTGTCCAGTCATTGATTGATTCATTCATTTTTAACAGCCTATTCTCACAGGGCAGGAGAATCCAGAGACCTCTGTGGGGGGTACAACTTTGACAATTACAGAGTTAATTGTAGATTTGACATATGCAGTCAGTCAGTATGTCCCATGTGGTTTTAAAGTCATCAAGTCCCCTGTGTTTGGCTTTGCATGATGCAAGGTGCACAGCTACAGAAAAGACTAAGTATATTTTAAGACACAATATCCAGCTTGGGAATCAGACCTACCACCTTCGTAAAATGTCACTTTTTATACTTTGCCTAGATTTATTGCTCCGAATGATTCTTACTTTTTTACATTAAAACTTAGACTAGTGCAGAATTAAATTTGGAAAAGAGCGATAATCTGGATTTGGGTTCATTTTTATTATCATTTTTTAAAAGTGCTTTAGGTAGAGAGGGTTGACTGAAAGGTTGTTAGTAACCACATAATGTATGCTACAGTCTAAATCTATTGCACCTTACTGACCAGATCATTGGCACTTTTTTTTTTTTGACCCAAAGGCATTATTGGACAGAACAGCTGTAGCATGAAATGAGAGAGAGTAGATAAATCTAAACGATCATGGCCTAAAGGCAAACATACGACTCCGAGGCGGTAGCAGCGACATGTAGCATCTTAAATCAATACCACCAGGTGGTGTATGTTTATGTGCTTTAAATAAAGTCGATTTGTAAGATGCAGCATTTCGTTGGGACTAAACTTGGCTCGAGCAATAACAGACCACGTTGTAGACAGCTTGTTTGTTGATTAGTCTTTTCTTTACGTAGGCCACAAAGATGCAAAATTGACATTTTTAAGTTTGTAATGTTCCAACACAGTATCACAAGAACGCCTATACAGTATATACCACAACACAAAAGTACTGTTGATGAGCCAGATTGTATGTCTTTTTTGCGTGGATGTGTTACGCCGTAGGCTACTGCATGTAATAAAAAGCGTAAAAATGACACAATATTTCATAGAGCCAAATACACACAGTTTTGGTTGAATGTGGAGACATTTTCTTTAGGTTTAATAGGTACATTTAAGCTACAAAAATAGGTAAGTTTATGACTGAGACTTGGCAACATGTTCTCATGGAATTCGTGTAAATAGCACGCCATGACAAATTGCGTGTCATGACGACGCCCTCTGCCTGTTTTGGCGTGCAATTACACGCTCGTTTTTTCTGGTCTGAACACGTGATGTGGTTGAGGACAAATAGGAGGGGTTTTGGGGGGTTAACGGCTAAGTTTAGATCTGAAGTTGCAAAAATTGGTAAGTTTAGGTCTGGGGCTTGGAGTTGGGTAAAGTTAAGATTGTGTTAGTCTTCATGAATAATAACACATCTTTACATTCACCATTGAAATGAACTAGGACAGAAACGCGTGAAATACACATGCAAAAAATAGAAATGGCGTTCATGTGACACACTGTTTCAAACTGCGTGGTATAGACACCCTTATCTGTGAGAACAGGCTGGACTACTGGGGTAGGTGAAGATGAACAGAATTTTCTCTTTTGTGATCTCAAAGTATGTAATGTAGATCTTATAAATCTTCTACACTGTTTTTAGATCCACAAATCATCTAATTTTGAGCATTAGCATATCTGTCCAGAAAGAGGTTGGATGATTTACCTCTTGTGATGTAATTTGCAGCCAGTAGATATAGAGCTACAACTCCAGTCCTGACACAGCAAACACTTTACTGTCTTTTTTTATTCTAATACAGACATACAGTAGGTTACAAGAGCAAAGGTTCTCAAGTCATTAAAAAAATGACTACAATCAAACTGTTTTGGACAGTACAAAATGTCTTAGCTATCCTTTTAATAGGTCTCATGCAATTCAAAATCATAGTTTATAATATTTATTTGTGATAAATTTAATAACAAATGAGTTATCCAAATTGTTTTTGCCTTTTGCTCTGATAGCAAAAGTGTAAACCTTGCAGCGCCGTGACCAATATCTCATCTTTGCACACAGACAACACCCGGCTAAGCATATCGACAAGTGAGAGACAAAACAATTTACACAATCCCTGCCTGCGCTTGATAAACGACACAAAGCATTTCAAAATCAATCAGGGTTTAAATGCTCCTACCATCAGCTGAACATAGACAATAATAGTGTTCGTTTGGCTTTCTGCGTGCACCTTGATGCTGGTCTTGAGACAATGCCCTTACAGAGATTCATTGTGAGCCTGGAGGAAAGTTAGACCATCAAAGATAATTGCATGCTAATGTGTAATAAGCCTTGTAAGTCGCTTCAGATAAGTGTGTCTGCCAAACAGGGCTGCCAGGGGAAAGCACATCTAATCCCCCGGCTCAGCCCAAGCAAAATTAATACTAAGCTCTTTTGGCCGGCCACTTCCCGCCAATATGTGCAAGAAACAATTACGCAACGACCCACCAGAGCGCAATTAATGAATAAGCATAGCGCCACCCAAATGTACAGCAGCTAACAAAGATGTATCTCCAGCCATAGCAGAGCAAGCAAATTAAAACTGTAATTGTGAGAAGCAGATGAGGGATTTTCGGTTGTAGTTCACAACACAGTGCACACACAAGCGCCCTGTTGTTTCTGCAATATAAAATTTCATTATTCAAAGTGTCAAGCACAGCTATTTGGAAATAATGGAAAACTAAATATGGCAGAAAATAAACCAGAGACAAAAAACAAATTCTGTGGAAATACGTTACTGAAATGTCTTGTTTAAATGTTATTACTCTGACAAACAAATGTAATCATACTTTAGTAAAAAATATATACAGTATATACAATTAGTACAATATCATGTCCCTTGTGTCTGGCAAAACATGAATTGGAAATCAGTTCACCAAAATAATGCACATTAATAGATAGAATCAGTACAATTGGTGAAGGGACACATTATGCAAAAATTAATTTGAGTTTTGATCCAGTTCTCTTGCTTAGAATCAGAAAATGCAGTTCTGAATGAATATCAGTTATAATGGATTTTAGTGATTCCCCTGTGTCAGGCAGCCAGTAGCTGGAGCGCTAACACATGCTTGTCATGTGTGCTTTACTACACTTTTTATTGGTTCTGGTGCACGAGCTTCCAAAGCAGAGGTCCTCAGGAGTACAGTTGAAGTTGAAGAACAACACAAATAATGCATCCTATTTATCCTTTAACCCTCTAGGCACTAGAGTCCATCTGAAATACCATCTGGTAAATAGAGAGACTTATTACCTCCGTGAAGTTGGCCCCCCATTAAAAGCACATCTACACAAAAACTGTCAATCGTTGTGCTTCGTTGAGCTGCAAAAATTTTAGTTTGTGCTGCTTTAGTTTTTGAGATCTTAACGATTCTTTTTTAGGTCAATTTAGGGTCACCCAGCCCCCCATTTAGCTTAAAAAAACACCAAAACAACTCAAAGTGGTGTCAATCTATTGTGCTTCGTTTGTGCTGGTTTGTGCCATAAAAAGTTTTGTTTGTGCTGTTATGGTTTTATAAATATGAGCAATTTTATTTTCAGCCGATGACGTCACTCAGCCCCCAAAATGTTAGCTATCGCTTAAAAACAGCAACAAAATTATATTAATCTTTTGTTTTTTTGTTTGTGCTGTTTTGTGCTGGCCATATTTAGTTTTTTATTAACAACTTAAAAAAATAAATAATATAATTTTTGCGGCATAGTAGGACGTCACTTACGGGGGCTGGGTGACCCTAAATTGACCTATAAAAGAAT
Organism: Mugilogobius chulae; assembly: GCA_038363315.1. Classification (NCBI taxonomy): domain Eukaryota; kingdom Metazoa; phylum Chordata; class Actinopteri; order Gobiiformes; family Gobiidae; genus Mugilogobius; species Mugilogobius chulae. The sequence continues at coordinate 43,644,154 of CM076396.1, read as the reverse complement.
TGTTAATATCTCAAAAACTAAAGCAGCACAAACGAAACTTTTTGCAGCACAAAACAGCACAAACGAAGCCCAAAGGATTGACAAGTTTTTGTGTAGATGTGCGTTTAATGGGGGGCCACTTCACGAGGTAGACTTATTTACGTTTTTGTGTCGTTACTGGCCATTGAACAAGATCTTGAGTACTTTTGTGTTGGCATGTCATGTAAAAAACAAATTGTGTTCTGCAAACGGTGGTACTTCGTCATCCTTCAGATTCCTCTGCAGTTCTTGTGTGTCTTCTTTTTTCTCTTTGATCCACAATAATTTCTCTTTCTGAATAGTTTTAGCTATTGTAAGAGATTGAAGGTCTATATTGACTGAAAATTATAATATGTTGTTTAGACTAAATGTACTTCTGTTTTAGACTTATAGATCAAGTGATACTTTTAAAGCTAAATATTTTAACCAATGTTCTAAAATAAAAGTAATGTTTAATACTTTCCAGGTTTAATCAGTTGCAGTTCTTGTTCATCTTTCTTGTGAAGGAATCAGGAAAAGACAAAAGCTTGCTGTTTAAGTAACATGACCTGTATACTAATGTAAGCACACAGTTGTAACTGGCAGTGATGATTTATGGATCTAAAAACTACACAGGAGACTGTTATATTTTACTATGCATGTTTTTTAGTTAAGGGAACCAGAGTGCTTCTATTTTCCTCTTTTATTTGTAACACAGGAAGCTGAGATTGTCTTAGTTTAATATTACATTTTTGCCATCTGATAATTCCAAACAGCATGGGTCACTCTGCTGGATATTCCAACAAACACAAAAGGACAGGTTTGATATCTTGCTTCCATGTTCTCTCCTCTGCATTTCCTTCCCATGTGATTTATTCAGCCATTTACATGCATTAGCTTTACATCTCATCTGTATACATTATAATACACACTGTACCACCCACCAGTACACGCACACACGCACAAACACCAGGAAGATCCACTCTGTCCACTGCAGCTGGGATAATTTACTGTTACTGGGATAGTGTAATACAAGATGTATTTGCACTCTCATCTAATAACAACATAGATTACAAAGCGCTAGGTTTGGTGTCCTCTTGCCGCCCGATTGCTCAGCTTGTCCACACGCATAAACTTAGATCTTCTTATGCGCTGGTTGACAATTTACATTTATCTGCTAAGCCTTAAAACAAATTATAATCGATCGGCTACATGATGAAAAGTGAGCTCCGCGTGCCAATGGAATGGAATACAAGGTGACAAGGACAACCGAATCGCAATTAGCTCTGTTAGTGTGGAGACATGAGCAGTACAAGACCTGACTGTGCAGTCTGAGGCAGTGGGCATAAAAGGCACTTGTCACGACATATTTTTTTTTAATTATTTTGTAGACCAATCTAAAACTGATCATAAAAAAAAAAAAAAAAAAAATATATATTATATATATTATATATTATATTTTTTTTTTTGTAAAATTGTAGTTGTTTATGAATATTGTATTGTGTATTTATATCATACAAGCAGAGTTAATCTACGCCCTAATGTCATTATGGTTATATGTTTATCTGCATGAAAACAAGCACAGCTCCAGTTAAAGTTAAGCTACCTAACTTTTTAGTTTACATTGAGCTTTTTGTTTCTACTAAAAAAATATGATATCACTAAAAAATTAAATCAAATTATTTTTCTTCTCACCAGGAGCCAAAAGCAGCTCTCTGATCGACTGTGCTTAATAGTCCTCTCTATTTTCACTTTGCGCTTTTAAGAAGGTTTTGAGAGATAATTGCAACCAAAAATGCATACATGTCAATATGAACCTTATGTCTAAGGATCTGTAAGAAGAAATAGACAGATTTAAAACCTTAACCTTGTTTGCAGCATGAAAATAAAGTACCCCCCCTTCAAGGGTAAGATCATGGAGAGTCGACCCCTTTCATAGAATTAATGTTTGTCATAAATGTTTTTTTTTTTTTTTGCATTTTTATTATTGATTGAATGCTAAATAGATTTGTTTATTTTCATATTGAAAAATCCTTTACAATAAACTATAATAGCTACATAGTGCACCTTAAATGAAACAGCCTCTACTGACTTCTGTTTATTAACACTACTCCATTATGTAAACTGATCACATCACCTCTTAGTCTTAGTCTGCTGGACTTTTGCAAGTCGGGGGTCTGTGTTCTGCCAGGCTCTGTCCTCGAGCATGCCCTACAGGGATGTGCATTTGCTGAGTTGCTTCTCACTCATAGCTTCAAATCACATCCCCTCAATCAGAAACCGGAGTTTGGCGATCCATACTTCCCCTCTCTCAACTCCAAAAGCCTGTCTTAGTTCATTTCAATGTGTGCACAAAAGGATTAAGTGAGGAAGTCAGTCATTATCGTGGCAGAACAATAGTGGTTTAAGACAGTCAGGAGCCTCCAGCAGAGTCCCATGTCATCTTGATGTGTCAAACGCAGTGGTATAACGTCTGCTTGTCACTTTGTTCTCGGCTTTAATGGAATAAATTATCTGATCGGGCTGACAGCGCGCTCCCTGACATGTCGGCTGCATGTAACGCGCACTTTCCTCTAAGACAATTTACCTGACAGCGCCGGGAGAGAGCAGAGATCTAAACATCTAGATTAGTTCTGTATTCATATATTGCATACTGATGTCTTTTGGTTTCCCATCAAAGAGGTGAACGTTGGTTGAAAAGAACAAGAAGCCTTTCAAAATGACACTTTTTATAAAAGATTGGCGTTTTACAGTATTGGTGCTAATTTTGGTATTGGTTATATAGGAACTGGATTGAAGTACCGGTAACATTTTTATTTGCTTTGTTAAATTTTTAATAGAAACTGAAGCTGTTAGCTAAAGAGGCTATGTTAAGGCAATCATTCTTAAGTCTACCAAGGATTTACATTTTGTTTTACACCGTATCAAGAAACACAAAAAAAACTACACTATTGTTTCAGTTAAAATGTGGATTTACATTGACCGAAAAAATCTATCCACATAGACATTCATTTATAATGACTATTTATAAAAGTTCATTGTTGGTACAGTATATTCATTAAGGCTTTGTTTATACTGTTATAATCTGTAATTCCTTCTACATATGAACACATTTTCACTTGTTCATACTAAATGCAAGAAATATGAATATTTGCATGCAAGTCAACAAACTGGAATGTGTGATGTGAAATTCCTATGAAAGCTTGTGGTTTGGGTAATTTTGTATCTTCATCATGGTAGAAATTAAAACTTTCCACCAAGGACAAGTCAAAATTTTGGAGATCTTTGTTGGGACATGCTTGGGACATTAGTTTTAAGTCTGTTTGCTAATTAGGTTAGAATAGCAGAACTTTTCAAATTTTAAGGTGCATTTTGTGTGTGTGTGTGTGTATGTATGTTTTGCATTTCATGTTCAGAAGAGCGAGTGGTGGCACACAAATGGTGCAGCGGACCGGAGGCTCACTCCAAACAAATTTTGTTGTACACTGGTGACAATGACAATAAATCTTTCTGTTCTGTAATACTGTTTTTGGTCATTTTCAGTTCAATCATAGGAGGCAACAAAAATTGGTCTAAGGGTCACATCTGCTCTCCTGACTATACTTTCTATGTAGATTTATACCTTTAGTCATGTCACATATCAAAAGTTGTGATTCAAGCTCCACCAGTCTGTTCTGTCCATGCTGTAAAATGTTTCAGGTGGTATGAAAGATTGTATTGAATAAAACAACTTGCACTAGCCTATATGCTTCTTTTTGTGAGCCTTAGCTCCACACGATTCCACAGTAGGAAAGTGACTGGTATAGACCATTAAAGCCCCCCTGCACCTTCAGTAGTACCACACACATGAGTAGTAAACACAGTAAATGCATATATGTACTGCCTCCTTCCACCTGTGGCAAAGCGGCAGGTCTGTCTGAACCTGCTGAGAAATCATTTCCCGCCAGGCAAGTGCGAGGCAATTCCATCGCAGTGAGGAGGAAAAAGGCTTTTTAATGAGAAAAAATGGGAGGCAGGGGAAGAGTTAGCAGTAGCAGTCCGGATAATTGATGACGACTGTTTGGGTAGGAGATTAAGATTCATGGAAAAGACCCCACAGAGGGCTGCGGTCATGAAGGAGGTGACAGCAAACTTTGACTGGCCTGCTGCCTCAAAGCTTAACTCAAACAGGTGAAAGTTGTTTGATATACAAGCCAATTATATCATGATTTTTACTGACTAGCAAGAATTTTACTAACAGGTATATGTCATTATAGTGATTTGAGGATATTTATCTACGGAACAAATAATACGCATTGAGTTTATTGTTTTGACTTTGAAACATACTCTTTACTTTTGAATCTCATGTTAGAGAACTTAGAATAGTGCATTAAAATCATACATTACATTTAAGTCAGTGTTCCTCAGCAGGTTAAGCAATCAAGCCCTTGGCGCAGCGATTAGCACTCTGGCCTCATAGCTAGAAGGTCCTCTCCCGGGCCGCCCGGGGCCTTTCTATGTGGAGTTTGCATGTTCTCCCCTTGTCTGCGTAGGTTTCCTCCTACCACTAAAAACATGTCCACTAAAGCCTCCCCTGCCCCTGCCCCCAGGGCTCCCCTGCAAAAGAGATTCTGAATCTCAGTGGGACTTCCCGTGTTAAATAAAGGTCAATTAAATTAAATCAAATTAAATTAAAAATATGGGGGTGCTGTGCGTCAATGGTTTTTGCTCACTGCCGTTCACAGACATATTGGCTGTTAGCTTTAACCTTTTGCTATGCGCAGTTGTTTTCCCCCCATTATTCTTTGCGCTATGAGCGGGGCGAGATTAAGTCAAGTGGAGCCAAAAGCTCAGGTCTGCTTGTTCTGGCCAATCAGAGCGGAGTTGCAGAGCGAGCAGCAGTAGCCAAAGCTAAAGATTGAAATGCTGTTTTATACAAAGCTAAAAACTTTTCAATCAGAAAAAAAGTTTTTGATGTGAAAATAAGTAAGAAATGCCACAAAATTTGACCATTCTTAAAGCTGTAGATGTTTCTGCTGAACATGAGCAGTTTGTGTTTGCATTGCGCTCTAGGGAAAAAAATGCTTTCTAGCCTGTAGAGGGATTGTCTCGCTACCATGCAAATAGAGCAGTTATTGTGGCTGATTTGCAGCAGCTACAAGCTTCAAAAGTCGCAGATTTTATAATAGTTCCACAATTGCTATGGGTGAAATAAATTTGCATGCCCGCAATATGCTCAAATCAAATTTGATGATGATTTATGGACCGAGTTTAAAATCTAGGAAATGGTATAGCCAATCTAATAATCTTGATTCCATGGGTTTTTTATGTGAAAAGGACTTGCCAACAGCATTTATCTGTCAAGTTTGAAGAAAGCTTTTTTTGTTGCTGTTTGTTTGTTTGTTTGTTTGTTTGTTTTTGAGAAAAAAAACTTCAAAACATGGTTTGCCTGACACGAAGCTACAGATTAAATAGAGAAGCTTTCGTTTGGTTTTGCAGATATGGGAGGCCAATGGAAGTTATTGTGCTATTATGTGACACATAAATTCACAGGAATTCCACCAGCTGGACCAAAAATGAAAATGACAGTCTGGAAATGACAAGTAGGAAATGGAGTGAATGGAGACTGATATAAGGCCTAAGGCAGAACTCCTTATTCACTTGGGTTTGGACTGCTCCTTTTCCAACTTGACCTCACAGACACAGACAGAAGATGGTGGGAAAAGTTTGCCGCTAACTCTCCCCATCTTCCACTAGCCTAGCCTTAAGGAGCCTTGGAGCACTACGCTTAACATAGAACTGCCCCATACAGTTGCTTATGTCTGGAGAGAACTCTGAATCCTATATACACCTATATGTATATGCTGTAAGAATATTTATAAAGCCCATAAACATCCACAGAATGAGACTCAATGTTGTTTGATGATGGATGGCTCCCAAAAGATGAGCCGTACAATATTAAAACGATATCTATCTCAGCAGTTTCACCTCTGGCAAACTACTGACCTACTCAAGCGTTGGTGATTTATGCTGCCACGGTAATGGTCGATGATCGCACAAAGTCAGGCGCGTATCCAAAATGCAAAAGAGATCAAGTTTGGGCAGTGAGGTGGGGATCAGAAATCATGGAGGACATGGACTATGGTGAAAATTATGCTATAGGTTCATGTGTTTTGTGGTGTCAAAAAGGAACAGGAAGTTGAAAGAACCATAGAACCAATATTCTAGTTTATGATGAATTAATTATTTTCCTGTACTACACACAGTTATTGCTTCTTTTAAAAAGCAAACTGACAGAAATAATTGATTGTAGGAGGAGAATATTTACTACAGCTGCTCAAAGTTACAAAACTTAATTTCATGACCATGGAAAAATATCATGAGACAGTTCAGTACATGTGCTCACAGTATCGTGACAGTTTGATCTTGCGAATCTCGTATACGAGATCTCGTCCCATCCCTAGTTGCTACCATTAGCATTGTTGGATATATTTATATAATTGGACCGTTGGATCACTTTATTCATATCCATGTCTTTGTATTTACACTGTATTTGACACAATCTATTTCCTTAATTCCTCATTTGCTGTTGTAATTGTTGAGCAGTGAGTGATAAAGCTGTTGTTCTGATGCACTGTCAAAGTGGAGGTCCGTTGGTGGGCGTGGCTCTAATGTCAACTTTATCTATACTAACACTGACAACAGATGAACATAATGGAGTTTGGTGCACAAACGGGACATTATTAGACATAGTCAAGATATTGCAGACAAAAATCCACTTTGATACATTATCTGTTCCTGAGGAAATTGGTTTTAAGATATTTATTGTAAAATTTGGTTATATTCCCTTTTAGAAATGCATTGCTAACTTTTTGCTTTTAGGATCTGTATCTGAACCATTGCAAGATTGTACTATGATTCAATTAATATTTATCCTATTAATATAGCAATTTGTCTGAAATATGTATCTATATTAGTGTATTAAAATGTAGCTATTATCAAAGCAAACTATCTTTCAACGTCTTTGTTAAACATTTCTTTGTCTGACATTCAAGTTGATAGTTTTCCAAATAGTACAAAGATGACACTGTGTAAACTTTTGGCTGTTACAAATGATTTCAACATAAACAAGAGATTGTTAAATGAATACAAGTGCTTCTCCTTTGGAGCAGAAATGACAAAAACAAACGGTAATGAGCGGGAAATAATCGTAATGTTGTAGAAAGATTGATGCAAGATTATCTGCCTCATTAACATGGATTATTACAAGGTAACAATTAACGTGACAGTGATTTATAATTTACAGACACAACCCGGGCACTGCGCAAAACCTTCACAATGTCTTTGCACCAGTGCGTCATTACTGCAGATAACCGTGCTCCTAAGTACACAAATCTGCAACTGCCATTTTGTTAAATACCTGTGACCGAACACAAGGTTTTGAGTGAGCAATGTGTTTTTTTATGGTCAAATGTGATCTCTGAATAGCTTTGTCTCAGAACGCATTGCCCCCAGTGTTTCAGTTTGGCCCGTCTCGTCAGCAGGTTGTCAAGAAGACAAGCTCAAGGCCATTTTTCTTCTCCTCTACACACACCAAGACTCACACATACACACATGAAAGCACCAATTTAGGATGTGGGCTGCTCATTTGACCCATTGGTCAACCTGCTGTCTCTCTTTAGCATCCTGTTGGGATATGAAACACCTCAGGAGCCACTGTTTTTACTATTAGCATATAAAGAGCATGTATTGGGTGATTGAGACGCAGAAGCAAAAGACACAGCCACTGGGACAGGCTCTGCGTAAAGCTCGAGAAACTCAAATGAGTTCTTCTCCATCAGTTACAGTGCAGCCTCATGTGCTTATGGGACATGTGCTGCTCCTGTCTTCACTGTAAACACTGTCACTTGTCAAAAACACTAATGTGGCCCTTAGATGGTCTGTGAAGCACTAAATAAATAGGAAAATGGCACTGTGGAACTAGAAATCTCCCTTCACCAGCAAGTCAGATTGACTTTTTTTCATAATGATATCTGGTTATCTCATATTAATGCAACTACTTACAATACATTTATATCTATAGGGTTTATGCAGAGGCACACTGAAATAAATCAATGTTGTAAATCAATGCATGAAACCCTTACTGTATTACCACTAACAAGGTACAACTTGGGAGAAAAACTCAGACTACTGTATATGCAGGATTTTGTGTTTAACAATTTAAATTGTGAAAGTTAAAAAAAATGAAATATAAATCTCCTTGTTTTTAGGTGAAGAAAACATTTAAATTATCATAATATAAGCCCTAATCTACTTCTAAAAACAGTCAGAAAGTTCCTTATTTTGTTACCATATGGTACTAAAAGTTTGCTTCACCTTTTAGTCTCAAAAATGTACTTTTTATAGACACAGAATAGACACTGGAATTCCAAGATTGTGTGACAAATAATATTTCTTATCTTTGGTGCTTCATTTGTTAAATGCTCGACATTTAACAAATGAATATAACACAGTCTGCAACTCAATTTCTGAATAATTACTTATTTTAGCATGACACAACAAAACCCCAAAGAGATTTAATGACATTGGAGGTTGATGACTAGAACAGTAAGCGCTCTGGCCTCATAGCAAGGAAGTCCGGGGTTCAACTCCCAAGCGGCCTGGGGCCTTTCGTGTTTGCATGTTCTTCCGTGTCTGCTTAGGTTTCCTGGGTATTCCAGTTTCACCAACCACCCCACAGAGGGCAATTACCTTGAAGCTAGAATCTGGTACAAGCATCTTTGCCTTTGTGCTCAATGTAATTGTACAATATCCTATTGTACAAGCTTAACCTTAAAAACAGAGTTGTGTGTGTTTTATGAATTTTAGAATTTCATCTGCAAAGTGAAAACCATGTCTTTTAAAAATGGAGCATAAGGAGCTTCCAAGGTGAATCCCATGAATCAGCCTGTTTCCTGTTTGACCCAGAATCCTGATGTCTCATTTAGTCAAATAAATCTCCATGGTGATGAGAGGCTCTTGGGAAGCTGTGTGAAGGTGCTTTCGGCATTATTTAGCTGAAACGCCTCATGGATTGAGTGTATATCTTATTGTCAGTAAACCTGCTTCATTTTACCCTCCAGTGGTCTCAACATAATGGTAGGCTATCAGCAGCTGGCCGACATGCACTCCTGATCTGGAGGACATTTCTAAATTAAGAATTAACAAGTCATGCAGCCTATATTTAGATGTAGATGTTAGACGTAGATGTATCAAGCATCATCATTTATCTGGTGGGTAATATGTCTCCTTTAGATTATTGTGGATGATGCCTCCACTCAATAACAAATGATTTGTGCATGTGTTCTAGTTGTGAGCGAGGTCAACTCTAAACATATCTTGCCCTTAATAACTGATATTGTCCCCCGATTGTTTCCATAGATTGTGTTGCAATGTGGAAATAGCAGAGAAAATCATTATGAATGCGCAAAATGATGATGTTTTTCAAAAGCTAAAATAGTTCATAATTCTGCTAAAATAGTTCATCCGCTGTAGCGCTATGATTGATCTGAACACACAGTCGGCATGTTTAATCAAGTCTCTCCAGATAGATTTTTAAGATTTTGTGAAAGTCAAAAGTATTGTGAGAATTCATCCGGTAGAGCTACGTCACACATCTATATGAATTTCCCAAATGTGACCGTAATATTGACGTATAGTTGAAGTAAAATGTGACAATAAAATGATAGAACCTATAAAGGACTGTAAAAATGTACTCAGCTGAATGTCATAGAATTTTATTGCTCATGATCTGTGAACCCCAAAGTCCCATTATCAGCTTTGCAGTCATTGAAAAGTTCACACACATTTTTCTCCAAAGTAATTCAAAGTGTGGTCAGTGAGAGGTTTAAAAGCTTTGCCCTCGACTTGACTGTCAGAAGACTCAAGCTGCAACAAGAGAATTTAGTGTAATGAGGTGCATGTCGGTGTCAGACCGTCTCTCCCCTGCCATGCTCTTCTCTGTCTGTCGGTAGAATTCAAAGCCTCAGAAAGTGGTTTGTGTGAGAGAATAAATGCTTACTCTTCAAATAGGTGTCTGTCTGTTCCCACAGCAACACATTTTACATCACCAGTTTTTATTTAGTGAAGGATACATTTATGTTCTTAAAGGATTTGATGCATGTATGTATGCCACTCATAAACAGAGTAGCACAAGAGCTAAGAGTTGTCCTAAGGCAGGTTAAAACAATGTAACAGATGCAAGCCCATAAGCTTACATTTTTAATCCAAACATAGCATTGTTTGTGATGCAAAAAAGTGTAATTTCAGTGTTGATTACACAATATCAGTACTTTGAATGTCCGTTTTACATCTCAACACTACCACTTGGCTGTTGTTCCTGAACAAAATTTCTCATTTGTTTGGGATTAAGAAAAAAAAAACAAACTAATTTTGAGAGTTTAAAGCTACATAAGAATAAGCTACTGGATAACCACAGTTGTTTTCAACCCCCCAAAAAACTAACATTGGGCATTTATTTTAATAACTTGGCGATTTATAGCATTTCACAAACACATTTGCTCAATACTCAACACTTAACATTGATAAGCCCTGAGTAAGCTTTCACACAAGTGCTTATTATTTCCTTTCTGGGAAAATCTCTGAAAACAAAAGAAAAGAAAACAATATTTTTGTAACCAAACAGTGTTCAAAACTGCTGACTTATGTTGTGATGTTGTGAGTACAGAATGCTTTGTTTACCGTCACAGTTTTTAGGATTCCAAATTCAATTTGAATACAGACTGAAACCAAGTCAAGGCATTTTCATCACAAATTAATTATGTTGCTATGTGATCTTCTAGTTCCCATAAAACACAAAATCATTGTCAAATGTTTCAGTCAAACTTTGCCTTGTTGAATGTTAAAACATTTTTACATATTTACTAGATAAACTATCTGATTTTCAGTATTTTTGACAACTGTTACAAACCACAAACTGAAAAAGATTACAGTTATGGGAAGTAAAAACTGTGCACTTCCATTCCACCAAAGCTTAACGATGCTGAAAACAAATGAATGCCAAATAAGCACGAATAAAATCAGGAAAAGAGGTTTTTTTTACATGACTGAAAAATACACAATCTATGAAATCCTTGTCACATGAAGCATAATTTTGATCTAAAATTAAATCCCGTAATTCTATCTGTCTTTTGTTTTGCCCGTATTTGACAAGGCTAAATCAAAGCCATGAGAATGACCTTACAAGACCGTTGAGCACTTATTCTGTTCACTCTGTAATTTACCTCAAACTTGCATTGTAATCATGTTTTCACAATGCCAAAGGTCCTCTCTCGGGTTGCAGCTGCAGGCTATCCTCTACTGAAAACTCCCATGAGGCTCGGCGGCCATGTGCAACTGCCAGGGCGCGAATGCTAATTTATGACTGACCATATGGAGATACAACGACAGCGTTTTTGGGAGGTGACCAGCACTGGAGTGGCGCTTGTGAGAGGTTGGCGTCAGTAGAGCGTGAACACTCAGTTAGTTATTGTTTCTGATGCTTATGAAAGCGCTCAGCAGATGGACAATAATGGGGCCTATGATTGCCGTCATGAGCAGTGGCTTGTAACTCACTCTTAACCAAATCTCATCCAGGGGAAAGTTAAAGGACAAATGTTGTGTCTGACCTTACCAATCACACTTTTGGTTTTTGAAAGCATGGAGCTCATGATTATTCCAGACACGTTTTAACCCTCGCCCCGATATTGACAGTGTTTACTTATGGAAGTGACATTTCCAACTTTATTTAATTCAGTCAGTTAGCGGCTATTGGGATGACCTTTTGTCGGCTTCCCTGGCAGCAGCCTATAAACCTCCGGGTCTTGCCAGCTTTATAGGCATTCGATAATCGCACAAGGCACTATTGATGAAGTTGTTGTGCGCAGTACCTATGAAATGAATTGGGAAAGGAGCAGAGACCTTGGCAGAGCAGGTCCTGGGTAATTTATGAATTTAGAATTGACAAAAGGGTGGCAGAGGCTTTTCAGAGATGTCCATTACTTTCTTTATGAGTGACTGTATGTGGATGGCAATAAATACAACCGACAAAGTTTTCTTCTTCCGTGACTGCAGGACCAAATACAGTCAGAGGCTTTCTCTGAGACTACTGTATGTACAGATAGTTTGTGCTTTGGTATGTGTGACACCATTAAAGACCCTCTTGAAAACTTTTCTGATAGGACAGGGCAATATCGTGATAGAAAGTGTAATCAATTATTCTGCCTTTTTGATGAAATCATACCATGATTTCTCGTTTCTCTATTTGATGCAATCTGGAATTGATGTTTTTCTTGCTTAACCCCGGGCTAATAGTGCATACATTGCAATACTGTTATAGACACCAGAGTCTAAACATAACTTGAAAAGTTCAAGAGACACTACAATGCAGTGTAGTGTCTTCAACCACGTCAATCAAGCACTCCGAATCCGTTTTGTTGGCTTCAAAATTTTTCTGGATGCCAGAGCTCATTTGAGCCTTTTTCCTCAACAAGTAATCAATTCCTGCAAGAGAGCATGTCTCATGTGTGTGAGGGTTAAATGAGATGACTTCAGCTGCACCGGAGAAGCAGCGGACTGAATGTGAGTTGTGGACTGGATAGGACAGAACTGGAGCTGGACCGGGGACAATGTGAGCCTAGGGTAAGACACTTATTAGTCAGCCTTTGTCTGGTGGATTTATCCAATCACCAAGAAGTGTGAACTTTCTACATCCCTTTCTTAATTTCTTTTTCTATTAAATACTGGATTGCAATCATCTAAAATTCAAACTGAAACAGCTTCTGAACTCTTTGGAGCACAAAAAAATAAATGAACTCTCTGTACTGAACCTCTGATGACTGACCATAGTTATAAATGAGAAGACTCTCTGCACAAAAGAACATCTTATTTTACAGTCTGGTTTCTTAGGTAAATATGCATCTCTAACCTGGGGGTGAATTCTACTATTTGGTTTTAACAATTCCTCTACAAAAGCTGAAGCTGTTTTTAGCTGCTGTAGAGACTTGTAATAAAATAAAGAACTTTAGGCGAAGCCCATTTAAAAGTCCTATTCAAATGTTGGGATTTGTATTTTTTGCAAGGTTAGAATACACATCAAGTATAAATTTGACAGGTTCTGCACTTGATATGTGATATTCCGAGGATGTTTAACTCAGCCAATCACAGCAGCCAGACCTTGCCAGGCTCCTAGTGACGGCTCCAAACAGCCTGTTCTCATGGATAAGCATGTCAATACCACGTTATTGTAAACAGCGTGTCATATGAACGCTACTTCTATTTTATGCGTGTGTATTTGACGCGTTTCTGTCCTAGTTCATTTCAATGGTGAATGTTAAGACGTGTTGTTATTCATGAAGACTAACACAATCCTAATCCTAACCTTAAAGGGACTGTACCTGATTTTTGCATCCTAAAAATGTAAACAAACAGAAATAATTAATTTTAACCTTTTTCCTTCAGGCTACATGATTTCCTCACGTAGCTAATGCATTCTGAGCTTCAGAATTGTTCATCATGATGAGTTTTAATGTTTTTTCACAGCTTTTAACAGCGAGGTGAGTCACTATGCTAGCAACAGTTAGCCACAATGCTAAAAACAAAAACAGAAAAAGCTGCACACAAACGGGATTTTATTAGACATAGACAGGACTTTGCGGACTAATTTCCACCTGATTAGATACATTAACAAGGCATCAGTGCTAGGGGAAAATTGCTTTTAAGTTATCTTGTTGCAAAAAAATCGAGTACAGTCCCTTTAACCAACTCCAAGCCAAAGAGCTAAATTTACCCATTTTTGTAACTTCAGACTTAAATTTTGTTTGTCGTCAACCACTAGGTGTGTCCAGACCACGCCAGAAAAAACAAGCGCGTAATTGCACGCCAAAACAGGCAGAGGGCGTCGTCATGACACGCAATTTGTCATGGCGTGCCATTTTACAAAATCCATGAGAACACGTTGCTCTAAAAGTTTAGAAAAAGCAAAAAAGACATAGTTACCAAACACATGGAATCTAAAATCTAAAATGCGGGTGTGAGACAAATAATTGTTGCAAGATGTCCTCATGTTTATGGTCTGCACTTTTTGTTACGCATTTTAAAATTGCAGAAGATTTTGATTTTCTCAGATTTCTTCAATTTCTCCGATTGTGCTTAATACAATTATGTTGAACAGCTGAGATTGGATAAATGCAAGATGTTAAAATCAACATTACTTTCAGATGCAAATCTCCTTCATGCATGTTGTTAATATGATGACACCATGAACAAAATAGTATTATGTCATTACATTTATAAATAAATGAATCACTATATTACTATTGAGTCAAATCACAATGTATTAAATTGTACTAATCTGTCTTTCCAGCCCATCTGCTAATGTTTACATTAATTAGTTATACAGCAAAAAAAATCTGGCTTATAAAGATTCATTGCCTCAATCCATCACATGGTAGAATTTTTTGTGCAAACTAATTTAATCAATTAAGTCCTACACACTGTGGAGCTGTGATATTAACTCTATTATAGTCTTAATGTGAGTTATGGATTCTGGCTGTATTTGTAATATGGAGACTCATCTGTTACTTCTGTCTATTCTTGCATCTACACTTTTCTCATGCTAGACTGCAGTAACAGTGACATGAAGACCGATTCTGGAGACTAATGGATCCCTGAGGTTATTTAATGTTAGGTGCACGCAGACAGAACTGTGAGGATCACCAGTGTTACTCCAGACCTGCAACAGTTGACACCTCGGTGAATGCCCTCCACAGCACAGATGGCTTTGTTGTGGTTCACTTGGCAGTCTGCAGCATTTCACATTCTCACAGAGCTATAGGGAAATTTAGTCTTTCAGTAAAATGGGAGGAGAAAATACAAATAATCACCCATAGTATACTGTACCAGTCGTAAAGGGGAGCGATTACTGTATGTAAAGTTCACTTTTCTGAGTTTTAGCCATGTGTTAGCCAACAGTGTTCTCTAGTCATTCGTTTACTCAAAGTTGTATTTGGATGTATTCATTCATGTTTGAGTAATTTGAGTAATCTGCAGCTGTTGCTCAAGTACTGAAAAAAAGTTTCACCTACCACCTGTCCCAAGCCCACTTGACTGTCTATCTATTGTCCTTGTCTCACTGTCTGACTGTTTGGCAGTGGTGACACTTTTGTTTTATTTTTTGATTAAGTAGTATGTTTGTGGCATTCTATAATGGAAAATTGTAAAATTAAACTAGTTTGTAAAGCAGTAAGCAGTTAGAATGTCTCTTTACCAGTGCCAAGCCTGCATAGAATTACCACCTTCTGTTTGACATTGTGATAATCTTTTCTTCTAAAGAATTACATTGAAAACAGAGCTGCAGAACTTGCATAGCGCTCCTCCGTTCACACAAATAGGAATAAAAACACGTTTCTCCAAACATCAGTGCCCTGCTCCTGTGATCTCAGCGGCCTGCCCCAAAGGTGCAATAACAGTTTATTACACCTATCCCCCTTTATGACCCTCCCACTCAGCTCCCCTCAGCCCACACTAACTGTTATTGAATACACCCAGGTCTGCCATACATCACTGCTGAGCAGCGCGTTATGCTATGTGCGGAGCGGCTAATCACCAGTAGTTCATATGGGTGCTGTCCGGGTCACATTGGAATTGTTCTACTTATCTAATATCAGCGGAGATCCAGTGTTGTGTTTAAAACAGTCCCATTTGTCTTTCTCATTGCTGCGAGCCAGGATTCTCGTTCTCCAATATGTATCTGTGCAGTAATGACCAGTGTAAATGGGAAAGAAAATCAGTTTTGTGCAGGGACTGGAGATAAGATTTACATTTTCCAAGCTTAGAGGACAAAATGTACATGAAAAAAATAATATTGTAGGAAAGTGTAGCTATTCTCCCATAAATCAAATGAGAATAATACACAGAAACTGTACTTTACCCTGAAATGTTACTAATTATACATTAGCTGTACATTAAGAGCAGTCACATACCAGCGACACATTTGGATTTTGCTTAAATAAACGCTACACTGATTCTGATGTTTCATAAAACAAAATTTCAATATTGTGACAGTCCTAGTATCCCTGGCGCTGGGGTTAACATTAGGATTCAAAGCCTGTTCAGAGACTTTTGAGTGTAGAAGTGTTGAGCGGGAGAGGCGGGCGCCCATGGGTGACGCAGCCGTCACCCCTCTGTCACACTGATGACTGCTCTGTCCCGGAGCGAGCAGAGGGGCAGGTGAAGGAGACACTCACACAATACAAATGACTCTGAATGAGAATGTTACAGACCATCAAATGTCAGACTGTATCTGTGCTTATGCACAGAGGAGTTGTGTGTTTGAGATGATGCTGTAACCTGGATCACCATGAACATTACTCTGAAATGAGTTTTGCACATTATCGATCTGGATAGTCATTGCCAAAAGGTACCGGGAAAAGGCAGAACATCAAAAGGAGACCTACTGGATTTTTCCATGTATTTATGAAAAAAAAACTTTGATATACATAGATCAATACGTCACACTTTGTCAATTATAAAACCCAAAGTTGACCTAAAATGGCTTAGAAAAACAAAATGGGTTCATTGACTTTCTTTATTGTAAAATAAACTTTAAATGCAGCAGATTTTAAACAACCAGTTTTGTATTTGGAACACTGTTTTTGGTTTTGTTTTAGTAAAAATTTTGAGAATGGCAAGTAAGTACAGACAAGTATGTGGGATAGGTGATTTGTGAAACAGGGCTTTTCAATCATCAGCTGCAGAACAATACAAGATATTTCAAACATGTATGAATAAAGCCAAATACAACATTGTGTAAATGTATAATGAGAAAACATGGTTGTAAATTACCTAATAAGACTAACACTGACGCCTATCCTATTCTACATCAGATGACTCATTTACTGAAATATCCAAGTTATAGCTGCTACTTTTGTCTCAAACTTCAAACCCTATAGCATATATAACGACACAAATACTGTAATTTATGGATTTTTTTCAGGTCATGCACTGCAGGCTTGAGGTTTTATTACAAGAAGCAAGTCAGAAAATGACACTCAGTAAACAGGCTAAATAAAGCCTTAGTGACACTGAAACATCTGTAAAAACCACTGTGTGCATTTGACGTCCAATAATGTGACTGCAGCTGAAGTTTCACACATCTCAAGTGTCCGTGTTATATCCACAGTTTATTTCTTTCAGACTCCACGTGTTGTTTCCATCCCTGTTCATCGGGAAAGTTTACCTCCCCCTGTTACTAATGGGAGTGCTCAGATAATACGCCTTCATGAGAAATTAGCAGCAAATTTTGTCAAATATATACATCTGAGAAAACATCAGTATTTGTCTTTTTAGTGATCGTGGTCAAGAGAACTAAGCATCACTAAATCAGACCAAATATTGCCAATTGAAGCCTTATCCACTAGCTTTAAAACAAATGTGGTTCATAGGAATGCTGTCTCAGACATTAATCACTCAATGACCCAAAAAGTACAGTAATTATCTTCCTTGGTCCTTTACCGAATGTGATTGGAAAATGTTTTATTGTTACTGGAAAATGGAAAAGATTTTTTTTTTTTGTACAATAAATAGGAATATAGTAGAAACCCAATGTAACTAATTATGCGGACTGATTCGTCAGGTTCATAGTGGATGAGAACATTGTGTGCAATCTGAAACAGTGGCACACTCTCCCAAATTGGTTTCTGGTCTTCTATTTACTGCAGTGAAGCCAGGCAATTAGGTCCATTTGATCTCACAGTTATTCTGTGGGTTTTTCGCCAAGAAACAGTCCTTAATGAACCTTGTGCCCCAATATCAGGACAGAAAGTAATTTCTGCATGGCCAGGAGTCTTCATTACAGATACAAAGCTATGTTAAAAAGGGAGAAACAAAAATAAATAAAACGTTCCACTTTTTCACAATTCTTGTACTGTTGTATCAACAGAAAAACAGTCCATTACAAAGACATTGGTGCATTTACAGGCTAAAAATGAGAGGACATTTGGGTTTGTTTTATCTTGGTCTGAAAAGTGCTGCTGTACTTATCTAGCATTACTCTGGACATTTTCTCTGCCACTTTTTTGGAAGCAAAGCATTAGTTATTTGGGGAAACAGTGTAGCAAACAGAACCATTTTTTTCTTGTTCAGTGCATCTGCTATATGCCTCAATTATGTGTGTCAAATATATTATTAATGTGAGTGATTTTTTTTGTTTTGTTTTCTATGTTGTGTATTTGTTGAGTTGCATTCAGTGGTATTTATTGAATGACTCCTTGAGTGGGTATTTCTCCAAGACATGAGTTTCAAACGCAAGACTAAGATTGGATGAGATGGAGAAGAAGAAATCTGCTTGCTAACCAGATTAGTGAGCAAGCACCCAAAAGATTTGTGACAATGACACAACAAATATGTCGAAGCCCAGAACAGTTGGGTGCAGACATAGTTGAATTTTAGAACATAAGCAGAATTTCAATATGCCCATTTTATAGTTTTTTTAAATACAGTGTTTCATAAATCTGTATGACTGAGAAGGGTACTTTTCATTCCAGAAGCAGTAACACAGCAGGGTTTGAACATGTCCAATCATCCAGATTTTAGCTTTATGGGAAAAAAAAGTCTAAAAACATATCCATACCCTTCAATGAGTCGACTGAAAAGAGCTCTCAAAACTTTTCTCTTTCAAAAGAGAGCTGCTCCAGTGTATGCAAAGACAATTATTTATTCCAAAAAGTATTAGATAAGACTGAGTAACTCAGGGTTGTTCATTTCAAATATAATTCAGTAAATATAGAGACTTGAAACTTATGCTTATAGAAGCCAAATTCTGTAATATTTATACACCAGCTGGTACAGAGCTATGAATTTTCCAAATTATCAACTTGGAGTTTTGAGACGCAGAGTTTGCAATGACAGAATTTATACTTTAGAACTTAAAGGGTTAAAGTCATGATTTCCTTCCAAACCTTCAACTAGCTCATGGCATGCCTCCTCCTTTCTGCCACATATTAATCCTTTGAAAAAAAATAAAAATTATTAATCAGCCCTATAGTTCACAGATTTTCTCTTTTTGTGTGTCTTTTACAGTTTGTGCTGGGACAGAGAACAAGCTGAGCACACTGTCAGACCTGGAGCAGCAGTACCGTACACTGAGGAAGTACTACGAGAACTGTGAGGTGGTCATGGGTAACCTGGAGATCACCAGCATCGACCGCAGCCGTGACCTCACCTTCCTCCGAGTAAGAACAGCACACATGCACACACACCAACAGACTTAAGGGCACCTGCAACTTTCGTGGAAATGAAGAATTCACGCTGAGCTGATCAGAGATGTGCATGGACAAGCATAGGCTAGGAATTCCAAGTTATGAGCCTGGAATCTAGACTTGTGCACATTCTCTAGAAAAGGATTGGCACAATGTCAAATTTGGCTGCTGCTATTACCGCCAGTAAAACTTATTAAATTATGATTAAACAATGATCATGAGAAACCGAGGTGAAGTCTTTAGTTTTCTTTTATTAGTAGTGTCTAGCCTCTTAGTATTCCTCAAGTTTGTGACTTTGGGTTATGAAATCAAGTGTTCAAGTTCTGACTGATAGAATAACATTAGAAAAATAATAATAACAATTTGAAATAGTCACTTAAAGAGGAATTTATCAACACAGGCGATGCACGCGCACCTGATATGCAGAAAGAGCTGCTGCTCATAGACACAAGCCATGTAAACAAGTCGAGCCAGGGCTGTTGTCAGCTTTAATCACTGTGCGAAAACAAAAGTTAAGCTGCTAAATCAGCATTTGTCAATGAAATTCGACTCTTAAAAGTTGCATTGAGGTGAGTGAAAAAATAGTCTCAAGCTTCAGAAGGCAGACGTCTGTCAGACCGGTTCAGACCTGATGAACCGGAAAGCGCTAGCTCTCGTCCTGTTTTGTTGTTTTAATCAAAGAAGTTTCCCCAGCTAACCTAATGGGCAGCGTCCCCTCTGTATGGAGCATGCGCAGTAGAGCGGAAAGTGACGTCGAACCATAATCCCTCTATACATTACAATAATCTTATTGATTGAAAATACATCTAATTAATTCAAAAATGTAAAGAGTAAACATAATAAGCCATCTCCAGGATAATCCATCCCACCTCATAGGTGTGGCATATAAAGATTTTGATTACACAGCATGAAAACTGCACATCAGAGCCTTAGAATGGCCACAATAAAAGGGCACCCTGACAAGTTCAGTTTTAGCACAGAGGCATGATGACTGCAAGAATGTCCACCAGGTAATGAGTGACTATATTTTTATCATAAGTCACAAAAAAATCATTGTCAATTTTTTGTTTTATTTCACGTGTTTAAAATGTGTTCCATCTACTTGAGACTCACATACTTGACCTTGGCCTGTTTCTGTTACATATAATACCTAAGAGTGCACCAAATATCAATATTTTGTTTGAAGCTGACACACTTGTCTTTCATATTTTGTTGGAAATCTCAAAGGTGAATAAATCCTGCAGGAATAGTAAATGTGTACACGGCTGAAAATGAGTTGATACATTTGTAGCTTGTGATTTGAATGTTATTACACACAGCTGATTACAATGTTTACCTGATAAAATCACATGCAAATGACAGAGCGCCGACAGAAAACACCTCCACAGCTCTGCACACAGAATGATTCGTCAGGAAACAGCAGATTACAGCTCATTAATCCCTCCGACATGCTTGTATTTTTAGCAAACCAGGAAATGATCCTACGCTGACAGCCAGTATTAGAAACATTTTACCATTACCATTTTCAACAATTTAGGAAGAGCTGTTTTGTCTGGGGGGGTCGTCTTTTATCTTCAGAGCAATGAGTTTGATATATTCTTATATTTTGACTTGATTGAACTATAACAAAACATTTCCTTACTTACTAAAAGATAACAATGTCTTTGGCTTAAACATGACAGTTTCAAAGTAAATAACAAACTTCGATTAAAACATATTTTTAATGGATTGCTGTATCTAATCCTTTAATTCTTACTTAACATTTTTAAATAAGTGCATGAGTAAGTTAAACCCGCTGTACACTAGAGTAATTTGAAAACTGCATCACAGACATACAGTAAGATAGTTTAGCTAGAGAATTTAGTACTGTTGGTAGGAAAACTGGGGTGATAGTCTTGTTTCAGTTGATGGTATGGCCATTTTCTCAAAATATTCCTGATCTTTGCTGCATCAGATGCAAACATTCTGTAGCATTTTAGTTAGTAAAACATTTTAGTTAGTAGATATTGTAGCTTTTTGAGGTCACGCGATCATTATTGTATTTCAAGATTCATTTAGCTGCTTGTATATTATACCTGCTTGTAAACTCTCTCTCTCTCTGTGATTTTAATCTACTTTTTCTACATGTTAAGAGTTTTCATTGAAATGTGATCAGAAAAATAGTAGCAACAGAGTTGCACTTAGGCGTGACGTGCTCTCGGGCAATGCCTTGCCTTCCTAAATTTAAGGAGAAATGTAAAAATACCTTTATTAAAATGAGACCATAAAGGGAACTTAAACACAATTTGTAACTAACATGGCCAGACTTAACCTTTAACACATTTTTAATCGTCTTCTTTTCTGAGCTTCCTTTGTGCAGCTGTTGCTTGGTCTGAAAATTGGCCTCAAAATGCCCATTTATCTGAAATTGCAGCAGAAAAAGTTGCCAGCTTGAACTTTCTCATCATTGACCTTGCTGCTGCTCCTGGTCTGCTCAATAGGCTGAGCGGCTGATAAGGAAGAGGCAGTAGTTCTAATCAGGGGTAATCAGACTAACTCTCTCTCTCAGAGTCCGGCTGATTATAGCCTCTCATTGTGTCTGAGGCCAAGAATAATCAAACCCCAAATAACTGTAAGATTTGATTGGACATAATCAGAAAATAATGAAGAGGAGATAATATATATTCTCCATATGAAATGTAACACAAATGTGTATTATGAGAGAAGAGCTTTGCATGAGTTCAGTGCTTTAATCATGCAATGTGGAGTTTTTGTAATAAAAATAAAAAGAAGACACATCTGACATAATTTGATTCTGATTGTGTGAGCTGAACAGACATGTTTTAGTCTGTTCAAAATACCAAATCTGATTCTGTGAATATTTGGTCTGCGATACAGTATACCAAGCTAAACATATTTGTGCAAATGCTTACGTTCTTTTCGGTTTGACCGACATGTACATAAAGCCTTGTGTCGACACATGACAGACACTGGACCTCTGGGGCCGCAGCAGTAATGGTGCTGTAATGAGAGGTCATGTGGAGCCCTTTAAAGTTATTGTAGTCAAATTTGCACTAGGCAGAAAAATACGCTGAATCGTTGGTGAAATCAGCTTGTTCTTTTGACCTTTGCCGACCTGCAACTCCTCCAGAACATGAGCTTGGACCATGCTGACTGCAGCCCTCAAATACCAATTGATTTGGGTCTGTCAAAGCATGAGGTGAGGGCCATGCTCCCCTGGTGGTACGCTAAAGTGCTGACTTAAGAACTGGGTGGTATTGCTCTGTGGATGAACTGGTCCAGAGGGACTCCCTGGCAGTCCACAACCAAGCGTTTGATATTTGCCCCACGCTTGTACAGCAAAGCAGCTAAATGATTGTTTTTAGATGTGTTGCAATGAGTGCAGTAGTTTGTAGTAGACCTGCATGCTTGGTCTGGGGAGACATTAAAATCAGATTAGAATTGCATTTAATTTATAGAGGGATTATCGGTCGACGTCACTTTACTATACTGCATATTTCCCATGCTGAAAGAGATGCTGTCCATCTGGATAGCTGGGTAAAGGCCTTTGATTTAAACAGTACAACAAAACAGACAAGAGTTAGCTGTTTGGATCAGGTCTGAACTGTATGACAGTGTCTGCCTTGTTTGTTTTTTTTGTTTTTTTTTTTTACTTATAAGAATGTAACGTTTATATGTCTTAAGGTTGAATTTCACTCACAATTGTTGATGTAGGGGCATAACTTTTGTTTTTGCTCAGTGATAAACTCTTGTAGTTAGCTGACAACGGTGCTGGCTCAAGTTGTTGCTACAGCTTGTGTCAATCAGAGGCATCTCTTTCTGCATACCGGGTGCATGCCCAACTCCTGTGTCCAACTGTGTAGTTGCAATCGACAGACTGGGCGACAATTTAACAGTGAAACCAGCTAAAAGTAACTATACACCTTCTGTTATAGTATTTATTAAGGCTGTAGGTCTTTAGTGACTTTGTTCATTGTTGGTCGATTGGTTTCTTAATCAACCCAAAGCTTGTTAGTCACATTGTTTTCTAGTGATTTATATACTTTTTCTGTGTATATTTTTGTGTTTGTAACTCCAAACAAATGTAAGCACAGTATTTCCGAGTGGAGTGGATGGTAAGATCAGCGATACTTATTAGTTTAAGAGGAAACACCCCTTTTTTAGTGGACTAGTTTTAGGTGACCAGTATTTCTCCTGCCAAAACCAGCTCTGCCATTGAACATAACCCATCTGCTATTTAACACTAATATTACTAGCTTTCTTCTTGTCTGAGCTGTTGGACGTTATTGAATAGCTGACAATCTGGTTAAATGACTTGTTTACACCTGCGTTAACTAGTAAGTCAGTCTTTCATCAGTTGTGTGTTTAGATTGTTGACAGGCAAATATCAGGATCGATCCAGGCAGTGAAGCCAGGGTCATTATGTGTTCTTTGTGTTGCAAAGTGATATTGAAAATGTCCCTGCTGATTTAAAACAAACCAATACACTAGTGGATGGTAAACTGCCCCCATTAGACCCCTGCAGAGCTAATCGGCCTCACTGACTTCAATACTGCAGCAGCCACTCTAAATACAAGTGTGGTTCAGCTGATGTGGAGACCGAATCTGATGTAGTCACATTCAGTGATGCAGAGCTGCAGTATGTTTTATCAAAGGACATTATGGTTATTACTGCATGTAAGACTAGCTAAAACAAACAGATAACATAAGACTTGGGAAAACTGTGGCCCGGGGGACAGATGCGGTCCTTATCCTGTTTTTATCAGGCCCTTGACAATGAGTGGTACTTCTTCTATTTTTGATTGTTTAGCTATGAAGCATCTGTCTGTAGTTGTGTTAAAGAGCACAATAATTTAGCAAATATAATAGAATAAACAGTCCCTAATCTACAGAAATTTTCAACCATAAATAAAAAATAACAAAAAATGTTGACAATTAAAGCGAGACAATATTTTCCTTGTTTTAAGCAGTCTACCTTGTTTAAAGACAATTTTATTTTTCATTGGACTAAGAAAATTATTATTGCCAAAATGTATTTACTGTTTTAGTGCTTAGTCAGAAATGCATTGAAACCAGTGAGATATTCTACAGCAGGTGAGCAATCAAAATAACGACTAAAATTCTGACCCTCCACTTGTCTGGATTTGAACATGGCCTAACCCTGGCTGCACCCTATTATTTCTTATTTTTAATTTTTATTTAATATTCTAAAATTGGTTTTGCCCAGTACAGTTGATATACAGTATTACAAAAACATCTACCTTCAATTACAATGTCTATACTAATTATAAAACCTTTATTCTTTGAAGCTCAGAGGTGCACTGTTAGCATGCCATGTTGTTAACTTACTGTAATAACAAAATTCATATTAGCACCTATTTTTGTTAATAGTGTCAATATTGTATTGAAAGTTATGAAAAAAAAATCTTATATATGAACATCTCTTTTTACCAAAGAAAATATTAAAGGAGACCTATGTACTTTGTTCATTCATTTTCTACCGCTTAATCCCGTTAGGGGTCGCGGGTGACTGGAGCCTATCCCAGTAACTGTGGGCCTTAGGCGGGGAACACCCTGGACAGTGGCCAACTCGCCGCAGGGTTAAACAGACAACAACCAGAGCTCTAACCACTTGGCTACCGTGATTATACATATTTTGTGCTGTCCTGCAACTGATGCTCTAATGCTCATAAAATTTCTGTTTTCATCTACCACCTATCCCCACCCACTGTCTTTATTTACTTGTAATTGCTCAAAAAAAAAAAAGTCAATGCACCTGTTTAGAGTTTATTCCTGTCTTTGGGGTGTGACCTAAAATAAATTAAAATAAGGATATAAATATATGATAATCATGGTGTCAAATTCACAGACTTTTTAGATTTGTCTAACAATTAAATCTTGTAGACCTGTCTTGCATAAATTGAATATTGTTCTAGGAGAACGTATTCAAAATTTATAATACTGTATTAGAAGCTGTGCTTATTCAAATGTATGTGAATTGCTACTTTCCAGCTCCCCTTGCATAATATTTGCCCTGGCACAAATTCTCGTTACAAAAAGGTGTATGTTTGTAGGTTAAGGGTTGAAGCCAACTTTCTCATTTACAAAGCAGCTCCCTGGTGGCAACGACATGCCAGGTTCCTCCACCTTTTCCTGCTCGCCAATTAGCATGGGTTAATTGAAGATGCTAATTAAGAACACAGGGTGCCACTCAGCAAGGGAGAGAAAGGGCAGGGTGCGGACTATATTTTTAGGCAATATTATTATTATTATGATAAAACAGATTAATAACACAGCTCTCGGGGGAGCGGGACACTTCACCTTGAGGTAGAGAAGAGGAGATGGAGTGGAAGGAAAAACTATTGTGCGCGGTTGGTTTACCATAGCAGCTGTCTGAGGCGGTGATGGAAAGTGATGCGGGCGCGTTCTTCTCCAGATAGCCCTCAGATTGATGGCTGCCTCCCAAAGCCCCTGCAACAGCTCCAGCAGTAAATAGAGTCCATCTTCCAAACGGCTTCCACAACAAATGAATCAACCCGGGCAGTGATTAATAAAGGCTTTAGAGACGCTTTTTCTTCATCCTCACATATGCACATATAGAGAGTCAATGGAAATGTGGTCTTTAAGCACCTATAGATTATTTTTACTGTCACACAAAAGCGATCACGTTTGGACAGGAAACAGAATGATAAAATTACACAATAAACAAATGACATTCAATATGTTTTCTTCGTCAGACACACGTCACGTTTCATGTTTTCTTTTTTTCTTTGATAGTGGTGTTTCATTTAATATCTGATATGTTTATACTCCTTAGCACTGTTTTGTAATTTTGCTTGTGGTTAAGAAAGGGTTGGCAGGGAATCACTGAAATGTGAACTTTTTATGCATATCCTTTAAAAAAAGAAACTCTTGATTTTATTCCCTAAAGACTACTTTAAATCATGAATATTGTTATTTATTGAAAAGCCATGTTTGATTGAGCAATTAATAGAAAAACTAGTCTGTTCTTGTGAGGCTTAGCAAAATTGAAAACATATCAAAATCATGACTCAGACAAGAATCAAATGGTGACAAAACAATTTAAAATGTTTTGCCATTTTCAACTGTTTTGTCTCAAATGTTTACTTGTTGATCTGTGTAAACAAGTATTTTAATGGTAACAGTAGCGGTAATATTGGGACTATTATATTTTATTTATTTAATTATAGAAACAGGCAATAATCACAGACACAGACAAATGATAATCTGTACACAAACATCCTGTAGGCATTAGACAACAGTCAAGACTAAGATCATGTGAAAAAATATGCGTATAATAAACAACTTTACTTTGTTGATAAATCTTTATTTTCAATTTGGATTATTGTTTATGTGCTATACGTTTTCCCCTGTGCTTTGAATGTCTTATATAATGGCAAGGTTGCTAAAACGTAAAGATAAAATACTATTTTTCCATAAAGTGTATTGTACATTCAGACATGTCTAAAAAGTCCTTTTTCACTGATGTTTAATGCATTTGAACAAGTCACATAAACATAGCCTGCGTCAGAGCTGTAGTACTGGAACTGTCTGCAGTGATGTGGTTCTTGACTGTGGCCCTCATGTCTCTTGTGTGGAGTGTTCTCTTGACCCTGCTCTTGACTCTTCTACTCAGAGTGCTGCCACATGGAAAATACTGTAAGCACAGAAATTCACATCAATATCACTGATGCTCAAAGCTGTGATTGCAATGGGGCCTAAAGCACAGGATGAGCCACATGTACGATTAAACTGAAAGATCAGATTGAAAGAATGATGATAGCAGTAGAGGCAGTGGTAATGTTTTTGATGGGAATGAATCACTTTGTTTGAAACATAAAGGTCACAAGTCATGCAGCCAGGATGGCGCCACATAGTACCCCCATTCAGTTTCATTTCACTCTAGCTACTCGATGGCAGAACTGTAGATAGTTCATGAAAACCAGGAAGTGCGACTGGTCAGTCAGCAAACAGAGATGAAGCACTGGATTGGCCATAATCCACCTGCGTTAAGATAGTAGACTGTATATGTTCTCCTTTGACATTTTGTCCAATAATACTGTAATATGAAAGATATTTTGTATCTTTAATTTGTACATTTACCTCACAGCAATGACAAAGATCGCTGACAGTAATATTCCAAAATACACTTATGTGTTCAGACACATCGATCGTCAAAGCAAAAGGTGTGATGGTGGTTTCCATGAAGTAAAATGAAACAAGCTGATGCAGCAGGGTAATGTACATAGACTTTGAAGAGACATTTAGGTGTTAAAAAAGTTCTGAGATGAGGTACAGATCTTATTTAATCTCAAGTTATGACTTTTTCATTTCCTAGACCTAGAGCATGACTATTCAACTTAAGGCCTGGGAGGTAAATTGGCCCTACAAAGGGCCCCCAAACCATCTTACTAATATTTAAGGTATGTGATTTTCAGTTTTTTTGCAGTCTCTTTTTTTATTCTTGGTGCAATTCTTGATTTGACCTTGCTTGCACTGGTCCAATTCTGGTTTGGAAATTCTGTGGAGCATTACTGGTATATTTAATTCTGTAGAGCAATATATCTAACATAAGCAATAACATTAGTTAACATTTAATAACAAGGGGGAAAGGGTTAGGGTACAAATTCTTTGTGCAACCTCAAATTTTGTCAAAAGTGCTGACATCTTGTGGCCCTTCAAATCTGGCTGTCAAGATAATCAAGTTGAATAGCCCTGTCCTAGAGTAATAAGGGATGGCAAATGATTAATAAAGGCAACTGAAACACCACGCAGACAAGCAAAAAGTTGATTTAGTGATTAATCTTACATTAACCACAAGTAAAACAATGAAGTATTTAAATACTGTACATTTTTTGCTTGAGAGACCTTGAGATGCCTATTATCATTTCTCTTTCTTCACCTCCTCTGGTCCTCAGTTTTGGGTGAGAAATCTGGATACATTGACAGAGGAGACATACTGTAGTGAGGAGGAGCCACAAAAACAGTCAGCAGTGAGATGGACTTTGTTGTCATGTCAACAACATGACAATATTCTCAATCGGAGACAGCTAAAGTTTTATTATATCTGCCTCTTTAACCCTGATGGTTTCCATCCCTGTCTCCTCTGAGTTTTGGAACGTCTCTTAATCTTTGACTGACAGCTGAAGAACAAAGGAATTGAGCAGACGAAGAGAGCAAAGGAAGCAAGGACGGAGAGTTGAGACAAGGCCCAGATCTCGCTCAGAACTACCTGAGCTATTGTGCACTGTTTATGGAGGAAATTGAGGAAATCCCCCCAGACAACTATTACACACATTTTAGTTATTGAAAGCAGGTTATCCAAGGAAAGTACACTGGGGCATATTAATACTATCCAGGGACTCCCCCGGTGCAGTTGCTATGAAGTGATCTTTTGACTGCACTCTACTGTTAGCTTTAACCTTCCAGGCCATAATCAAACACTTTGTTCTGTGCTTCAGTGCCACGGAGAGGAGAGGGTCCATCGGGCAAATTATGCAACACAAGCCGCAACATTTGCAAGAGTCTTGAAGCTGTGATTTAAAGGTTATGTGAGGGAAGAGGAGTTGTAAAGGACGGATGTCAGACTAAGGGAAAAGTGAACAGGATTAAACATTCAATTGCAACACAGATGTCACTGAAAATCATTTTGAAAACCTTACAGTAGCACTGCTCAAAAATGCACTCATAAACTCTTTCATTTGTAAATAAAAATATGTCTGGTTACTACATTTACATTTTTAATATGCACTAATTTAAATAGAAGGCAAGTTTTGTTGTTCTTTTAAGCAGTAGCATCTCTAGTTTTTTTTAAGTCAAGTTAAATGGATTTTGGCTGGTCATTTGGTGGCAATGTCTGTTAATTAAACATAACACACATACTGCAGTAAACCAGAGGGTTCTGGAGTTGAGTGACCACATTTCTTGTATTTCCAAATATTTTAAATGCACTATGCATCTTTTCTCATGAATGATCTGTTAGCAATGTCTATGTCCATGGCTGGGATCCAGAAACCACACTTCAGGAAAACTTTGCGAATACTAGTGGGTCTGGTCACCACTCCCTCCATCGTGTCTCAGATCAACTGCACAAACAGAGAAGCTCATTGATTGTGAAAATCTACAAAACAAAATTTAATTTCACTTTTTAACAGCCATTTTATATGATTCCTAGAGTGGCTAATTTATCTGTCAATCATACCCAGTGAAACTTGAAAGATATATCTCTAATTTATTGTTTGAGTTTTCATAGACACTTCTCCATGGAATGAAAATCGTAGATTTTAATAAAATTGTAAAGGGAGAGTCAAGCTTGTTGTTCTGCAGTCTAGTTATAATGCATCTGGACAAAGCTTTACCAATGAGCCTCTGAGCCACATCACTTTTTAAAACGGGCTTGGCAACTGCCACGACTTTTCCCGACTGCATTCCAAAGCATCATGTGTAGTTTTCCTTTCCCAACTCTGACATCTTTCTCTGTACTTTCTTGACTGGCATATTTGTCCCCTGGGCCCCATCAGTGGCCTCCCCTGCTTCCTAATTTCTGATGCGCCGTTAGATGAGTGCAGATTACGCTGCCCCCTGCTCTTCGGCAAACTGCTTCAATATTAATGAAGACTGATGAAGTGCTAGGGAGCCCCTGTCTTTCAGCGCTGACCTAGATTGGATTGACAATTGCAATTAGCGTCCCCTCAAGTTCATTTCCATCACTTTAATTTGACACGACGAAGGACAGTGCGGGCCGCGAGTGAGACTATTGGAGAGCTTATAGGATCCTGAGCAGAGGGAAGGTTAGGGCCGGAGTATGACAAGGGATTAGTTTGAAGAGAGAAAGTGACAAAGTAGTGATGATGTTGGACGTCGAGACAGTGCATGTTTGTTATTTGCTGCTCTTGTATTGTTGGCCTTCATTACATTAGAGTTTTGGCTCATTTAGGATTTGCCTCTATGACTTCGTGGAGGCTTCCTTAAGTTGCAGTTTATCAGATTATAAGGTTCCAAGGTGTGTGAGAAAATTTGCAACAGCTTATCAAAGCAGCCAATATGAGGTTTATGTAACGGGTCTTAAAATTTATGAAAAAGCCAACACTGAGTTTTTGCACCCTGTAGCTTATCACCAAAAAAACACAGTAACAAACAAAGGGTAAGGGTTAGTTATGTTATAATTTTATCATCGTTCTATTTGTTAAATCAATTAAGAAACTCTGCTTTGTGCAAGCTTGCATGGCCACAAAAAGAACCATCTTTTGGCCTAAAGCCTCTTCCTGTATACTTCCATAGAAAAGCTTTTTTCACATTAAAAAATGTATTTAATGTTCCACAGTGTGGCTTGAATGTTCTGTTTCTTTTGGTTGTGCATGTGGTGGACTGACAAAACCAAGTGGCGTCTCCACATATTGTACATTTATTTATTTATTATTTGTTTTAAGCTATGACTAAGACATGGCAATCATAGAAAAAAAGATGTTGGTAAAGGAAAAGAGAACAGGCCCCAAGCTTTTTGTAAGCTCTTTTTAAACTCGCTGTGTTTCTGAGCTGAGGTGTCACTGAATGAATGTCGTGTCAGTCTGTTTGAGAAGAAAAAACAATGTGTATGTGGCGGACATGCAGCAGCAGCTTAAATGACTGATGCTGGGTTTGCTGCAGGAGGAGAAGATAGTGAGAGGAGGAGGAGGTGTCACTGTGTGTGTGTGTTTGCTGTTCATTTTAAACAGCACATTTCCATATGATTTGTGTGTGTGAGCGACAGGGTTAAAGCCTCTTCTTGTCTGAATGACAGATACATTTACTCTCTCCTTCACTCTGTTGGCCATCCGCTATCTCCACTTGTCTCTTGAAAAATGTTCCACCGAAACACCAGCAGAAAAGAAATGTGCTTGAATGGTTTAAAATAGACCACAATGTTGGGTTGCAAAAACAAATAGCTTGATTGTTTTTCTTTGCAAATTTGATTGATTTTGGTCTACAAAAAATGAAATCAGCAAAAGATGGAATTAAGTGTGTTTTTCAAATCACCAAAATAAATGTTTTGTTTTTCTTAAGTCAACTTTGCAAATACTAACCGTCTTTCATCTTCCACTTAATTTTGACTACTTTCACTTTAGATATACTTCAGTTTGTGAATTCTAAAACAAAAACAAACAAAAAAACAAACAAATCATTCAATGTGCGTATGAGCCTATTCAAACAAAGGCTACAGTGAACCAACATGTGGTATACCCAAAAATTAGGACTGGAACTAAGGATTATTTTGGTAATCGATTATTCTGGCTAATATTTCTTTTTATTATTATTAATTGATTAGTTGTTTATGTTGCTAAAGGCTGGTCAGTGTAGATTGTTATGAAATTTGAACATTATTGCAAAAAATTATACTTAGACAAGCTAAAATGTCTTGAATTCATACACAGTACATACTATCCTATAGCTTAATTTTTCTTGACGACGGTAATCAACAACAATTATTTAATAGGAACATGATGTATTTCTCATTTTTAGTACAAAATGTAGCTCTACTTGCAAATGATTTTACTTGATGAGAAAAATCTGAGTAAAACCCTTAATAAAGTCAGAAAAGAGTAATTAATATATAAAATTATCAGTAATGTATTAAAAAGTTAACGCTTAGTAACTACTTATTTAATGAACTAAGATAAGGATTTGGGTTGAGGGGAAGGAGTTCTCATAAAATTGTTATTAAGCTTTATTAAACTTTTCTGTCCATTAATTTCTCATTTGTTCATATGGAATTAAACCATTATTCATGCTTTATTAAGAGTTTATTAGGGCTAATCAGGATGTAGTTATTATAAGAGTTGCCCAAAATCCTAAAAGTTGTGTATATTAAGAATGTTTATTTGGTTATGATTAGTTGATGATTATTGGAATAACTGATTAGTGATTATTCATTGAGGTTGACTAACATTTGTGTTTTAAAAGTCTTGATGTCTGCTTTCTATCGGTTAAAAGAACAGTTGATAAAGGATGTTGTGAGTGCTTCATCCTCCTCTGACTGCACTGCATTCTCAGGCTCTATTACACTGTGCTGATAGTCACAGCTCAGCGACACACAGAGCCACACTGACAATGTGCCATGTCTTTCAAACTTTATATCTGTCTCCTCCCTGCGCAGGCCACTCAAAAAGGTGAACCATACAGAACAACTTCTCTGGAGGATCCAAATCAATTTCCTCCCACCGCGACTGAGATTGGGCCGGCCTTTTGAGAAGCCAGAGCTTAGTCAGGCTGAATACAAAAGGTGTGCTTGAACAAACCTATGTCCTGCTCATTAACAGTGGTCGGCTGATAAGAGAAGCACTTATTGAAAACAGAACATAATCCTCTGGGGTTTGCTTGGGTATTCAGACTGCGCTGTGGGCTTGTCTCTGCATGATAATATGAGTCTTTGTCAAATTGGCACAAAAGTGAGTCTTTGGGATTTTTCTGTCTATTTCTTTTAAATAATACAAACCATGTCTATTTTCAGAAACACTCCTTGACTTAAAACTTTTATGAATGGCCTGAAAAAACACCCATGTGCAATGTGACATCCACTGAGTCACACGTTCTGAACTGTTTGAATACAAAGTTAGTTAGAATTGGCTTTATTAAATAGAATTCTTCACAATTAATGTCCATAGCTACATGTCATTTGTGTTTAAAAGACTAGAAAGAAAACCAAATCAAGTATAATCTTATAAAACCTGTTTAAATCATTATGTATTTGAAAAGAAGCTATTAAAATGCAACACAATATTAGGTTTGGCCCTCGACAAGCTTAAACTGAATAAACTGTGGTTCTCCGAGGAAAAAAATCAACAAGTTTAAGTGTTTGCTAACCCTTGATGTAAATGTACTTGACCAAACAATGGTTTTAGTGGAGTCAGGCCATCATTGTCGCTTGCAGGTGTACTAACTTGTTCTTGAGTCCACTGCTCTTTTAGCTCTTGTAAATATCTGGATCTTTCTCGTCAGTGAACAAGTGGTTAAAACCCCTTCTCATTCAGGCATCACACGTCTGGCTAAAATCTGTAAAAATTCAAACTAAAACAGTTTCAGATCCTTTAGAGCAGAGCAAATGGCTTGGGTCTTTTTGAAGCTGTATCCCTGTAGTTTTTCCTTCTGATGTCCAACAGGCTCTCATCAGAAGTGAGAACTTTCTCCAAGCAAAAGAAAAACAAAATCTAAATCCTGCCTAAATTTCCTTAGGTAGATTTAAGGATTGATAAAGCTAGTGTTGACAGCTGAGACGTAAATGGGGGTTTTGACAATTCCTCTGTAAAAGCTGAAGGTAATTGAGGTAAAAATGAGTTTTAGGGATCTAAAATTACTCAAAAAATTTGGTGGAGCCAAGCAAAATTCCTATTAAGATTTTTGAATTTTTTTTTATTTGGGGACTTATAGCTGAAATCTGAGTCTGGATCATCCCAGAATGGCTGATTTAGTTCTATATACAAGGGACACAATGATATTTTATATTTAACCTTTCCAGTATTCATAGTATGCTTTTTTCAGACACTGAACAAAATGAAATTTTTAAAGAAAAAGTGGGACGTCCCTTCAAAGGGACGCCGGAATGACAAGGGGTTTTATGTTAACTTTAACAGTGCAACATAAAATTAGAAAAAAGTTCGTTGAAGTAAAACCGTTGAGTCAGCAGATCTTGTCTGACAATGGTTTAGAATTTGAACCACCAATGTGGTCTTAATATATATATGCTAATGTCATTGTCATCTCATTTATCACGTTAGCTGGTTATCTTCTTTGCCTAGCACCACACTGTTTTCTCTTTCTGCATGCTGCACTGGTTCTCTCCAGCCTCTCCTCTTCTATGTGCTAACTAGCCCCTGTTTGAATAAAAACTCATTAGGATTACATAGTCATTTAGCTAAGTGACACGGCCTGTAATTGTACCATCCATCAATTGCTGTGTAATAACACCCAGAGAGGAGCTAAATGTTGATTAGCCCTTAGCCAATTTCACCAGCGTCTTTGGGAATAAAAAGCAGAGGAGATGCACATGGATGTGATGATGGGGTTTCTCTGAGGGGGCAGGGGTCCAGGGTGCTGACCCGTGCAGGATGAATGACCTACAGAGATGTCAAAGCAGCAAACAGAATATTTGTTGTGTATAAGTAAAACATTTGTCATTGTGGACTGCCTTTTTTGTTTGTATTGACCAACACACATGAATTCCCACTTTATAATATTTTAAGATATGTAGTTGTATATAATTTATGAGTTATGTTGTGACTGATAACTGTTATTTGTCTGTCTAAGTATTAAATATAAGATCATAAGATATAATAAAAAAGTTAATGTGGATAATACAATAATCTGTAGCATAACTATGGAAAAATACATCCATGTTGTTTGCTTGCCTGCAGTCTCTTTTTTTTATTGTGTTCAAAACAACGCATATAGACAAATCAGTGATGAAACATTGTCAAATACCTGTGTCAGTATCAACACT
The DNA here is from genome assembly GCA_038363315.1 of Mugilogobius chulae. Taxonomy (NCBI): domain Eukaryota; kingdom Metazoa; phylum Chordata; class Actinopteri; order Gobiiformes; family Gobiidae; genus Mugilogobius; species Mugilogobius chulae. The sequence goes on along the minus strand of CM076396.1, from coordinate 43,609,390 downwards.
GCATCAATGACAGTACTCAGTGGATGGGATTGATGGATTAGCCAATCAAACACACTGATGGTCCAACATTAAAGGTGGGGTGGGGTAACTGATTTTCACACCATAAAAACTGAAACACTGTCCAACTTGTTCCTAACTCTCACAAATCCTTCAGGTCAACGTAATATCCATGTACATTATTTTTTGTCTGCAATTAGACCTAAATCATATTTTTACAGACTGGAGGTGACCACTCAAGCTCAGCCAATCAGAGAGCTGCATTTGGCTCTTAAAAAATAAAATACTTTTATTTGATTTTGACAGGACACACATTTTCTCAATCTGCTTCGTATGCAAGATACTTTTTGGTAAAAATTACACAGTTTTTTAATTTACAACAACAAAAAAGTACCCTAGTTTTTAAACATTTTTGTTAAAAACACAAAACATGGTGAGTCTGAGCTGGGTTTTAGCTGCACTGAGCCCTGGTGTGTTTCTTCTTTTAACCTTCTTCAGGGTAAACAATATTTTCTTCAGTCAAGAAACAGAACATGGAAGCAAATCTCACCCATTATTGTTAAAATGGTTAATCGAAATATATAACCTTTGCTCAGTGAAATCATTTCTATATGAGTTGAAGTCGGAGGCAGAGTTTTAAAGTGCTGACTTGCTGCTTATGCTACTTTCAGATGCACCTTAGTCCAACACATTTCTATCTAGCCTCCCCATCTCTCGTCACAAACAGAATGCTTGGATTACAGATTCCTATCGGCTGTTGTTGCCTTCTACTATTTTTTTCTGCATTGACTCATTATTCCATTTTTTTCTCTTCATTTTAAATACAGTATACCCTCATTGCCTCATTGTGGCTAGCTTTACTGTTAAGGCCACAATGCCTCTTGTTGCAAAAGAGGCTGAAAAGTGAATGGACTCTTTTCTTGTTTTTAGATCAATATTGTAATTTAAATGAACAAGCTGTATACATTAGTTTGTAGAAGAACTCAATGTAACGGCACAATGTCTTTAGCTGTAAGGATGTCATAATCTCTTTTTAAAACTTGTACTTAATATTTCAGAAAAAAAACTCCAAAGAACAGAAAGTTGACAGAGGTGGTGTGGGAAGACATCTTTTTCTTCCTTCTATTCACGCTGACTCATTTCCTCTCCCTAAATAGTCAGTGAATAACTTAATTGCACATTGATGATAATATTTAATGCAGATAATATCCCATTGGCTGACAGTGACATGAGGCTTATAAAGAGACTGGAGTTAGATAGGGCATAAAGAACAGTCAGAAGCATAGAGAATTTGTTTAAATATGATTGCAGCTTTTAGTGTGGTATTAATGCATTGTGCTGAGCTAACAGAGACGACTCCGCCCTCGTGAACCATCTTTCTGTGGCGCTAATGGCCCCCTTCTTTTGTCTAGTGCGACTATCACTATCTGGAAAGTGAAAATTGCTGTGACTTTTACAGCAGTGAAATCGACGGTGCACAGGGCAAGTTTTACAGGCTAAAAAACATGTTTGGTAAAAAGAATTTTCCTGAACTTGGATTCCAAACTTTCACAGTTTATTGTACTTGTTAGTAGTGTTATATTTGACCATTGTTTCCCTCATTTTAGTCACAAAACAATTAGCCTCAGCCGGTGAAAAGGTCACAGTAGTTTAATTGATTGAACATTGAAACATTTTTTTTTTCTTCCATGGTACATTTAGGCCCACAGATGTGCTCCTTGAAAGGTAGACCGTAACATCTTCCCATCATTTTCAATCATCCCTTTTTATAGAAATGTCATTGTTTTGTTTAATGGTCATAATGGCTTGACAGTGCCTGATTCCATCAGATCCTAGAACATGGCGATTCAAATAGTGGCCTAAGCAGTATGTTTTAGCCCAGCATGATAAATAGTCCATGAACTGATCATATTGCTTGATTGGCTGAGTTTGTTGTTCTTAGAGGTTAGGGTTAACCCTAACCCTAACCCTAACCCTGTTCCTTAAGTTGGACAAAGCTTTAAATTCAGTAGCCTATGCATCATTTCATCCAGATTCTGTTATGCCATTTAAACGGTTTCTTGATTTAGTCTTGGCTAAAATGTTTGTAATTTTTCAGCCGTAGCTTACATCTGATATTGTTTATTCAAATGTAGACTAGGTTTAGTCTTGGAACTCTGTCTAAAACAATGACAAAATTTAGGAAATGGAAATAGAAATAATTTGTGAATATCGGATGTAAAACATTTGTTGTTCAGTTTTGTAATCCGACCTTCTGACCACAACCCTTTGAAAAATCTGTCCGACTGGTAAATATAATTGAACAGCCCTGTCTTAGAAGCTATCCAGGCTGAAGCTTAGCAGAACCTGGATGGGAGACTGCTAGAGAAACCCCAGGTGCCACAGTGGGGTGGCAAGATGAAAACTTGTTGTGTCCATGGACAAGACACTTCCTCACTTTACCTAGTATGGATCTAGTGCAGAGGTTGGCAATCTTTTTTTTTCACAAGGGCCATTTTTGAACCCATAAGTGGTGGAGGGCCAGATTGCGGTCAAAGATTTGTAATTAAGGCAAGCCAATTTCTTGAAAAATGTTATAAATATTCAAAAATGTAAATAGAAAATAGACTAATGTGTTATTTTGTGCATTCATTGTCAGATTTACAAAGACAACAACAGCTAAATCAATCAAGAAAGCAGTATTAAGATTACAAAAAAATACCCTTTTTTTTAACTTGGTCAAGGTTACTTTCCTTAGATGATGGAAATGATCTGTTGTGCATTTGGGTAGTAGAATGTTCAGAAAAACCCTCTCAGACGCAGATCCATGTAAGCTCCACACACAAATGCCTGGTCAAACTGCCCAGGAGTTAAATCTGTGACCTTCTTGATGTAACGCAACTCTCTGCCACCGTGCTGCATCAAAGAACAATTTAGAATTTTGGTGGCCACTTAAGAGTGCTCCCAGTGATCTGTAGTTCCTGGTATAGGCTCCAGTTTCAGTGAAATGTATTTAGCAAAGCAAAGGTGAATCATTTGATGGCTCTCATCTTCGAAGGACCCAGGAGACATGCAGCAGGAAACATAATTGGCGGCTTATTATGTGATTCATGTAATGTTGCTTAGCATTCAAAGGCTCCTTCTTTTTCTTCACATTGTCGTTTTTGCCTGTTGTAACTAGGAATGCACCGATTCGAACGATTTCAATACTGTGGTTTAAATAGCTGCCAATATAGACTGGTAAGGACTGAAAATAGCTAGGTAAATGGAATTTATTGTGCAAGTAACAACTTAAACACATATATAAGTATCATGAATTTTTTATAATATTTATAGCTAAATATAAATATCTAGGTTAAAATATATATATATATATATATATATATATATATTATATATATATATATATAATATATATATATACATATATATATATATCTAGTCTGTCTTTTTTAACTTTCCCTCTGAGATCATCTTTGACCCCAAGTATTGAACAAATCTGCCAACATCTCACCGAGAAACACATTGTTTTTAATTGTTCTGCTCTGATGTCACAATAACACTTCAATGTCTTAATTAAACATGATTGTGATCAGAGTTTGTTTAATTCTCCCAAATGCTCAGGGGCTTGGGCTGCCAAATAAAGCTGGCTGAGTTCTACTGCGGTGAAGTGCTCTTTCATGAGCTGTAATAGAAGCGGTAAAATGGTTTTGGTGGTGGTGTAGTAATTGTAGTTGTTGTCATAGTAGTAGTAGTAGTAGTAGTAGTACTAGTAGTAATGAGTGTTGATGTTGCACTCAAGTAAACATACAGTAACATGGCACTTTATTCAATCACAACTAGTACTGAAGCAGAATGTGTGCTATTGAAAAGTATCAACTATTTCATTTTCAGTTTTTTTATTGTATTTTAGCTGTTAAAGAAAGCACCAACATGCAAATTCTCACAAAATCAGTTGAGACTCTTCCTTAACTTTTTCTCACACTCCGAAGAGCTCATCATCTAAATGTTTTAGGCAAATAAAAGGATTTACTAGTATTTATTTGTCAATTATTACAAATATTTTATCTTACTGATTTAAATCCTTAAAGAATTAAAATGTACCACAATAACACCTTTATAATTATTCTTTTCTTGTTGCCACAAGCAAAACTAATTGCCATTTAAAATATTTTGTTCCAACTGCTATTAGGCTGTTAAACTCTCTGTAGGCTTGGTGATACTAGCAGTGTCGTACTGCATATGTACAAGCCCCACTGTCTTGAATGAATTGCCCCTTGAGGGATAAATAAAGCTGTCTGAATCTCAATCTTAATTTTGCCTTCTTCTAAAGTTTGAAATCATTAAAGCACCTATTGCTAAATACTCTTGTTCCTCCAGGGATCTTCTTATCTGTGGTTGGGATTCATTATGATAAATACAGTAAACATAAAGGCTTGAAACTTTTTGTCTAATCTAAGCTGATATGTTTCTGTATTATAAAAGTACAGAGTTGAACAATTTTCACATTAAAACTTCGAAAGAGAGAATCTAAAGTCTGAGCATGAAATGACCTGGTACAAAACTGCTACGTTGTTTCATTTTAAATGTAATAATTTGAACTATGTATTTACTTATTTCCCCACACCCACTTTCTTAGCAGGGCACTTAGCTTTGATAAGTTAGCTAACATATTAGCTTGCTGTGTTGTGAGTGAAACCCAACGACCAAAATTCTACAGGATCTAAGCTTTGAAACAAGGCATAGCGTGTACTGTCTGTGATTATTACATTACATTTGATGTTTGACTGTGGCTAATACTTAAGCTGGAAGTCTACTGTTAAGAAAAGTAGGCGGGGCGGAATAAGGTGAATATGATAGAAAATGTACTCAGACATTTACTACAGTGATATGCAGACATTTTTGTAATTGATATTTTTGCACCTCTAAGTACTTCTAGATTCTGTAGTATGTACTTTTTATAGATGAAGTCTTAGTTGTATTAACAGTATTGTTGATGCTGTTCTAAGTAGTGGTAGTAAGTAGTAGTAGTGATAGTTGTGGCAAGTAGCCTAGTTGTAAAGAGTCATGAGAAGGAGAGGACAGCCAAGTGGGTCAGAACTGATTTGTGCGTTCCCTGCGGAGAGGGCAAGACCTTCATTTTGAGTTTCACACTTTTCCTCAGCGATAGAAGCAGCAGGCCGCCTCCTTGTATCTGCTCATACTTTTCATCATCAGTGTACAGTCACATACAGTGTTTTCTTCAGCTAAAAGAACCTTGTGCTATGAGATTTACAGTAAAGGGCAATAAATATGTATTATATTTGTTTTATATAAATAATGTGTCAGTAAAGTGAGCTGTAATATCTACCACTTGGTTCAAATGTGGTAAATATTATCCTAATCTCCCAGCATATTTGTCCATAGAAAATATACCCATAATTTTCACCACGATAAATTTATATATCTTATCAGAATAGTAGCTCTTGTTTCTGCAAACTGACTTTTTCATTTTGTTACTGTTTTCTATGTAAATGTAAACCTTTGCTCGGGTAGATAATGAGGTTTTTTGAGGCAGCATTTGAATGATCTTGTTTTGTTCTGACAAGAATCACCCAAAGGACAATGTATTCTGACACCCTTGGACCTGAGTGTTTCTGTAATTAAGCTGTTTATGCTTCAGCAGTGGGTCTCACTCTAGAGGCCACGGCTTCACCTATTATGTCCCAGTCCTATGACAGGGCCGTTCACACTAAACACTGAACTGCACTGTGCACTAAACTTTCAGACATCACAACATTACATCAATCCCAGTCTAGCTTTTATTCATTAGGTTATTGAAACAAGTTATGTTCCTAATCAAAAACATCATCTGCATGCAAAATGCTGTTTTGTGGACAAAGAGCTTCAGTTTGAAGAATAGCTGGAAGGTTTGTGGGTTTTGTCAGATAATTCTTAATTTCTGGTAGCAATAGACAAAAACAATATTCACAGTGGTCTCAATATACTGTATATACCACTAATATCCATAAAATCCATAGCCAGGCTCATAGATATTATGGCTTATAAAACTTTCATATGCATGATCAGCTCTTATATATCCACATTTGTCAAATAAAATCCATACAAATACAAAGATATTTTGTCTGGTCACCATGTTCATCTCTAAAGTTTCAGCAGGAGTGATTGAGAGATGGGTTAAATTCTTTTAACAATCATTGATTTTGTTCTAAATGACAGACAACCAATGATCTACAATGTTTCATATGAGTTTAGTAAATAAACACATTTAATGGCATGGTAAATGAGATGTGGCAGAATGAGTTGTTCTTAATCCCAGGCAACAAATGAGAAACAATATAAAACCAGGAGTACCAGTTCTGGATTTGATATTGGGCACTCCCTGGAATAAATGTTGCTGCCTATACATTTCTCATGCAACACTCTGATCTGTCTGCCGTCAATTAAGTCTATTCTGCCCTTGAATGAAATACAACTTCTCAGATGAAAAAAGATTTATCTACCATCTTCTCTTTTAAACCAAAACTTGTAAACCTTGAAGACTGAGAACTACTTTTGATATTTGGCATTCTGTAAACATTTCCTTTTACTTAAAACTTGTGAGTTCACATTTGCAGTCACAGTGAGTTGTAGAATCAATCCTCTTCAAACTTGCCTTTTTACTGTGTGGAAACTTTAAATCCCTGGTGTGTGTTGGTTAGCGGGCCTGATTAACGCTAACCATGAGCTACGTGGATCTAGGACTACAGCTGTTGCCCCGCCCCGTTGAATCAGCACACAGGGAGCGTTGGGAAGTGATTACTCTCGGATTAGGCCTGCCTTTGCTCTGATATGTGCGCTATAATTGAATAATAGCAGCTTCACCCAACAGTCCCACTGCACTTGGGCCTCCCAGCCTCGTCAGATTGGCACAATATTAACCATGACACAGGCGTAACCAGGCCGGTAATTAATGCGCTGAATCAATTACAAATTAGTCCATTTGGAGAATTCCCCCAAGGAGTCCAGTCATTACCACAGCTCTGATGGAGTTACAAGACGTCCATGTGGGACTGTGTCACTCTGGTCGACAAGTCTCACTGTCTCCTCTCTTAACTCTCCAAGGTTGACAAGACCTCTGTCTACACTGCAGAGAGCAATTAGAGCTGCTGGCACACGCTGGAGAAAGTTCCATTTTATTTTATAATAGTGAGTGGTATCTGCACTTTACTCAAGTAAATTTGACAGTAGGTACTTTTTTCAACTTGTGCTGCAATACTTCATCTCAATTCAGGCAATTTATAAACAAATAGATTCCAATGTTTTAAACCAAAGCTTTACAGTCTGCGGACAGTCTTAGATGAAGAAAGTGTGTCCAAATAGTATTAGTGTGATTTACAAAAGAAGTGTAGACATTTTGGAACACTAGTCTTTGTTCTTGTCAATCAGTTGTCAAACAAAACTCAGAAATGTTTGGAGCAGGGGACAAGGTCAAAGTTCACCCTGCAGCCTTTCAGTGTAGGTGGAACTGGACCAATCATATTACTAAAAGCTTATTAACAGGCAGCACCACATTCTATTCTATATTCTATTCTGGTCTAATTAAAAAAAAAAAAAAAAAAAAAACATATTTGCCAGGCTCACGCCAATAAGCATGTGTTAATAATGTATTAGTTTTAATGCATTGCTTCAGATGTTTGAAGTCACTTTATAATGTAGTGCATTATTCATTTGTTACACTCTTAGCGGACCTAAGCTGCTATTGTAGCAACAACTGCCCAGTGAGAGCGACAGAAAGGTGCATCATAGACCCTTTTGGCTAAAGACACAAACATATTTTGCGCAAGAGCCACTGCAATGGCAATTTGACACCTGAAAATCCCAGCAAGCCTTCTGTACAGGAGTTTTGGTCCAATTTTAATCCTGATGTGCCTCTCTTCAAGTTCGGGGAGGCGTAGCCAAGGATTTATGTGAGAGATTATTTGTCAATTTCTCTCTTCATGTGTGGTCATTGCTATTTCGTTTAAACTTTTTCAAATTGAAAAGTTGTGAGACTCACATGTTGCACGAACGCAAGCACAGCATCCCTTAAAATGTAAAATAAAGAGAAAACATAGCCTCATCATTTGTAAAAAAAAATAAATAAAATGTAATGCTTTGTGCATAGTCAAAGTGTGGACTCTTCTTTATGTCTATTTGGACGAGCATTACGCACACTGTCTCCAGTGCACCTGCTCCTTAAATGATGGGTGAAGCACCTTTACAAGAAGAAAATAAAAATGGCCAGCACAGACTTTGTGGAAAACCATAACGCCCAGTGTAACAGCTCCTTATCTCTTATAAATAATCCACTCATGTTTCATCTTCACTGTGAAAGAAAACACTCGGCGCTCCGATCGTGTGACGCACGCACTTCTCCGCTCGCTGCTGCGCTCCCCAAGTCTGTGTCGTCTCTGTTCTTTCTGCAACATGATGAGACTGTGAGACAATAATATGATAATAAAAAATGTCCTTATGTCAGTGGTCTGTTTTTTTTTTTTTTTTTGACACATCTAAAAATTGTAAAAGTTCTAAACTCCTCTAGCGTGCACCCGACTTAAGCAAAAAAGTCCCAGTTGTAGCACAAGTCATATACAACTTCACACCATCATTTTCCCCTCAAAGGAAAGTCACTCATAAAGACAGAGGACTTTCTAAATTAATTCTTGACCTGACAAAGAGGTGAGATTGGTGCAGACACTGAGAAAAAGTCCATCAGGTATATCGCTTTCTAAAATAGCCTTTTTAAAATTCAGTTTAATCTGGAAGAATCTATACTCTGGTCACCCTATTTCTCCCCCCCCACTTTGTTGGCAGAGCAATTCCGGTTTAGATTCATCAGTCGCAATTGAAGATTGTTGTTGTAATGATCATACACAGTGCACACACCTTGATCTTGTAGAATTTCATAAAAAAGGGCTAGTGCCACTACAAAATTTATGAAAACTTAAATTACTTTGACTTTTTATGTAACCTCATGGACTGAGTCTGATTAGTGTGAGTGAATCCAACTACTTGCATACATTTCCTTGCTGGTTGTTTAGCCTTTTCCCTGTTTTGTCCTGTTTGCCGCGCTGCTGTCTGTCAGTGATGAATGCACCTTACAGGGCGTTCCTGTCAGAGTGCTTGACAGGTCTACTGTCACACTGTCAGAGGCGATGATCCTCAAACGCAGAGCTCACACCACACTCCACCCGGACACCATCATGTCATGCCCCCCTTCTCTCTCTCTCTTTCTTTCTGTGTGTGTCTCTCTCTCTCTCTCTCTCTATCTCTCTATCTCTCTCTCTCTCTCTCTCTCTCTATCTCTCTATCTCTCTATCTCTCTATCTCTCTATCTCTCTCTCTCTCTCTCTCTCTCTCTCTCTCTCTCCTCTCTCTCTCTCTCTCTCTCTCTCTCCTCAAAGTCACTCAGTCTGACCAGTCTCATTAGTGACTGACAGTTCCTCCGACACCTGGCACATCACATCACCATCACACTCACAAACATATGCTTTTCAAGCCTGTGATGCTGTATTGATGCTTCATTTGTTTACACTGAAAAAATGTCACATTTTCAGAGCTTATTCAAACTTTTTCTCCTAATCAAAGCTGAAAATAAATGCAGTAAGCGAACCAGAGCCTACCATTTTACCTTTGCAGGGAGTAAAAAATCTTTGTTCAGTGACAGTACAAATGTTTATTTATTTATCAGATGTTTTAATCTCATTTGTAAACATTTTCATTGTTCAAGCTTGTAAGAAAGTGCCAGGTCTTTGGGATGAGAGCTGATTGGTTGTGCAGAGACAATCAAGATTGTCTTATTTTTGTGTTTAAAAAAAAACACAACAACAAAACTTCTGTAACTGTACTCATGGCTGTAAATCCATGCAAGTAAAAGCTCTATGTTGTCTCCATGAAGAAAATGTCGTCTTAGCTTGAGATATTCAACAATACAACATTTTCCTGGGCTCAGGCTGCATCTAGTCGAGCTTCGGTCGAGCTTCCGCACAAAGATGCTCCGAAGCTTTGGATTTTTTCCGCTTAAAAGAACTTTCTCTGGACGACAGGAGCCCTTTGCAGTCCTTTTTCCTTAACAAATCATCAATCCTGTCAGAGTGCGCACCCTTGCGTATCAAAAGATCTAACACCAGCATCACTGGAGAACCAGTGGGGTGAATGTGAGCTGTCCTCCACACGAGAACTACATCAAGACTGGAGCTGAGACCGAGTCCTGTCTGAACCCAGGGCTGTACTTTGGTGTCTTTTTTCACAGTGACAATCAAGTGAAACCAATTTATAGATAAGATCTGTAGAGATGTAACTTTGCATCTCATAGAATCAATTATCATGGATTTTTTGTCATTCAGTAAAACATAGATGTTTTTTTTTTATTGCAAGATTAATAAGTTAAAAGCTGACCATTCCTGATCCCAATCAATGTGAATTTTCCTGCTTCTAGATCTACATGTATTTACCACTTTAGTTTCATATAATTTCCCAATTAGCATTCTTGTCTTGCCTTGTGTTCTTAGTTTCCCTTTGGATTTCCTGTAAACAGTCTTGTTGAAAGTGTCAGGTGTGACCCAGAGCTGAGGCAAAGGAAGGACATGGATCACCTACAGAGTGCTTGGTGTATCTTTCATGTGGCTTGTACCAGCTTTCTTTAATCTCACCAGAGAATCTGCTTGTACCAAACACAGACACACTACTCACATGTTTCATAAGGAGACCAGCTCTGTGATACAGCCTACAAAAGGGACAGTTTCTACTCGATCTTCAAACGTGAGTCACCGTAGCTCCTCATCCTAGCTGTAATTTCCTATAGCAGTCACTTGAGCACAGCCATGTACAAGTCGTATAGGACAGACAGGAGCTGGCACACACATCAAAGCCAGCATCAAATACAGGTGGAAAAAGTGGCTCTGATTGGGTTTAAGGCAGTCTGGGGGGATTGAGATGTTAGAGGGAGGTGCAGAGGGGAGAAAGTACTTTGGTGTGACAAAAATGTGGAGCTGAAGAAATTCACAGACCCACAGAGGGAAGTGGAAGTAGTCTCTAGAGAGGCAGTTCTGTAGATTCAACAGTGGAACCAGTTGTTTACAAGACTTTATAGTGTTGCATATAAGAAAAGATATCCATGAAGTCACAGATTCTTTTAGTCACTCTTTTCAGTTTCACTTCAAACTGTTTAGACATTCTACGGGGAAATAATAATAATAATGAAAGGAATCTTCTTTGAATGCAGTTTTTGTTGTAATACAAAATATGACGGGCCTAGAAATCATCAGATTGAAAATGTGTGAAATTACCTTTTAGATTTTTTATCGCAAAGCACAATGTTATTAACTGCTTTTTGCAATTTACAGATTATATTTATGGAGAAGACGAGCCTTAGGAAGAACACGTTTTTGACAATTGACTACATGGAAAAAATTAAATAAAAACTATAATAGCATTTTTCTAGAGCATTTTAAGTGACGTTGTAAACCAAGTAACGTTACCATCAAATACAAATAACCAGACTAAAATGGATAAATTATCAAGCTATGGTTTTGTTTGTTTTCATTTATAGAGCATGTTACAACACAAAGAGGACCAAAGAACTTTACATGAATAAAAGACATAAAAAAAATATCAACACAATTTAAAATAAAGTACTAAAAAGCAATTAAAAATACCATTAAAACATACGTGTTACAGTGGTAGGTGTCTCTTAGTCCAGGAAAATCCAGACCCCAGACCAGACCCTAACCCTATTCCTAATCTAAAAAATCAGATGAAACTGACCCAAGGGACATACTGGAAAATTAATTTCTGGCTCAAAATCATTTTAAGTAGCAAAACATTTAAAATCATGTCAAGTTAAAATGTCTAAATTATGTTGTTTGGCCAGGTATCAGTCAAATTTATCTGGTGCTGTAACTTTTTCATGTTTTCGTTGGACAATCTTGGCCATCTGCAATGGCCAAGATTGTCCAATGCATTTTAGGATTAATTATGAAGCGAGAGACATTTGAAGTCACACTTTGTGATGTTAAACACAATAATAGTAGGCACATGGGACACCTCTGTGCTACGATGGAAGTCCTGCCTAAACAATGAAGTGGATGGAGAGTGCAAGATTTGAAGCAGAGTAAAGCAGCTGCAAATCAACTTTTGTCTTTCACAGTTGGGTCTTTGGGTTACAGAGACTACTTTATACAGCCTTAACCTTCACTCCTTGATCCCATGTCACTTCAATGACTTCTCCCTTTTTAAATGTATGGAAATGTGATGCTATGCTAACGTGTACTGTGCCTAATTCTGTCATTACGTTTTCAGCTCAGAGCCCCTCCCCTTGCTCCCAAACTCCTTACCTCCACCTAGACCCTTTGCTGCGTCTGTCTCTTCGTTGTTGAACTGGAACAGGTGTGCTTTTAATTATGCATTAAAATATATACACTTGGATCCACTTGACTAGACTCCTCCCCTATCCTCTACGCTGGAAAACGACCCCCACCCCCCAGTAGCTGTAAAGTTGTGGATAGAAGGACTTGATTTCCAAACCGCTCACGTCTGGGTGACTCAAGTGAGGGGTTTGTTCCGCTGCCACACTTCCGTTCACAAATACTTGGGCTCGGGGGAGCGGGGAGCAGGCAGGAGGCAAAAATCCCTGTTAATCTAGTGGATCTGGCTCTGGCTGTCTCTTTTGTTCACTGTTACTGGGACTTTGGAGCATTGATCATCAGGGAGCAGTGTGCGGAGTGTGGAAGAATGGTTAAACAGTTATGCTTTTGTGCTATGCAGTCATTGTAAGGTGAATGATATTAGAATCAAGACATTATGTGTGCCTAAATGTATCTGAAATATGTCAATGTGAGAGATAATGTATATCCTTAGTCTTGGGTATAAAAACAATATTGTATTGTTTTGTATAATTCTTTTTATTGCCCACCTGATCATGACTTTTTATTTTGTTCTGCTTTTCATGAATTCATTATCGGCATGATGCTTTTTTTATTTAGTTGTTTTTGAATATCAGTCTGGCTGCAGCTTTAATTAACCATGAGTTCAAGGTCAGGCTGTGCCTTGTAGTTTGAATCAAATGCTTTTTATTGATGATCGTCTGTGCTTTCTCTCATAATGAAAGTTATTCTAGACACCTGTATTGCATTTTCAGTTGTAATAATCTTGTTATATTTAGATGTAGAGGAGTCACGTACTTGAAGACACAAAGCTTAGGTATCCCACTTTAAAGTAATTAGACATTTAACTTTCTTTTGGCACATCACTTTTGTCCACTAGCACAAATTTGTAGCAGCTTTTTCAGACACAAAAGTAAAATCTAGCAAGCCCATGACCCCAATGGCTAAAATGATTAGTAAATAAATATAGTGCGAAGAAGTCTGATTTTTCAACAAAGTTGTATTTATAGATTGCACAGCGCTGCCGTAGTTGGTGTTCTCATATCATGACAAGAAAGTCCTGGTTCAACTCCCGGGCGGCATGAGAACTTTCTATGTGGAATCCTCACCATGTTGTGCACCAGTTTCCCCTACCACTAAAAACATGTACAATAAGCTCCTTCATTCTCTCATATCGAGAACTTTAACCAGATCCAGATCCGAGCAGGACTTTCATAAATGACAATACATTTTACCATAAACCTTCTGGCTAGTAAAACAGAATGTAATATTTATATAACCTTAAATCTTGGGTAGTTTTAAAGAGATTTGCTAATGATTCAGTTATATTGCATTCCAAACTATATAACTATATTAATTGTTGTATAGTCCTTTTTATTTCCACTTTTGTGTAAGGAAGGAGAATAGGAACATTATGGAGTTTTCAATGTGATCAAATCGCTAGTGTGACCTTGGCTTTCTGTGCATAGGAGTTGCTTAAATATGTTATATCAGTATGTTTTATATTACTATTGCTTAGCACTTCCAAACTCATTGTGCACTGTGCCACGGTTGTTTCTCACAGCAGAGATGGTGGGCGGGGGTGCGCTTGTTTTGTTGATCTGTGTTTAATGAAATTGACCACAGTGAGCAGATTTGGCCATTAGCTCGGCGAGGGCCTATAATCACTACAAGTTGTTTCCCTCTTTCTGTGCACTTGGTTATTGAACAAACACTCTGTGGGGGAAAGTGGTGTGTGTGTACCTGCCAGGGCGACTCTGCCTCCCCTTTTATTCCCCTCTGCAACGCTGTTTTTTGGAGTCCATCGATTCGATGACTGAAAATAACAAACCAGCAGTGAGCAGGCTATTGAACTTACAAACAAAAAATAATTATTAAAAGCAAGCATAAAGTGTGCTCCGGAAATAATTAGGAATTGTATTGTGGGTGTATAACATTCAAGGGAAAAAGCATAAATCAGTGTCTGGGATATGGCAATAAAAATCCAACTTTCCTCACACTCTTGTCTTTTTGTTCAGGCTCTGTCATGCTCTGAGTGAGTGACAGGTAGATTTACCATTAAATCGTACTGAGAAGAAACAGTTGGCTTTAGCTACTGTTTAATTAAAAGAAACTGAAATCATTCTTTTTAAATGCCCTACATTAGTCCAGGTTTTGTTCACTGAACTAATGCTTCTGACCTTTGAAATGTTCATCACAATGTGTTTTAAACTTTTTTCACTGCTATAGGAGCAAGACTTGTTGATATGCTAACAAGTGTTAGCCACAATGCTAACAACAACAGACAAATTTGGTGAATTTTGATGAACAAACTGGACATTATTAGACGTAGACAGGACATTGAGGACTAATTTTCCCTTGAATAGATATATTAACAATATGCTGTATCTGTGCTGCCAGAAATGTATTTGATTTTAAGGTATTTTATTGTAAAAAGCCCGGTATAGCACCTTTGATGATTACTTTTTTATGAACATCTAAGAGTAGTCATTGGATTTTTTTAGTAGACTTGTTTTGTATAAAAGCAATAAATCTTCTTAGATGGCTTTTCAAAAGGATTTGAAAATGTAACATATATCATTTGTGTATGAAAATAAGTCACTTTTTATTGTACAGATACAGTTTATGTACTGGAGACACATCTCATCCCAGCAGTGTGATGAAAAATGATATGAAACGTTGAAGAAAAACTAAGATTTGAACTTTCAACTATTCAGTTCTCAGAAAACTTCACTTCACCCTGTCATGTTGTATTTAAAGCTCTTTTACTGTATCTCTGTCAGCAAAATTCAAGGAGAAAGATCATCTTTTGGGTTGTTTTGGCCAGTATTTGAGGTACACTCTGAAAGGCAAGATATTCAACAAATTGTTTTAGCTGTGAATGAATCTCACAAGTTGAAGCTGGCCTAGATGCTGGCATATCCGCTAATGCTTAGACCTCTCAAGTACCTCTCTGCCAAATAATAATATTCACAATTGTTATCGCTTTAAAATGGATGGTAGAAAATAAGTGGATTCCTTGTGCGGCCTTGCGTCTCACACTCCAGACTGTGGCCCGTCTGCTCGCATTAGCCCTTATCATATTAGTACTGACGAGGATCTGTGGTGACTGTCTGTGATGGCCATGCTCTATGACAGCTGTCAGACCATCACTGCTGCCTCCTCAGGACCGATTTCAGCTCCGTGCATCAGCCTAACAGCCCCTTCTCTTTCTCGCACACACACACAGCCCTTACACACGCGCATGCACATGTTGACTAATAGTTTGAGCTGGTTGGAAAGGCGTCTCGTCTGGCTAATGACACTCACCACAATTGGTGGCTGGATACAGAGGACATGGCCTGTCGCTTTGATTCATGCCGTCAGTGGAGTGATTTTGGATTTTTGGTGCCTCCCCTAAATGAGAGCGAGGGTGTGAAGCGATGATTGTCATTGTCCTTGCGTTTGGGTCAGCGCTGTGGGACGTGAGCCTAGACCTGGTGCCAACGATTCACTGTGAGGTCACTAACACAGGAAGTGCTCACTCTGTGGACACAACTGCTGTTCTGCAGGAGGGCGCGCTCAAAACTGACCTTCAGCATGGATTCTGTCACTGAGCCCACACAACATGGATTGTCTTTATTTATTTGTGTTCTTGTGCTTTTTACTGTTTAATCTGCTGTGGTTTGCCTTTTTAGAGTTTGCTGTTTCTGCATTTACAGTTAAAGCATTTATCTGTAAGACAATAATTTTGCTTTTTGATCAAAAAGATTATCTCTCTGTTCAAAAACAACCAAAACATGTTCGAACTGGCTGATGTCCACAATTTCATGGATGGATCTTCATATGAATTATAGATTCGATTTAAAATTTGACTGATCATTTTTTGTTTAGGTCAAGCACCAAGTTATATTTCTGAACTTTTAACTGCAGTCGTATATCCTTGTAACAATGATTTGCCGAAGGCGATAAGACTGCGCAATCTATATAATTTGTTAAATCACATAGAAGCGAGATTTATTTATCTTGTATCCATGTGGAAAAATCTAAATGCTTAGAGAGTTGTCTGAGCTCAAATATATGGTTTATTTGCAAAAGTACAATGAGGCATAATTGAAAGTAACAAAGTCCTAGTCATGTGTGGCCCATCTCGCCCTCGGTTCCCCAGTATCCGAGTCATTCGTGCTATCCCCAGCTCTGCCGCCAGTCTCCATGTTGTCCCATGGTCCGTTCCTCTAAAGTCATTCTCTTTCTCACTGAATCACAGACTCTTCAACACTGTTCACACTTTTCAGGCAAACCCAGCAGGGCATCGACCACAGTAAAACAATAGACAGATGGCACTCACAGGAAGATCAGGAAGTTATGGTGCCTTAAAATGTTTGTTCTCTTCCTGTTCTTCTCGCAGCCCAGTTCCAAAGAAACGTAGATATACAACAAAAATGTATGATAAGCATGTTTTTGCACTTTTTTTTACTTAAATATGTTACAAATAAGCGAAATATTAAATAACGGTTGAAGTCTTTCATCAACATTTTATTTGAGTTTAACAGATAAATCTCAACCTACTCCAAGCCCAGTCCTAAACTTACCCATTTTAGTAGCTTAAACTTACCTATTAGAATTAAAGAAAATGTTGCCATGTGGCTCAACCAGAACGGAACGGAATTAGCGTACATTTTTGATAGTTTGTTTTCTTCGAAGACTGTGGTGTTTCTCGAGTGACTTCTAATGAAAACAACATACAGCACAACAATTGCTAGTAGGAATTGGACTGTAAAAAGATCTCCCAGAAATTTTGCAGCAATAGACTGAAAGACTTTGAAACCAACAACACTAGATCATACGCTGGCGGTGTTTCAAAAGCTCTTCTCTCCATCAACAGAAGTCAATATTTGCTGCTGTCTGCAGAAATTGCACACACATTTGTTCACACAGGGTGCCAAAAGGTTGCATAAAGAAGTCCCAAAGGTTTAGAGTTTGCCGCACAAATATTGAATCCAAAAGAAAGAGGCTCAGGTCTTCACCACTCTGAAAATAGTTTTGGAATCTATTTTATTGTACTTGAATTTAGTGTCTATTCTAAAGCATGTTCATTTTCTCACAAATGTTTTCTGTTTTGCCTGTGTTCCAGTCCATCAGAGAGGTGACAGGTTACGTGCTGGTGGCTCTCAACCAGTTCGACTACCTTCCACTGGAAAACCTGAGGATCATCCGAGGAACCAAACTGTATGAAGATCGCTATTCTCTGGCTGTGTTCCTCAACTACAGACGGGACGGGAATTTTGGTCTGCGCCAGCTAGGCCTCAAAAACCTCACAGGTACAGTCAGACAGTTATTCTCTCCGAAATGTGGTTTAATCAGATTAGCATGTGATTAGCTATAAAGGAAGAGGACATAATATGTACATTTTCTGCGCCTTCATTATTAGTTTAGTTGTACTTCATGCATGTTCAGGGGCTTGAGTTCTCATCTACTCCCTTACTCCTACTTTTCTTATCTCACTTGGCAACGCTTCAGTAATGTCAGATGTTGGATCAAACTTGTAAAAATTAAAAAGTCAAGTAGCTTTTGTAAGCAATGCAGTAACAGACAGTGAAATCAGCTCCTTGATACAGTTCTGTTTTACAATGAAGAGGAAAAATTCTTGGTTCTGTAGTTAGACAGGAAGTCAGTTGGTGTAATTTTGCTTCTTAGATTTCATTGAAAGCCTTGTTGTTGCTTTTGTAGTTTAGTACCGATGCATGAAATCACTCTTACTATGTCACCTGTAAAGCTACAGTATCCAGATTTTCACATCCCAAAACAACAAGTAGGTATTTAAATTTGTCTAACTACTTTCTTGCTTTTACAAATCCGTCAACACTTTGTGTATATTCACATGCATTTGTGTTTGACTGCAATTTGTGCATAGGAACATAATTTTAGAGACTGCAAAGTGTAATTGCAGTGGACAACCCAAATGCAGCCAATCAGAGCACTACTTTCGGGACAGCAATCTGATTTTGTTGCAAAGCACTCCACTGACAGATACTTTTTGGTGATTGTAGGAGTATTGTTTTGTGATAATGAGGTTTTAGCTGTAATTCTGTAAGTAAAAGAGAGATTGTGTAAATCAGTGGTAGCAATAGTCCCTTTCCATTGATTACTACGTTAATGTAAACTATACAACATCACAAGGCTAAGTTAATCACAATCAACACAAATTGATCTTTGCTGTGGAGTCTTTATATCTCCCATATCTTGTGATCTGATTTGGTCTTGTATGTGTGTCTTGTCTTACTCTCCTGAAGCATGAGCTGATAATGAATTCTGATAAACAATGGTGTGGGTAGAAGAGGGTGTGTATGTGTGGGCTTCTGAACTCCTGGCCCCAAGTCAGATCCACATGAAGCTCTTGACTTGCAAAAGACATGTAAAGCTTTTACACGCAGCAGCTCACTGTGTGTGCAACATAATCTGTGCTACTACAACAGGTTTACAGTGTTTCACAACAATCTATTTGAGCATTGAGTAAAAGTAATTTGTTGTGCTGTTGATGTTGACTCCTTCTCAGTTAGTTTCTTTTGCCCTTAAGCACACTCAGGACTTTAAAAGATGACAATCCCAGGGCAGTTGTATTGAGTTTTTATCAGGTTAAACCAGTGAATGCACAATCTAAACAATAAGTTGAATGTACAGTTACTATCTGAACCATACGGCTGCTGTGAACACGTCCATATGTTTCAAATGTCATATGGGAGGGAAAGTAATCTTTGTTATATGTAATTTTTCTGACCAGTATTGCAATTCTGATTTGATTTACAATATACATATGTTATAATTCTACAATTCACATCTTAAGTGATAACGGGAGAATTGATACAGATTTAAGATACAGGCTTAAAATTTTAGTCATAAAAAATTGCAAAATATTTTGTTGTTTGAGAAGGAAATATAAATTGCATCTTTTGCGATTTGCTAATTGCATCTATTGAAATTACAATATCAATCAGATTTTGAGTGATTGTGCAGCCTCATTATACGATAATAATTGACATATGGTGATAAATGAAGGGAGCACAACTTAGCACAGATTCTATTTCTTCAGAACCCAGCCTTTATTTAGATTTGTAAGGAGCAGCATGGCACCAAGGCTGTGTGCTGTGTCCAAACCCTTTGTAAATAATTCAGACATCTCTCATTGTTCTGTTCAACCGCTTCTTCCTGGTCCTTCCCCAGAGCTGGAGCAAACGACACAGCCACGGCTTCAGACTGCTGCTGCTTTTGTCTCATCTTCCATCTTGTTTTCTTTCTTGTGCCATGCTCTGGGAGTT
The DNA here is from genome assembly GCA_038363315.1 of Mugilogobius chulae. Taxonomy (NCBI): domain Eukaryota; kingdom Metazoa; phylum Chordata; class Actinopteri; order Gobiiformes; family Gobiidae; genus Mugilogobius; species Mugilogobius chulae. Next base: position 43,589,715 of record CM076396.1, on the reverse strand, counting down.
GCATATGCCCAGCACCAGCAGCAGACGCAGTGCCAAGTGGGAGTGCGGAGGGCGCTGAGGGCGGGTGTTTGATGTGCCATCCATGGCCTTGAGCCATCAAGTCCTGGGGAAGCTGTGCACCATTGCCATGGCCTGAAATACTTTGTAGTTTCATAAAATGGCTTCTAAAAGTTTTATTAAGCTGCTAACAATCTTTCAGTAATAGTTCTGTGACATAAAAGATGTTCTGGACCACAATTTAGACAGGAACGTCGACCTTCTTATGTCCAGAGAAAAGTTTGATGCTTGATATGTTGCCGTGGGCGACATATCTTTTTTGTTTTGTCAGAATAACCGTGGGACATAAATGTGCTATTAATGAATAATAGAGATGAATCTGAAGTTTAAAATGACTTGAACAGTGAACTCTTTGACTGGGTTTAATCACGCTCCTGCCGGAAACGGGCCTCCCAATTCTCCACTGTTCTTTATTTTTTTATTATTCATTTGTACAGGCAATTTTAAACAGGGTAAAGTGTTCGGTTGTGCTGCTCTGTGACTGAGTGGACAGAATATGTCAAACTTCATGTGCAATTGTCCGCAGCGTTGTTCGATTGATTCTGCATTTGGCAGTGTGCTGCATGTCTTTCCTTTTCTCATTCTCATTTCATGCTTTACTGTACTGTCCAATAAGTCCATGTTCTTAAAAATCCTTAAGAGATCTGTTCCATTACGGTGGATAAGAATCTTCATTTCCAACAAGGTATTTAGCTGCTCAACATTATATAACAGTAAGTGGAATTTCAATATTTATTTTGTATTTTGTATATACTGTATTGTTAGTAGTTCAGCTTCTAAACACAAACTACTTAAGCTTGTGACAATGTTACAATAAAATTGAAAAATTGTGTGTGTACTTTCAGAATTTTGACCATGGTGCAGGTTCTGCTAGATATGATGGCACAGGCATTTTCGCCTCAGAGAAAATGGTCCTGGGTTGAAGTCACAAGGTTTTTCTTTGTGGAGTTTACATATTCACCCCGTGTCTTTGTAGTTTTCCTCAGATGCTGTGGTTTCCCCTACCACTCAAAACCCTCAAAAAACAGTCAGTGGAAATGTCTTTAAATATCAGCAAATAAATAAATTATTAAGTTAGTCACTAAGTCTCTCTCTCTCTCCTTTCTCAATAGGTCTACAAATGGTGGCAGCGTGTATTTTATTAACACAATATAAGTATTCTGTGACAAAAATCTGACTGTTGTGTACTGTCTGAATCTAATAAGAAACATTTTTGTCCTCATAGATGACTGAAAGCAGCATTCTGATGTGTTTGGTCCACCTTAGTTTCACTTTGCTGTCTGAACAAAGCTGTGCTAAAGCCATGGTTCAAACCCAAACTGAATGTGGATATTAATAACCATACTGTAACTGTGGTCTGAAATTCAGCTACTCCAACTTGCCCCTCCCCTCCTTCCCAACAACACACCTTTGTTTTCACTGTCATATTAGTTCATTGTTTCCTCTGTTTGCAGCTGATACAAGCCTAAAATGATCAATACGAATCCATAAACAGCACACATAAGAAGATAAATTGTATTAAATACATTTAGGGCTAATCGAGAGTGGTAGCACTAAAAGACCTCACCGAAGCCTTGAAAGCCACCTACGTTCTGCTCCGGTCGAAATTGCTTGGGATGAAATCAATTTGTCGCTAGTGTATTGTAGCATTGCACTTATTGATTTTCCCCGGTGCACTCTCTGCCAGCTGTGAATGGACTCGGTGGATTTGGGTGTAGCGCTGGGTGAGTGTTGGAGGAGGTCTGAGGCAGAAGGGGATAGGACTCTCTTCGATGCACCTTTCAATCAAGCTTAGCCAAGTTATCCTCATGAATATGAATTATAAGGCACAGGCAAGCTAGTGGAAGAGTGGAGGATTGGTTTACTTGAGATGTGAATGTGAAATGAGATGGATTCTTTCATTTTAAGAAGGAGTGTTTGGTTGTTTTTATGCATTATATTCAGTAAACGTTGGTAGTCATCGTGAAGCCTCATGCTGTAAGAATATATAAGTCAAAGCTGTTCAATATAATTTTCCAAAGAACCACAGTCTCTGGGTGGGTAGTTCCTCAACACGTCATTATTTTGCCAAAATTTAGGGTTGTGCAAAATATCCACTGTACAAAATCTATTTCACTAATGTTACTAACTACCGCTATAGACTCTGTTATTAATGGAGACACCGACACTACCAAATAATGCATCATCATTGTACGATCATGTATGATCACAAACGAAGAAAATAGGTTCAAAATCGTTTTAAAACTAGAAATGCTTACTTTGTACAATCATAAACGTAAACAAATCTTGTCTTCTAGTCAAAGTAATTTTTCTTTTGTAGAAGAAAACTGGTTTAAAATATTCTAAAATCTAAAACATTTATTTGATGATTATATTTGATGATTTATGATTATAAATGAAGAAAACTTTAAGTGAAGTAAGCTATATTTCTGATGATTTAAAGTTGTTAATTACAATTTTGTATGATCATTTGTGTGACCATAACCAAGGTATTTCAATTTTTTTTATACGCCATTAACGAAGAATATTGTGTTAAAATCTATAATTCTATTTTGTTGTCATAAGTAATGAGGCTTTATTTCTGCTGTAAAAAATGTAATTTTGTATGACCGTAAACAAAGACAACTACGTATCTGCTTCTCATCTAGTAACGTCTGATTTTCTATTGTTGATAAGTCTGTCGTGTTATTTACAGTCTATATTTATTTTTTTGTACAACCATCGTAGAACACTAAAACGTGATGTTAATATTAAAAGAGCTGATTATAATGGTTCTTGCATTGATGAACTGTCACAATGCTAAAGGTTCATACAGACCACCCCCTGACATTTTCAAACTCCTCAAATTCTGTCTTTTGCCAAACAGTGACCCGCGGTGTTTTCCTCGCTGCCTGTGCCAACAATTCTTGCACTTTGTCTATGTTCCTCTGAACCTCGGGCAGCCTGTGTACTTTCACATGGTAATTACAGCCCTGCATCCTTGGCAAAATAATAACAGCCTCAATAAGTGGCACAAGATGAGCTTTTCTCATTTAGTGCCTTTGTGGCTAACCCTCCCTCTTCGCGATACCTCCCTCTTTTCTCTTGTTTGGTCCATCGTGCTCTGTCTTTTTGCAGATTTGTTTAGTGTTGTTGATTCGTTCCTCTAAGCGCCCTCCGCCTGCACCGCGTCTGTCCAAATGAAGCGTCCAATCTGAGTGTTCGTCTGCTGAACGCTGTACACAAGCCGGAGTTTGACGCCAAACTGTTATCCACTCCTTCATGGCCATCTGCTGCCTCTGCGCTTGTCCTATTCTCTCGTCCCTCCCATCTCTTCATCCACTTCTGAGCGCCCTCCTCATACCACTCCACTTATTGTCTTGATTTGTCAAGCTGATGCCTCTCTCTCAAACACAAAGGCCATGTTTGGGGAATTTAGTTTCTCTTTACTGAAATTGAATTGTTTTTTGTTCTCACTAGAACTGCAATAGAATCGTTTTGTTTTGACATTTTTGCTCTATTTGCATGTTGTGAATATTTGTTTGGTTATGATTTTATGCGAATGTCATTTCTGTGAACCCTCTCCATCCCTTCTGAGTGGAGTTACAGCTGTTCTATTTGTACTAGTCTGACACAATGTGAACAAAAACAGCCACATTTTCATTCAACAGTATTGCTCTGAATTAAACTAGATTAATGTACAATATTATTACAGTAATATTATTTAGATATTGAAAACATAACACAAGTGACCATGCTTGTGCACTCTGTCTTGAGAGACTAAATAAGTAGAATAGTTCAAGCATTTCTGTATCTCATTCAAGTGAGGGCAGGATGCAGTTTGAGATTGGCAGGTGCTGCATCTGCAATGATGCAGTCACTGTAGCACCTCAGTCTAGTTCCGGTACACCACCCCGGTGGTTCTCTGAAAGCATAGTTCAGAGGTACTTGCTATTGCGGTCACAGCTTTTGATCACAACTTTCTTGAAACACATGGTAATTATTTTGTGATGGGAGGAGGGTTGAGGTAAGGTACGGCAGTCCGGTGAAAGTTCAATCCAACAAAAAAAGTCCAACAAACACCTCTGCAAGCAGCAGCCGACTGCACTGTGTGCTGTCTGAGCTCCTCACACACTTTTAATGATATGGAAAGCCCTTTGGTGACTGCACTGGAGCTGGACCATGTTTTGTCCATGAGTTTTGTGGAGAATCTATGTGGCTCAGCTAAAGTCAGTTTGCATTCCTAGTCTCACCTATGGTCATGGACTTTGGATAATGACCAAAAGGACAAGATGTAGGATCAAAATTAGTTAATACAGTTACTGTATAAAGAAGACATCTTCATTTTTCCCAAATATTTGCTTTTACTCCAGGTCCGGCTCTTTACAGACAGTGAATAATTGTACAGAACTCTCCGTTCTGTTCACTCTCTTGCGTCACTTAAGGTATTATCATAATTGGTTAAATCATTCCCTCTCCCGTGGCATAGCATGTTTGCTTTTTTCTTTCCTTCCACCAAGATTACACTCTTCTTCAAATGTTTGATGGAAAAGTCTCAATGCGCTCATTCATCTCACATTACAAAACAGCAATGCTTTAGCGAGTCAAAGGGCCATGGTTCAAGGTGACAGGGACAGGCTGACAGACAAAGCACTCTTGTGAGGAGCATAACATATAACTTTGTAAATCTATCTCAACTAAGGTGAAGAAAAGACACCACAAAAGGAGAACAGGTAGACATCGGCTGCATTGCACTTGCACCAGAATTTAGTGGAGCTTCTAGCCTGGCAGCCAGCAGACCTCAGCTCTCCCTCAATTGTGTGTCTAATTGATTACTTCCCATGCAATTACCACCGTGTCACACTCAATTTTTCACTGCTGCAGGACGAGGGGCAAGAGGGACTTAGTTTTCTGAAGGACGACCATCACATTGTCACATTTGCGCGGCCCTAATGTGGAGAGTGGGGGCACATGTGTTAAATTGGGGGACAGAACAGGATATTAGAGGTGCTTGAAGTTAATTGATTGTACTGAGAAGCTATTGTGCAAGTAGGAGAGTGAGGGTTTTTCGCAGAAGTGACGTTAAGTTGACTGAACAGATTTGAGTAAGGCTGTCTTCCATGTTAGTCTTGCTGTTGTGAACTTCAGTTTCATCTTCTCAATGTCAATATTATTTCAGTTTGTTCCTTTTGAAATGTGATTCTAAGCACAAAAAGTTATTTGGCAAGATTGGTTAGCGTGCCTCGTGCTTTATTCACTATTCAGGTTTTTGGTAAAGTGCTCTGGAGTCAAACCCAGTGATGATAATTACACCTGAATCACTTTGGAAATCATTGCCCAGAAAAATATGATTAGTTTTACTTGGCAAAGTGACATGGGTTGTATTTTTGGAAGAGTTCTTTAAAGTTTGTTCATTTTCTTCAAAGTTTTTTCAAAGTTGTCATTATAGGAACACGTTAAGAAATAAGGAGGAAATCTGTAGGACTGTAAGTATTTAGTCACTTAGTTGATTGTTGAATCAGTCAATAGTGTCTTAGTCAATTTATTTGATTTAGATGATTAAGATTTACATGATATAGAACAGCAGCAAATGGAATGGGTTTGCTGAAATTTGGAAGCAAATCATTGATTTATTATAGCTTTTCATATAGAAAAACATCATTTCCTGTTGCTTTTTTGCATAAAATTATGTTTTTCGTAAACTCGAATGCAGTTTTTAGTCTTTTCAGGTCCTGTCAGATAAATGATCATATCAAAAGACAGTTTCTAGTTTGACAGTTTTTGCCATGTCAACTTTTAGGTGATTTAATCAATCGATTTTACATGCTTGATTAATCATTGTTTCTGAATTTGTATTTATTTATTTATTATATATTTACCATACAAATATGCTAATGTTATAATCTTGGGAAGCCTTGGAGACTGCTGTTGTGATTTTGGTCTTTACAAAAATTATTGATTTGATTTGAAACATTTCTTTAATCGACTAAGAATTTCTTTAGTCAACATTTTTTTTTGAAAAAATGCCCAAGTCAATTGTTCTTTTTGTTTTCTTCAACTAATAGTATCAATTACAGTAATATTAATGGCTTGAAATAATCTTTTAATTGCAGTTAACTACATTGGATTTTCAAAACACAAACTGCTCAAAATGGCACTTGATTATCTTTGCTAATGAACTATTTGCTAATTGTAAAACTACATTGCTGGATTTATTCAAAACAATATACAAGTTATGTTGATGAAAAAAAAAAAAACAAGGAACTTTTGCTATTTGAGATTGCATTTGAATTTGGAAGTGTGTGAATACATGATTGCAGTGGTGCTCATGTGTGTCTGTGCTTCTAAATAATTAACATCTTCATCTTGTAGTTACTCTAAATGCACCACCACTGTCTCTGATTATTCATTGTCCAGTCAAAATGGCTCCTCGCCCTCAGCTCGCTTTTAGCAAAACAACATTCACTTGAGCTAATACCCTCCACGCTGAACTTCTGCCACCCACTGGACTTTAAGCTCATTAAAAGTTTGTGCAGGCATGCACCAAATCTTAAATGCAGATTATTTATCAAATCACTGTCTTTTCCTCTCTTTTCAAAAATGTGCAACCCCGAGGCTATCGCTTAGATCAGAGCAGGATGTGCGGCTACGATGTGGAAACCAATAAGTTGAGTTCGATATGTGTAAATACTATGGGCAAAGACTTCCATACTTTTAAAATAGCATATAAATCACCGTGCCATCATTAAAATAGGTGTCTTTATGTCATGACAAGTGATATGTCAATCTTTGTTATCGATAAGCCTTTGGTACATTTGGTCAAAGCAACAAAGTCTCCATGGAAACAGCCTCATCAGAAAGCTACATACCCTAGAGCAGAGGTATAAAACTTAAAAACTTAAATAGTGCTGGAGCCAGATCAAAAAAAAACAATATATAAGTCCTTCTGTGTTATTTTTAAATACGACAAAGCATTTAACGTATGTCTAGATTTATAATGTAACAAAATATTGCATTATATTTTATTGTGCATTCTGAAATTTCAGTTTTATAGAAATTGTGTGTAATTTTCTTCACTGGACTACATTTTAGGTTTTATAGTCACATCTTAGCAATATGATATGCCTTTATATGTCTATAGGCTTATTATCCATTCTGGCCTGTTTGGCTCCTCTCATCAGTGCTAGCCTGCAGTGTATTGTGGGAGCTGTAGTTGGCGTTTATCAAGGGACCACAATCAATAACAATCAGAAATCATCCCGGGTGTCACATGAAATCATCTTGGGACCCACGTTTGGCCCCCAGGCCTGAGTTTAACATCCATTTCCGAGACAATGTGAAATATGGTCTTTAACTATGAAAATGTTTATTTTACTTTATTTTATGCATTTGTTTTATTATGTTTTATTTTTTTTTTTAGATGCATCCTTAGAGCTGCATAAGTAATTGAAATCAAATGAAAATTAGAATTTGAATACACAAAATTAGCTAATCCGATGAGGTTGCAATTTTACGATCACTTACATTATCATGTAATGTTCTGCATACAAATGGTTATGTAAACATTAAAATGCATGTGTTTTTGTTAAGTTTTTTATTTTTTTTTATTAGTCACATCAGTCTCATAAACATGCTTAGAATATGATTTTTGAAAATAATTGTAATAATGAGACACGAATTGCTAATCTTGTTTGCAATACTGGTCAGAAAAATTGCAATTGGGTATCTTTTCCAGTGCAGTCCTGTTGTTTCAGAACCTTATGACATCCAAACTGATCATGTCCATTTAAACTAGACTGATGTAACTTTTTGCACCTATAATAACTCTTACTACAGCAACACTCTTTTGCATGTCTTCCTCTGATATTTCGCGCTGAGCCAATAGCGTATGGTGAAACGTCCTCTGTGTTTGTCATGTTCACTTTGTGTCAGCTCCGTTCTGTTGCTGCGGCTTCTTCACTACTAAGTCTTGACGGGAGCTTCCTGCTTTGATTCGACTGGGGTCTTTGATGCCACACACGCTCTGCACCCATCTCCGAGGACGCGCCAAATGAGGAGGAAAGCAAATAAAATGGGATCTGACTGGCGGCCTGGTGGTCTGCAAAAGCCACTGAGGGAGATGTCACTTTGGATCAGTTTGTGAAGTAACTGGACTGAATGGACACCTGTGGGCTTGGAGATGAGAGGTGCCAGGTTTGAGAAATAATGGAGAAGCTGTCATGTTTTGTTTGTTGATTTATGTAGTAATTTACCTAATTCATAATCAATTATTTTTTTAAGTACTTTGAAGATGTGACAATTAGTATGTGGTTGAAGACTTAAGATGACAATTTTAGCCTTATGAAAAAAAAAAAAAAAAACTTTACAAAGCTTTACAGACAAAGGCAGGTAAACAAAAGTACAATACATAAAAACAGTTAGTAATTAAAACAGTAATCAAAGCATTAAAGCAGATTTAAACAGATGGGTCTTCAGATTTTCCTAAAACTGGTGAGGTCAGTGCAGTCTCTGTCCCAGAGGGTGGGGCAGAGAAGGCTCTGTCGCCCCAGGTTGCGAGCTTGGTCCACAGAACAGCCTCGGGGAACATCTCCATGATGTGGTTGGCTCGGTCAGGGCCTTAGCTGGAGGAGCAGTTGCAGCTGGAGGTGGAAACTGATGTGGGAGAACAGATGACATTGGTCCATGTAGATCAGATGAAACTCCTGTTGTTTCAGTCGGTGATAAGGCCAAAATATTTCTCTAGAAAATCTTCTGCTGAAGCAGAAGTAAAGCTTTTCAGATGTCCAAAACTAGCAAAGTTAGTGTTCATAGCTTCATCCTATCTCCATGGTTACAAGACAAACAACTCACTTCACAAAATCCTTAAGTCTGTTGAACATCTCAAGGTGGTTGAAATCCCAAGATTTAAAGTATTTTCATTGGAAGATCTTCTGCTGCCTAACCCCGGTCTCACACTGGATCCGGTCCGTACTCCGGTCCGGTGTACGGAGGCTTTCCGCTTCTTAAAAAGTAATGAGAGGCTCTCACCGGTCCGGCGAGCCGCGCGGCTCTGCTCCGTACGTCCAGATCGTTTCCGTTTCATTGAAAATTTTCCGAACTGCCGGAGCGCTCCGGAGCCCTTTTTGGTAAAGTTGTGAAAAGAAGACACGACAAACAGGAAACCAAGCGCTTGCGGGTGAAGTGAATCCGGTGGTTTTCAAAGTAAAAACATTACGTTTTGCTACTACAACAAATACGGCAAAATTCTCGACATATACGCGACTATTGAACACACAGGAGGCAAATAAATGTCCCGTACTTACCCATTATGCGTCAAAAAATCCAACAGAAAATGAAGTGACGTGAAATAAGCCCAAAACACGGCGCAATGTTCCTTGTTTACATATCCATGTGCCAGAGATCACGTAAACTCCCTGAAACTCCCAAGTTGAGCGTGAATCCCCGTGAACTCGTGGTCTCGCGAGGCCAGCAGAGTCCGTACATACGCATGCATATTCTGTTTGCAGTGTGAGTGACGACCGGACCCAGACGGATCCGGATCTGGATCTGGACTGGAGGCAGTGTGAGCCCGGTGTTAGGTGTGAAAGTCTGCTATTTCAGAGGTCCAAAGTTAGCATAGCATAATAATAACTATGTTTTTTTTTTGTTTTGTTTTGTTTTGTTTCTACTTTAAGTATGAATTGTGCTGTACAAATAAATTTGCTTTGCCTTGCCTTATAGGTGTCAGTAGTGTTTGAATTAACATACACAGATAGTAGATGCATCGATTCATTTTTTTCAAGTCCCATACTGATTTCGATACCTTAGTTTTAAGTATCTGCCCATAGCCAATATCAACCAATACCGGAAAAATATAATTTCTTTATCCTCAAAATTCAGCTAACTCATTAGAAAATGGGTCTCATAGTGTTATCTGTTGTCTATTGTGCAAACATAACTATTTTATGTGAACAAAATGTCATGCAAAATGAGACTCTCTGAGCCGACATCAGCTAGAAAATAATTTTATTACATCTACAAGCCTAATTCACAATATCAGCTTTACTGCAAACTTTTATGGATTGGCGCTGATATCTAATCCCAGTATCAGATTGGTGCATCACTAACTGATCATTGTGCCTAGTATGATACTGATGGCTAAACCAAACTCAATATTTGAGTAAAAGCAACATTTAAAAAAATGAAACCAGCCTTTGTACACCTGGAATTCAAATAAAACAATCTTCATCTAAAACATTTTGAAAGCTGTGTACATATCCAAACTTTTAATAATGTGTTGAGCTAGAAATGTTTTTTTTGTCATGACACTCTAAAACATCTAGACTTCAGCTCACTTACATATTTAATCTTTTGCAGCTTAAATTGATCAAATAATAACATTCCGGCTATGCTATTCTTCTGTACTTCATCTACTTATTGCTTTTGAGATTTCACTGCAACTGTGCTTCTGAACCCAATTAGAACCCAGCTCACTGCCGACACATAAACACATACATTAGCCTCTGCTCCCATCTCCCTCAGCAACTTAATAATTAATACACTTATTTTTTGCCTCTTTGGCCAAAGTGGAGCAGCTATTGATGGAGGCAGAGATGGTTAATGAGACATGCTCCTCCCTGGTCCCTCAGAGCTCAGCAGGTGTTGTAACAGGCAGGACCCATCATGACTGAACAAGTAGATGTCAGTTTTGTCAAGTGGCTCATGATGTCAATTTTAGTGCCAGTATAAAGCAGTGTTGATTATTTTCACATGACCGGAAAATACATGCTCTTTGTTCTTTTTTCTGTTTATGTGACCAGCTGATTTCATTGCCTATGAAATGGGAACGGATTAATGTAGAATAACAATTCTTTTTTTTATGTATGAAAGTAGATAATTATTGGTCTCATTTGATGTACAACACGTCATGTTTCAAGTTGCACATAGTTTTTTGTGGAGCTGTAAATGTTTAAAATTTGCAAAAAGGCCTGGTTGAAAATAGGGCTGGCAGTGAAAGAGTTAATATTAGTATTGGTAGCAATTACCAATAATTAATTGCTTATGAACTTTTTTTGCAAACTGCAAAGTGAAACTGAACCACCCAAGCAGACAGTACTCAGTGATCTCATTATTTTTTCACAAAGTGCTGCATTTATCGTATACTTTTTAGTGGAAAACATACAGTTGACCAATTTACAACTACAAAGTTTGTTACCCCATTGGTTGACTTGGCCACTTAGAAAAGTAAGAGAATTGTTCTGCAAATATTAAAATACAGCTGAATGCACTATTGCAAAAATCTTTAGCCTGCAGCTGCCGTTCTAGGATTTTTATTCAGACATGGGTCATCATTAAACAACTTTATTCTTCTTCATGTCTTGTCTGTGCATTGTGTGCATACAAAGTCTGCATTTTCTTCAGTAGTTGTTAAACAGTAGGGGTAAGAACAGCTCCTACATTAAGACAAATGTTTTGTTTCTCCCACAGAGATTCGTTAGTGTGCGTTCCCTTGGATGCCAACAGGTTGTACCTATGCCTCAAACTGAGCCACAAAACTTCATTAAACATATTTTGAAGTTGCTGCTGAATGCGCTCTAGCACGTTGAACTAGGTTGTCTTGAAATATAATATTAGGAAGTACTGTCTCCACAATGGCTGAAGTTGTAGCTCATCACCACACATATAAAAGGTTGCTGAACCCTTTTGAATTGATATTAAAGCTACTTTGGATCAACAGTTCTCACTTTCCCATGTTTCTTGTGCATCACCATGTGTCTGGAATAACATGACCTCTTTTGGTGTTTTGGCTCACCCTGCCCTGATTGTGTGGGGTGCCTCCGTGCGATGGCAAAACCAACACGTTTGGTATTTGCGTGTTAAAATATGCTCGCTCACTCTTCGACTCTGCTCTTTCTCATTTTCCGTTCTTTCTCTGAGCATGTTTTGTTTTGCCCATTCCTCTGAGTGCGGCTCATTTAAATTCAGCTGGCAGCCCCTTCGCACATCAGCCTTGATAAGCTAAGTGGCCCTCAGCAGCAGCCATTGAAGGATCTTTTACTTCTTTTTTAATCACGCACTTGTTTGTCCCCCTGATAATCCCTTTCTTTCATCATTTGTTTCAAGGTATTGTATTATTACTTCTCGGCCTCTTCTTCTATCCATCCATAAGGCTCACATTACCATGCTTTTATCACGCTTTGAGTTCCAAAACACTGAAAATATGCTGCTCCCAATGCAATAACCTCCTTGTCACAATTTTATATTTTCCTCTCTCCTCATCACCAACCAGCTGCTTTGCCGTGCTCCGCGGTAATTCCATAATCGGTGAATCTCAGCCATTTTTCTTGGGAAACAATTGCAAGAGGGTTGGGCTAAATTTAATGAGCATATTGCGAATGTAGTTATCTTGACAAAGGAAAGCCCTATGTTTAGAAGATTGGGGAATATGGCCGCCACCCCCATGCTGTATTATGCTGTCTGGATAAACTCTGCTAAGAACTGTTAAGAACTGCAACAGCATAGAAGATGGTGCTTGCGTCAAACAGTGAGTTCAATTCTTCATGTTTATGAGCAGTTCTGTTGTGAGGACTTATCAAACAGCCATCTTCAGCCCTGCTTTATTTTACCCCATCCCTCAAAGACATCCATTTTGAGCTCGCTACTTCTGCTCCATTTGTTGTTACTCTTCACAACGCAATTCATGTCCCCTCCAGCCTCGGCCTTTTATTTATCCCCAATGTCACTTATTTTCCTACTGCGTGGCACTGAAGGCTGCAGCTTGTTTTGTAAGCACTGCACAAACAGGCCTTGGTGAGTCTTTGCAAACCGTTAGCGCTCCCAAGGCCTGATATGGTGAAGCTCTAGCACTGATGCATCTCTGACTGGAGATGGAGGACTTATGTCTGTATGTGTCTGGTTTAGGGACAACTGTGTGATGTTAGAATACACATGTCTTAAATGACAAAAGATGATGGATTATTTGAGTTGCTCCTGTCCTACAAACATCCTCCTAGGCACTCCCACTTTGGAAATCCATGCACTGAAAAAGAAAAAGTGTAGTAAAGCACATTTGACTAGAACTGCAGCTGCTGGACTCAAAGAAAACTATGTAAGGGAAATAGTCAAATTGATCTTGCCTGATAAACGAATGCTGCAGAAATGGTTTAAATGAGTCTAGTTGATTAGTTTCTGAACTTAAAGATGCTGCAGAATGTCTCTGAGATGTGCCTATAATATTCATAACACTGTTTTAAGGTCCAGGGGGAAAAGATCCTCTCAAACAAAACTTTATCAGTGTGTATTTCTTTTTTTTTTTTTTTGAGAGAGAGCAATGTTGAAAAACCATGAAAAAAAAGAAAACGAATTTGTTTTGCATAATACAGTATGTGTCTTTTTAGGTAGCATGGTAGTTTCTTTTTGTTGTTTTTTTTGTGTGGAAAATATTACGTGGCACACTTACTAAATTACTTCCAAAACACACCATTTAAGGGAGAATTTTAGTGTGTAAATATAGTATGTGCAGTATACTTTGGTTCTTCAAACTGTACAGCGGTGATTGTGTAACATTCTTATTGCTGAAAAGTTGCTTAGGACAATCCAGGATGGCAAAATATTCAATAAATTTATAATTCTCACATTTTTCAAGACACCCATCCATTAAAGCACAAGTTGAACATGATGGTTTTAATGTATTGAGCAATAGAAACACTTGAAATTAAGAGATAGCTGCGTTACAAATAGTAAGTATTATTCACTGTGAACAGCTGGTCAAGACATGGATTCATTTAACTATTTTCTGAAATGAATAAAACATGACCTGCAATAGTTACATAAAATAATATTTTTTTTCATCCACTCTCTCTAGTTCAAATGTTAATGTTAATACTGTACACTGAATCACAATGCAATATAGCATTTGAAAGTTTTATTGTCATCTTATTTAGCATAAATTCTCTATATTTAGCATAAATGCTCTTTCAAATAGAAGTCAGTGTTAGTAGTAGATTGTTGGAAGTGAGTAAAGATTGTTGATAGCAGATAGATAGCAGCTTGTACATGTCAATAGGTAAATACAGCTCACTAACAAAATTGTCCGACTAGAGATCATAAGCCACTGTTAATATAAACACAGAAAGATGAACATCATAAAATAATCATTGTACAGTTTTTTGTGTCAGATAACTCTCTTAGCCAATCTTTTCAACCCATCTCTCCAATCCTCACACATTTTGTTTCTACAATATCTTTCTGTACACATGCTCTCTAATCCTCTGTTTAACCACACATTTACTCAAATGATTGAATTCGTGAATATTAGCGCTTGGTAATTACAGAATGGAAATGGTGAATGAAGCAGGTCAGCTGGGAAAGTCAGTCAGTTAAAACATACACTTAATTTATTAGGCCGCATGCATAGCCACACGGACTCTTGGAAGAACTGCGCTGTCTCCATCTGTTGCCCTGTAAGCTTTAAATCTTTAATGTGTTTTTTCATCTTACATTGTGGTAGCGCCATGTCTAAGGCTAACACTTTAGAAAACTGCATTAGCACAGCCGCACACAGGCTTTCTCTGCCCACGCCACATCTTCAGTCACATCCCAACACAGGCCAACATCTCTGAGACGCTTTTATGGAGAAGAATTAATGCGCTTGTTCTTTGCAGGTCAATAGTTAAACACATAAAAAGTGCATCTGAATGGGGGCCGCCGTTTTGCAAAGACCTGTGTTAATGCTGTTAAAATTGCATGGGTTTCCTGTGGGAGCTGCTCCAACTGTTGACCTTTTGCAGATGAGATGAGAAAGCTGATGAAGTTTGTGAAGCTTGTCATAATGCTACCCACTTTAACCTATAATAAGAAGACTTACTTTAATAGATAATTACTATGAGCTAGCGTTTTTTCAGAGTCAACAAGGACCTTCAGAGCTCTTGTTAAAAGATAATTTTCATAAAACTAATGCCTCTCTGGGGCTGGGTATAATGTAGTTTTGAAGTTTAATAAAACAACAAACACAAAAATTATATCTATTTTACTGGGTTATTTTTAAAATTCATTGTTTTTCACTTTATTATCTCACACTTTATTGATTATTCTTTCATCAACATGCAGCTAATTATTTTGAAATAAAGACAATATCTTTCTGTAACCATGACACCACAATATTGGGGAAAATATCAAATTGCAGTTTCTCTGATTAGTATAATTTTGATAAGATTGCCGATTTATATTTTAGTAATATAATTCTGCTCAAATTTATAGTTTACATGTGTCTTGGAGAAAAGATAGAAAGAAAATGTCTGTGCAATAACAAACGGATAACAATCATCATTATGTATACAAAACGTCTCTTATGATGCAAAAACTATTGCAGCTTTTTCCTGATTGCTAATTGAGTTCATTAACATTATAGTTCATATTTTGTGAGTATATTTCTCGCACAGTAGGAGCAGTATTCTGCACCAAAAATGGAGTTGTTATGAACATTTTAAAGCAGCACACATTGAGCCAGCTCCACAAAGGCAAGGCTGACAGTGCACTAACAGCAGATGATGGATGGAGGAGACTCACCTGTTGTAGAGCAGTGCCACAGATCCTCTGTCCTCTTATTTCTCTTAGAAATAAGGTTATTAAACAGATGCGTAAGCCAGGGCAAACTTCTTTATTGATTCAATAATAAGGCAAATGGAAATGGAAAACTGTTATGGAAACAACTAAACAAACTATTAGGACGTAAAAAAGATCACAAACTGGAGAGCTTCAGCTTCAAATAAATGGCACCCTAATTGACAACTTGGATATTATTGTTAATAGTTTTAATGGATTTTTTATTAGCTCAATTGAAGATTTAAAAGACAATTGAAATGTTCAGATATTGAATGCAAATCTATTGACACCAGTAAACCAATATTTATATTCAGGAAATTTCAGTTCTGCTGTATTAAAATAATCTCATCTCTACAAACTCTAAGCAAAGATACGTTTGGCTTTCTAGTCATTTAATTAAACAAATAAAGATGTCCTTGCAGGCCCAGTTGCACATTTGATCAATTTATCTATTAAACATAGCATAGTACCAACAACATGGAAGATTGCCAGGGTTATCCCTGTTTTTAAGTCAGGAGACAAAACAAAGCCAGAGAATTACGACCAATAAGTATCTTACCTATTATATCAAAAATACTAGAAAAATGGTTGTAACACAATTAACTACACACCTTGACAATTGCCAAACTACTCTCCATCCAATGCAGTTTGGATTTAGGAAACATCACTCCACCGATACAGCCACTTGTTATTTCCTGGAAAATATTAAACAACTGCTTGACAAGGGAGGCTTTGTGGGGGCAGTATTCCTTGACCTGAAACGTGCCTTTGACACTATTAATCACAATGTTCTTCTTGCCAAGTTAACTTATTTTAATTTTTCCAAAAGTGCCCTCTGCTGGATGAAATCATATCTCCTTGACAGAAAACAAGCTGTACAAATTGAAATTATCAATCATCATTTCTTACATGTACAGACGGAATCCCCAAGGCTCAATCTTGGGGCCACTCTTGTTTAGTCTGTATGTTAATAACCTGCCAAATGTATGCAAGAATATAAAAATACAATTATATGCAGATGACACAGTTCTGTATGTTCATGCAAAAACAAAAAGCCGAAGCTGCTGCAATCCTTTCTGGAGCCATGGTGCCAGTTTCTCACTGGCTCCAAGGCTCTTGTTTGCATCTCAACACTAAGAAACAGTCTGTATGTTTTTTTCACGTGAACCAACAGGGTGTGAACAACCATCAGTTCTGGTCAATGGAGAACCCTTAGAAGTAGTTGAACAGTTTAAGTACCTTGGCGTAATTTTTGATTCTAATTTAACTTTTAAGCATCATGTAAAGAAAATGTCTAATATTATTAAATTTAACCTGTCAAATTTTAAACACATAAGGCCTTGTCTAATATTGAATCAGCAAAGGCCTACATGCACTCAATGGTATTTAGTCATTTAACTTATTGTCAAACCACGTGGTCTCAAACAATGAAAGCATTTTAAAGCCCTCAGTCTCTGTATAAGAGACACTGAAAATTTTGGACAAGAAGCCCTTACGTTATCATTATTGTAATATTTTAAGTAAGTATAACATTTTAGATTTTGTAATTATCAATGTTCATGGATGCCTGTCTGGTGTTTAAAGTTTTGAATGGGCTTGCCCTCCCCCGTTAACAGATTTTATAAGTAAAAAAAACATTGTTGGAATGGGCACTAGGGCAACGACGAGAGGAGACTGTAATGTACAAAGGCGCAGAACAAAATTTAGCCAAACAGTGGTGTCTATTAGAGGCACAAAACTATGGAACACGCTACCAGAGAGGTTAGAAACTGTACTAATTATCCAAACTTCAAAACATCTCTCAAACAATGGCTGAAAACAAACCAGTCCTGCAGCCACAGATGAATTATACTTTTTTTCTTGGGCACTTTAGACTCTGGCCTGTTGTTTATATTGTAAATGTATTCTAATGTCTAAAATGTGTTGTGTATGTAAATTTGTGTTTTATGTATTGTATGTTTAACTGTTTTATCCTGCCTTAGGACAACGGATGAAATTTAGCAATCTTGCTAATTCCGGCATATTTATGTTGAAGCTGCTGCTGAAACATTGATTAATATGCACTGTCTAATTCAAATAAATAAATAAATAAAAAAAAAATAAAAAAATATCTGAGCCTGTTTGACATGACACAGCAAGTTACTTTGAACTTGTGCCTCTCTGGGAGCTTTAGTCACGTTACATGACAAATCTCCCTAATCATAAGCATTTTGGTACACACACTGCTTTTAAATCCAACCCACTCTGTACAAATAAATGTTTATTAATGATATGTCAAAATCTTCTGATTGATGTCTACACACACTGCCTCCACCAAGAATTGTTATTGGGAACACATATTTTGTCTTAGACCCATGACTCAATTTGAAATGACCCCACCTCCCACTAGCTGGGAATCGCTGCATCAACTTTCAAAATTATACTTTAAACAAAGTAAAGTTTGTTTAAGTTGGTAATTATTAACATTTAACTCAGTGTTCTACCTAAAAAACTGAGAGAAAGCCTGTGAAATAACAAAATCACAAAGTTTTAACATTCGTCACAAATCCCAAACTTGTCCTCCCTCTGTTTGCACATAATGGCCCACTAGTTTCAGGGCTGGACATTGCTAACCATGGCTACATTTTAGAGATTTTCAGCCCCATTTCATCCTTTGTGCTTATTTCAGCATGTATCAGTCTACAATTTAGTAGCCTAGCAACTCTGTGAGGCTGGTGTTCTGCTGTGTAGTGCAGCAGGCCGTGCACCCCGGCATTTAGCCTCTCTGACCCAGAATGCCTTCTCATCCTCCCGCACAGACTCTCCTCTCGTTCTCCCTCAGCCCAGAGCACTCAGCTCAAACCAAGTGAAAGTCAATGAGACAAAGGGACCACAAGTTAAATCTTCATGCTTCTAATACTCCAGGTACTCACTGGTTTTTAAGATACACTGCAAATCTCCAACAAAAATCAATGTCTTTATAAGATCCAAGTGTGTTCAATAGCATCACTTTTTGAGGGACTTTTTGACTCAGTTCTGTATTGACAAAGTCTTTTAGATGAAACATTAAAAACAGATAAAGATAGTAAAAGTTTGACTGGAGCATAGGACCATATTCTTGAAGAAAAAACACTTTTAGAAGAAGCTTGTTCTTTTCTTTTATAGATAGACAATTAAAATTTCACTAACATTTGTAGTAATCTTAGTTGATTTTCATTGAGCAGTCATATTTTATTTCATATTTACAGTTGTATGCATTTTAAACTGTTTGGTCTTGTCATGCAGCAAGCCAGTCATTGATTTTGATGTGTGTGTTGTTTAACATCTTTCTTCATTAAACAATTCACGCTAGGCTTATTAATTCACTCTCACAAACTCATTACTATGTTTTTTTCTGATCATTGGTTTCCTATTTGCCTCCCACTCTTAATCAAACTCATCCCTGCACTGCAATAAGGAGGGAAAAACTCAACAACAACAACCTCTTACCATCAAAATAATTGCCTGCATACATTTGTTCTGCCTCTGCGAATTTTATATTGTTTTCCTAACGGTCATGCATGCTGGATATTACATTGGTTTTCTGAAGGTGTCGGATAAGCTACACTCCAAGTTGCTCTCAGGGAAAGAGAATAATGATGAAGTCTTTTTGGGGGATTCACCAGCCATAGCCACGTGCACAAACTAATTAAGGCGTTTTCCTCCAGTCGCTAAACAATCAACAACAGGATTTGACCGATGATCTGCCCTGGCCTCTAATGTGCACAGTAAGCATTTACCAGTAATGAAAGCCTGGCTAGCTTGTGTCGACTGAAGAGCACACATGTTGTTGTTGCTTCATTGAAAGGTCAAATGGTTTCATGTGAAAAAGGCCGGCAAATGTTAGTTATCTGGTGTCCAAGATACTTTTTTGTGAAATCTGCATGTCTCTACTGAAATGCAAGAATGTTAAAAAGTATCAACCTCAACTCCCTGTAAAGAAGTGACATGACCAGCTCTGGGTCAGATCTGTGGTGAGGCATGCTTCTGCCAAAGACAATGCCGTTTTCTTCAAAGTCTTAGCAATATAATCCTTGCAACTGAATAAATGTCTTCTTCACACACACACATCTAGCTCTTCTAAAGGTGTTCTCAGTTCATACCCCTCTCACTCCATTGTGTTCCAGGTTTTCTTTAGGCCTCCTCTCCATGGGACAGAGCCTGGAACACATTAGGGAGCTGGCTCCTCTCAGCTGTAAATCATCTCACTGTGAAGCGCTTTGTGACAGTGTCTGTGAAAAGCGCTACACAAATAAAGCTAGCTTACTTTGACCATAGGTGAGAGCCTATAGGTAGAATGAATAAATGCAGGACATACAGTATAAGTGTGATGCCCCATGTCACATCTCACAGTTAAAACACTAGAAAACATCTCAATTGGGACATGCTGCATGTTTCAAAAATTAATTCCTTTTGCATGCACTGAAATGAGAAATAAGGAGTTTGAACTCTGCATTTGACCCATACGTCTAGTGTCCAAAGCCAAATGGGAGAGAAACTGAAAAAGTCAAAGAAAACTCATTGGGAGAACATGTACACTGCAAGGTCTCTTTCTGCTCAAACTTGTAACCCTCATACTGGGAGGTGAATGGGCTGTCCACTTAACCATCAGAAAGATTGCTATGTTCATTTGCTGCAGCAAAACACCATTCTCTTGAGCCTCGCCATGTTCCCTTTTAGACCCAGAGTGGAAGCTTTTGTGTTCATTACATTTGTGGTGTGTACATTGCCGCTGTACAAGCTATTTTAGCCCATGTTTAGTGCTTTGATTTTGCTCTCCTCGTTTTGTTATCTGCTCTTTCACATCTCAAGTTCAAATTAAGGGCAAACAAATGGCAATAAAGATAGAAAATATAAGAAAGTTGTTAAATTCACAGATTGAAGTGGAATTGCAATTTTCAACAATATGACATAGGCTACATAGATGAGACATTGTATTTTTTGTATTTGAATACTTGGTTGAGATTTCTTTCTGTATGCCTGAATCTAATAATCATCAGAATAGTCCATAATTTAAATTGTAATAGATTATATGTAATGAAGGTGCTATTTTTGTTTTCTTATGTATCTAGCACTATGCTGTCCAGCTGGCATTGTGTACAAATAATAAAACTATTCTCTGTCTGTTGTTTTGCTCCATTTCTGCCAGAGGCCTCACATTGGAACACAATTTGAATTTGAGACCCTCCTGGCCAAGCGATATCCCTCCCGTAGTGAGAGGCAGGATTAATTTTGCTATCCTGCTCACACCACACGCCGTGAAAGATAGAGAAGTTTGGGATTGGGTCTGGAGAATTGCAAAGTTGCAGAGGTAATATGTCCAGCTTCACCTATTATCCACAGAGGATCATTTAATCGAGCTTTTGTGGTAAGAATATTGTGTTTTGACAGCTGGTGGTCACTGCTGGTAGTGCGTCGTCTCATCAGTTTCAGCCCTATGTCGGTAATGTGTTTGGAGGAAGATAGAGAACACATAAGCTCTGTAAATAATGCAAATCTGTTGCTGGGATTCATATTGTGTCTGTTTGCCTGTTTGTTCCTCTGTAGAGTTCAGGCTGTTTTGGCTTTCTCTGTCTTGAATTTTGGAGCGAAAGAAAAATCTTGGTTCTCGTGCAAACAACAACAATTACAACCACAGTGCACAGTTTGTGAGTGAAAAATTCTGTCAGATAATACAGTTATGTAAAAAAAATCACTTCTTAACTACAGAAAATCAAGCTTGATTGATTTTTCATATGTATTTAGTACTAAACTTGTAACATTTACACAAACACATTTCAAGCAAAGCAAGCTGCTGGAAAAGCATTACAAGGTGAGAGGTTGAGCTAAAGGTAGAGAGCAGCAGTGTGATGGGTTTGACAACTGGTGTTTGTGATAAGTGGGCAACTCTATCTGATCTCACATAGAGTCTAGGAATGACATGGGCCTTTGCAGAGAGACAATTTTGACCTGAAACTTGCTCAGTTTGCACTAATATTGCCAAAATGATTTAGAATGGTAAGAAATGTTATTTTTTAGAGATGCACCGATCCAATACTGCGATCAGATATTGGTGCCAATTAAGGACATTTTGCTGGATTGGGTATTGGCTCCATGATATCGGTTCAGCTGATACCATTGTTGTGCCTTTAAGTTGTTAAGTTGTGACTTGCATATGAATGAGTTACATAACACTATATGAGCAAATTTCTTTTTGTTTTGTTTATAAAAATAAGGTATTTCAGTCCTTACACTGGTATCGGTTGACATCGGGTATCGCAGATACATAAACCAAAGTATCGGAATCGGTATCGGAACAGAAAAAGCTGGATCAGTGCTCACTACTATTCATAAACCATACATAGTTAAACGAACAAAAAGAGAGGTGTTTTAGTGTTTAGCTTCACTTTAACTCAACTGGAAAAGCAGAAGATTTTGCTCTTTTATTGCTGTGAAGTGGCTACATGACATGTTTTTTTAACCCTGCATGTTTTACTCAATTTTTTTACGTACATGCAGACATGTAATAGGGTGTAGGTGAAAAAGCACTTGAGCATGAGCTGCAGAACATTACATAAGTACTTAAACAAGCATAAATCAATTTAAAAAACAACTTTGAGTAAACTGATTAAAACACTGTATTAAGTTAAAACTCACAAATGTAAATTCTACATAATGTTCCTGCTAGCCTTTTGTTTTATCAAGCATGATTTAATACCTGTTGTTTTGGTCTTTCATAGATCTTTGTACCTAATAGTTTTGTAAATTACTGTTTTTCTAAGTGTATTTTTAAACTTATGAAGTTTCTGATAAATACTGATGATGAGTAAATGTTCATGTGTTCTTTTCCCACAGAAATCCTGAGTGGAGGAGTGTATGTGGACCAGAACAAGTTCTTGTGCCATGCAGACACCATACACTGGCAGGACATCGTGAAGAACCCTGGGGTCCATCCTCTGGTGGTGCCCACCAACAGCAGTGGGGCATGTAAGTTGTACTACAAACTCACACATTTCTCTCATCTTGAACTGTTTGGGCGTTGGATGTCAGTATATCAAGTGAAACATACCTAACATTACTTAACCGTGTAACATTTTATAGAAACCTGTATCATTATCACTATTTACTGTATTGTCACAATCTACTATTTTTCTTTTAGCTCTAAATCTTCTTCTCATGGAAATTGTATTTTTGTTTTTGTTTAGCTTGGAAAACTTCACATTATGGAGGGACTATGCTAAATACAGTAGACAGGATTTTATGTATTTATTAATACTTTTTTTTTTTCATTTTTCTAACCACTGTATAAATCTATTTTTATTTTTTGTAGCCACATACTAGCCTTTTTCACACAAGTGACAGACAATACTATCCCATCAGATCACCCATTGACCCAGTTCTGTCATCTTACCTCTTACCATAACGACATTAGACTGCCATTGTCTTGAACATGTTAATGAGGCTCCGAGCTGTTACTGAGGTGACACGTACATACGTTCACCAGAAAAACATGGGTTAATCTCCCCTTGCCCTGCGTTTCAAAGATTGTCTTGACCCACAACTCGCTCGCCTTTGTGTCGTTAATTTAGCACTCAAGCTGTTTGACATTTAGAAGTCGCCACTGTTGTTGTTTCGTAAGGCTGTCTCTCCTCATTGCTATTGCGCACTGGTTTTTAAACTTTAGAAATGGCGTCTTTGATTTTCTGATTGCAAATTATTTTAGCTAAATGTATTTCTGTTTAATATTACAGAGGCCTAACTACTGCTGAGTTCTTGTTGTCCTTTTGCACAAATGACACATTCCAGAAGAGTTTAGAACGTTTAAACAAATATTTACTATATTAAAAAATATGTTGCCAGGCAATAATATTCATCAACTATTATGCATTTAACCTTTATTTATATTATGATTGCTACATAATAAGTGAATATATTTTATGCAGGAGACAGATACATTGAACAGTGTTTAATAGTACACTGTGTAACTGTTAGACCAAAAATAGACTTGAATAAAATTCCGTTTTCCTTAGTTAGAGTCCTTTGTTTCACTAAATAAATGATAAAACATCTTCTTTAGTTCTAGTGAGCTTGCATGGTCACAAAATGAATTGTTCTTTAGCTGTATTTTTCCACATTATGGCTTAAAGCATGATGTAGAAGTTTATCTTTCTATTTCTACTGAATTGTGCAGTTGACTTACCACCTTCAAATAGTTACACAGTGCAACTTTAAAGAGCACTTATTATGCAGAATGAACTTTCTTGAGTGTTAAAACCCTTGTTCTAACATTGCTTCCTCATCAAAAACACGGCTGGAAGTAGATCTCTGAAATCTTCTGCACTGTTTTTAAGTCCATGAATCATCCAGACTCACTTTGTTCAGTTTGTCTAATTTTCTTTGCAGTCAGTAGATGATTCTCTAAACTAAATTCCTGACATGGGAAGCTCATTTTTCTAAAATCCCAAATCAAAGGGCCTCAAGAGCATTTTTAAAAGGCAACAAAAACAATGTAAATAATGCAATTAAAAACAAAAAAAATACAGGTTTAAATCCACGTTTTTGTTGTGATGCAAAAAATGAATCATTCTCACTAACAGTAATCCAACGAGTGGTAACTTGTTGTTATTTCATGATGTTATTGTTTGGAAAAACTGCCCATACTCAACTACTTATATACGTACAACTGTAAACATTTGTCAAACTGAGGAAAAACAAGCCAAGTTTACGGTCAGTTCTTATCTATGATCCTGTTCAGATTGTCTAACTCACTTACTATGCTTTTTCCCAGAACAATTTTGGTTGTGAAAGGTAAAAGTTCAGATTCAGTCCTTGTACAATCTCAGACGAATTTAATCATTTTGTAGTCCTCTGTTTGACCTGATTGTATTTTTATTTTAACATAGATTTAGCTTACCAACAGCTTTCCCAGCCCCAGTATCACAAAGCACCATAAGCCTGCTCTACTGTAAACGTTTATTCTAATGTAATCCAAATGAACAGAGCACAAAGAAGACCTTGCCTCCAGCTCAGACGGTCTGGCTGCGCCCCCCTCAACCCAGCCGCAGGCTCACAACTTTGATTTCCCAATGCAAGGAAATTATGCATTTATGAATAAGATCTATATGAGCATACACTGTCAAACTCAGGGTCACGCTTCCATTTAATAATGTCCAAGTGCACAGATGTCTATAGTGGAGACTGTTTCTGTTAGGCTGTTTAAAAAAGTACTATCTTGCTCTTTTATTAAAATTAAATACAGAATAATTATAACTATGATAATGAACACAAATAATCAAAAAGCAGTTTGTTTACTGACATTGTATTGTTGTTGTTACCTGAAACTATGCAAAAATAGACATAAAATTGAAGAAAAGCAACAAATTGTGGGTCATTTTGCCTTATATAAACAAATAATTTTTAATAAAGAGATCAAAGAGGTTTACATTGACTACTTTAAGACCATCTGTGCAGGATTAGGATCTTCTCCAAATTATTTAAATCTGTTTTGACTGTAGATTTAGGGCATTGTAGGCAAGTATATTATTGTTCTTATTTATGCATTTTGTAATGATGTTTCACTGATTAAACATATGTATCTAAAGGAAAAGTAAATGCTCAAATGAATTCAAGGGTTAATGTTTTTTGGTTTATTTTGCTGCCATAATTGGTGACACTTTCCTTTCACTTCCAAGTCTATCTGGTTTCTTCAGCCAGTCATGTGTACTGCAAAAAGATCTTCTAATCTGTAATCCAGCATTAGCCCCATATCTTAATTCAATTCTCCGTTTATGAGGTATGAATAGGCCTATGACTGCTTTGTTGTGCCATTTCTGATTTTGTCCAAACAAAAGATTATCAAAAATTAATTTAGCCTCATGTACACTTAATCTGTCTTTGCTCCACTATGAGGAATGAAATGAATAATATAATTTTAAGATTAAGCTTTAGCGAAAACGGTGCCAAAAAATACCTTCTCAGTAAAAGGAATTATTTTTGCTCTTGTTTGCCTAAAAATGTAATGTACACAATGTAGAGTATGTATCTGCAAGATGTATCAATAAAATGCATATTTTAGTTACATTTTCCATATAACTAAAAGGAGGATTTTGTTGTGCCTTTGGTTAAAGAGACCACTGTGTCCAATTATAATGCTTTTTAATCAGTGTTGCATTCATGTGACATCACACCATTTCATTGACCAAGGATATTAAATACAGATGAAAAGCAGCTAAAATGTGCCTTAAATGTTGTTTTTAATCACTCTAGTCCAGGGGTCTCGAGCTGTCACCTTCCAAGTAGCTTGCCAAAGGATTTTAGAAACATACAAATTACACATTGTTACTCAAGTTTTATATATTACATGCATATTTCTACTGTATATGTATTATTATTATTATTTTTACATCTATCCATTATCTGTTCACTTCTAAATAGATATTGGCTTATATAGTTTTATATAGGCCTCTTAACCATGCCACACTTCAATTTTTAGCTTGCCGCCAGATTTTTTTTTTTTTTTTGCTAAAGTCGAAAAAAGTTGAGACCCATGCTCTAGTGAAGTGACCAGAGTGAAATATTAGTTTATTTGTCACATACATTTTGCACACGTCTGATTGTCTCAGGGTAGAAGTTCTTCCTCATCTTCTCCATTTTCACTTTTAGGAGACGACAATGTCTTCCTGTGAAATCACAGTTTAGATATTTTATGATAAAGTATTATTAGTAGTTATTAACAGGAAAAAAAACAGACTTTTGCCCACTATCTGGAGGTCACTTTTGACCTCTTGAACTTTCAATTTCGCTTTTAAACTTTTAAATTGTGATTAAATTATAATGTCTCAAAAAAATCCAGATTAAGTGGACGATGAAATTTGTTAGTAGCTTTTTTAGGACAGAAAAACTCTGACACACCTCTTTTAAAACTTGCAAAGTAGTTCATCCTAAAGCCACAAATGCAGCTGAAAAATGTTGCTACATTGGACACTTTTACCCCATTCACCTGTAATGCCCTGCCTTAAGTGTCCCATAAAAGAATATGAGCAGTGAACAGAGGCGGCTCAGGTTTATCTCAGGTCACACAGAATTTATAAGTAGAGACCGATGAAGAGTCCTTGGTCACTAAATAAAACCTGGATGACTTCACTTCACAACTGGCTGCACTTGGAGAGACAGCACTGAGATAGGAGTATGTTATGCTCCGTCAGACAAGCTCTTCTAACTGTGTGACATTTATATTATTATCCTGTTTGTAGTCGCAGTCAAGGTTTCGACCCCGCTCTCAACCATGGCCAAAGTGCTAGTTTCTGGTGCTACTCACTCTGGCAGAGGAGATGAGGTGGAAAAGGCCAGATGGATACTTAGATGTGACAAGAGATGAACGATCTAACAATACATGGAAATTACAACTACACATCTTACAAAGCTATATATATTCACCCAACTTTGATATCCGTTTTATGAGTTGATGTTTCATATAACAGCTCATAAGAAGTGAGCTACAAAACTGTACACACAAAACACTACAGAGGCATTTTAAAGTTTCAACTGAAGCATGGGGTATCACACTGAATAATCAGGTATAGGTCTGTCAATCAGTCCATTTAGTTTCTCGCTCTCAGAAATTTGACATACAACTAATAGTCACTTTTTGCCTAGAAAAAAAGATATTATCAATATATATATATATATTTTTTTTTTTGAGGGGGAGCCTAAAAAAAGTGCAAAGAGCAATGCAAATGTAAGAAGAGTGAAGTTAACCCTAACCCAGTGGCTCATTGTGGAGTTGGCTTGAGACATGGTGAGGAGAGTGCTGACCACACGTGCTCTTTGCAAAGCATGGGCTCTGGGTCCCAGGCAACTGTTTTTTACCTGCTTAAGAATATTTTCTAGACCAGGTTCCCTTAACCTAATGAACTGGTTTGTTTGTTTGTTTACAAACTGTCTAAGATCCAAAGCTTATAATACTATTGTATACAAGTATATTGTATCTACTGAATAGGTGAGCCTCAAAGAGGAGCTTGCGACCCTTTGGGCCTGGCCCTAATTTTAAGAATCACTTTTCTAGACATATTGTCAAGCCCAGCCAATCAGTATGTCATTACCAAAAATGGTTTAGTTGCACGTTTCATCTAATTTCATAGAACAATAAGAATTTATGTTTTGGACCAAATATAAACTTGTCATTTATATGTCTTTATGAGCTAAATAAATATTAAAAATGTGTGGGGGTTTTTTGAGTGGCCTTGCGTGGTCACAACATGAAGTAGGGCCCGCTTATGTTTGTTTTCATAGAAAAGCGATTCTTTTAGCAGATTTTTTTTATTATTATTGTTTTTATTTTTTATTTTATTGCATGTTTTTATCTCTATTCAGACAGTCCCAAAGTATAGTTTTAACTTTCTATCTCGACTGAATTGTGTAGATTACTTTTCACCTCCAGAAATAAACCTTAAAAAACACTGTAGATGGCTATGTTATTTATGAAGCCAGATATAAATGCAGTTTTGTGAAATCTGATTTTACACAGTGTTCCAAATGTGCCTTAACTAGTGTGTTGTGTTTTGGAGTGTGTTTGGATGCTAATAGCTCCTTGTGTGGAGAGCCTGACGGACAGGGGACAGCACTTATCCAGCTCACTTCCCCCGCGGTCAATTACAGACAGTCAATTAAGTCCTTCAAATCTAAAAAAGGCAGAAGCTACAGCGAAGAGGCTATGATTTTCTACTTTGATGCACTTAGCCTAACCTGCTGCAAGCTGGAGCCATGCTGTGCTCATATGGAAATGCACAGATATTACCCTGTTTGTAGAAAGTGTGATGAGATCATTTAAGGTTTTATGACAAAGGAACAGTCAGTACCAGTCAGATGAGATGAGATGTGGTCTCCTGCTGTAGCCTAATGTACATATAATACGATTATTAGATAGTTTTGCATTGAAACAGAGAGAGAGGCTTGAGGTTCTGTAATGCCAATGTGAAGATGCTATTTTTAAGAGCTAGTTGAGTATTGTAAAGCAATCTAATGTAAGACTATTGGGCATTTAAATTCACCTGCTTTAAACTGCAACAATTTTCAAATATTAACACAGTATTAACTTAACAATATGTAAAGTAGGTCATTGTCAAGTGTCCATCATGAATAAAATGTTATTATTTGTTTTTGCCTTATTTGAAAAATTGTCATTGTGTCCTTGCCTGAAGGCAACACTGTTTAGTTATGATTAAATTAAAATGACACCATGTAGCTTTTAGGAGGCTAGAAAAGATCTGCACCATTCCACAGAAATGAAAAGTTAAAACTATAGTTTGGAACATTCTGAGTAGATATTAATATGTTTTATGACATTTGGGAACAAGATACAGCCAAGGGAACAACATTTCTCTAGTAAAACGTAGGAAAAGATCCTCCTCCAAGCCATAAGTGAAATTTGAGATATGCATCTGTTACTTGTATACCTGGGATTAGATGGCTGTGCTCTCTGGGGTCCTTAGGCGCCTGGGTACATGAAAGCTCCACCCTGTCTTTTCCCTTACTGTTGTTCTCGATTGGATAAAAGAAAGTCTTCTGTTGTATTTCTTAATTTTAAATATATATTTTTATGGTTTGTGCTTAATATCAAAACATGGCAAAAATATTTGACCTTGTATTTATTTTCATTTATTATCATTTTATTTATTGGATCATGCCATCTTGAACTGTATTTTCTTACGTTTTGGGTTTGTCTGAGTGAGCCACACGTTGATCCAGTATTTTCTTATAACCAGATTAAACTTAAACACACACATAAACACATCATATTTCATTCTATTTTTTTCTGCAACAAAAAGAACACATTTTATGTATTCATTTTTCTTTCTGTTTCTTTTTTACATTTTGCACACAACCAAGCTCAAACAAGTCAGTCATTCTAGCTTCCACTACTGCTGTTTGTATTTCTACATTATTGCAAAAGAATCTATGGAGACAGCTTAATCAAATTCAATTAAATGTGTAAAAAGTTCTACGCTTCAATCTCAAACTTAACCACATTAGAAAACACATTTTGGGAGTACAAGTCCTCATTTAAAAAACTGCAATCCTCCTCTATAACTTTGCCATCAAGTACGTCATTATAAACTAATACTTGTGTTTAGTTTCAACCTAGAACTTACATTTTCTGACCATAAATTTATATAATGAGTTTGACATATTAAACAGCAGCACTCGAGACACTATAAAATATTCTTCCTGTTCATTACAACCTTTGATTTGTGCTAACTGTGTACCGCCATTTAAGAATTATTAATAATCGTTTTGTTATGTAATTATCAACCCACAATCTGCTGAAGTAGCTGCATATTTTACACACTTTTATTGCACATCTACAATTACCATAATTAGCTTACACTCACAGCACAGACCAGGCACTGTAATGACGCACTTCGTCGGGAACAACACGGTTAACCTTCTTTAGGAAATGGCACATACTCTCAGGCATTATAGCTGTAGGAAATTACCACTGTACTGTCAAAGTATGATTGTGAGGCAACTGTAAGCAGATGTAGATAATAGTAAAGTTGTGTGTGGTTTTGCAGGTCAGAAGTGCCATCGCTCCTGTAACGGTCGATGTTGGGGGCCCAGGGAGGACCAGTGCCAAAGCTGTGAGTATCTTTGAGACCATCATTTCAGCCAAGGAGGGATGTAATTTTAAGAGAAGAACATAGAGTAAGAGGAGGTGGATGAATTGTTCAATGAGTTTTAAATGGACTGGCCAAAATAACATTAAATGGTAAACAAAAGAACGATAGAACAACCAGTTATGCTATTGGGACACATATGACCCTCTTCTGATTATCCTGCTCCTAGCCATATAGGCTCATGTCCTTTGCCCAATTTTTACTACTACTTGCGTTGTAGAAGAAGTGAGAATTACAAAGAAATCCATACAACAAAATAATAATAAATATTTGAATGCTTGCTTAAGGATATTCAGCGATATGCAAATTGCTTGCTGCACCAACTCCAGTCCGCTGTGGTCCGTCTATGACCAAACCATACGCATGCAGGTGAACTCCTATTAGAATGCTTAAATAATAATTAAAGTTTTAGCAAATGGCAGTGAATTTTGGGAAGATTAGACTTATTGTTTGTATTCTCCCTCACACTGCTCTGAAGTCTGGAAGCATTAGATTATGCACTATATACATTCCACACCCAACCCAAACTCAATGTACACGAGGCATAAGACAAACTTATTTTTAAGATATGTTTCTGAAACTAAAATCACTTTAATAAAATGACAGAAAATCAATTATTCCTCCAGAACCACAGTAAACTTTGAAGTGAGCAGGACTGTTGAGCTCCAAAGCTTTCAAGTTTATCAATTTTGATAATGTTCCACCTCATTTTGCAACTCATCCCTCTTTTATTTAAGTCTTTCTATTACTGGTAAATAAATGTAGAGCCAGACTAGATGTAACAAATCTAAAAGTAGCCAATCTTTATAAAAGACATTCTTTTGCTTGCAGCGTCAGAGGCGGTGTAACACCAGTGGACCTGCTGGGCCTCTCCTCACACTCTCTAATGGCATCCTGAACTTCTGAGACTATAATAGTTTACTACAGAGTTCAGCAGCAGGAGATCGGCCCTGTTATTTCCCCTCTGTGTGTCCTCACTCAGAATAATTCTATCACTTCCTCTTCTCATGAGTCAGGACTGATATGTTTCAAGCATTTTATTAGTTTAGTATAGAACAAACTTTGATACATTACTTGTGACTTATTATTCACAAGTTTCATGAAATATGCACAAAAACAAACAATCATCATCAATAATTATAATAATGAAAAACGTTTAGTGACAGGCGTCAATTTTCAGAGTGACTGTTGTATTTGCAAGACAAAGTACAATTCATTTTAAAATAAGTATTTTGATTTAACTTTCATGTTTGTATAAACCACAATAGTTTCCCATTTTGGCATAATTTCCTCACCAAAATCTACAAATGTGTGAAGAAACGTGAAGAAATCATTACACATTAGATGTTTACAAAATATTTTAATTAATATTCTACCCACCTGGAAGTCAATAAATAATGAAATAATGCATGCATATTCACTGCTAATGTGATGTAACACAGAACTCAGGAAAACAAAACAAAAAATATGTTACCTTGGAAATTCACCATTTTGATAAACCTGATAAACTGCTGGGTCACAACTGGTAAAATCATAGACATTAAATTAGTAGACGCGCAGTCAGCAGCTCTGCTCTGTTGCTACAACACGAACAGCGCGACGCCATACTCCTCCGGTACAGCTGATCAGTTGCACTTTTATGGATAAAGCGAGAGCAACAAGGGGGGAGGCAAGCAATTTTTTTAACAAAATTAGCAAAACCAATGAATTTGTGTCTTATGAAGCTTTTTTAAACAACATTGACAATGCTATATTATATTTCCAAACTGATACACTCAGAGGCAGAAAATTCTATTTAAACTCCATCACTTGTCGATACAATCTGGACACTCCTCCACAGAGAAGTGAAGCTAGATGTACATGAACTTTTATTTGGTGATGTTGTCATTTTTCTACAGTTTTCACTAGTAACATGTACAAGAGGGCGCTTAGAGATCATTAGAGTCTTACATGATGCACTAGATCAGATCTAATTATATGTCTTTGGGTAAAATGATCTATCACTCTCTAGGGTCGCAGTATATTTTATATGTGTTTTTACAATCCTCAAACTCAATAAGTCTTCATTTTGCTACTAATGCTGATACCTTATATGGATAGACTACACATGGTGGTCAGTATTTGTTTGTTTATTTATTTGTTTTAGATTGCAAATACAGTAAAATTGCTCTACAATCTCTGAATATATCCTTAATATGGAGTACAATATTATTTACAGTGCTCTGCTAGCGCCAGATTGAGCAAATATTGAAAATTCCAGCAGCAAAACCAAACCCATTCTAATCAAATATTCCAAATGCATTTCCCTTGTGTCAGCGGAGCAGCAGCCACTGAGCCAGACAAAGCCCAGGTGCAGGCAGACATTTTATTCTCTCTAATTAAGACAACATTAAGTGCACCCTTTTATTGAGAACACTTAATTACTTACATAATAAAATCTATCTCCAACTTTTAGAGGCTGCCCTGTGACTATAACTCAGCCAGCAACAAAACACGGCCTGTTTCAGAGTCTGGATGTGGTGCCAATTGCATAAAGAGTAGGTTGAAACAAGAAATTATGGGTAACTTTAGGTGTGGAGTGTGCATATCAATGTGATGTATTAAGGCCTCTCAGAGGGGAAGAAAATAACCCGTATTATCTCGTCATCACAGCAACACTGTGTGGATATTGCACAAAGTTAATAAATAATAGTGTGAGCAAGCTGGGCGGTGGATGTGAATGAATATGACAATAGGGCCTGAATGTGATTGCTAGATAGTATTTAAAGCTCCATTCATATCAGGAAACTATTGAAAAGTTAAAGGACACATTTTATTAATCTTGTCAGAATTTAAAGGTGCACTTTGTTACATTTCTATTGTTTTTTCCTTTTGTAGATTCCACACAGTGGTAGAAAAGATTTCAAACATAGTCATGTGAACAAAGTTTGGAAGATTATGACATTTTGAATTGCATCCAAAAATCATTTCTAATTTTAAAGAAGCGGTCTGAAATCTATCAAATTGCAAATTACTTTTAATGAGTCATGATATAATAAGAGTGTTTCCACTGCATTCATTTGTGTGTGGCACGCCACGCTAGAATTTTGGCCATCGTGGCAAAAAAGTTCACTTTAAAATTGAGCTGCATCTGTGGCGCTTACACCAGTGCTACAGCTACAGTGTCAGTAAACTAGAAACTAGGTGTAGCCAGACATGTGATACAGCAACTTCAGTAAAAACAAAGCTCATTTTTGTTTTTTGTAGGAGTCTCTCTTTATTTCGCTCTGCCTCCTGGAGTTGAGAGAAAAAGCATGCGTCTATGAGCGCACACATCCACATGCACCATGCACGGAGAAGAAACTTATCCAGCGGCATTGAGACAATGACGAGACCGTGACGAGAAAGAGATGAGATGAACGGGATACTAGTGCTTCTTAAACACTTTAGTCTCTGGTTTGCTTTGTGGAGACTAGGGTTGCTGTTAGCGAGAGCAGGCTAAAACTGCGCTAGTTCCAACTTATTAGTGTTAAAGGACCAGACCCCACATTAAGCATAAATAGACTTTAAAATCCTATATTTTGTTTGATGTATAAATTAGCTATTCACTTTGATATTACAGCATTTAGACCATTAGCCTTTTTAATAAAATAACTTAAGAAAAACTACATTTGATGTTCTGGTAGTTAAATCTGCATTAATACTCCCTAAGAAGTTGTCTGAATAGAAGAAATAGGTTAATGGCATTACATTTTGCATTGCTTTCAACTACTTTTCTATGAAGAGAGGTGAATCCGGATTGGACTGCCAAAACTCAGTCAATTCTAGACATGCTTATGATGCCTATGGGTTTGCGGCAAGTAAAATACTTACACAGTGGTCAGACTTTTGTCTCAAAGTGTCAGTTTTACAATTGAGTGTAAATTTGCAAGAATAAAGATGGATGCAGTACTCTGACATCCAATTTAAGACTGGTTGTCACACTGTTGCATGCCTTGTAGGTCAGCAAACTAACCATTCAAGCAGCTAACTCTATGTTTATTTATCAAGTTCATTTGAAAGCCACGTAAGAAAAAGCATTCTCATCTGTGTGCAGTGTTTCTTGTGACTGATGCCTCTGTCCGCGCACTGTTCAAATAGAAGCCTGTGGGCATATTTTATGAGATAAATTCCCTTTGTGTTTCCCACTGTTCTTTTATTTATTTCATTGGTAAAGTGGAAATTTAAAGGGAAATTGATCAAAGGTATTGCATGTGTCTGGAGACAAGGCCATTTGACAAAGTGTCTTTTGAGTGAAGCAGGCTGGGGCATGCTTAATGGTACTGCGATGGTACGTTAGGCAGAAATTTGGTGTGTGTATGTTTGACTGTGGAGCTGTGGGATCCATCATGGTGATAGTATCTCGTCACCGCAGAGCCCAGAGGCGAAACAACACAGTGTGTATGTAAAGTGCACATACAGACCAATAAATATGATCTCGTATGTGTTGTTACAGTATCTCATGTGGTACATTACTTTGTCATTTTCTTATTCATTTGATTTATTTGATCAGACAGATTGTTCTAATGATTATACAGCAGTGCACATCTATTCATTTTGGCGTGGTCTTAAAAATGTTGTGCAACGATGTCTTAATTGTACTGATTCTGTTATCTAATAACAATATAGCATTGTTTTTTACTGTGTCACTGGTGTACTCAGGTGCATTTTATACAGAGCGATGAGATCTTATACACATAGACAGTACTAGACAAAGAATCATATTGTTTAATCATTCTGTGTGATGGTTATTAATGCTTTCATAGTCAAGAAAGACTTACACTGATTGTGCACATTTGGTTGTACGTCTTTACGCACACTTGTCTGAGCTGAAAACACAGCTCTTTCAGACTAAGCTGCTCCATCTGTTAAATGTTTGTGATGTCTGCACATTTGTGCTCTAGTTTGTTATATTCATGCATTATAGTCAACTAAACTCTGCAGGGTAGTTGTCTGTGATTGGTTACTTTCAGTAAAGGCAAACTCCACTTGGCTTTGGCTTAGATTTAGATTATTCCTATTTTTTTCACTATTGGCATTTTCTCATGTTTCAAACTTGCAGGTAAGTTGTTCTGATTGGTTTGTTGGCGCTAATCCCGCCCTCTGCTCTGTGAATGTACAGGGCTTTATTGAGAAACTCCAGGGTTAACAGGTGGAGTTGTGAACTTGTTTTGTTCAACTTAACCAGTACAACCAGAGCGGTTTGTCTGGGTTTGTCCTCCAGGGTAAGAAAAACCTATTCAAGGTAGCGTTCGAAGTATAAGGCTCTGGTCTGATTGTACTTAGAAAACTAAATAATATACTGGGTGGTACTCACTATTTGACTAAAGCATTCCATGACATATTATTATTTTAAAACCAAATACATATTAGCAACTGTACCACACACCACACACTAAAATAAACCAACAAATGTTTTCAGAGTGATTACTTGAAATAAAGTTGTCTCTCCCACTGATCTGAACTTTTAAACAAGCAGCTTTAAGTATGTACCTAATCAATCATGTTCTAGTGTGGACTACAGCTGTACTTTGACACCAGTTAATGTGATAGTGATCATGCATATGTCTCCACACAGAGACATATGGTCCTTCAGGAACACACGCACATGTACACTACATTGCAGGAGCACAGATTACAACCAGAGCAGAAGAGATGGCCCTGATCGCCAAGTGCTTGTGATTGCCTGGCTTCAGAGGCTATAAATGTACACCATTATATTCAGCCTGAGATACCTATACAATATTTTGCAGAAGGTAGACAAAATATATTGAAAAGTATTGGAATGAAGCACTGTCAATTACAATTAAACTATTCTTATATTAGATGAATACAAAGTGGATTCATGTCGTATATACTGCGCAAAAGTGTCTAAAGTAACCACATCTAAAACTAAGCAAAAAGAAACATCAGTAAAGAGTTATTCTTGTTTTAGACATTACAGATACAACGCTAATTAGATGACCACTTTAGAAAAGAAAATATAACATTTCCTTTCTACTTTCTCTCTTTTCACAGTGACTAAGACGGTGTGTGCAGAGCAGTGTGATGGCCGCTGTTTTGGGCCCTACGTGAGCGACTGCTGCCACCGCGAGTGTGCTGGAGGCTGCTATGGGCCCAAGGACACGGACTGCTTTGTGAGTGGAAACACAGATACACATGCACACGTGTACACCTGACATACACATGTGCACATGAAACAACCACAGACTTTGTAGCTTTAGACTCAAGTTCTTTCTTTCTTCTTCTTTCTTTCTTTCTTTCTTTCTTTCTTCTTCTTCCTTTCTTCCTTCTTTCCTTCCTTCCTTCCTTCCTTCCTTCCTTCCTTCCTCCCTTACTTACCTGTTTCCTTCCTTCCTTCCTTCCTTCCTTCCTTCCTTACCTACTTACTTCCTTATTTACTTACTTCTTTACTTCCTTCCTTAACTTGCTTCCTTTTTCCCTTTTTCGTTCCTTAACTTCCTTCCTTTCTTTTTTCCTTTCTTCCTTTATTTATGTATTTATATTCTCTATTAATACACATTGGGTTTGTTCGAGAATAAAATATGTTGGTTGGAACAAAAAAGCAATATTTTTGCTTTACATTTTGTATGTATTTATTGAAGGAATACGTTTACTGTTCACTGCTGTGTATTGTGCAACATGTTATATGTTTGTATTTTTTCATCCAATTACTTGTTGCTAAAGGTAAAGATAAAGTAGGATTAAACTGTCACCGTAAATCTTTTTAAACAAATGAATGATGATGTATAAAAACCTTGTTATGAGTGACTTAGTAAACTCTTAGCCTGTGTGTTGTCTTAGGCCTGTACAAACTTCAATGACAGCGGTGCGTGTGTGACCCAGTGCCCTCAGCCCTTTGTTTACAATCCCACCTCATTCCAACTGGAACACAATCCGGAGCCAAGTACACCTACGGAGCCTTCTGCGTCAAGAAGTGTCCACGTAAGCACCAAGCTTCACTCTGCTACTTAACATGCCTGAGATAGATAAGATGTATAGAGTAAAATGTAGTGAAATTCCAGCAAATGTAAACCCCAAATCACCAGCAAATACATCATTATTTTTTTATCTTTATTTTGTACAATGCCATTCTGAGGGTCCTCCAAAGACCATTCCCATTTTGTTATTTTTTTTTTTTTTTGTTCACCATCTGGTAAAATTTGCTTCAGCTTTTGCAGAGGAATTGCTAAAACCCAAACTAGTGCCGTTCAGGTTTTAACTGCAAACACCAGCTATACTGCTTAGGTGGATATGATATTGTTTTTCTTTTGTGCAGAGCTTGGTCTCCATTTATGATTTGAGTCACTGAGTCATGAAAAGCTAAAACTACAGGGTTCGAGTTTTACAAAGAGTCCAGCAATTTTTTTGTGCTCCAAAAAGTTTAGAAGCAGTTTTACTTTGAATTTTAGATGAATCCATTGAAAATTTTGAGGGAAAAACTAACTGGAATTGAAAACTGCTAAGTACGCTTCACTTTTAATATCTGCTAATTAAAACCTTCCATGTTTTGTTTCTCTTTGGCCTTGTTTTCCCAGATAATTTTGTGGTGGATCAGAGTTCGTGTGTCAGAGCGTGTCCCAGTAACAAGATGGAAGTGGAAGAAAATCGAATCAAAATGTGCATCCCCTGCACTGACATCTGTCCAAAAGGTAGACCCATATAACAAATATACATTTTACTTCAACACAACAAAACTCTGAGATAAATAACAAGTGTTGTTTTCTCCCAGCTTGTGACGGCATCGGCACCGCCAGCCTCCAGAACGCTCAGACTGTGGATTCCAGCAACATCGACAAATTTGTCAACTGTACCAAAATTAATGGGAACCTGGTCTTCCTCATTACGGGAATCAAAGGGTAAGAGATGAGAGTGTTGCGATTTCACCATGATGCAACTGAAAGTAATGACAAAATGAATCTCAACTCTGCATGACTCAAGAAATCTCTTAATTTATAATGAGACAAGGTGGAATTTTAGGACACACCAGAGGGTTCGCCATGTTTAAAAAATAATAAGTCAGAGATCTAATTTTATATGTACTACAATTTTATTATTCATTTACTATAAACAGTGGTTCAAAAGTAAAATTACACTGTTGAAAATGTTGTTTATCTATATGTCCCAATATTTGTGAACTGGATTGAAAAGTAGAAAGTATTTTTTACAGTTTAAGTGATTATTGTTGATGTATTCATGGTGACATTCCACCAAAAGGTTTTGAGTTTAAGCTGCATTTATGTGGTTCTAGAGTGCTTTGGTGTTCAAGATGAGAGGTCTGGGTTCCGAACTTGTTTGTATCTATGTCGTTTCACCTCGGAAAGTTGAAATTTTGATG
This sequence comes from Mugilogobius chulae, assembly GCA_038363315.1. Taxonomy (NCBI): domain Eukaryota; kingdom Metazoa; phylum Chordata; class Actinopteri; order Gobiiformes; family Gobiidae; genus Mugilogobius; species Mugilogobius chulae. Next base: position 43,551,069 of record CM076396.1, on the reverse strand, counting down.
TCATCATTAATAAAATCTTTGAACACTGCGCTGACATTGATAAAAACATTACTGCTAAGAGTGAGATCTGTAGTGGCTAACTTTTCCAAAAAGTTTTAAGCTTTTTTTTCCCCAATTTACCTAAGTTACCTATAGCGTTATTTCAGTATTTATTGATTGATGTTCCTGACTTTGCTGTGCATATGTATTGTTTTATGTTATACAGGACTAGAAACAAAATCAAAGCGCTCAAATGATTAAAACAAGTTAATAAATTGGCAGTTTTTGGTCTGTCTACACAGCAGATGACATCCGTTTGACCGGAGTTCCCAAGCACTTGTTCTGATCAGTTTATCAGTTTGAGTGTTCATGTGCATTTTTTTTTCTCTCGAGTTTCCAAAACCACATGACTGCGGCATAAGCACCACCTTTGAATAACACATTTATGTAGATAAAACTGACTGTAAATGCATTGGACTGCTACTGTTGACCAAAGATCAGCTTTTTTAATCATAAGCATCTGTATTTTTAGTTAATTCTCTCTATAAGTATTGCTTTCACCTTGACCATTTAATTCTGTCCCAACCCTGCAGAAACTATAAGATATAGCATAAACATTATTATTAATAATACCACAGCTTCTGATAAGAACCACCCAACAGCTTTCAATGATGAAGCTTAATTTTTTCCATTTAAAACACTGGTCTATTGGTTACGTGACTGTCTATTGCCATGGAAACCACAGTTATCCTGGGGATAAACATCCGGCGATGTTAAATCATTAAAATGCAACATCTGCTCTAAAATGTAATAAATGTTTTCAAGTCCTAAATATCCTCCAAGCTGTATGTAAATGAGTTCAATAGTTTGTGTAGAATGTGCTTTTTACATCACTTCCCCACATTTTGTAGTATTTACTAGACAGTATAGTAATTATTTCACTTCCACAGATTGGTAAACATAAAAGTCAGCAAAACTCCTATCCTTTTACTGGGTAAAAACCTCTGAAATATAAATACACAAGACTTAAGGATTTTATGTCTGGATACATAAATAAATAGCACATTTTGACTTGCTTGTCTCCATATGTTATTGCTTTGTCTGGAAGCTTCCACAATATGGCATTAGGCAGAACCATCTCCATAGAGACAAGCAGATAGCACAACCTGGTCAGATCTGTGGAGAGCTGACCCTACTTGTTGTAGAAAAGTTCCTGGAAAACACAGGGAGAACATTTTTACATATTAGTGAACATGCAGTCCAGCATAGTTAACATTGTCATGTTACTCGCTGCCAGAAGTGTTTTAGAAAATATTCAGCTGTTGTCTTCATGGCTGGAGTTTTGAGACCTAGTGAAAGTTCTGAAATTAGGTGGGACAATTTTAAAATAATCTGCTGTGCTTTGTTAATTTAACTATTGGACAGTCTCAAACCACATGATAATTTAGGTTTTTCAATGTATTTTAGAGTAATAAAGATCTGCAAAAAATCTCATGTAGACCAGCAGACAACATCTAATAGGTTCTACAATTTGCCTTGAAAAAAATGCTTTGTGTAGTAATACTAGTGTTTTGATAGGACACAATATTATGTAACCAAAAATGTCCCTGGCTTAAAGTTTAACGTTACTCTCCACAGGGACGTATATCACAACATTGAAGCTTTGGACCCAGAAAAGTTGAATGTATTTCGCACAGTTCGGGAGATCACAGGTAAGCCAGCTCTCATAACATAAACACATAAACACATAAATAAATAACAATATTGTATCTTTATTATAGACCGTCATTTCATTGTGTGGCATCACAGTGTGTTTTTGGCCTATGTCCTCACCCTCTCTTTCCTTTGAGACCACCACACCAAGGACAGGCACATAAGATGAATTCCGTATGAGTCTTTTCAATGTCTCTTTGCTGACTGTCCCATGGGGAGTCCCTAGCCTTGAGTCCCTGTGTCCCAGCTCTCTCTTCACGCTCCATGAAGAACGCTCCTGAACATGTGGATCGCATCATTAATCCCAAAACCACCCTCAAACACACATATACACAGCATATATATACACAGTATATATATAGGCTATACTTAGGTGTTGAGAGAGAAGCATCGTCTCTTCAAAGAAAATTACAAGTCTGAAGACAGATGTTTGTGACATTATATATTTTTAGTACAAAATAAAATGGTTTATGTTATAGTATGCCTACCGTTGCCAGAATGTTTACTTTATAGATGCAGTAATAGTGCTGCTGGCATCATCCAGCTCCAGTTCAGCTCCAGTTGTTAAATATGATATCAGATTCAAGATGGATCTGTAAGTTGAACTTTTTTAAGGACACAAAGCTATTCAGTAGTTCTAGAATGAAAAAAACTTTAAAACAAAGCTACATGCTAATTCTCAGTATCTTCTCTGGTATTGGTGGCTAAGATAACTTACTGTAGAAATATACATGCCCATACAGATTATCACATTTTTCTAATTTTGACTTACTTTAGTGTGATAGAGCCAGTGGTAAATATTTACATAGTTTTACAGCAGTTAAGTCGCTAAAATAAAAAGAAATGTACTTATAAAAGTTGAAAAATAGAGGAAGTAATTTGTGTTCTAAAACAGAATTCCTCCTCAAAACATCTGTGTCATTTATGTGGGTTTTGGCCCACATTTACTATGCAATTGCTAGGTAACAGTTATGGGTTCATCGCTGTCATATTTGCTGGACAAAATACTACAAACTTCAGGAAAATAGCCAATCTAGGTGAAAACAAGAAAATTGTTTGGTGAAATCTTTAACATAATCATGTTCACTTTGTTTTATTGAAAATTTGATCTAAACTGTCATATGCACTTTAACCCTAATAACTGGGTTTCACACTCTAGAATGTATGGCAGTTATAGGCTAGGTTGGGGCAAAAGGCACATTCTGATTACTAACATTAATTAATACCTTAATTAACATTGGTAACATTATACTTTGCCATTATATATATATATTATATATATATATATATATATATATATATATATATATATATATATATACTCATTTGTAAAGTGGTGATTTCAGAGTGACCCATTAAACTTTTGCATTACAAAAACAAATGCATTTAAACAGTGCTCATTTTAGCTGCCGCCCATCTGATTGAAATAACATTAACCCATAGAATGTTGTGATGTCACATAAAGCCCAGCAATACATTAGCATGAATCTGCAGACTCGGAGACTCAGGATGAGATGAAAATGCACTCATTATTTTATAGTGCATGCAGATTTTTCAGTAATGATTCTTCGAAAATAGGATTGTGGTTAGGATCGTTATAGGCTTAGATTTAGACATCAAGGTAAAATTTAAAATTACTCCAATTGAGCAGAGCGTCAATAGAATAAATGTTATTTATTACCTCAGGTCACATTGTTTTACATCTCATTAGAATGGATAACATTTGACAATACACTAAGCTTTATATTAGCTACATACAGATTTAGCATTATGAAGCCATTAAACCTCACATTCGCTTGTAAATATGAACTATCTTTATCAGACATTTGTTTCTATAAGGAGGTGTGAAGGTTCACGCATAAATAAAACAATTAGACCCGAATACAGCATGTTATGTCATCACTTAGTACATTTTAGTATAAACAATGTTAAATATTACACCACAACACATAAATGAATCTCATAATTTCATTCACTGTTTGGGGTCAGCTTTTCCCAAAGAGGACACAACCAGCAGTGTAGAGTTAGACATGTGTGTCAGCTCAGCTTGTCATCTCTCTGAGCTGTCACAGGAACCTGCCTCTGTGACCCTGAGGTCACGACTCGCATCTCTCCTGTTTTTAAATGAGATCTGTGTGGCCCGACTTTCTCTCCTCACCACAACCTCCAGACTACTCCAGTATTCTTCTAATTTGCGTTTTTTCATTATGTTCAGGTTAGTTTACATGTTTCAGTTGGCAAGAAGCGTTTTAGCACAAGTGGGTTGACACGGTGTTGTGACTCTGAATATAATGACCAACTAAACCACCCTTAACCTTTGCTAAGAGCACACGGCCTTTCCCTGTTAAGTGGCTCCATGTATTGTGCTGTGTGTGCCACTGATGTGTAATGTGATGGTGACTGCGCAGTGATCAAGTTATTTTACAAAAGTCCTGACCAAAATCCCTCTGGGAGAATACTGTGTTCTGACTTCTGACCTTACCACAAACTAAACCTTTTTATTATTGTTTTCACTCAGTCTTGCTGTTTTGATGAAGTTTATAGTTGTCTTTTGTTCAGCAAATGTGTGTAGTGTTTTTCTACAGCTGTTCCTTTGCAACCACATTATATGGACCAAAATCCACATAAATGACACAAACATAACAATTTGACGCATGATAAAACCTTGTAACACTTCAGTTGTGTTAAATGAGTGGAAAACTCTAAGAAAACTAAGTCAGTTGTGTATAAATTGTCTTTGCATTTCAGTGACATATGTGGAGGCATTGCTATTTCAATTCCTGTACTTGCCTGTAATTTTCAACTTTTAATTGCCAATTTCATCATAAATTACAACTTAAATTATGTAAAACTATGATAAATGTTTACCACAAAGACATCACACCGAAATAATTCAAAATTTAACAAATGTAATCTGTCAAAAGGGCTTTAACACAGGTATGCTAGAACACACTTTGACACAGTTTGATTTATTTGATTGAAACAGTATAAAAATGAGCTTCTTTCATTCCACATTTAGTGCAGTGTTTAATGAACTGAATTCAGCTGCAAAATGACATCGCAAAAAACCTAGCAGCAGACATTTTCTTCTTTTGTGAAGATGTTTCCATGGAGGCGGAGGTATTGAAAAAGTTTGTGGAGAGGTCCTCTTGTTCTGTACTTGTTAAGAGAGAATGGGGGGAATGTGCACCTGGCTTGTCAGTTTCAGCCTATATACACGCCGCTAGCTTTGTATTACAACAAAACACACTGGAAATGATAAAGTTTGCTGAAAAAATACCCTGCAAAATGAATTCAAGTAAATGTACCTTGTCTGCAAATAATAAATACACTTAGCTTTGCTCTCATTTTCATTTAAATGTCTCTGGCAAGTAGACTTTGCCTTTCAGTAGAATGTAGTTAGCTTATATGTAAGATTTCTGCTAAACATATTTAATGTTTTATTCTGGTTTAGCCATTTTTAGGTCTAAATTCTTACTTTTTGATTGTTAACTTTGTTGAGGACCCCTCGAAACGAGATGGCTCATCTCAAGGGGCTTATCCTCTCAATAAATAAATTTGAAATTTGAATTTGAACATCACATTAGGGAATTACCTAGCAACCATGTCTAGGAACTCATGCTGCATTACAGGCAACTGGGAACTGGGATATTTCCCAGTTGAAAAATACCATTTCCCAGTTCAGAGCGTTCCAACTGAACCATAATGACTAATGCTAACCTTTAGACTAAACAAAAACAATAATAAATAGCCTGTAATCTGTTTACATAGTTTTTGTGGCAGTTAAACCCCTAGATTAATTTAGTGTTGTGATTGTTGAGCTCATATGTGAGGTGGGACCTCCTCGACCAACTCCCAGTCAAGGAAGAACGCCCCTCAAACTGGTAAATATCAGTTTGAATGGCGTTCCAGCACATTTTTACAAGTGGGAAATATCCCAGCAGTTGCCTGGAACACAACTAGTCAAAACTTGACCTTTTTGTTCTTTTTTCATTTTCTTTTTTTTTTTTTTTTAGACAAAAATAAAACATTTTTATTTGGTAGAATATATGTTTAAAAGGTCATTGGGGGAAGTTAGCTAGCACCTTGTCTAGGTATGCATCAATCCAACTTTTTCAGTTCTGATACCGATTCCGATACTTTGTGTTTAAGTGTCTGCCGATACTCAATATCAACTGATACCAGTGTGAGGACTGAAATTGCTTTTCTTTCTTATGAAAACATAAGACATTTTTTCATATAGTGTTATGTAACTGTCTAAAGTGCTTGACAACTTAATCTGAATAAAATGTCAAACATTATGAGACGTTCTGGATCAACATCAGCCTGTAAATTAGTTTCCTTATGTCCAATTAAAGGCACCGCTAGGATATCGGCTGAACCGATAGCCGCATTGGAGCCGATATTCGCATTAGAGCTGAAACCTGCCCCAATATTCCAGTATCAGATTGGTGCATCCCTAACCTTGTCTTCTTGAGTTGTGAACATATATTAATGGGTATAATTCTCTTACAAAATAGATTACAGTGATTAAGAACCAATTGCACTCCATCTTTCCATATTTTTCCCAGGTTGATGAACATTTCAGACTGTTTTTAATTGTCATGCATCTCTGCTAGATTCATGCGTCAAACACATTTGAGTATTTTTCTACGTGTAGCCCCACAGTAAGAGATTTCTGTCACACAATACAAATGTGTCCAAATGTTGCTCACTGTTGAATTTGCACCACTCTGCTTCTCACTGTCACTTCACAGTTGTGATGATGTCAGTGCGGCAGCTGTTTGTCTTCTCATGCGAGGTCATTTGTGACATTATGCTCTTCTCCATTCATTATGCACCTCTTCCTTTATTCATCGTTTCACCTCCAGTCTTCCACCCCACTGTGCCTTTTTCCAAGGACTCAATTTGTTTATCCTATAAGGTTGGCTGGAGGAGTGGACCCCCTACCTTCTCTCCTAAATATTTCATAATTCTGAATTCATTATAGAAATTGAGGCATATCTACCTTTCCAGACCCCCATTTAGTCTTCTAAATCATTTAAGGTCTGTAAAGGACATATGAATTTATAAACTGGACTTCATGGTCTATACCAGTGGTTCCCAAACTTTTATTGGCACCACAGTTGGCACAGAATATATACGATTTTTTTTATAGTGATAGTCATTACGAGTTTAAATACATTACATTTTGTTTTAGCCCTATTTTGCAATTGATTTACTTGTATAAATTCCCAGGTAAGCATGTTTCTTTTGGCTTTTGTAGATTTTGTTCTAATTCACTTATTGCATATTATTATTTCAAGATATTTTGCAATTATGACTCTTTAAATAATACGTTTTTGGATCAAAAAGCATTATTAACAGCTCAAAGAAATGAAGTTTTGAATGGATTTGCAAAAGTAAAATCATTATATCTGTTTCCTTTTGCTGTTGTTTTTTGTATGGCTGTTTTGGGCGCTCCAGTCTGAAATTTGTTAACTTTTGTTTAGATTACACTGAATAAAGAATGCTGGTAATGCATTAGTCAATAAGTTTTATGGATGAAAATGTATCTAAATAAAAACAAAAAGAATAACACTCTAATACACAACAATGTGGACATAATTTGGATTAAACAAAGAAAGCAACTTCTCTTCTTTCTGATTATGCATTTAGTAGCTGCAAACAAAATTAAATCTACACTATCAATGTGGATATTTGAGTCGGAGGATGTTTTCCTGGCTGTGAAAACCTTGGCAGTCTTTAGATGAGCCCCAGGTGCTGTCCTTCTAGGTGTTTGAATGCACTGGGTTTCAAAAGCTGTCTCTCGTTTTTTCCGTTTTTCTCACACACATTTTCTCTTTCTTTTCCCTCTTTCTGCTTTTCTTTTCTCCTCTTTTTTATAGTCTTCCTCTCTTTTCTGTTTTTCTCTCTTCTTCTCTCTCGTCCATGCTATTTTAGACCGTGTGTGTAACAGCAGAGCCTGACTGACAGCAGACCAGACTGATGATTCATTATGATGTGTTGACGTGTCTGTCTTGTTTCCATTTAGGCTTTCTGAACATCCAGTCCTGGCCCGACAACATGACAGACCTCAGTGTGTTCTCCAACTTGGCCACAATCGGAGGCAGAGCTTTGTACAGGTAAACAGGAGCATATTATGGAGCAGCTTTGTGAACAGCTGAATGTGAACTGACTGCAGGTGAATGATGCTGCCTGCTGTAAGGAGGAAACAGCCAAAATACATAGAGGTCTGGAAAGGCCCAAATGTTTTTGTGCACGTAAACATTGTCTGGAGTCTTCTGAAACAAACATGCATAATGCAGCATGTATTTTCTGCCACTAAAGAAATAATTCACAATAGATGTGTATAGTGGTAAACAGCACAACAAATGGTTCTTTTGTGTACATTATGCATTGCTGTAGACATACTCAGTGGCTTGTTTTGCGAGTTTCTCTCTGCATCTTAGTTTCCTGTGACCATTGAAGAGTGGATCACATGCAGAGGACAATGAAGTACATCCAAATGATCCAAGTCCCAGAGGTGCTTATGCGTAGTTGCTAGGTTGCATCAGCCCAAATACAGTATTTCCAGTGCACAAAAAATGGAACTTTCCAGCTGGGCATTCTGTGGTCGCGTTGTGGCAGAACTATAGGTTAAATATAGACATGAGGAAGTAGTGTAGTGTGCTCCATGAAATTAGCTTGACATCACACATTTTACTAATTTTGCACAATGACAATTACTATGTTCAGTCTACGTCCCAACCCTCACAATGGTCATGAGCTTTGAGTAATGACCGAAAGCGGCTGAAATGAGTTTCCTCTGCAGTGTGGCTAGGCGCTCCCTTTAGGATAGGCTGAGAGGCTCAGTCATACTGGAGGGACTCAGAATAGAACCATTGCTCCTTTACTTTGAGAAGAGTCAGTTGAGATGGCTCGAGCATCTGTTCTGAATGTCTCCTGGACACCTCTCTGAAGTGCTGTTCTGGTTCTGGGCATGTCCCACCGGGAGGAGGACCCAGGACACATTGGAGGGACTATGACTGTTTCCCAAAACCTAGGTGCTTTGCCACTAAAGCCATTTCCTTCAAAGTCAGTTCCGTTCAATCCAAGGCAAGTGGATTTTCTCAACCCAAACTAAGGCTAATGAAACAGACTTTAGAGGAACGAGACACAGCTGCATCAAGTGAAGATAATGAAACTTTTTTTTTTTATTATTATTTGTTTTACTAAAGAAGTGTTTTATAAATAAAATAATATTTGCCTATTTTGCATTTTAAGCACTTTTAAAAAGTTAGTAGTTTTTTCTTTTAAAATTATCATAGTGCATTATGGGTAAATTCCCCAGAGCAAAACAGCGAAGGATACACTTTTGTATCCTTGGTAAACTAGCCACATGCTAACCAACTGCAGGACACTGCCTGTGGAGGACCTGAACATTGGAACATGACTTGGATGATGTCAATGCCTTGCCACAACCAGATCAGACCAAGGCAAGGCAGGGTACCTAGGCTTTGGGAAACAGTCCTAAACTGTCTCTAGACTGGTACAGGAACACCTCAGAATTTCCCTGGAAGAGCTGATGAAGGAGTTTGAGGATAGAGAAGTCTGGGCAGTCTCTGACCTGAAGATGGATGGATGATTAATGCAATCAAAACAAATATATGAAGACCCATTCCTCCCAAAGTAAAGTCATACTTTTTATTGTTCCTTTGGTGATTTATTAAACTTATTGTGTATATCTACATTATAATAAAAGCAGATCAGTTCTTTGGTGGCAGAAACTATTCCCACAGTCTCTAAATAAATCCTAAAATATCACAGTCAGAGAAAATATGTTTTTGTAATGCATGGTGCTTTAACGTTATTGTTGATGATTCTCTGGCATTAATACATAACTAGCCTCTACATTTTTCTGTGTACTCTTATTTTCCATGTTTCAGTAAATGTATTTATTTGTCTCGTATTTTTAAGCCGCTTTACAAAGAAAACATAAATAAAACCAATTGCTATTAAGAATAAGTTACAGTATTTCATCATAAAATGTTGTAAGAAAAAAAATGTTTTGTTAGTTTGTCAGAATTCTACAAATAGTATCTACTTTTAGGGAATTATTTTTGTGGCCAAATTCTGTTCAGTGTTCTCATTATTATATCATGATGTTTTATTACAAACAGGGACACATTTTCCAGTATTTTTTTCATGACATTACACTTACCCATTTATACTTTTCTCCTCTTCTTTGTCTGCTTCTTTCTCAGTGGCATCTCTCTGTTGGTGTTGAAGCAGCAGGGCATCTCATCACTGCAGCTCCAGTCGCTCAGGGAGATCAGCGCCGGCAACGTCCACATCGCCGACAACAGCCAACTCTGCTACTACAACACATTAACTGGACGCAGCTGTTCCGGACGGCCAACCAGAAAGTCCTCATCCGGAGCAACCGCAGTCCCAAAGAATGCTGTGAGTGAAAAAAAAACAAAAAATAATGAGAGAAAAGCAATACATTTATATTAGTGCTAGTCTTATTATCAATGTGCTTCTGCTGAATCCTACAAACTGGTCAACACTGTCAGTATGAAAAAGAGGGTGACCAGGTACACTGTGTAACTTTTTGGAAGTGAAGATTAACTACACAATTCAATAGAACTTTAAGACATTCTGAATGGGGTAAATGGGTTTTATTCCATGATGTGAAAAAAAAGCTAAGACAGCTTTTCTATGGAAACATACTAGAAGAGCCAACTCAAAGTAAAAAAAGCAGATTTTTCTTATTTATTTAATGCAACAAAAAAATGTAACACAAACTTTAACTTTAATCTAAGTGTTTGTTTTGTTTTTTCTCAAAAAGTTACACAGTGCACCTTTAAATGCTGACAATTGCTAAAAACTGCAGAGCAAGTACGCCAACAGTAAATTATCAAATTATTTTAGGACTGACACTTATTTTAGTAGTTGACTAGTCAGAAAAAGTCAAACATAATGTATTTTGTGTATTGAAATTTTAGAATACATTTTTGTCAAATAAATGCTGAAATATGGTGACCGAAGGCTGATAGTTTTTATATAGGTAATTGTATAAAGTTGTAACATAGTTATTTTTTGCAAATCAAGTGTTTTATTGATACAAACAACTAATAGCTTATTGTCTTGTGATTTTTTTCATTATTTACTTTTTTTAATTTTACATTTTCTTTTAATAATGCAGTGGCTATTAAAAAAAAAGTGTTGTATAGTGTCCAGTTAACAATTCCGATGATCAAAATACAACTATGATAATTAAAGTCAACTAGACACAATCAACCATTACAGCCTGAAATTGAACTCAGATATTCACAGATTTCTGCTCTACAGACAATGCACTCTCAATGTGTTGCGCCTTCCTTGTAACATAAAAGTTTTCTGTTTTCTTGCATGCTTAAGTTCTTGATTTCTCAACTGTCAATAATTGCTACTGAGAAAAAGAGTCAGATAGAAGTAGTCTGTCGCGCTCCTCTGTGGGAGAGACTGACAGTGAAGGACAGGAGAAAACAAGCAGGCCAGATGTGAGATGTGGCTGTTGTACATCTGGATTTCTTACATTATTACGGTGTATGTAAAAGCCACTTTTATGAATTTTTAAACAGTGTTCTCTCATCAGTAGTGTACTCAAAGTTAAAGTTTATTGCTAAATACGAGGACAAACACAATATATCTGTTTTGTACATGCTTTTTAATAAAGAAAAATAAAACACGGCCAATCATTGCCATTATCTTATCCAACCATCACCAATCATTCAGTCATACTCATGCTAGACAAGGGTGGTGAAGGGTCTTGTCTATGGACACAATACTAGTTTGCACTAAAGCATTTGACATTCCCAGAGGCCTTCTTTCTTGATTTAAACCTTATTATCTTTTGACATCAAGCACAAACTGTGATATTCTAAAAGTATGTCCACAAATTGATCATTAGAATAAATTACTGACGACTCAAAAAACTCATGAGACTACTTGACTGGAGAGAATTCTTGTTTTGTCAAAGCAATTTATTAACATAATTTCCTTCCTGCTTGTGCTAAAGTGGCTCTTTTGTGAGACAAAGAATGTGATAGAAGCTGGAGTAAATAATTCACACGTTTGATAAGTCGTGGCAGCCTTGTCGTCTGTGCTAATAGACAGACAGAAGCAGCTGCTGTGGATGTACAGATGGACTGATATGTACATTCACCACCAGAGGAGCAGATGTTTCCAAATGATTGGACAAAATAACCATCTGAGGCTAAAAACTGTGAAATTTCAAAAAGCAGATCTTGTTGTAATAGCACAGATGGCTGTATTAATAGAATCACAGGGTGGCATTACATCATGGAAAAGACTCAGTACCATCTATCTACAGTATTTACTTTATGCTTCATACAGAAACTGCAACACTTGAGGTTTGTATAATCTTTTGTGATTTTTGTGCAATACTGTATAACAAATAGCTACAAATTATAGTCACACTACACCCACAGACATGAATGTTGCTATCTGAAGTCTTGGCAAATCCGTTATTTTAAGAATTTAATATTCTTAAAATTATCCTTTTTAAGAAGGATAATGACAAATACAGATACATGTTTCAGTCAGAACAGCAAACAAACAGTGAAAAGTGTTGTATAGTTCACCTGGCCTACTCACTGCTGTTTAGAATAAAGAATAATAATATCTATCTATCTATCTATCTATCTATCTATCTATCTATGGTTGTTAGAATTGCTAGAATTTGGCTACCTCTGCACTCAAAAGATGGCCGCCACCACTGCTACAGTAACAGAACACCCACTGTCTCTAGTCATTATTGAAAGTCAGTATCTTATACACAGTGACTCTGAATGTAAATGTAGTGGACACAAACACTTCTTATGCAGGTAAAGGTCATATGCTGGAGCAGACTGAGCAGGATCTGAATACCAGAGTCCAGGGGGCGACCTCAGTCCCACTGTGAGCTGGGCCACTCTGAAAGAACACTTTAATGTGTGGATAGGCATGCACTGATCATAAGAAGAACAAACCTTATTATGTAAGATTTATTAGCCTGCCAAACTAATGTTTGAATAGAATTTTTTTTTGGCATTGTACTGGAACAATTTCCATTAAAACACAATTAACCACAATTAAGTTTTTTAAAACATTTTATTCCAGTTCTGCAATTTTTTTGTAGCATCATGAATATAAATGACATCACACTAGTTGACTTGTACACTGGGGCAAAACTCCTCTAACATATATTTTATTTATATTTAACTTCAGAACAGATTGATTTTTTTGCTAAATATATAGCAAGCACAACATAAACATGTGCTTGAGAAAAATGGAATTGTATTGTTGTCCTAGTGTGATATATAGAACTCTGACCTATTTCAACATATTTATAGTTTTTTATTCACAAACTGGATCTTGATTGTTGTAAAAATTGCATTTCTATTTACAACAAATATGAATATGAAATGAATAAAGTTAACATTAGAAAATCAGAAAAACAGTCATATGCTCTTAATTAAATAGTGACCCGCTTGTTACATTACAAACAAGAAGCTAAACCCTATTTTGTCTTGTTTATAATCCTATATTTCTAATTATGTGCATTAAAAATAGAATGTACGCTTTGACTATGAGTGTTTGTAAATAGTGATATAATAACTGAATTTCACTTTCCTGAATACTGGAATTAAACAAATATTCAAGGCCAGTTTTAATCATGCTTTCAAAACTTGGTTGCTATAATAAAGTATACACATGATATTTAAAAGTCCAACATGAATGCTTTTGTGTTTTACAACACCGTGCTCTCATCTATGTCCTTTACAGATCACAGCTCCATTATTATGCATCCTTCTGTCAAAATATTTTAGCATTCACAACATGTGTCTGCTTTTGACATTGAGATACACCCTCTGGCTCACATCTGGCCACTGCTTAAAATATAGCAGTGCAGCGTCGACACCTCACACATATTTTAAAAGAGAAAAGAGCAGAGGTAACAGAGGAGAATGGATTTAGAATAGAGTTTAAAAGAATTTGAACAAGGGAGGAATCAAATACTGCAGATTACAGTATATGATGGAAGTTGTTAATATGCAATGTTTGGCTAAAAATAGTGGAATAATTAGGTATATGAGAGACTTAGGATGGGGTTCTCTCTCAGGTGGTCAACCCAGTCAATTTTGGACCCTCTTGCCACCTGTAGATGGAAATGTCTTGTTATGGCAATTTTATTGCATATTGTATTCAAAAGTTTAAGCAATAACCAAAGCCTGTTTTCTCCATGAGAGGATGTTGATTTAACTATTTAGATGTGATTTATTTTTGTGTATTTGTGCCTGTTGATACTTTAAATGTGTGTGTGTGTTTAATCTGGATCAAAATCATGCTGGGTCATTTCTGTTTTCATTTTTGTTGTCTTATTTAGCGTATACCATAGACTTGTGCTCTGGGGAGATGGGACTTGGGACGAGGATTGTAAAAAAAGTGTCAATACCCTTGTACCAATCAATACTAAAACTAGCATTGATACTCACTTGAACAAGTAAGTAGTGCATCTCCATCACCGAAACCTTTTCGTTTCAGCCAGTGCAGCAGAAAGAGCTAGACCCAGAGACCAGCTCTTTTACATACATATCATTACCATCTGAACCATTGGAAATCATCAAATAATACTTACTCTATTAAAAGCAAATGTGTCTGATAATGGACAATCCAGTCTTGATGTAACGGTTCATGAATCAAGTTAATCATAAATCAAACTAATACTCCATTGGAATACTATTTTCAATAATAACACCAAAAAGAAAAACATAAACAATAAAATACATAAATTAAAAGGTACAAATTGTATTATGATATATTTTTAATGTTGGTATTGAGTTTTTTTGAAAGTATCAAATCAAGTTTGAAATTTTAGCGACAACTCTACTTGGGACTGGAGGAGTGACCTGGCAGAACAGAAAAAGTGGACATCTGACTAAACAATTTTACATAGTTGTAAATAAATATTTGAATTTTGAGTTTTAACATGGATAGAAAAATCCACAACAGTCTTCAGAGAGAATGACAGATCAGAGACTGGCGTTGAGACAGCAGTGTTGTTGGGACAGGCCGGTATACAAGCACACAGCAGTTCATGTTTTACTCACTACTTAATAAATTCTGAGCCTTAACTCACCCCAAAGTGAAGCACTTTTCACAACTTTCAGAAACCAACCAGAGATCATCACTTTCCTCATCATGATCATGCTTAAATCTTTCTTTGTGTTCTGTTCAGCTCGGGACCGTCAGGTGTGTGACCCTCTGTGCTCTGATGCTGGCTGCTGGGGTCCTGGTCCGGATCAGTGCCTCACCTGTCGTTACTTCAGCCGGGGCAGGACCTGTGTGGACTCATGCCACCTCCATGAAGGGTTAGTCCATGTGTCCACACTGTCCCCTCTCTATCACCGCCTGCATGAATGGAAAATTATGAGGGAGATAATATTTGGGGGATGGATTAATATTATGCTGTTTTCAGCCAGTCCACTAAATCAAAAGTCTGGTAGGTTCAAGACTAGTGCAGTTCAGTTCTGTTGAATAACTGGTACCTCCTCCAAATGTTAGTGGGTTTATTTTTTTAAATCTCTTCTTGATTCTTTGGCTTTATATGGCTTATTGTTGGGAGCATTATTTTTGGTTTTAAAGGTACTTTTCTGGTCTGCCACCTGCATGTCTTACCCAGAATGTTTCTCAGTATGGCATTCAAGTTATTTTATCGAGATATTTATTGACCATTAGGCCAACTTAGTCAGATCTCCAGAGATGTGAATAAATGCATTTCTGCTTAGTTATGAATAATAAAAAGAATACGTAAGGATTAAACAACGAGGAGCCGTGCATTACACAGATATAATGGAGTGCATTATATCTGTGTAATGCACAGGCTCCGAGTTGTTTAATCCGCTTATACCATGGTCAAACGACGAAAAACTTTAATATAGACGTACAGTTCATTCACTGATCTCAAATTTTGCTCGGAAAATTGTATCTTTGGGTCTACTTTTATTGTGTCGGGGCTTAACAACATGGCAGCATAGCATGTTTACGTTCAAGCGCACAGCGCTGCTGTTGTCAAGCTGTTGCAGAGAGAGAGAGAGAGACGGAGGAGAGATCGCTCCTCCGTCTCTCTTTCTCTCTCTCTCTTTCTCTCTCTCCCTCTCTCTCAGTCACATGTGTTTATTTACCTCAGGATGGAGGAGTAGTTCGAGAAGTAGCGATCTCTTAGTTTTCAAAGCCTGCCCTGTTCAGGCGATGTATACCGACCATTTTGTGTCTCTGTGCTAAAATCCCAGTCCACACTCACAAAATGCGATGTCGGTCCTCTCATGTTGTTTAAAATATCCAATACACGAGTCTATCAAAAACTATTCGCGCAAGCTAACTTGTTCAGACGGTCAATCACGTCAACAAAAGTATCACTTCCTGTGTGTACTAAAATAAAGCCTCAACATAATCTGCTGAAAGCAAATTTTTATTATGAAAGAGTCAACAGCGACAGCGCTACAGAACTCTTTGCTCTTCCATCTCGGCCTGTCAAAAGTTCATTGGTTTTGCCCAGATGTTGCGCGTTGCGTGGAGACGTATTCAGCGCACTGATATGTAGGTCATTTAACCTGCCGAACTACGTGTGCATATATACGATTATAATGCACGCCAGTTAACATTTGAATTCTCACTGACCATGGTATAAATACTTTTAATGCAATACTATGGAATATTCTAGGTAAAGCAAAACATATCTTCAGACAAAGAAGGTAGCATTTCTGCCATCTTGATGTGATAACATTGGGTTTACTTTTATTGTGGTAAGCTTCTATCTGGACTTTTCAAAATTCCGAAACACTTCATGTAAAAGAATACCTCACCCACACTTACCATTCCTACAAAGTAATGGGTTCATAGACAAATGCATATGTAGGAGTAGGTTTATTGTGGTTTATTTACAGCTATCAATGTAGTGGATGTTATCCACATGTAAAATGTAAAGGTGTGGTTTTATGGGTGAGTTACTCTTAAGAAAAGCCATGTAACATGTGTACTTTCTTCCTGGGTTTTTCCTATTGTCTGTCATCTTGGTTGGTAATTTATACAGTTTTTTTTTCATTGATCCTTGGTGTGAAATTTTCAAAGAGTAGCTGGCAGTTTTTTTTACTCTCGATGCCCTGTTTGTTCCAACCAACCACATACACTGTACATGGACACTACAAGTCATTTTGCTCTTAAGAATGTCTGCACATAACAAAGACATGTGAGACATGCTGCATTCGGCTTAAGCTAATCTTATTGTGTACCATGTTTTGTAGTAAACACAACAAAGCCCTGAGCCAGAGACAACAGATGTACACAGCACCATAATGCAAATGCCTTTCTTTCCATTTTATTTTGCAGTAATGTGAAATCTCCTCCAAAACAGGCCCATTTCCTGCAGAAGCCTGAGTATTGGCACAGAGCTAATGCGTTTAGTGGCGTCTCACTGTGCAGTTTCTGTCATAATTACCAGCCTGCCGTTCTGCTGCTGTTTATCATTCAGCCGGGGTGCCTTTATTAATTGTATAGAGCATAGGGGACTCAGGCGGGTCATTCATGCTTTCTGCCTTCAACCGGAGAGACGCACTGCACCACTTTCAAGCAGAAAGCTTCAGAACAATTTACTTTTAGGTTTATTACTGTTAAAGCAAGATGATTGGTGCACAAAAGAAATGCATTAGCTCTTTATTGCTAACCTTTATTGGATAACTGCATGATTGTCACTACAGTCCTATGTGTGTTTGAGTTGGAACCAAGCAGAACAATTGAGAGGGTTGTTCTAGAAAGGCATCCGTGTAAACTTATATCACATGTTTTTGCATGACAGGAAACACATGGTTTGTCACGGCAAAGGCAAGAAGGAAAAAGCAAAAGGAACGAAGAAGAAAGTGTATGCATATCAGGTGTGGAAACGGAGAGGGCTGAGGCAAATTTAAATGTTTATGAAACACAATGTGTAGCTGGATCTCCCATCTTTGGATCGATCAACTTTAACCTGCATTTTTACAACCTGTGTTCACAGGCCATGACCTCTGGGAGTGTTCCTGATGCAAGCAGTGATTTCAAGTTCAGAATATTGACTCTTTTCAATGCACTGCTCCTGTTTGTGGGCTTGATAATAATAGAACTATAATATAGAGACTTCTCTATAGAGACACTTAAATATTTATTCCCTTGGCTCAACTTTTGGGGATTTGTTGCTGTCAGTTGATTCAAATGAAGTCTGTTTTCAATGAAAGTGTAAGATAATGTATATATTCGTGTTGTACAGAGAATAAAGAGAGGTTTTGTAAGATGTGTGTCAAAACACCTTGCAAAGCCAAGTTTGTATGAAAATACCACACTCTGACCAAACCAGGCTCTTTGGAAATGTTCAGGCAACAATCTGGAGCTAAAGGAGAAACGGGAGCAATGAGGATGTGGGCAGGAGGGCTAGGCGTGTCACTGCGTGTCACAGTCAATTCTTGCGCACGGGGCCACGCCCTGCCTACCTGTCCTCCAGCACTACCTGTCCTGCAGCACACCTGTTCTCCAGCTGCACCTGTTCTCCAGCACCACCTGTACTCCAGCTGCACCTGTCCTCCAGCACCACTTGTCCTCCAGCTGCACCTGTCCACCAACTGCACCTGTCCTCTTAGTATCACCTGTTCTCCAGCACCATCTGTCCTCCAGCACCACCTCTTCTCCAGCTACTGTTCTCCAGCAACACCTGTCCCATACTCACCACCTGTCCTCCAGCACCACCTGTCTTCTAGCACCACCTGACCACCAGCATTACCTGTTCATCCTCACCACCTGTCCTCCAGCACCACATTTCCACCAGCACCACCTGTCCTCTAGCACCATTTTCCCTCCAGCACCAACTTTCCACTAACACCACCTGTCCTTCTGCTTTCTTCCACCTCACTTCACCAGCCCCACCAACCTTTCTCCACAGTCTTCCTGTTTTATCTGTATATTGTGTAGACATATCTATATTTTTCTCTTCTAATAAAACGATTGCCTATGTATATTTTTTTTCCTGTCTGTATGGATCAACAGTGAGATCATGAAGTATTATTATTTCCAGCAGTGCTCATGTGGACACAGCCTTACCTTGGCCAAGGTTTTATGAAGGCCAGATGAAGAATAATTAATTACTCATTTGGTTGTGATCCCACGGGCCATGCTGCGTTTTTCTGTTGCTGAGATTAACCAGTATGTTTTCCCCTCGCTGACCAAGGAGAAGTCCCCCAAAGTCATTATCCTTGTCCAGCGTGACAAAGGCAGTGTGCCAAGCCAGTCGCATTGTGGTCAGATTTAATGAGTGTTGCTGGCCACTCTGGCGCTATTATAAGGGATTGGAGAAATTGAATAACAAGGCACTTAATTGAATTGATTTTAAAAGAGTGTGGCCCTCGCAGGTATGTCACCTCTCAACTGCTGTGTCACCGGTCTGAGTGATGGTATCTGTTAGCTAATTAACTCCAGTTCTCTTGGACCAGCTTGGCATGCTTCTCTATAAGTTTAGTGACCTTTCCTGTCCATTATAACATCCCTGTTTCTACCAAAAACTAATGGTTATTAGTTGGACCTATTATGTAAAATGTACTTTAATGAGCAGTAACAGTTATCTAGAGTTGTATTTGGATATATTCATTCGAATGATCGAATAATCTTGTTGAAATTTTATCTTGCAGCTGATACTTTTGTGTTTTCACCTACCATCTGTCTCTGCCAACTTGTTTGTATTTATTTGCAATTATTTAAAAAAAAAAAAAAAAAAAAAAAAAACATAGCCTGTACAGTTCAAAATTGCCATTGTCACTTTCCAACTATGTTGTAAATTATAGTTAAATTTAACAATGAAGAGGTGGAGCTCATCACCTCTGCAATTTTTAACAGGAGGTTATATTTCTGAATCATTTCAGATAATTTTTTCTATGAAACAAAATGTTAAGTACTGGTCTACATTTGTCATATTTCTTCCTAAATACATGGAAAAACACAACAGATCCCCTCCAAAGAACTCATATTACCAAAAACTGACTTTTCTGAGCTAACTTTTCAAAAACAGCATTCAAGTTATATCCATGCAAATTTTCAAATCTTCTAGAAATGTTGATTTCATGTTTTGTTATATTATAGGTTTAACTCTGCACTGTTTTATTTCCATAAATCATCATTAGACTCATGCTGATCATTTCTACCAGAAAATCTCTCATTACAACTGTGTGCCTGCATGAGCAAGTCAGGGACAAATTAGGTTTGTTCTTCCTCTTCTTCTACAGTAAAAGAGACTAGTCATGTTTTTCTTAACTTTTAGTTCGAACAACAACGGGATGTTTAAGGTTAATACTCTTAAACACAATATCTGTGCTTTGAAATAGAATAGTTGTGGTTTCATATTTTTTGCATGTCCTGTGTAATTCTTTTATGTGTTGGTGAAAAGGTGTATCATGCTTTTAACGGTCTAACAATGCATTTCTGTGTTCTTTCAATTTTCTTGCCTCTATAGTCAGTTTACTTTGACATGATTTTCTTTTTA
Organism: Mugilogobius chulae; assembly: GCA_038363315.1. Lineage (NCBI taxonomy): Eukaryota > Metazoa > Chordata > Actinopteri > Gobiiformes > Gobiidae > Mugilogobius > Mugilogobius chulae. The sequence continues at coordinate 43,530,794 of CM076396.1, read as the reverse complement.
CTTTTTAAGGTAAATTAAAAGGGACAGTTTGTTGTTGCGTGTTGACCATTTGCACCTACGTCACATGATCACGTGAGTGCACCATAACTGAGGGCAAAAGTGCATGAAAACAGCATTATATGAGCGCAAAACGGACAAATTCTCACAGATTTTCCAATTTTTTGTAAAGAAAGCAATGGCAGTACAGTTGTCCGTGGAAGTTAGATATCTTCAGGCATGCACAAACAAGGTATTTGGAAAAGTTAATGATTGCCAGCCGATCTATGCCTTCTTCCTCTTGCTACATTTGGCAATTTAATCACCATTATGTGTTTTTTTCACATTAGCATTGACTTTCCTTATGTATTATGTGTTCACTGTGAATTCATGAGAACAAAGAGAGATTCCAGTTTTTTTGTTGCTGCTCACATTGGCATCTTCTGTCTTCATCAAAAGGTATTAGAAAAAAAGCTACATTAGGCTTAAAACCTCACTTGTTGAAAATGTTCAGAGTGTTCATAGTTTTATCGGACAGCACTTGCCCTACATTATGGAGAAGTGCGCATTCCCTCAAAGAGCATGGTGACATATGCAAAGGGTCAATACTAAAAGAATAAAGATGGGCTATGTCTGTGATTCTAAAATGAAAATTGTAATTACTTTATCAAACAATGAATAATCTGGTTATTTAATACACGCAAGTAACTTCATAAGGAGAAAAAAAAGCATGAATTACTTTAACATCATATCTCTGCCTTTGTTTTGGTTTTATCTGCTGTTTGGGGTTACTCTCTCCACCTATTTCATGCTAATTCTATTAAGGGGCTTTTTAAATCTTCTAACTCTCTCTCAACTTGGTAGCAGGCGTTAAGCATGGAGTTATTTCAATTGGCTTTTTCCCCTTTATCTGCTCTATCTTGTGTTTGTGCGAGATGTGTTTAATGATTCCTATCTTTGCTGATGTTTCCCAGGGAGATTCGAGAGTACGCTAACGGCTCAGTGTGTGTGGAGTGCGACGCCCAGTGTGAGCGAGCTGACGATGACACTTTGACCTGCAATGGACCGGTAAGCTATGAATTAAGCAAAACGGTTCTGGCTTAATGAGAATTTCAGTGTCTTTTGCTTTTATTTTTGTTATTATATCAAGAATACACTTAGTACCATCACTGTCTTGCAAAATGTGTTGTAGTTAAAATACAGGTCTGTCAACACAAGATAAGTGGTGTAAATGTCCAGTGAGGCTTTTGATTATCAATGGAGAGTTGTTCCTGTTTTTACACAGTTTGGTTCTTTTGGTGATGTTTATAATTGTATTTTCACCAACAAAAATGACATAAGGAGAGGCCAAATTACTGTTATGATTTGGACAAATAATATTGACTGATAGCGTTTGTTAAATGATTGATTATGCGCAAAGGTTTTTGTGTCAGTTGAGTGTAAATTGCATTTTTACAAGAATGGAACCTGTTGACTACACAAGTGCATGGATTTCACTTTAGAACTTTGCTTTACTTCCTGTATTTTTCAACTGCAACTTGACTATTGCCCCTGGTTCCGGAAGAAATTTGCCCCATTCTACAATGCTGTAGGCGTTTAAAAAAAAAGTTTAAAGACATATCGCGAGCTAGCCAGCTATGTGCTAACTCAGGACAAAGTGCAGATGTTTTAAAAAGCTTAAGAAACAGATTTTTTTTTTAAAAATCTAGGTCCTATGCTGCTGACTAACCACATAGCTGATTAGCCCCAAGGACGTTTTTAAACTTTTAATATATATTTTTTTGGAAATCCCTATGAAGATTTAGCATCGGAGCCCATGTTTGTTGAGCCAGGAAATGAGCGGTCACTGCTGAGCTTCATTCAGTCAATCCGGCACTTTGAAAATGTATCACACTGCATGGACTTGCCTCTCCACAGAGCTACTTAGTTATAATTTTCAGGACATACTATGAAACTTTCAAAAACCATTCAATCTTAACAGAAACTGCACCACAAATATTACATAGCACACCTTTAAAAAGCCTTGTCATAGAACATGAGTCAAATAGAATTAAATAAAAAAATGATAATAAAAAATTAATCTGTGTTCTTGTTTATTTGAAAAGCAAATGTAACCCATAACACAATTCTTAGTCTCTCTGTTCAGTTTTGACCCATTTGACGACTATAGAGGTCAATGCTGACATTCTAAGGACCTAAAGCTCCTGTTTGTCCAACATTAATCAAGCCACGCTCCAGTGAAGTTTTAGCCTGTGGTCGACTATGATGAGAAGCATTATTCAAAGTTGAAACGTGGCGCTCGGCCCTGATATTGATTATACCTCTTTCAGAACTGGAGGTTAAACTGACTGATAGATGTCTGTGGATTCATTTGTACTTTTTGTTCTGTTCAAAGTGGTGGTGCTGCTCTGTTTTACACAAAAGAAAAAGATGATTTGTGCTCTGACCTCTTGTAGACGTTCAGAATCACAAAAAAGCTCGACCTTTCTTTTAAAATTCTGCCGAGGGAAAGTAATGTGCAAACCTAATCCACACTATTATTGAAATTCTTAGCCTTTGCCAAACATTTACATATTTTTAGTTCTATTTACTTCTACATTCCACACAAATATGATAACAAAGCAAATGTCAAATAACATCATCATATTGGTATGCCCAAGTGTACAAAAATGCATACCCAGAAGCTAATTTGAGTAATTGTATTCAGAAAGGGGTGGGTAATATGTTGAATTTTAGTTTTCTGTGAATGTTGTCTTGAAAACATTAATATTACAGTAACATTTATGCAAAATTGCTTAACCAATAATAAAATGACTATGATAATTGTGGTTTTTCTGTTCATTTTGATTCATTTACCGACGTTTCATATTTGACTGATGTTTTTTTCACACATTTTAGTACTTTTTGTTGAAGTGATTGATATCAACTGAATATTGTTATCAAGACCCTGAAGGTTACCTGGGTTAGAGTTGATTTTACATTTGGGTTATTGATAAAGGCCTGGTTATTTTCTTAATATCACAACAAAACATCAAACTATCTGGTTATATCATTTACATAAATAGTCTATGCCAATATATTTTATTTGTACACACAGTAGTAAAATGGAATTGAAAGTAAATATAGCAATGCAGTACTCACATTGTGAAGGTAATGGAGTGTTTCCCAACCTGTTTTGTCCCGAGTATCCCCCTAAGCTTAGTTTTGCATGCCGATTACACCAGAACTCTGGATTTATAGTGAAATTAGTGGTTTCCGGGTGAGATATTGTCAATTTTCCTATTTCATCATTCATTTTCTTGTTTTAATCAGTGTTATGCTCCAAAATCTTTTCAAATCACCAAAATTGATTCCGAATTGACCACAAATGGATTTTTTAGTTCCAGATAACATGGAATTCTCCTCCTTTCAAAGCCTGAAGCCTTTCCAAGTACCCCTTGTAAGTGCTTGCCTACCCTCAGAGTACTTATACACTTGGTTGAGAAACACTGTGTTATAAAATACTTATGAATACTTGTATACAGCATTATATTACAAAATTTCAAATTATTATTGATCTTAGGGCTGTGATATTGGTGCCAAAATGTATTGCATAAACAGTAAGTAGATTCATTCACTTCTCCTTACTCATTTGGTTCTCTGGTTTACGATTTATTTGACCTTTTACCCTCTGCACTCATAACTTATCCTTTTGAAACACTATTGGAATGCATTTGAAAGCCATCTCCTTTGGTACAGTCAGTGTGCGTTCATGTCCAGGGTAACCTTTGCGGACTTGTAGTAAACGTCATGCGACCATCACAGAAACACAAATGGATTATCACAATCGAGTTATTGCCCCAGAGCCCATAGCAATTACATTACAGCTTACACAGTGAGATTTGATAGGCCCAGTGCGCTATGAGGACACCCAGCTCACTAATAATACAATAGCAACAATGAATAACAAGTGTGGAATGACTGTACAGTATGTTCTAATGCAACCCCATACGCTGCTGGTCTGCAATTTCAACAATCAGTGACAAAACTACCTCCCATGGCGATTACGTATGAATTTGGCACGCTTTGTTCAAACTGGAATTCATGTCTTTTGGATGTCCATTTGTTGAAAGTTTGGATTTGCAAAGTAGGAGTTTTACAAAAGGGATGAAAAGATGCAAATATATCAACACGCTAACATACAAAGATCCAGTACCATGCCGCGGTAACCAATTTAAATTTACAGCAGGGGTCTTTGCTCGAGACATGACGCCTTCGCTGTCTTATAATTTGGTCGTTGCAAGACCGGCCGACACAAATGCTGCTTGTTCGCGTTGACACAGGATTTAGTCTTGTGATGGGGTGGGATTATTGGTTGCACACACACAGCAGTAAAGGGTGCGGAGACTCTCGTAAAACCAAAGTGCCAGGCTCAACAGAGCAGCTCGTAACAGCAGTGAGAATTTCAATTTGCATAATTATACCGAGGTGAATGCATCATCTCATAGTATAGCCAAAAAACAGGAGAAGTGATGGATAGTTCTTGGTCTAAATGTGTTTTTGTGTATTTTTTATGTAGGCCTACTAATCTAGAGACAGTAAATGTATGGTTGTAATAGTAGCCTAGGATACATTAGGAGTATTGGTTAATAATTTACACTTAAATTGTGGGATTTCTTATTATTCTGTATTTTGTTTTGGAATTGGAACATTACAATTTTACAAAAGTTGTTTTTTGGCAATAGTACAACAGTTATTGTTGAAGATGCTATATCGGAACAAAACTCATATTCATTTATTTTTTAAATTCAGTTTAAACACCACATATCCACATGTTTTGTGCTGTTATCTAATGTTTTCTATCATTCACCATATGCAGAGTTTTGAAGCGACTTTGACTACTTTCAGAAACCAAATCAAATTGAACTATGCCGTTATGCTAACAAGAGCTAGCTTGATGCTAAGAATGATGATAAGCACATTCCTGGTTATTAGATGAGATGCTTCCAGCTAATTTTCACCCAAATAGATACTTTTTGTTAAAGTCTTGTACAGAACCTTTAATGTGGTTAAAGTTTTGACTTTGTGACTATTAATGCAAGTTCTATACTGTATTAAAAAGGCAAATCTTTACTGATGTCCCTGTTAAGTAGTAAATTATGATTTGCTATTTATTGTACTATTTCAATGACTTTATCAATTGATTCACGGTGCATTGTTATAGAACTGTTGCACGCTCGGCTGTGAATTTCTTTGCAACCTGATAAATTAGGGTGCACGTAGTCAGTGGTTAGAGCTCTGGCTTCCAATAAGGAGGTCGTGGGTTCGATCCCGGTCGACCATATCACATCTCAGATCTCTTGGGTGGAGTTTGCATGTTCTCCCGTGTCACGTGGGCTTCTCCGGTACTCCGGTTCCTCCACTCAAAAACATGCATGTTAGGTTAATGGGCATCATGTAATTCCTAGTGAATGAATGAGAGAGTGAATGTTTGATCTATCTGACCTGCGACGGTGGCACTGTCCAATGCTCCGCCTAAGGCCCACAGTCATGGATAGCTCAGTCACCCGCGACCTAACGGATTAACGCAGAAAATGAATGAATGAATGAATGAATAAATTACACAATATATTCATCATATAAGTAGTTTTATGCATCAATTGCAATGTGTTACAGTTGTATAGGTAAATAGTATCCTTTGTGTGGCCATTCAGTAATAATGTGTACAGGAATGTGTTTGTCAATGAGCATCCTGTTAGCATAGCTCCTCCCTTCTCCTTCTCTTCTCCTCTCTTCCTCTCTCTTCTCTCTCTCTCTTATATTAGCTCCATAAATCCTGTTCTGGGCGAATTGTTGTGGTCATTGTGTGTGCTGTGAGCTATGGTTATTATGGGTTCCTCCGCTCGTGTTGCTTTATGCGTCTCGTCTGCCTGCGCTCCTCATCTCTTACTCTCTATCTCACTGTCTCTCTCTCTCAGCTCTCTCACTCTATCTGGCCCTGCACAGTTCTGTAATCCTCCATTCTCTCTGTCCTCTATGTCTCATGTTCTCCTAAATTAACCCATTGCCCTGTTCACTTTGCATATGTGTTAATATTGTTGACCATCGCTTGCTCCAAATCTTACAAATTCTAAAATGAAACTGTAATTTATGGCTTGCTTTGGAATTTTTTCTGCTGGTAAATTAAAATCATAACAATCTGCCTTTTCAATTTTAGTTTCGTCTAGACTTGTTTTTTCTTCAGAAACAGCAGAGCTACTTTGTGACCATGATAACATAATGGGTAGTTTTATCAAAAATATTAGTCGGTAAGGGCAGTGTTTAAATGATACAAAAGCACAAGTCACGTTAGAAATAGTGGCTGTTTTTGAATACCTTAGCATTTCTGATGGAGGATGTGGTGGTTGTATCTATGGAGATGATAGTTGGCAACAGAGGCCACATCCACTAACGAAACCTCTGTGGGGGAAAGTTAACATTGAGACTGAATCAGAACAACAGCTTTATCACTCACTGAATGTTGTACATAGTTTGAAATATGTTGTGTCAAATGTAGATACGAAGACATGGAGAGGAATAAAATGATCCAATGATTTAACTATGTAAATATATCCAACAATGCAAACTAAATGCTAACGTGATGCTACCACCGCCCGGCGTGTTTTAATGTTTTGGTTTTTTTTTAACTTTCTGTTTACTTTTCTGACCTAATGCTATATTAACAGCTTCCAATTACATGTTGACTCGACTTGAATTAGTTGTGCTAAAAATACACTTTATTTACACTTAGTTTAACTTCCAATGCCTTAGCATAGTATTTCCAAGACAACTTTCCCCCTCAGCAGACCAGACTCCCAAATATGGCGCAAAACAGACTGTATCTATTGCTTTACCTGGAATTTTCTACAGTCTGGCATTTACTGTATTTCTTCTCATTTAATCAAACAGATTCGAATATCAATAATTTGTCAAATGTCGATTACAGTATGGAGGCTTGTTATTTTTCTATAGAAATGAAATTCCTTTAGCAGTGTTATTCCACGCAACTTACACCTGTTCTCAGCACATGACGATGCCATGAAAACTAAACCTATATTTTGTCTGATTATGTCTTTCTTTAGGGCCCAGAGCATTGTATCAAGTGCCTTCACTTCAAAGATGGACCAAACTGTGTTGAGAAATGTCCGGACGGGCTGCAGGGCGCCAACAGCTTTATCTTTAAATACGCCGAGGCCAACAATGAGTGTCACCCCTGCCACGCCAACTGCACCCAGGGGTAAGAGCTCCGAGGGCAATCTTCAAAACATGGGAGCAATATTAAGCTGGATTCAATGTCTATTTGAACATACAGTATATCCAGTGGTGGAAGGTTACTTGAGTAAAAATGGCATGTGTACTGAAGAATATTTTACAGTGAATACTTTTGCCTCACTATGTACATCTGAGAGCAGATACAGTATCTGTACTGTTAATTCGTTAGATTTTTTTTAAAGATCTTAAAAGTAAGATGTACTTTTCTGTAGGTTAAAGTTGGGGTAGTTAACTTTTGTTTTTGTAAAAAGGTTTTATTCCGAAATGGCAAACAGAATTAACACATCTTGATGTTAACAATGTGTCAAAGGATTTCTGAAAATAGTCATGCTGAAATCTTGCTTAAATATTATGACTTAAAGATTACATTTTGCAAAAAAACAAAAAAACTAAAATATTTATTTATTTATTTATTTATTTATTTATTTATTTATTTATTTATTTATTTATTTATTTATTTATTTATTTATTTACAAAGATCACTATATATAATCACAGTTTTCAAATCCTCTGTGAAATACTTTTACTTTTTGCTTTTTACATTTTTCGGTATGTTAACTGAAGTAATGTCTCTGAGTACGTATATACCACACATTAAAGTAGACTTATAATTATAATAGTAGTCTGAAAATATAACTAATACAAGAACCAAGGAATGTTTTACCACAATTGTACTCCTAGTATCTGTAGTATTGCAGCAGCAACATTGATTTCATGGACACAACTTGCAAACTATGCTGCATTCTGATTAGCATCATCTATGCCTTATTACTGTAGTGCAGTCAATTACCTTAGATTACTAAATCTGCTTTTTGCCAGTCGATTCTATTCCAGCACCACCTGTTTCAGAGTAGACCGAGATGGGTTTTGTGGCGCATTATGCTTTCTCATTTTCTAGTAATACGCAATTTCTGTACTCAATCAATTTTGTTCCTAAAATGAAATCCTTAGATATCATATTTTCTATCAGAGTCTTCCATTTGTAATGTGAGAGCATCTTGTTTGATCTAGGATAGAATTTAGAACTGCAAAGTCTGTGTGAATTTAATACATGATGCCCACATCCACAAATTAAAATAACTGATAACTTACTTTTTTCTGGTGCTGCTTTGTTATAAATCCCACAACAATAATATTGACCAATAAATGTGTTATTTCCTCTGCATACACAACTAAGCGATGCATAGGTGAACAAAAATGCTCACTGCAAACTGTGAAGCAGACTTGTGAAACCAAACAGATTTTTAACAGCTAGACTCGTGGATGAGCCGGCGAAGTTTAAATTCTCTTCTTAGTCTGTATTTGCCCACAGGCGTCACATAAACACATGGCTTTGTTGATGCTGTCTGCGTTTCCTGTCTAAATATAGAGATAAAAAGAGAAACCCTAAACACTATACTGAGCAGCCAGTGCATACTTACTCAGGCGTATGCAATCTGTATCAGTCCAAACCGAAATTCAAGTCGCAGTTCGTTTGATTATTTCTGGTGTGAACAGCAGAACTGTGAATACTGGAGGATTCTGAGGGAATAATAAATGTAATAAAATAAAATAAAAACTTATTTAATCATGAATTTCGTTTTAACGGCAATTTTATGAAGGCTGAATACTCAGTGTGTTTGTTTGTTTTTTAAATCTTAGATCCACAGAGACACACCAGATACTTTATTTTGTCTGACAAGGACATCCTCCATATTGAACAAGCAGTCATAAGTTCATTCCAGAGTTTGAGCTCTTCTTTCACCTCTTGTCTTTGCAGGTGCATTGGACCGAGACTCCAGGATTGCATTGGCTGGATGGACAGGTACTAAATAATTAGTTGTAGTTCCCTTTGCGCCGACCTGTACCTTTACATCACACACACACACATAATAACATCACAGTAAGCAAAGTCTCTGATTAATGACTGGCTCTGAGGCTAAAGTTTCAGTGCATGTGTGTGTGTGATCTGCCTGACGTTTGATAAATTGATAGCACTTTAGCTTTTGTTCCAAAGCTGAGAGGGAGCAAATGGAACAAACTAGCTCTAAGTGTTCACAGCAAATAGATTCACGGATTTCAAACAAGAAGCAGCCAGGTGGGATCAGGTGGCCTAGAGAAGCGTTTGCATTGCTCAACATTTTCATTTGAGCTGAAAGTCAACAATTAGAGGTAGTACAATCAGCTTCACAGAAATTTCTCCTCAAAGCACAATTATTACCGATGAGTAAATGTCGTACATGTGTCCCATCAGCCATTAAACAGCATTTTTATTTGTTTATTTATTTTTTATTTAATTAAAAGCCTAATCAGGATATTGGCTGAGTTGATAGATTTAAGTGGGTAGAGAGTTCTGCCGTTTTGAACTGAAAGTCTATGGCCTTATTTAATATTTTTAGATTTAAATTGTGCTTTACAATTAACAAAATGTAAATTACTGAACTATGTGACAGTTTATCACAGATAATTAGAAAAAAACACAAGAAAAAATATACATTATCGGATCAGAAAAAGCATCAATATTAGTTGAGCACAAGAAATATACCTAATAATAAAAATAATAATAATTGTATAGCACTTTTCATAATTTAGCAACCCAAAGTGCTTCACAACAAAAAAAAAAAAAAAAAAAAAAAAAAAAAAAAAAAAAAAAAAAAAAAAAAAAAAAAAAAAAAAAAAAAAAAAAAAAAAAAAAGCTGGACGTTCAAAACAGAAAAAATAAAAAAAAAAAAAAAAAAAAAAAAAAAAGGAAATAACATTACCATAATACAAAAATATTAAATCAACAAATAAAAACAATTAAGAGAATAAAAAAAACATCTAAAAAAATTAAAATTAAAAACATTTCAAATAACCTAGACCAACTGTTTCTAGGAGGAACAATGCTCATCCTTGTGTAACCGCTTTTAGCTAACCTGTTTGAGTAGAAGTAAAAGCAGGTCTCTCAGTTGCCCTGTGAATAGCTCTTATCAGCAGACGGATAACTGCGTCTGTGTTATAACAGGCAGTACACCCAGAAGCCCTGTATCTCCTCCATCTCTCACCTGTTGGCACGGCTGACTCCAAGAGTGACAAATCGCAGCTTATCACAAATACGTAATTACACTAAACCTTCAAAGGGCATCTTTTGCTGGCATTAACCCCCATTATTCCAGGCAGAAGATAACATCAGTTAATCTTACTCACTGATGAAATATGCTGGTTGTTAAAGTAAAAAAACACAAAAGTCATATTTTGTTGACAAAAGCAAATAACAAACATAACTCAAACACAGTGTTCACAATCACTGGCATATAGTTTAAATATAGTTCAATTGAGAGAAAACTGAAAAACATATTTCAAACGTATGCATATATTTTGTAATTCTAATTAACAATGTTTGTACATACCAATGCAAAGTGCTATCAGTTATCCATTGTGTGATTATTACTTATTTTACTTTTTTTTTACATAGCAAAAACAAATTGTCAGCATGTTCAAAGTTAGTTATAGGTTTGCTATAGTTGTGAATATTAAAGTATTTGTTTATGTCTGGTATAATAATTACCTCAAATCTCTAATGTTCTTTTTCCTTTTTCTTTTGTTAAAGCAACTTTCCAGAGATGTAAAGACAACTAAGATAAAAAAAAAAATAAAAAACATGGGGCGTCTGAGGAGGTGAGTGGGGGGGGAACATGGCTTTGGAACATTCTCAAAAATATGTTTTTGGCATTTTGTAAAAAAAAAAAAAAAAAAAAAACATATACAAAAAAACAAAAACAGCTTTTCCATGGCCGTTCAATTGAAATAATTGTTTATTTTGTGGCCATGCAAGCTAGTAAAGTAAAGACATAAATTGGTATTACTGTTTCAAAACAAAAATGTCTCTAATAGAAAAAACAAACAAACATGCTTTTATATTATTTATTATTTTGTAACAAAGTTACATGGTTGGCCTTTACATGTAGTTGAGTTTAATGCTTTTATCTTTATATGTCTCTTGTAAGATATTATAGCATTCTTTTAGCACAGGATTTCTAAACCTTTTTGATTTGAGGTATTGTATTTTTCTGATTGTTGGCCCTCATGGAGGTGCTCGTAGCTGGACTGGACCCTGGCCTTATGGGTAACAATCACTGTTTTAGTTTGATACTTTGGCCACACTGACATGGTACATCGTCTAATGAAAGAATACATTTAAATTGACTGCTGCTAGTCTCAGAGAAATAAACATGGTGTGTAGTGTGCTAATATTTTACTCGGCCTCTCCTCAAGTCAGCCTCTTCACACTGATTAAGACAGCGACCCAGTGTACCTTCACCAAATTAGACTCTTTTCAGAACATCGAAATAGACAATTTCTCCCGTCTTTTTCTGCTGTAGCTGTACGGTGCGGCATATCAGTTATTATTGAGAGCCCTGATTTCGAATGACAGCGTCTGCACGGCACTTAGAATTCACTTTGATGGTTATTTCCATGTTTTTGATCTAGTCCTCAGTTTTAATGAGAAGCCATGGAGAATATTTGTAGCACTGAGAAGATAGTAAGAAAACACTGAAGAAAGGTGATGAGGTGTGTTACTATGGCCTACATCTGCATCGAGGAGATACACCAGCAACCCATTTCAAAGTGAAGATTCATTTACATTTTTTCCTAAGTTAAAAAAGGGCTATCTCTTCGTTCATTTCTTTGATAGATATAAAGCAGGCATATGAACACACTGAGACTGAGATTGTCAGCTTGTCCAGAGTGCAGTCCACTGACGGTCTGCATTTACTAGTATAAGACCAGTCCATTCTCTCAAATAAGAATAAATAGGACAGCATATTAATAAAAAATTATTTTCCTCTTTAAACCGGTGTTCCGTAGAGCATTAGTTCTCAAACTTTTGGTATTACTTCTCTGCAGTTCTTGTGTTTGTTTAATTTATAGCCAATTTTTTTCAACCTTATGTCACCTTTGGGTTAGTTCTTCTTTACTCAAGGCATGCTGCAGTTCTTTTTCAAACCTGTTTTAGATTTGGTGGTACTCGGACAGATAAATATGCTTTAAGGTGGTACGTGTTGTGAAAAGTTTGACAATCACTGCCTACACTATTGATTTTAGCATTGTATCTTTTGCAAACTATCACTGTCCTCAATGAATACTCTGGATTTTTTGTCTTTTTCATAAACTAAATGTACTATACCTACTTGGTCACACCTCTCCCCTTTCTCTCTCCCTCGTTCTCGTCGATCCTTTGTGCAGAACGCCTCTGATCGCAGCAGGGGTGATAGGAGGCCTCTTCATGGTGGTCATCTTGGTGCTGACCGTGGCTGTTTCATGCGCCGCAAGAACATCAAGAAGAAGAGAGCACTGAGACGCTTTCTGGAGACAGAGGTGAGATGATATATGCAAACATACAGTATAAAGATTATACGACTACAGTGACAAAACAGTCCCTTGAAAGTCATGCCATCCCACTACCCAAACAAGTATACAAAGTAAACAAAGATTGATAATAACTCTGTAAATCAATAGTTGTCCTTATATATTTGTTAATGTGTGGATCAATCCAAATTTAGAATGGGATTCAGGGTTTTATCTTTAACTTTGGCAAACTGTTTTCTTACCGAGTTTGGTCAGATTAATTTATCCATATATCTTTTTTTAACTGCAATCCACCCATTTAAAGCCAATGAACTTAGTCATTTATTTATATTTATAAATAATTTGTGAGAGAAAACAAAGCCCCACAGTTTTACTCAGTGATACACTACACAACATTTGTTTATTTGCACAAAACATGTTGCATAAGTAATAGGTTGTGTGCATGTTGTAGACTGTGATGATGAAGGTCAGATTGTGAGCAAGAGCTGATTTAGAACATTGTACTTTGACACGAAAATTTGAAATTCAAAAATGTTTCATCAGATAAATTCTATTGGTGATTACATACATTTACGTTTCAGTTACAACAACAAAAAAAATACATTTAAGAGTATCTACATAGCTATTATCTTATGTCATATTTGCTGGACAAAAAACAATGATAATCCCATCAAAACAAATGTTTAGTTAAATCTTAAATATAATCATGTATTTTATGTGGTTTAATCTTATGCACGTTAATAGCCTATAGAATGTTACGACATCATGTGAACACAATCCATTGCTATTCGGACCATCCTGCTCTGTTATTCTAACTTGACACAGCAAAAGTGAAATAACTTCATAGGCTTGTACATCTACTTTCTCAAACTTCTTTAATCCTGAGGTGTTTCCATAGAGAAAGCCCTTCTGTGGGTAAATGGTGCAGCTCTGTAGCATTATCTGAAGACCAAGTACTTCTCCTCTGTTCTAAAAGCAGCCGAGTGTACCATCTCCTGCACTTATGCCGGGTTTGAACAGGGCCCCAAGTGTCGCTGAATTGCGCCTGATGCTTGGTGCTGTAATGACAAACTGCTGGAGCACCGATGTGGCATATTATTACACTGCTCTCATGTGCCACACCAGGCTGTTTCTCAATTACCCATATTACTTAACAAGAACTCTTATCCCGTTGTTTCTTCTTTCAGACACCGCGCGATTAAATCATATCAGTGACACACAATGGCGGCGATAGTAAAGCTATTAAAATGTTTGAGAGGGGTGTAAAATAATGCAGCTGTTCTACTGTAACATAAGCTTACATCAGTGTGACGGTTTAATCTCATCTTTTGAATTAAATTAGTTTTTTGTTCTGTGTATTTAGACCATGTTTTTTGTTATTAAGTCAAATTCCAATATATCGTTAAACAAAGATACAACCTAAATGCCTTCTGCTTAGCATGATCTTATGAAATAGCTAGATTGAGGGTTAATCTTGACGGAATTTTGCCATTAATTATTTAGAACATTAAATTACCACTGGAACAAGTTAATCAAGCTATAACTGTTTTTTCTCATCATTGGTTTACTCAAAAGTGTGTTTTATTGACTTAGGAATGCTTTAATAATCCTGTTTTGTTCTTCAACTGAAGCCAAAGTACTCCAAAAAGTATTGGATTCACCTACCACTTACCCTGCCTGCTTCCAGAGGCAAAACGCATCCACTAAAGAAACTTAAACTCCAGGATAAACACAAAAGATTCAAAAATCTTTTAAAACCTAACATCCGAATTTTTCGGCAGAAAATGTACAGTTCCATTTCTATTACTAAACTGTTTTCAACTAATGTGGTTTTCTGTGAACAAAATATAAAACAAATCACTTACATACTGTAGGTAATATTTAAATATTAAGTACACATAAGTGCATATTATCCAAAGTGTATTTTTTTCTAGTAATGTAAGTTATTTTTGCTGTTCAATTCATATTTCTGCAAGTAACCAGGTTCTCCACAGTGCATCCATCTAAGCCTCTAGTTGTGCAGAAAAAAGATAAACCAATCACTTATCCCAGCAGTCAAACTGAGCTCATTCCCTGATTTCAGCACTAGCTCATGTGGACAGCTCCTGTGTGTCTTCAGCACCACTGCAGCTGGAAAGCTCCTCACACACACAGTCTCTACAGTAGATCATGTACACTGCTCTCCACTCTACAGCTGCATTCTAATGTAATGTGCCTCTGTGTTGTTTGTGTGTGGAGCCTCCCGCCCTCCTTGTGTCTCGCCTGCGGACACTGATTTGTTGTTCCATTTAAATGAAGAATGGCTATTGTTCTTAATCAAATGGTAACTATGAGCCGGAGGGACACTGCGGGCTGTGTTTTTCCTTACACATGTCTCTCGCTTTTTCCTGCTTTCTATTGTTTCCAATTACTCCTCCTCTCTGAGGTCCTTACATCTTGTAGTGTACTTAACTGAGCACAACAAGTAAATAAGCTGAATGTAGTATACATTTTGCAGCACATACAGCTTGTATTTTTTCACAGTAATATTTAAAGGTACAAATTAAAACATTACCTCATAAATTAAAGATCTTGACTTGGAGTGACAACAAAATTAAATTATTATGTCAATTACAATATGCTCTTGGTTAGGGCTTGGTTTGTTTTCTGTTGGTGGATTTCATATTAAATCTATACTAATGTTTAGAAGTAAATAAGTGTTATTTCTTTAGCAATTGCCAGCCTTTATTTTATTTATGTATTATTTTTTATCAAACTTGTCCTTCTTTTGTTACAGTTATCCATAACATGATCTTAGTAGACCTTGTGTGCTAGATTCAATTCTAGAAAAATAGTTTCATTGAACCATTTCATAGTGACCTTGAAAAGCTTGAATAATATGACCAAGGACTGAGGAACAGAAATCACTTTGCAACTATATGTATCCATTGTTGTCATGGTATGACTGATTCACCAAATATACTGTACTGTCACCAAGCATGAATGACTTTAGCAAGAAATAAAAATATTAGTATTATAAAATATGCTGTGTTTATATGCAGTACTGCAACTGTATGCTATGCTTTATCTACAAAATCGCTATACTGGACGTAGCTGAAACTCCTTAGATTGACTACAAGGTTATGCTGGGTTGTTTATTTTAAAAAGTCATGTTAGCTATCATTGTTTTGTAGTGACTTTGATATATTTTTGATTGTTTTTCCTCAGCTAGTGGAGCCCTTAACCCCCAGTGGCACTGCACCTAACCAGGCCCAACTGCGCATCTTGAAGGAGACTGAGCTAAAACGGGTCAAGATCCTTGGCTCTGGAGCATTTGGGACAGTTTACAGGGTAACAATCACTTTTGCATTTCATTTTTGTCTGAATGAAGAAACTAACTTAGTGAATGAAATGAAGTACATTTCCTTTAAGTCACAGAGGAAGATCTGGGGAATGGTGGGGTATATTAACGGCAGGAAATGGAGCTGGTGTCCGTAGGCAGGGGATGAATGGAATAAGTAATGGTGCACACAGTGAAGCCGCGAGGGATCTGAGGTCACCACCAGTGTCATGCCAAGGAGGTGGAGAGATGTCCGCTAAGGAACGCCAATATGAAGTTTGACTGATGTACCTTCTTCACTTAATGTCATCTGGACACGTCATCTGCTCCTACTCGCAGCTCTCTTTGTAGTATATCCAACAGCTCTCACATATGGGTCAAAGCTGTACATCATTTGGCTACTATATATGCCCAGGGCGGGAGACTCCCTTTTAGTCTTTGAATTTACTTGGTATGAGTTCAGAATAGAAGTTTAGCCCATGAGGTTTTGTTTGTGTGAACAAACAAAGTATGTGCAATTAAAAATGCATATACTATCATGCACTGGATATTAAACCTGGAGTTGGAGGAAGGAATCCAGATGGTTGTAGTTATTATATAATATTTAGTTTTTTATGTAATTGGACCACTTCATGCTTCTGCAAGGCTAATTTCAGTTTGCCTCAACTTCTGGATTGGCTTGTTCGTTCATTATTTCTTATAGAGAATTAATCAAGATGTGTAAAGATAATTAAATATTGAACTGACACAAAGCGGACAATAGGTTAAAGCTAGATAATATTTGCCTTCAGATATGAGCTAAATAGCCTCAAGTGTGGCTAACTTAACTTGAATTGAATGGAAATAATATTGTTAGTTTTACAATACCAACTGGCATTGAATTCACTTTTTTATAAAAATGTCTTCTTCATTTAAATTACATCACATTTGTAATGTACCTCATATGTGATGGTCTTAACACACTGCCAGTAATTATCTATCTGAAATTCTCTTTCTGATTTCGGAATAAATTTCA
Organism: Mugilogobius chulae; assembly: GCA_038363315.1. Taxonomy (NCBI): domain Eukaryota; kingdom Metazoa; phylum Chordata; class Actinopteri; order Gobiiformes; family Gobiidae; genus Mugilogobius; species Mugilogobius chulae. The sequence goes on along the minus strand of CM076396.1, from coordinate 43,513,866 downwards.
TCTTAATGCGGCTAATTCTACAAAGGGACAGAATGAAACAAAAAAACAAACTGGTACTATCTTGAAAAGGGCTTTTTAGTTATTAGTAGAGAATTTCTCATCATTCTTGTGTCATTTCTTCAGGGCATCTGGGTTCCAGAAGGTGAAACGGTGAAGATCCCTGTGGCCATTAAAATCTTGAACGAGGCAACTGGACCCAAAGCGAATGTGGAGTTTATGGATGTAAGTACAGTCTGAAAATGTTTGCAAAGTAAGACATTACTTAAACCCTAACCCTGCCATTCATTATTGCCACAGTTACTCTTGCTATTAAGCTACTTCATAGTTCAAAGTCTTTGATTTGACTTGTGAAATAATACATTAGGATTTAGTCTCTGCTCTGTTGGGACGCCATAACACTAGTGGCCCTTCACATTACGCCACCGGCCCCAACTGCACAGTAGGCCTTATTATGAAACATTTACCCATTTCTTAAGTCTGAAGAAGTGTCTAAATTATAAGCCTGATGATGCAACCAAGATGAAATACGCTACATCAACACGAGCATGCATCGAAAGCGACCCAATTGCGTTCATGTTTTTGCACTTAGTTTGACAGTCTACGAGGAGGACTTTTGGAGTTAACATTTCTATTTTTATCAAGTTTGATGAATAACCTGTGTTAAGTTGTAGGCGCATGTGCCCAACAGTCAAACATGAACCCCACTGCTCAGATAAAGTTTTAATTGTGATCCAAGTTTATGTAATTGTACACTATTTAGTGTCAGACTTCAATACTAAGACTTTTTTGACACAATTACATTTCAGGGCATTTGTTCGTCTGCCAGCTCCCAAAAGAATGAAGATGATAATCAGCTTTTCTTTCATTCATATTTCATTAAGAATTTTCAGCCAAACATCCCTTCTTGAGCCAACTATTTATTATGCCCTGGCAGTTAATATACCAAGACCATCTCTGGCCAAATAGTTCATTTGGAATATAATACAAATATTTAAAAAGTAATGACAATGTTCATTTATTGAACAGTTTTTGAAAGTTGAAAGTAGAGAAAAAGTTGTGCGCATTGGTATAATTGCCATGTCTTGTCTTATCATTTCTAAAGCGAAATCTGGGAGACAACACATTACACATCAGTGGTAGTCTTTGTAATTTAGTCTTAGAAGGTTCCAGTTTAGTCCATGGATGTGACTGATCTTAATTTAACCCCAATTCAACCCAATCCAATAATACTTGCTCATCAATAACACAGATGAAGTTTTGTCTGCTCTCTGAAAACACTGTTCTGGATTTCCCAGATCTGTCATAGTTAGATATCTGAGGTCATTTTCTGCAACAAAGTTGGTTTGATTTTTTTCCCATATGTTTTTTTTTTTTTTCAATGATCTTCTAATATAGAAAATACCAATGTTAATGTGAGTCTGTCTTTTAAACATACAAAAACAAAAACAAGCAAATGCATCATACCAGTATTTGTCTTGGCAGCACAAGGCAGAACAAACATTTTAGTTTTGGAAATGTACAACCTAAAAAGCAGGATCACTTAAATGTTTGTGAATAGAACAAAGCACAACTTCAGGTGAGAGTGACTAAAAAAACAAAAGTCAAGAATTATTACATTAAAGTGCTGTGTTTTGTGTCTCAACCCGCACTGCCCAGACTCTGCTGTAGACCAAACATGTGAGTTATACAGTGAATACATTATACTAGTTTTCATCGAATCCTGTTTATGCATTGTCTCATTCCAATACATTCACCCAAAGCTTTTGTTTTACCTTACTCTGCACCACAAACGTTCAGGTGATAAATAGCCAGAAAAGCAATAAAACTTGTGTGTGGTGCTAAGTGATAAGTAGCTTCACTGTTGGACTTAATAGATGAGGGTCTATTTTTGTTTGGTTAAGCATTTCACGTGAATGATTGCAGTTAATATGCTTTTTTACCATACATTTGCTGCATCATTTGCTCTCAGGGATTTGGCTAACGTTGTAAAAAGGTCACACACATATCTTAAGTTTAGATTTTTCACATTGTAGTATTAGAATTGTAAATGCTGTCAATATCTTGCTATGTCCAATTCCCTGCTTAAACTTGGAAAATAGTAATGCACATAACATTATAAGCAGGTCATATTTTAGCAACCCAAAATGCTAAATTGCAGTAGTTGATGTGGTAAGTTGTAAGTTACTTGTGGTGCTGCCTTATAGTAAGATGGTTGTGTGTTTGATTCTTGGACAGTTTTTCTCCCTGTTTAGTTCTATATTCTAAGCTAAACTAAATGCATAGTTTTCACATGCACAAGAACACACAATCTCCCAAATGTTCCAACCAAAAGACCTACCTTTACATATTAACTGTTTACTACAAAACCGTGAGAGTCTTTGATGTCAGGTTTTGACTACATTTCTGCTGCTCCTGACTTAGTTGAAGAGAAAGTGCAGGCTAAAACAGAATAAGGACTCTTGTGATCTTTGGAGATGTGGTCTAGACTTGTAAACACCATGAACATCCTCTTTGAAGCTCTTCTCCTGTGTCTTTTGTCGCTTAGTGAATGACCATGGAACATAAGCAATGGGAAAGGAAGCTTTCTTACTCTTTGGTTTTCAAATAGAGTTGCATTGAGTGGTGCACAGATATTATCTTGTACACAATAACACTTATTTGAAGCTAGAGGAACATATGATAGAGTTACCATGGAAATCTGGTATTATAAGTGTTTAAAATGTCCAGATTAGGTTGTCATGAGTACTTACATTAGTAAGCTTAACATTCAAAATCATCACATTGTGTGCTTTTCTTTAAACAGTCAGAGCTGATGTAAATCAAATGTACTCAATTGATATTTGCATCCTTTTATGTTTGAACTGAAAGGCTGAAAAGGGTCTTGGATAATAGAAAATCGATTCAAAGACTGAATAATTTATATTTCATATATTCTATAGGACAAGTTTTCTACCCCCAGTCATTGCAGATGTATCCCGTTTAGAAAATTAGAATGTTACCAATGCAATTAACAATATTTTTTTAATGTGGGAAACATCTAATTGCAATTTATTCTGACCAAATATTGCCATTAGATTTGGGAGTTCTTAACAATACAATGTTGTTCAAAGTTCATGTTTTAAATGAGTCTGGGATAAATGACAAAGGAATGACAAACTAATGAGAATCACATATTCCTGATTTTTAAAAAAAGCAGAAAATTCAAGCAGAAAAGTACATGATGTTTTGTAGTTTGTAAAGGAATCCACTTTTAAATTTAAATTTTAAATTGTGATTTAATTTTTAGCTGATTAATTATGCAGTCCTAGAAATACCACATTGTAAGGTGAAGTAGCATAATAGCAGGTGTATCTTATTTTAGTTGATGCTTTCCTTGCACCTTGCTCTGTTTCTGAGTGCATCTGTGTTCTCCAGGAGGCCCTGATCATGGCCAGCATGGAGCATCCTCACCTGGTGCGTCTGCTGGGGGTGTGTCTGAGCCCCACCATACAGCTGGTCACTCAGCTCATGCCCCATGGTTGTCTCCTCGACTACGTGCACGAACACAAGGACAACATCGGCTCACAACTGCTGCTCAACTGGTGTGTGCAGATCGCCAAGGTAAGGAAGCAACAAAACACAGCGTTTAAACAGAGCCTACATCAAGTTAGAGCCCACATGACAGATAATTTAAATGAAGAAAATGACAAGTAAAAGTTGAATATTGTGGGAAGTTGTTTGAGATTCGAAACTGAATCCCTCCACCTCTGTCATCAAGGCAACATTGCATAAAAAAGACAATTTGCACACAACTGACACAGTTAAATTATTATTAAACAAACTGAAATTGTTACCAGGTATTAACAATTTTAAAAAGTGTAGCTATTTAGTCATTTAATGTGGCTTTTTACATTTGTTTAAAAGGCGGTTGCTGGGTAAAAGTTGTGGAATTACCTCTACTATCAACATAGTTTTTTAGTTTTCACTGAAAAATGTACTTGTAATATGCACTTTTAGCTCCACCATTTAGAAAAGCAGGACTCATTTCAAATGTATGAATGCACATTCTGCCTGTCTCTGCTTCTATCTGAATGATATTTGTGTCACATTTTTTTCTAAACTAAAGGAAGTTGGATACAAGTTGCATAGTGAATGTGGAATGTCAACAAAGTGATTAGAAATTTGACAAAGCTATAAACTGTTCACACTTTTGTCCTGGTTTGGTTGCATTTTTGTCCAGTTATAAACTTATGTGATGTTGTAGTGCTAGTTTAGTTACATTGTAGATTAAGTCACTGTATGGTTTCAGTTCTGTGGTTTATATAAGTGTGAATGCCTTCTACATCTAAACTAGAAATCTTTGTTTAATTAGTAGGACTGAATGTGATGATATTTCAGTAGACAGAAAAGTTATGCCTAGCGCATCCTCTTAGCTTCTGGCATATGTTGTGTATGTGTGGATTCTCAGCACTCCCAAGTGTGCTATTTTCTTGATGCATTAATTATTGCAATTATGTTTAATAAAAAGTTCATTTTCAATTGTTAAAAGTTCCCATTCACTACTCAGTGTTCCCTGATGAACAAGTGCAGACAAAGGCAGTAGATTTGCTTTGAGAGCGCGGTGCTGCTGTGGGGTCGGAGCAGACAGTGGAGTCCACTTCTCCAGAGAACGCCAGTAAATAATTCAGAAGTAGGCTTGACTTTGTTTGAGGAAGTCGGCAGTGCAGCGCCAGTACAGAATGCTGGATGTACAAGTGCATTATCATTCAGTTTAATCTGGGTACATTCACTTTTTAAATCAACCCAGGTTCCAGTCATATACAGATTGTGTTAGAACTGTCTGAAAGTCTGGAATTAAATATGTTTACAAAAAGTTACAAAGTAGTTAATTTATCAAAATGCATAAAAAAATAACACCAGGAATCGATGACAAATATAATTATTTTTATTTAGTGTCATTTTGAGATGCAAACTGGCGATGCTACTTACAAAAGCAATTGTTTTGCATGATTTGATTAGGTGTTTGTGGTTTGCTTAACATATTATTATGATGTGTACCAGTGGTACTCGGATCTTCCAAGTTGCAACAACTCTACAACTCAGAAATCCTTTTCAAATACTCGCGTTTTGAGAAAGATAAACCTCCAACGGCTGCATTAGTGGTCATACCTGTGTTCTTTTCTCTGTAGTTTGTCTCTACAGTTCACTTGCATCTGTGACTCTGCTCCTGCACTGCTTAGGCGCTTCTGCTATTATAGTGCTGTCATGCTAATGCTAATGTTCCTAACGGCTACACAGAGCTAATGTAAACAAAAGCACAAATTCACTCCCTTGTTTTATGTCTGAGTTGATAAATTGGCATAAAGAGATTTGTATTTTTGCTGTTTTGGGCAATTTCCAAACTATTTATTATTTGATTGACTGTAAAAGTAATCAGACTTGACCACTAGAACACACAACACAAGGAGAAAACATCACTTTAAGGACCGACCTCTGAGGACTACTGGAATGCAGCAATATTCATGAATGTGAACCCTCGCATGTCATTTTATGCGACCCAAAAAGTTTAGACTATTTTAGTCTAGGAGTAAAGCTTATGTCTTAAGCAAATGATTAGCTTACCTATTGTCTAAAACTTAAAAAACAGTTCACTTTATAGTTGTATTCAAATATATGCAATATTGGTGTCTTCGATTTATATAAAAACTCAAATACAGAGACTAGTAAGGTTTGCTACAGGTACAACCAGCACTTAAGACAACCTTGATGCCAATGCCATTGGTTTTAAATGAATGTTTCACCTCTATCCCATACATGCATCTCCGCTCCGTTCCGACTGCCGGATCAACTGCGCAGCTGTTTTAATGAATGAAGACCGTTCCACATCCTCGTGTGCGCTGCGCAGGGCTCCGCCTCAGCTTCGTCTCTCCGTCGCCGTACGACCAAAATACGCATCAAGGCTATTTTCTTCTCCGCCCGAGTCCGTCAAAGTCAATCTCCGCCAATCAAAACGCACCAAACAGGAAAAAGAAAATGAACTATGTCCGGAATTACAAAGTAAAATCACTCCGCACGTACTTTGTATTGATCAGATAACGAAAAGTTCGTAGTTTAACATAAAGTTTCTTTGATATTTGGACACAGCAGGCTGTTAACTACATAATATGTCAGTGACACATGGACAGAACAACGTTCGTGCTCGTAACAGTTTAAAGCCTCTTTACCCTCCGCGGAGGAGGAAAGCATGTCCTTCTGTTGTGATCACGTGAAACACAGGGGTTGTCTGTGCTCCAACGGGGACTTTTATTTCACAAACTCGTGTTTTTGGCGCATGCTCTTCTTGAACTCCTCGGGGCAACGCAGCCCTGCGGAGCGGACTGGAGCGGAGACAGTGGGCGAGGGTTCTGCGGCAACTTTCGGAGGCGGGCCGGGGCGGAGCGCAGATGCATGTAGTGGGATCCCCGCGTTAGAATATGTTATGATATGTTAATGTCTGAGATATTAGTTATTTCCTTGTTTTACACAAAACTAGTTCCTCTACACTGATAGAAGTCGTTTACATTTGGTTGCCTGTTGTTATAGTGATGAGCCTGGCTTAACAAAATTATAGCAACTGTAATTTAATTTAATGAGAATAAATGTTTAATGAGATTAATATAGCAACCCTACAAAAACAAAGATAAAACATCATACTTAGATTTAGAGATTAAACTGGACATTTCCATTAATGATACAGTTAATAAGGGACACACTAGATAGAACATTGCTCATGCTTTTCTCTCCTTGTCTCTTGCAGAAAAGCTCCTACATACTTCTTCTCTTTGATTTTGCTTTGTCTCCTCTTTTTCCCATTCTTCAAAATTTTGATGGTCCAAAAATATTAAAATGTACATTGAAATCAATCATATTTTTGGCTCACTTTCTCAACTGGCAGCATTTATTTACCCGTTGTTATGGTGACGGCCACAGAGCAGTGATTTAGAATGTGATTTGGCTGTTGCCTGAACTACCTGTGCGTTATGCATTCTTAACGCATGGCAGTTAGCATTGACATTCTCAATGACCGTGGTATAATATAATCTAAGAGTCTTCAATACCACTTTTACCCATACAGTCTCAAAAGCATCATTTACGGTAACCAGAAAAGCATTGAAACTTCTTTAAGTAATATTAAACCATGCATTACATGTACACTGCCTTGCACACATCTTAAAGTGCTTTTTTTTTTTACCCCAAGGCAATCAGAACATGCATTAATCCTGACAAACTCCCCACGTAGAGCTACACAAATATTCCTACTGTATAGAATTAATCACCGAAATTACCTCTTGGAGAAAAAGCAAAGCAGCTCCAGTCATTGTTCTACCAGGGCAGAGAAAACAGATTGTCCTGGCCACTGTGAACACTTGTCATCCACTAGAAATGTATAATTCATAAAGTGAGGTATGATTGTGTATTATTTACCAGCTTTACAGGCTCTCTGGCGCGTATTGTTTAGTGTTTTCAATAATTGCATGCTGCTCTCGAGAACAGCAGTGCCGTCCGGGGATCAACCTTTGATAATAAGAGACCTGCACATTCTTGGACAATGGATCTAAATGAATAATGTTAACAAGGTAAGCAGCAGGAAGTAGACATGTCAAAGTACAATGCAAAGTATATAATGTGGCTAATACATGGAAGGTGAAAGATTTCGTTTATTACATTTTTAAGGTAGTTTATTTTACACATCTAATCACATTTTCATGAATAATATTTTTGATATAATTTCTGATTGAGTTTGAACAGTGCTCTGGTTTGAATAAGCTTTAATTTCAAAGATCCTTGGATGATGTGCTTCTAGTATTATGTTAGCGTACAGCTCAACCCACTCTAGGTTCTGAATGTTGCATAAAGTCCTTTATTCTTTTGTAACCAAGAATTATGAAGTTGTGAATGCATTACATTAATGAGTGAAATGTGTGGACTTCTGGGAAAAAAAAAGTTTTAATTTTTAAATTAGAATACAGCATTTAAGCTGACAGTAATTTGCTTCTTATGCCCATCTTATAGTTTTCAAACTTTTGTGTATGTAATTTTTTTTTATTTATTAATATAGTGTTACATAATACTGTAGACGCTTTTGCCTTTAATCTGGGCTGTTCTAGACCAGCAAGTCAATTTAAAAAAATATTTTCTAATTTTGGCCAAAGTCCAAAAATTAGAACCCCAAACTGCTCTCTCCTCTGCCACTGTTCCCTCTGCTCCGCCACTGTTCCTCTCCTGAACACACACTGAACACAGCTTAACATAAGCTGCTGTATCCTTGCGCGACAGTTTGAGGAATTACTAGTCTGTAACTTATCTGGACAAATAGACGAGATTCATCGTTTGTGTTTCTAAACATAAATGTTGAAGATTCCGCCGTATTTTGTTGCGGTAATTTGGGTAATCAAATGTGCAGGCGTCTTAATTCATTTGCTGTTTCTCCTTGTAACTGGCCCAGGGTGTGTCCTATAAAGATTGGCTTATGAGTTGTAGAATATGTTCCTGTTTTCAAAATGATTTCCAGAGTCTTTGATTTGGTGCTGTGTGTTAAGAATAATCAGGCATTGCGTCTAAACAAGACTTTTCTGTCACTCATGAGTTCAGCACGCGGGACAGCGAGCAAATGTGCGTCTCCAGTCATTATGGGCAAGGTCTAAACAGAAGCCTCAATTCCTGTATTTCGGCGTACTTTTATCTTAATTGCGAGCGTTCATGTTTCTCCCTGAGCAGCAGACGAGAGGGCACTGCTTGGCTCAGTGACCTATGAGATCTGCGTTAAGTGGTATTGAGCGCAACAACACTGATTTCTACTGTGACATGTGTATTTGCTGTCATTAATTAGCCCCACTATGTATATGTAAATGTTTTGTCTTTAGCTTTGCGACATCATCACTTACGTTTTCATTTCCCATGTATTTATGCATCCATGTTGACTTCAAATACATGTTTCTATAGCAACATGTCACTAGCCTTCCTCCCTCTCCACTCGCCTATCGTCATGGCCGCCATCGTCATCATAGATTATTAATGAAACCTCAAATCCACGCTAATGAGTAGATCTATCTTCACATGCACACATGTAGAGCTGGGTTGTCTTATACTGTTTCGTTTGTACTTTGAATATTAATATTTTCACTTTATTTTACACTTACTAAAACACAATATTTCAAACTGCCCTCATTTTGTCGACTTGCATTTCAAATCATGTACTTAGCCCAGGGTTTGTTTTTCTTTACGTTTAAGCTCACATCAGCCGCCTGTCTCTGCTTGTCAAAGTGCATCGTAAAGTATTTGAGAAGTAGCCCGCTCCAGCAGTCAAACATTATGGTGATTTAAGGGCAAAGAGTACCACTTCAAATATACGGTATTTACCCTGCTTCACGGCACACATCATCCAGCTAATATTTACAGTATGTCTCTGCCAAACATCTACATTCTGTTATTTCTTACCATTTCCTGTGCTTTCTAAGTGCAAACTGAACTAGAACTGTATAAAATGTTAAGACTCACTGTCAGACATAAAGGCCCATAGGACACTTTTGGTGATTTCCATTTTCAAGTCTAAGCAAAAGTTAAAATGCAAGAAAAAATATCACATACTTGCTGCTGTTTGGATTCCAGTAAAGTTATTTTTTCTGTTGTTTTAGCAGCAACAGTCACCTTCTTTTCAGTTTAAGAATGAGGAGCAAGCATGAGACCTTTGAACTATGCAGCCTTGATCTTCATGGCCCACACTCTCATATTAGTTTATTTTGATCACTTGAAAGCTACATTGTTGATTGGTCTACATTAACTATTCACCAGTGTATTTCTGTTCCAACATGTCAAGTAATGACCCTGTGTTTGGCCTGAGGCTTTTTCCGCTCAATCCACCTTTCTATGTCAATCAAAATGTGCACGTTAATTATTTGTGTTTTTCACCATTTTGTCCTTATTCAGTGCTTGTATATTGCAGTTTGTTGTTGCACATTGTGACTGTGAATCCACTGAACATTCTTTCCATTCCACCGTCGAACTATGGAAGCACTGGTTTGATACTAGGATCAGATATCAGCACTGAGCCAGTTGTTTTTTGCTGGATCGGTTGTTGGTTCAGTCAATATTCTAATTAGGCCTGGTTATAGTAACAGTATTTAGTGGTTGATTTTGACTCAGAACGTCTCATTGTAGCAAACACCAAGATACTATTTGATAAATTGTCTATCATGATGTTATTTTAGTTCATATACTGGTAGTTATCGTCTATCACCACATGCTTAAAGCTAAACCATCGATCTTGTCATTGAAACTGGAAAAGCTGGATCTCTCTTTCTCTCTCCTCTCTCTCTTTCTTTCTTTCTCTTTCTGCTCTTTCCTTTCTCTCTGTCCTCTCTCTGTCTCTCTGCTTTCTCTCTTATCTCTCTCCGTCTCTCTTTCTTTCTCTGCTCTCTCTCTTTCTCTCTCTTTCTCTCTCTCCTGTCTCTCTGCTCTCTTCTTTCTCTCTGTCTTTTCTCTGTCTGTCTCTATTTACTCTTTCTCTCTCTCTCTCTCTCTTTTTTTCTCTCTCTTTTTGTCTTTCTACCTGCTCTCTCCTGCTCTCTCTCTCCCCCCCCCTCCCTTTCTCTCTCTCTCTGCTTCTTCTTTCTCTCCTGCTTCTTCTCTTCTGCTCTTCCTTCCCTCCCTCCCTCTCTGTCTCTCTGCCTTCTCTCTCTCTTCTCTCTTGCCCTCTCTCTGCTCTTTCTCTCTGCTCTCTCTGTGTCTCACTGTCTGTCTCTTTCTTTCTGCTCTTTCTCTTTCTCTGCTCTCTCTGTCTCTCTCTTCTGCTCTCTCTCTCTCCTTTCTGCCCCCCTCCTCTCTGTGTGTGTCTCTCTCTTTCTCTCTCTCTCTCTGATCAATAGATTCTTGTGTTCATTTGACTCACACTGACAGACTGTGCCCTATATCTAAAGATCAGACAGTCTTTGATACCACTCTCAGCCCATACAAATGTCAAAAAGTCACACTCTGTACACTGCCCCTCTCGGATAATTAACAAGCACTATTATTTCTTTTTTACTGCATAACTTATAAATATTTCTTTAAATTCATCTATTGCCATATCACTCAATAACGTTTTATTTTATATCTTATATCTGTGCTACCACCTTATTTTAAAAGCTCAGTACGTTTGCTATAAGTTCATCTTTATATTCATTGATATGTGTCTATCTTGCTGCATTTTTCAAAATGTCTTTGACTTTTAGAGCTATATCCTTACAGAATTGTGATCGCTTATAACTGCGTGTCATAAATGTGATTGGACGTCGCCTCTACAAACCAAAGAGAATGCCCAAGGTGCCAGACAGATAAATAGTCCCAACAAAGGACAGAAGGGTGCACAAAGACTATTAGACCTGACTCATATGGCTGCTACGCTGTCACTCAAGACAGAATGCTCTCTCTCTCCTCCTGTTTCCCTCTGTGTGTCCCGGTGTCTCTTTACCACTCACCCTCACCTACACAGGAGTCAGGCTCAGAGGAGATGGATGTGCTCGTGTAGGGGTAAGATGGATGACTAGACTCACCCACACAATGGAAGAGAAGCAGACACAGGAGACAGGGCTACATACAAACATGAGAGCAAATTTAACCTATGGTCTTCAGGTCTGTAAGCTTTTCAATTAAAATAACCTAATATCAGTTTAGTATGTATTTGGGTGAAAATTAATTTCAGTCTGCATCCAGTAATAGAGCATTTTGTTCTTTTAAAAGTATGTGGTTAGCTTCATTTATCATACAAAAATTTGCACTGGCCTCAGAAAGATATGAAAAGCACTTGGTAGCGGGTTAACAATGCATTAGATATTTATAAGCTAGCAAAAATTATCATTAAATGGTGTGTTTATATTTTAAGGCGGTAAAAAGCTATTGGAATAATGCTGGACAATCAAAAAATATTGCATGCGGGGTTTTTTTTGTTTTGTTTTTTGTATTTTTCATATGAAATATCTCTTGGTGTATGTTGCTATGCTACGCTGTGTTGTTGTTGTTGTTTGCTTTTTAGATAAGATTAACATCATTGACTTTTAAACCCATTATTTAGTCTAATGCTGCGTTCCAGTCGTCCTGGGAGGTCGAAACTCAGACCTCAGAGTAATGTTTTCTCCAAGTGTTGTGTGTTTCAGTGGTCAAGTCGATTACTTTTACGATAATGATCCAATCAAGCAATAAATAGCTAGGAAATTTCCCAATTCAACCAAAATACAGATTGTTTTATGCCGTTTTTTGAACTCAGACGCAGTTTGTCAAACATTGCAAGAGAGTGCAGTTTATAACAACATAAGTGACTGAACTGTTGAGACAAACTAAAGAGAAAATAACACAGGTACGATCACTAATGCAGCTGTCGGAGGTTTATCTTATCTTTATCTTTCACAAGGCACCACATGTTTTAATTTCGCAGGCTGTGAAATTTTGTCTGAGTGTCCACGTACGAATTCTGAGTTGAAGGGCTGTTCCATTGTGACTTTAGACTGAACTGGAATGCACCATTATTCCTACTTAGAGCTAGATTTATCACTGGCTTATTTTCTTTTTCAGCTAATACATTGAAACCCCATAAAGTTTATGATGATTTGTATCTGTTCATTATTATAAAGTGTTATCATTATTATCAACTTACTAATTTTTAGGTAAGGCTAGGCAAGATGACAAATGTATGAATTACATTTTCCCCATTTTATTGATAATTCAGTGTTTGGCTCAATTTGTTTTGGCTTCTTAAAAATGCTCCCATTGTTAATTACCTAACATAAACAATGTGGATTTTAATTAGAGTCAATAATCTCCTCAAATTTCAAACTATGCAGCTCCAAATCATGTTTTATATTAAATTATAAGACTCTAAAACACAGAATCTCACATAAATTGCATAGGTTACATTACAAAAAATGCCCTCATTTAACAACTTTGCACTGTTACCGTACAAAAAACTGACTTATTTCCCGCCTTTCTTTATCTTGGCAGAGCATGCCGTCAGCAGCTCTCACACAACAGTGCAGGAGATATGTATCTGTTTTCCCTGTTTAATGTCAAGGTTCTGGCCTGTATTCCCCGATCATGGCTCATTACAGATCAGTTCACCTCTGATTTCATATTTATTTCCCAGAGGAACAGTGTACACCAACACACACTTGTGCGCTCCATCCATCCTCCATTGCTCTGACTCTGTCTCTCAGGCATATGCAAGCAAACCCTGAAAAGCACTTTGGATAGAGCAGGGGAAATGGGCTTTATCACACCACTAGTCACACTAATACATATTTTAAAGAAACGTTGCAATTTTGAAGGAGAAAATATAGGTAATCATGCTGTCAGTTAGATCAGAGTCGTTTCAAGCTTGATTTCAATGCCAAAAAAGCAGACTCGAGCTTGATATTGAACGCAAAATGTTTTAATATTGTTCTAATTGTAGTTTTCTGGTTGATTCTAATACAACAAAATCACATTTACAATAATGACTTACTGGATTTATCTAAAATACCTTTACACTGCTGCAGAACATACAGTATCCAATATTATAAAGAAAACAACAACATTGGAACACACTTGTCCTTAGATCCAGATTCCAATGCAACAATAGTACAATGATAAAACAGAATATGTATACAACATTTTGCAAAGTGGTAATTTCTTTAAATATCATTAGAAATGCATTGCTTGTTCTTGTTTTCAGATCTAAGAGACATTGGCATTTCAGTGACATAGTGGCAGATTCCATTTTTATTATCTTTTCCAAGTGAAATTAGTGTTTATCATAATTGTGTCTAAATAATAAATCACCCATAAGAAGGTGATGAAACAATGTTCCGACACACATACAATTTTCTGCTTGCATATTGATTATCTGTTTATGCACACAAACAAACAGCATTTCAGATCGACACGGTCTAAAATGTGCACTTTAAATAACTACAAATGCATGAGCCAAACATGTCTTAATAAGAGACTCAACACCAAGCAGGGGTGTAACTCCAGAGAGAAGGCAATCACATCTGAGTGAATGAAACATGTTATTAAAGTCTTAATGATCCTAACCTCTGCAATTTTCAGCACGCTGCAATTAGCAGTAAAATCTTATGGGCTGCAGACTGAGCATAGTTCAACTTCTTTGGTCAGTAGAGACAGTCGTCTGATATTACAGCCTTCTGCATCATACCAAATCATGTTTAATACAGCAGCAGATTATGTGTACAAAATGAGCGTTCTATTTAACTTTCAAGGTTATACTCCAACTTTCTCCATAATGTTATTGAATTTTCTAGAAGTTCCACAGTATGGCATTCAACTCACATGTCTGTCATTTCACATTTTATTTCTTACACACTGAAAACACAACGTTTTACTTTGAGTGAGGTCGCTTTACCAGATCTTACTGCAATTTGATCAGTTTCGTTTTGGTCACTTGCTTAAAATGTCATACTGACAACATTTTTTTGGAAATAAAGAACTCCATGTGCCATGTGCTATGTCAGTGGTCTCATCCTGTAGTTCATGGGCTTCCACCAACTCTCCACCATCTTCTAGGTAGCTCACTAAAACACTGAAATAGAACATGATACATCTTACAATTCAAATTCTGTGAACCACATGGCTAAATCTAACTTTTGACTAAACCTTATCTGAGGCTGGCAGTTACAATGAGGATGTAGTAGCACAATGAAATTTCTTGCAATCTTTTTTTGTTAAAGTCTCCCCCCAGAGGAAAAAGGTCGGAGGTTTCCATGGTTTTTGGGGAAATATTTAACAAGAACAACAAAGTCCATGGGTAGAGGCACAAAGTCTTGTAAGGGACCAAGTTGTTGATACACAGATCTAGTATGTTGGGCCAATTCTTTTTATAAGGTTGTTCTCTGCCTTCTTTTCCCACTTTTGTCCAGCTGTCCAGCTCCCCATCACCACAGAACTAATTTAGCTCAAGAGAGAGGGATAACTTTTTTTAGGTGCAAGCAAAACGTTTTCAGAAAACAAAATTGCAAAACACACATTTTCAGTGTATACTGTTTCAGACTCCATTGTCAGACCAGTGTTTGTTAATATGTCATACCTTTACATGTTTCCACTGCTTGTCTGTGGTCATCTTCAGAAGTGCCTCTGTATTTATTTGTATTACGAGTAAAACACAGGATTTAAAATTGTCATGTAGCGACTTACCATCAATAAAAATGACAAATAAACCACCACTGGTCTAACTTTAGAATTAGAAATATAATCTAAACAAGAAAACCAAATTAACCTTTTCGGAGTTAAGTGTACCAGTGCAGTTTTTAAAATGTAATCACTGACTTGCAGTTTACTCTATGTATTGTAATGTTTTCAAGTGTAATGTATATTTTATATCATTTCAACCCTTCTTGATAAAATCCACTCTGCATTACTTTTATGGATATTATCTATAGGCGATACGAATAAAAAGAAAAGTTCTTCCTGACAAACTGATATAAATATGCTGTCCATGACTTGATAGTGACATATAGATATTCAGACGTCTGCATACAAATGTAATCCTATCTGAAAACTATATTATCACGGTAAATTGTTTATATTTCTTCTGTTCTTGTTTCTTTGACTTGGGAGCCCTTGAGAATGCCTACCTTTTTTGTGCAGATTCCTTATCCGTAAAAACAGAATATTTAACAAGCCTGTCGCTCTTTCAAACTCCCCCCAGACGCCTCGTGGAAACCTTCACACCTCAAGGTTGTTCATGAGTGTCATCATTATCAGCTGACGAAACCAAACTAAACTACACAAAACCTTCTCACACCCATTTTGTCCCGATCAGGGCGCTGCATTTGGCTTTGTTAGTGCTGTTATCATGGAGCAGGCAGGACCATCCGTTACAATGTGGCTTTTGTGGGGCGATATTCAGGCATGTTTGAAAGTCCCAGGGCTCAGACGAGAAAGCTCTGCAATATGATAGCTATATGTCTCCTATGTCTCTGAGGCTAACTCCATACAAACGAGAACGGTCCAGGGAACAGCCCGGGCTTTATTTACTGGAATGAGTAAGAACAGAAGAGATGCACATGGGATGTTGTGGCAAAACACCAAATGTGAGCATAAAGACGGTCATTGAATGGTCATAATTATAGCTAATTGCAAATCTGCTTTTTTTTTTTCAAGTAGCATGTTTTCCCCGACAAACAACTAAATATAAATATAGACCTTGTAGTTTTGGCGTTCATAACATGCATTGATTGAAAATGACTGTCGGATGAGAGTCGAAACGTCTCAAAAAATGCTGTTCATATGACAACTTTGAAATCATAGGTTGCATAGATAAGAGTTCGTGAATTACATCATTATTCTGCTCAGAAAAAAATTAATGCTTATTTTAAAAAAATTGCTACAATCATTCAGCAAAATAGGCAAATGTGTTCTTTGCTTTTGTCCCATCTCCCAAGAAATATGATTAAAAACCTAAAAACTAAACAAAACTGTAAAACCTTTCAAGCAAATTTTTTTTTTTTCTTTTTTTTTTTTTGCTACAGAAAATCTGTGAAATGCACAACCTTTTGCTTTGATGACTGACTGCTTCGGTTTTTGATGTGCATTTTATAAGTGAAAGGGACAAAAATGTCTTCTGCAATTTTAAACAAGAAATCAATGGACCTGTTTCTCTAAGTAGTTGTAGCTGTTTAGATCAATTTTGTGTTTTACAATGAACAAAACGCTCATTTTATGCAAAATATATGAAAACACATTATCTCTACTGGAACAAATCTTAAAGATTGGAATTGATTAGAAACCATCATATGTGCTGACTTTCTCCTACATGGTCCCAGCAATAGTCCAAATGATAGATTGAGCTAACACACTGTGGTTGCCCTGTCCTTCTAATTACTACTATTACCATTATTATCATTTCTCTATTACAGTCCATTACTCGATGGCTGAAAGAGGAGGCCTTAATGATGTAAGTGGCAGTTACTGTGTCCATTGATTGGTGGACGTTACAGCTCTGTTGCGTTTGAGTCTCCTCTGAATCACACACAATGATCAGCGAGAAAGCCATTATTATATCTTCACATATCCAAACCTTAGACTCTGGCACGTTTATATACACTATAAAAGAATAAAATCCATTGAGATTCTGCTGTTGTGAAATTACAAACATAATAATAATAAAAATAATAATATAATAATAATAATAATACATTTTATTTATAATGCACTTTCCATTTCAGGGAAATCTCAAAGTGCTCATCATTATAAACCATTCATAGTATTCATGTTCCTGCAAAGTGTCTCTCAGTCTTTGTCTATTTCAGGTAAAAGAAAAAATAGAGTGGACTAGTCTTATGGTAGTCTCTGGATGTGGTGGGGCCAGAGTACAAGGCTGCCTTGATAGCTATTGACCTGTTAGCTTGTTAATCAAACTACAATCCTAGCCTAGCTGACTTGACTTAGTCATTTGAGTACATGGTAAAGAGGTGCATGTTAGCTATGCACTCCACGTACATCTAACATGGTTGTGTTTACTCCAGAGTTGGGGCATTGCAGTTTCTTAGCCATTTCTTTGAACTGTAGCTTTCTGTCTTATTGCAGCAAGTTTGTTACAATGAATCTACAACCTAGGAGCCAAAAATAAAGTCTGTTTTGAAATTGCTGAAAAGAGGAGACAAAGGGAAAAAGAGCAATGCTAAACTAAATTAATTCTTCCAGCGCTAGCAGGCAATGAATCACTCGAAATTAACCAAAAGTTTTAAAATGAAACTATTGCGTAATAGAATAATATCCTAAAAATGAATTTTTCTGTCTATGCCAACAATACACACACTTCTACCCAAATCTATTATCACAGGAACATCTTTCTATTGATGGGAGAGAATAGTTAGTTTGTGTTAATTTGTTTATATATTTTCAGTAAAAATATCAAAAACAAAACCCCACAAAAACATTAAGCTTACAGCCGTCTACAATACCACAAATAATGCAACTGTAAAGCTTAATATTTGTTCTAAAGTAACACGAATGTCACCCATGAAGAGCATCAAAAGTTTCTCTGGCCTTTTTGCCCCATAGTGTGAATAACATTTACCTAAGAGCGTTCTCATGTGTGTGTAACAAACATCCTGGGGCTGTCCTCGCTCACTGCCTCAGCCGGCTCGCCTCGCCTACACTGCCGTCCCCTGTCTACACATATAGATATTAAACCGGCCTTACTCAGCTGCTGACTCATAACTCCAAATGTTAGCAGTGTGCCAGGCGTTACGGCTGCTTGCTCCAATACGATTACAAATACACTTACGTTTGTCGCACAAGCTTCTGGCAGAACATCAATTCTCCCCTGAAATGACAGCGCTTCACAGGACAACACACAGGGTTAGTGACAGCCGTGCAGTGCAGGGAAGAATGAGTTAGCTTTTCAAAGGGTTGCATAAGAAAAGAGCTAGTTTTCAGACGTATTTGTACTTAATATTTTCATGTGATTTCAGTTGTTCATGTTTTGTTTTTATTACTATTCTTGACCAGAGGCATTGTTGCAACAAAATGTGAATAAAGAAAAATTCACTAACTTTAAACACGTAGATGTTCTATCAATAAAAGCATACAAAATCTGTATTCACACTTGTTTCATTTACCCTTTTTAGCCTGCCACTCTGAGCCTCACAAAATTCTCTGTTTCATAGTTCCCAGATTTATGACAGCAAAAGTTTTGCATTCTTTATTCTGGGCATTTCTCTCAAATTGTGTTTATAATGCCAGCATTAGCATTTGGGTGCAAGCTGGCCTATTATTTTTCCAGAGACATAGTTCTACATAATTTAAAGGTTTAAATTATGAAGCAAATGTGTAAAACAACATGTAATATAAAAATGCTTCCTATTCTTCTTCTTGCCATATGTGACTTATTCTTGAATATGATTTATTCATGGAAAGGTTCTCACCCAGGTCAAGTTATATTTATTATTTACACTGCGACTTACACTTGAGCACTACTTAGTACGTCAACAGAAAAGTAAATAAGGTATATTTCAGGGTCACAGAGGTTTTGTGCTATACTCTGGAATAATCGCTCTATGTTTGGGGATCAGGTGGCTTCTTCAGACTGATTCTTATTGTCTCATTTATCTGTGTTTATCGTCATGTCTTTCACATCTGTAGCCGCTCTGAATATGAGACTTTATGACTTCTGATCATGATAAACAGTTCTCAGCATGCTCACCTAAATATTTGTATGACATGTTTGCTCATTATTGAAAAATGATTTTCATTTCTGAATATATTTGAATAATTTGTACCTTTTGTTAGCTACATTTCAGCAAATACATTCACAAAGTCAGTTTCAATAAACATAATTGGCTTAAAAATCAAAACAACTTATAAACATGCAATATTTAATTACTTTTAAAAGGGTGTTAAGTGTATTTAATAAAGGTGTTACTAATGGATTTTAATCTAAAAAGGTGTATAAATAAGTACAACCATTTGAAGTAAATGTACTATATAAATAAATAAATACATAAATAAACAAACCAAACCAAACCAACATGCCACATTGGTGACCCTGACTGCCTGCCGCCTTGCTTGCTTGCCAGTGTTCATGCCTCTCAGGACTTGTGCCTTGCCTTCTCAACTCCTCTTGCCACTGCGAGCAGTGCACACTAGCAGCAGTTTGTACCGTTGATGCTTCCGGAACCCAGTATTTATGCAGAAGAGCCCAGAAGACCAAAATGCCTCATTGAATGCACCAGCCTCAGTGCATGCTCAATTCTACTTGTCTTCTGTTTGGGCCCTTCGCTGTTTTTCTCTGTTTTGTGCACAGTGCTCTTCGGGGTGTTTGAATGCCATTTCCCTTCCGCCACCAAATCACCCACTCCTGATGTTAATTGTCAAAATGTATGGTAAAGTGAAGAAAATAAAGAAAAAATACAAAAAATGTCAGAACAGCAGTGCAAACAGATCAAGTAATGGCATGATTTGTTAAAGTTTAGTTGTTATAAATCCCTCTTCAATGTATAATAAAACATACATCTATTATAAAAAATTATTTTTAAATGACAAACAGAAGAATAGAGATAGTATGGATCCTTTGCCAAATACATTAACATATCCATCTGGTGTCTCACTCCTCCTCCACCTCTCACCCTTGGCCCTCTCCCTCTCGCTCCTGTCAGGGACTGGCCCGGGACAAGGTCATGTTGTTGGCGTATGTTGTAGATCTGCCACCTGATCCCAAAGGTGCCTGCGGGGCCGAGAGCTGGCAGGATGACATAATGGAAACCAGGATGGGTGCCATATTTTGGGCCACACTTTTAGAGCCGTAAAATCAAATACATCGTCGCGTCCGGTCATCTAAATAGTTTATCACAATTAAATGTTTGAAATGCAGGGTCACTTAATAGTGTTCATCATAAAAAGAACAGCTTGCATAAATGCATTATTGCGTTTGCTTGGGATGATCTGTTGCTTTACCTTCATCTGCGTTTTTCTTTGGGGGCCTGTTTATCTGCCTTTGATTGAGAACATAAAGGACTTTTACACATTCATTACTTTTGCTGAAGCCTGCATTTACAGTCTAACCTTCTTCACATTTCACTATCCACCGTAAAATTACAATTTTGCTGAAGTGAGCTTTTACAATGTACTTTTTTCTGCTTTTGCCTTGACATTCTGTCACAATTTGCTTGCCATTTTTGAGAGAGTGGTGACTTTTGTGCTAAAACCTGATCTGTCATGATCAGAGGTGGGCAAAGAGGCCAAAGCAGTAGTAGTGATATAAGAAATAAGACAAGCAGTTGTGATAAAAATGTTAGGCTTCATCACCCGGCCCTATTGAAAGAAATGCTATGTTGAAATTAAAAGGGTTTTGTGTCCATAGACATGATTAAGCTGTTTAATGTCCAGATTTCCTCCCACATTTTTGTAGCATAACAATTTTTGAGTTATTGTTGTCCTTCCAACACTTTCTGTCCTTCACACTGTGAAACAGATGATTTTCCATTACTTAAGTTTCTTGGATCACTGCATTTTTGTTTTTAAATTATTCAACCCCCTTTTTTCTGAGTGCAACACATTACTTTTAGAGGCTTTAGAAGGTTCAATGTTGACCTAACAAATAAATAGAGTCCACCTGTGTGTAATCTAGTCTCAGTATAAATGTAGCTGTTCTGTAAAAACCTCAGAGGTTTGTTTGAGAGTATTGGGGAGCAGTCAGCACCATGAAGACCAAAAAACACGCCACACAGGTCAGGGATAAAGCTGTGAAGAAGTAAAAAGCAGGATTAAGTTATAAAAAGATTTCCAAGGCTCTAACATCTCACGGAGCACTGTTTACACCATCATCCATAAATGGAAGGAGTATGGCACAACTGCAAATCTAGCAAGACCAGGCCGTAGACTTAAACTTACAATCCGAACAAGGAGAGAACTGGTCAGAGATGTAGCCAAGAGGCCCTTGGTGACTCTGGAGGAACAGCAAAGATCCACAACTGAGGTTGGGGAATCTGTCAACGGACAACTATAATTGTGCACTACACAAATCTGGCCTTTTGGAAAAGAAAGAAAGCCATAAGAAATCTGTTTTCACTTTGCCAAAAGCCATGTGGGGGACACAGTAACCATGTGGAGAAGATGCTCTGGTCAGATGAGACCAAAATTGAACTTTTTGGAAAAATGCAAACGCTATGTGTGGCGGAAACCTAACACTGCTCATGACTCTAATACACCATCCCCACGGTTAAATACGGAGGTGGGAGCATTATGATTTGGGATGCTTTTCTTCAGTAGGGACAGGGAATAGGGTCAGAGTTGATGGAAAGATGGATGGAGCCAAATACAGGGCAATATTGGAAGAAAACTTATTGGAGTCTGACAACACTTGAGACTGGGGCGGAGGTTTATCTTTCAACAGGACAACGACCCCAAACATAAAGCCAAGGCTACATTGGAATGGTTTAAAACAAAACATATCATGTCTTAGAATGACCCAGTCAAAGCCAGACCTAAATCCAATCGAGAATCTGTGGCAAGATCTGAAAACTGCTGTTCACAAACACACTCATCTAATCTGACTGAGCTGGAACTATTTTGCAAAGAAGAATGGGCAAAAATTTCAGTCTCAAGATGTGGAAAGCTGGTAGAAACATACCCAAGAGACTTGCAGCTGTAATTGCAGCAAAAGCGTTCCACAAAATATTGACTCAGAGGGGTTGAATAATTTTGCACGCTACTTTCAGCTTTTTATTTGTAAAAAAAAATAATAAATCATGTATGACTGTCCTTAAACTTCACAATTCTGTGCAACTTAGTGTTGGTCTTTCACACAAAGTTTCAGTGAAATAGGTTTGATTTTTGTGGTCATAATAAGAGAAAATGTAGAAAAGTTCAAGGGGTTGATTACTTTTGCAAGGCACTGTAACTTGTTTTTGACTAAATTATTTCACTTTGGAGAAAAATAAGGCAAACAGTGGATATTATCACCAAAATGGCATCAAACGGCACAGTTTTCCCTGATCTGTGATGTCATAGATAGATTTGTGAGATATTTTGCTCTTTGTAAAGTCATAAATCATTCAGACTTGTTTTGAGCCTTTCTGCAGCATTAGCATGTTAGGCTAGATCAGTTTGATTGTTTTGCTCTGTACTTTCCTTTGTAGCCAGTAGCTTTAACTCATGACAACACATGAGTATCGTGTGTGCTTTAATACACTATTTTTATTGGTTCTGATTCCAAAAAGAGCATATATTTTAAGCAATAGCTGTATGTATAGCGAGCAGCATTGTGACATTACCTTACATCTAACTTCTATTTCTCAGCACAACCTTGTTGGTTATTGGGTATTTTCTCTTGTATAAATGATTAGAGAGACTCAGTAAGGTTTCCCAGGATTTCCTGAGCAAGAATAGTGTGACTTTTATTCATTGTGAATGGTTCTAAAATAGAGCAGTGACGTGTGCTCCAAATCTCTTTTCTCACAGTGACCCATATTACTGTAAGAGAGAAGGCACTGGTACAGCCAGTCGAAAACAACTTTTATGAACTTTATTTTGCCTTTTAGCAAGTTAGTGTCAAATTGTTATGAAGTCATCGTCAATACCATTTCAAGTGTGTTCTATTATGGTATAATTTGGACTCTAAGCATTGGATGAATTCGTAGTGATGATACTTTTACACCAATGATCTGTAACCTAAAAACTCCAGTAGATCTCGACAACATTTCAAGTAGCTCCTCAAAATGTTGGCTCATTTATGTTATGCTTTATAAATCAGATTTTGAAAACACCTCTTACTGCTGCATATGTAACTTCATATGAACAACTTTATGCCCTGAATGTTTTAGTTAGACATTTTTTTTACCAGGAGCTCAATTTCTTGTAACCACTAAATGTAGCTTCTTTCTTTCATTTTTATTTTGTAAGGGTTAGGGTTAAAACATTTTTTCTTCAAAACCTTCTCTACTGTAATCTAATTTATTTATCTTCTGTTGTTTGTGGTTTTCTTCTCAATCAGTGTTTGGCTGAAGTGAACTTGTCATGTTTTGATAACAACAGGCTTCTTTTTCCAGTGCTTCTAGACACATAACAATGTCTTACAGCTGAATTTTGTAGCTCACTTCAGCTTTTCCAGCCAATTGTCCCGTATTGTAGTTGTACTTGCTGTGTCAACAAAACCTTACTATCCTTAGGCCTCTGTCTGTCTATAAAACTGAATCACCATGGCAACTTCTACCAAGAGCCATATCCAAATCCATCATTATATTTTGACTAGGGTTTTTATTCGTGCAAATCCCATTAGGTAATATTAAAGCTGAATAACTCAATTATTCCAGGTTCAAACTGTGAAGGAATGAGCCTGTTCGTTGTGGCTTCTCTTTTACTACCACTCTAAATGTCTAGACTTTTTTAGTTTCCTGTCTGTGTTTCTCCTTGCACATCTCCTTGCAGCCTCATTGTTCTGTAAGCTATTTCTAACTTTGCCTGGGAGACTTTTCCCTCCCTCTTCTGTAGGTGTGAGGTCAAATGGACCACTTCATGCATTAATTCATAAGAGCCAGCTGAAAGAAAAAATATTATCCTCGCCACCAGTTCTCTCCACCCAGCTCCAGATGTTCACTTTACCATTTATGGTCATCACTTGTATGTTGCAGTCATTATCTAAGTGCTTATGAAAAACTGCATAAGTTTATACTAAGCACAAATGAACTTCAGTGAAAGCTAGAGTTAAAATATGTCCTCATAAGTAAAAAAGCTTTGCCATAATGTTGAACAAATATGCTACTTTAAACTGTCTGTTTTTCAAGCTTCCATGATACACGACTGTGCTGAGCGTATTTTGGCAGCCACACTTGATGGATGTGATGTCCAACCTGAAGGCGGAAATGGCCAAAATAAAATAAGGATTTCTACAGAGGGCAATAAATCTTAGACCACACTCAAGCTCAACTAAGCAAAACATAAAACAATTAATCAGCAGCATTTGGATGCACTCAAGCATTGAAAAAGCCACAGTCAAGTTAGTAAATAAAGTAAAATGTAGATATCCATAAAAATGCTTGTGGCATATTTTCTTCAGCATTAGAGATTGCATTTAAAGGGGACCTAGTTTTTAACCATATTCTATCAATGTTCTCTCACCATTAGTTATTAATTTGGATTGATTCATGCATGTTTGTGTAAGTTGTTTCTGTAAAACTCTCTGCTGATGTAAAACTATGAAATTAGGCCAAAAATAAGTTTTACAAAATCATGAGAATCTGTCATGGATCTTGTGACTGGTATTGTAGCAAATCTGAACAAGCTGTCAACAAATGTAGAACAGGAGGATGTCACATTAGTAAAATTGCTCATACCGAGACATTAGTTGAAGTAGTTGTCATTAGTAAGTGTATGTTCTTTGGCAAGTGCTTCTTGTCTAGAAAGTATTAAAAAAAGTATCAGGTGTCAGCTGAAAGTAAGTCTGAGTTTGTTGCCAAACGATTAATTTGAACTTTTTTTAATGGCGGCTGACTCTCCTGAAGACATTTTGTTTCAGTAATGTCCAAGGCGAATTCGTGGATAAAGGACTAAAGAAATTAAGTTACTTCAACTGTTAAAGATGTTATTTCTGATTTTATACAATAAAATAACTTAAATCATATATCTGGTAGAATTGATTTTATGTATCTATTCACATGAAAATGAGTCCACACTGCCCTGTCTCCTTCTAATAATGACAGTTGTTCACCAAACTCCACTAAATTCATCTGTTGTTGTTGTTGTTGTTGTTGTTTGTTGTTGTTATACCAGCATGTCGTGGTTCTCGTGCTGAACAGCTCAGAGACTCAGAAACATTAGATAAGTGGAAAAATGCAGACTGATGTATGAATAAAAATAATTATTTCTGTTTGTTTTTATATTTTTAAGGAAGCAGGTAAGCCTAGCATCTTTAAAGATGTACTATGTAACTTTTCTAGAGGAGAGTGTTTGTCTCCACAGAGATATTATTCTATTGCCTGAACTTTTCTATCTTACATGTTTCCAAATATTACAAAAACACATAAACAACAGCATACAAATATCAGCTTTCACAGTGAGCATGTCCACCACACTTACACACGATAGTTTTGTGCTTGTGTGGCGTTTAACATTGATCAGAGAGAGTAAATGTACCCGGACAGGGCTTTCCCTCACGGAGCGCTAACCCACTCTGTGCAAAGACAAATCGTTCCCATTCGCCCTGCCCCTGATGTCATTTCCTAAATTCAGTCTGACACGGGAGCTCACAATGAAATGAAAGCCCACCACTTTCATCATTATTGTATTAAGGCTTCCCCTCCTCTCTCCCACGTCGCTCCGCTTGGTTGCAGCTCATTCCTAAAACAGTGAATCACCTCTGTGTTCCCACTGCTGCTTTTTTATTTCCACAACATACATTAAACATGCGCTATGTCAAGCAGATGCAGCGCCAGTGTCACAAAACTCCACCAATACGACCTCACCATTACTCACAATAGATAAGGGAGAAGAAGTCTGCATAAACAGCCTGTGCTCTGTTCAAATCCTGGCAGCACGCTTTAACACAGCGACACAGGCTGTAAAGTAAAATATAAAAGGAAAAGTCCAGAGCTGTGAAGTCACGCTTTGCTGTGAAGGAGTCAGTGTTCAGAACAGAACGACTCTCATTGACGGTAATTACACTTTCTGTCCTGCTCTCCTGGATGCACAATATATACCTCACAGCTCACTGCTGCTTGAATGAACATGAAACATAGTCCTCTTGTCCACCTGTGACTTCTGGAAGGGCTTCTTAAGATTATATTTTAAAGGTGTGCTTAGATTCTGAAAATAGACTCAAAAACCAATCTGTTATAATCTGAAATTGTGATAGCACTGAAACAATTCATCAACTAAGTCAGTTTTTTTTAAAAAACCATCATGTCATTATGTGGACAGTAAGAAACACTGCTGAGGTTTTACATCTGTAAACAACTTCCTCCCATAAATCTTTCGACACATGGTTAATATCGACATGTATTCTTTTCGGTTGGACTTGCAGTCTATGAATTTCTTTTTCCAAACTACAAAGTGAAACTGAAGAGGACCACTAAGCACAGCCAATCAGAGATACTTAGTGGTCTCATTTTTCACAAAGTGCTTCATTTAACATGCACTTTTAGTGAAAAGCACAAAATTTGCTCATTTACAATAAAAAAGTTAGTTCCTCAACTTTTGAAGAGGGAAAAAACATGAGCAAATCCAAATTCAAAACTTGCCGTCATCATTAACATGGCTACTTTTTTTACATGTATCTAAAGAAGCTCGTAATATGCAATATAACTTTTTAAAGTTTTTATTTATTTATTTATTTAAACATTGTTTCCTCGGACCTCTGTTAGTGAGATAGTAAACACTAGGGATGGAAAATTGTTCGAAGTATACAGCAAGCAAATCGAAAAGCCAGAATCAATACGTTTGCTCATACAGCCACTGACCTACACACACGCACTCTGTAGTTGTATAATACACATATACAATAATAGCACAATGTTTGAAGAAACAAAGAGTGAACTTGTGCCAGACCTGACTGAGTGTGCTTTATTATGTTGCGTTAACAAGTGATGGGTTAACGAAATATGGACACTAATATGACTGTTTGCTGTTTCAAATTTGATAAAAATATAAGTTCTGACTTACAAACAACAGCGACTATGTTTAAACATAATTATCATGGGTTTTGTGTCTCAAGGAAAAAAAAAAGTGAATATAGATAAACTAAAAATCCAAAATCGTGGCTGCAAAATCTAAAACTGAATCAAATTGTGACTTGCGTGAATCGCCCCATCTCTAGTAAACACTTTGCTACAATTACAAGAGCTGTTCTCATGGCGTCCACTTGGGAGGCCTGCAAATAAGCAGAATCAAGTAGAAAATGATATATTTGTGACGCACATTTCCATCTCCTCCCCTCTCAATATCCACATGCTCATTGCTTCCTCATTAAAAACACAGCTGGAGATCTGTGCTTTGTTTTTAAATTTATAACAAATCCAGTTTGGTTTTGATCATTTCCAAAGCAGTAGCATGATGGGATTGATTGTTTTCCTTTTGTAGTTTCCTTTGCAGCCAGTAGATTGAGCTCTATTACTGGTCAGGGAAACACAAGACTAACATAGAACAATGCAAATAATACATCATGTTTCTCATTTAAATAGGAAAGTCCTGCTGAGATCAGAATCTCTTTTTCAGGGGAGTCACAGAGTCCATGGTACATGTAGCAGAAGGAAGTCAGAGCACCCAAAAGAAACATACATAGACATGCAAACCCCATAGGAAGGCCAAATAGAAGCTTTCAATCACCATAATAAAATGTTCTTTGAGTTCAAATGTATTTTTCCAAGTCTCAAAGTTTAACAGAAACCTTAAGACATGTCAACTAATTCGGAAATAATGGCAGACTTCTCGACTGCTGCAATCATTAACTTAAAGATTGTATGGAGATTTTCAATCCAATGTTTGCTGTTTTTCAATGATACATGTTTCCCTCAAGGCCACGCCTTCACAGTTACTGGCAATGATACTCAAACTTGCTTAAACAATAGATCATATCGAACTGTCAACCAGTATCTATGAATTGAATATACAATGAAATTATTGGCAGAGTTAAATCTATAAACTGAAAGAACAACAACAATTGAAATCTCCTCCTGTGCATGTATTTTAGGTTGATTGATAATTGTGATTACTTTATGTCAAGTCATTCCTGTACATTTTTGGTTCATTAGTTCAGTTTATTTGTCACATGCATTTGCACAAGTACAACATGTAGGGAAATTCATTTGTACCTTCCTGTGACATAAACAAGTAACAATACAAACAAATACAAAACATTATCCAGTAGTATAACTGCAGTTCCTCCTCATTCTCTTGGGTTTCACCTTGAGGAGATGAAAGCGTCTTTCTGATGTCAAAAGAGAAAACAAATCATGATCAGGATGGCTTGAGTCATGAACAATCCTCTGCGCTCTTCTTTGTCATCTTTCAGTGTAGATGTCTTCCAAACTGGGCAGGTTTATTGTAAGGATCTTTTCTGCTGATTTATTATGTAGAAACTTGGGCAAAATATCAGTTCCACCATTGGAACCAGTCGAGTTTACATAAAAAAAGAGAATATTTGCAGCAGATGTGTTATAGTTTACCAGATAATATTACCGATACCTATAAGACTATGGATGTAAGATAAGATCAAATAAAGGATATCAGTTTTAGCAAAATGAATAAACTTGATGCCAATTTAGCCATTTTAGGTGCTAAATTCTGTCTTTCAACCTCTAAAAAACAAATTTTAAAGCCAAATGAAGTCTTTTAATACAATCTGTATCAAAATAAATATGTCACATCAAGAATTTTTCATTCAAAAGTTGGTCACAAACTTGTAATTGTTCAAAAACAGTTGCTAAACCTTATATATTTTTCCTCAATATTTGCAACAGTAAAATGTGATACAGCGCAACGAGTCTGTGAATTCTCAGTTTTACCCCACACGGCCTCTATCTCCGGCACGTCCCTTATGACCAGCACAAACACTTTTGCTGCAATTACAGGAGCTGTTCTCATGGCGTCCACTCGGGAGGCCCGCAAATGAGCAGAAACAAGTAGAAAAAGAGTTTATTTGTGACGCACATTTCCATCTCCTCCCCCTCTCAATCTCCTCATGCTGGCAAATTAACGTTCACCATTTGCCAACTCATCCATTCTCCTTCCACTGCTTAATTGTCTTGAAAATTGAGGAGATTACCAGCCACGATTTATGTACAAATAAGAATCTGTCACTAAACTGGCACAGTACATCATCAAGCGCATACAGACGTGATTTTAACAGATCTGCAGTCATTTACAGAGTGGCCATTAGCACATTAGCAAACCACACATGAGCACTGTTGGCGAGTCACGTTCATTTTGTTCCATTATGCTATTAGAAGAGCTTTTTGCCTGTCAATGATGCCTATGTTAAACCAAAAGAGTTTTGTTGTGACTTCAAGACAGTGATATGATAGTTTGGACTATAGTCGTAGCGCAATGAAGTCTATGAA
Source organism: Mugilogobius chulae (assembly GCA_038363315.1). Taxonomy (NCBI): domain Eukaryota; kingdom Metazoa; phylum Chordata; class Actinopteri; order Gobiiformes; family Gobiidae; genus Mugilogobius; species Mugilogobius chulae. The sequence continues at coordinate 43,484,329 of CM076396.1, read as the reverse complement.
TCCTGCTGCCAGTGCAAGTGAAGACTGGCCTAAATTAGTCCTGCTCAAGGCATTTCCAGAGGGATCCGAAAAACAGGAAGGTTTTTGATATTTTAGCTCAAAATAATAGCACTCGTAAACTGTTGAACTTTCCAGAACTGAGGCCTTGTCCACACGAAGACGAAACAATGATAATTTTATAAATGAATTGCATAAACATGGAGCTGGATTTGTGAGTTCCCACATGAATCTGTAAACTAGACTGAATGCCTCTGACTGACCAGAGTGTGGCGCTGTAACACTGATACAGAACGTCACAAAACTAGAGGAAGACTTGACACTGAGCATGTGTAGAAAGATTACTCAAAGTAAAGAGAAAGAGAATTCTTTTAAACTTAGCAAATCTTCTGAAAGAAGACACAGAAAGTGGATTTATGCTTCAGATGTCTATTTTGACAAAGTTTGAAAATGTATTTAATGGAGATAGTTGATGATCTATTAAATTTTTCCTATCTTCTGTGGTTTATGGTGCAATAAGACAGCAGATTTTTATCAGTACATTCTGCAAACAAGACTCTAAACTGGAGTTTTGAAATCTTTTCACTCTGGGACCTGGTTTCAGAAATCTTCGTTTTGGCCTCGTGTGGACAAGACCTTTTACTTGATCTTGGGCCATGCTATTATCAACCTTGAATAAGCCCACTGTTATGTGTAATGTGTGTAAAATTCAATTTTGATTCAATACAAGTATTTTACAAAAGAAATATACAGAATAGTTGACTTAATTTTATTTAGTCTCTAGTTCTGACCTTCAGAATATTCTAAAACAAGAAAAGGTACTATATTCTCCTATTAATAATATTTTCTCTTCAAAATTTGTTGTCAGTGTGGGTCAAATAAATGTTTTTAATTACCAAGTATAGGTTTTTCTGAACAGATTGGTTTTAATGTAAGAGTGATATCTTATACAAGCATTAATCCAGCATTTTGTGCAGGGAAGTAAAGAATTCCGTGATAAATCCTCTTGACCTCATGAGTGAATGGATTTGCAGACCTGAGCGAGGTCTGATTTAGTCCTTGTGACGGTGAATGGTTTCACATTAGGTTAAAGAGAAAAGACACTCATGCCTGTCTGCTGTTTGGAGGTTATTCTGCAGTACTGCTCAGTTGTTTGTAGAATTACACATAATACAAGTCTTCTATACATGCTTCTATCTAAGGCTTGAGTGTTGAGAGGAGACTATGTGAGAGAGAAGAGGAGAAGAGGAAGAGGGGGTGAGCAGGTGTGTTCAGATGTTCTCCCCTGGGAGCCATCCAAATGAGGCAGTGTGATTATAGCCTTAGCGATGTAATCTCACCTCTTAGCAGCCTCTGCTCACCCTTCTTCGCCTCTCCTCTCCTCCTCTGTGCCCTCCTCCTTTCATTTCAACACATTCCACATAAATCCAATTTGTTATGGTTTCACCAAAGACCTTGTTTTCATGTTCTCTTTCCACTTCAAACCGAGTGGCTCCCGTTATTGCTCGTCCAATTTGAAATAGCTCAGTTTTTCTTTGGGTTCACTCTGAATAGCTCTATGCACAATGAGCTGTCCAGACACAGATAACTCAGCCGCTTCGCCGCATTCAGATTCCGAACTATGCATGTAAAAGATTTTCTTTAATTTATTTTTTTACAAGATATTATTTTATGTGTTGACATCCTTATGTATGCATGTAGTGATGGATGCTTAAGGTAAATCAACAATATTGTCACTGCACATGTACTGTATTTGACTTTGTGTGTCAGCTTTGCATTTGTTGTTTGTCATGATCAGGCCAAAGTAAACAACCATAACTTTTTAGTCCAAATTAATCACTTAAATGCTGCATTTCCATTTGCTCCAATACAATAATACTTCTTGTTTCATTTTTTTTTTTTTTTTAGCTTACCAAACCGCACTAATATAATGTTAGATTTTTAAAGCATGGCTGTTACACATCCATATGGTAACTGTTAACACGTGGACCTCATGTCTCCGTTTTTTGTTTGTTTTGTTAAAAAAAACAAAACAAGGTTACAATCACCAAAGTTGCAATTCTGCTCAAATTTCTTCATCTCCCGACATTGTATTAAATGCTTTTTGATTAGATGAGCTTGGAAAATTCAAGACTCAATTCTGTACCAACTGCTGCATAAAATCAGACAAGGTGATATCAGTTTGGATTTTCCAGGCTAAAATTTCAAGTCTCAATATTTAGCTTTATTTACCATCTTGTTATTGAGGGGGTCCAAAAACATAAAACATATAACAATACATAACATTCAGTATACAATATTTAAGTTATAAACAAAACAAAACAAGACAAGACAAACTTGCTTGCTCATACACTCCTGCCAATGTGCAGATGTAAAACACAGAAATTACACACCAAATTGCTCTCTTTTTAGGTGTTGCTTGAATGTAGTAACTTGTCCACCAACAGAGAATGGATAGTCAGTGTAGTTAACTGAGATCTACCAAATTGTTCAATTTGGTTGATCAAACTATGAGTCAAAGTTTGAGCAAAGAGGATTTTTTTTTCACTGAACCTTTCTTGCATGTATAAATCTGTTTTCAATATGTATGCCTGTGGGTTAATCTAATGAACAGTGCTATTATCATTTTATCAAGCATTGTGTAATAAAGTAGGGTATTCCTCGCTCTAACAGGTGATTGATGGCACATGACACTATGAAAATAACACTCTTGTAATGATGATGAGACTAATAATTATAACTAGTTAATGGGGTGATTAAGGCAGTTTATAGCAGCTATGTGCAGACTGTCATGGCAGAAACACAAGCCTGTTCATATCTAGCATAACGAAGATAATGTAAGGTGGCTGGTTTGATGGTTTTTGTTAGAGTGCACATTCTCTCACGTTTGCAAGCTATCAGTCTGCTGTGTTGGTCAATGGTGATAGACATTTGTCATGTTTATATCAGTCAAGGGCGCAAAGAAGACTTCTTGCATAACATAATGGTGCTCTTAGGTATTTTAGTTTGTTTTTGCACACCTAATGTGTCATTCATATGTATTTACCTTGTTCTGTCCCACACACTTTTTGGCAACGTTCTTCCTGTTTAGCTTTGTTAAGGTAATGTTAGCTTGTCTGTATTCCGGGGTAATGTCAAATATAAAGACAGATAAATAAACCTAGTAACTGATTTCTACAGGCTGAACATAGCTAAACAGGAAGTGCTCTGCCAAAAAAGTGGGTTGGGCAAAATAAGGTGAATGTAGTTAAAAAGTTGTTGCTAGGTGACAGATTTGGAACGAGTAATCTGGTGATTTCTATTAGCGACGAGAGTAAACACATTAAAGTTTTTTTCCCAGCTGGTTTCCATGAAAATGCTTTAGGAATTTTCCACAGCTTAGCATTAAATATATCTTGAATGTATTTATTAAAGCGAATGTTATTGCTATAAAGCTGTGAAAACATGCATTATTACCAAAAGAGAGTTTGATCTTCTGCAAATCTGTCCTGAAACTTTCTAGGTCTGTTATCTGTTTCATACATGTAAATAATTACATTTAATGGCATACTGCGAGTGCTAAACTTTACAGGTAAAACAATAACGTATTTGAACCATTCACCATCTGGATCATTGTACATACACATTTAACAATTGGTATCAAAACAAATATGGGAGTTATAATGAATAACTTAGGTTCAGGAGCAGGACCACACAACCTTCTCACCAGCAAACCAGGCCTCATTTGGCTTCTCGACTACACTGTCAATAACCAGAAGCTTGTACTTAGACTCACCTGTCCCAACATCACGTCTTATCTCAGCTCTCTCGACCCCTCCCTCCAATATCTTATCTGTGCTCCTGCTGAAGACATCTCCATCTACAGGTGTGTGGTAGGGGGGTCCTGAATCGACTGAATGGTCACCGAGACAGAGTCCTGATCCTGAGTTTCTTGATCCAGCCGTTGTTTGATCTATCCCATCATCATCAATGAATATCTCAATAGCATAGGATTCTTTTGCCGTGGTGTGGTCCTGGCTAGTGAAACTGCCTTTAAACAGTATGCATTTTAACTGTCTTCTTCTATATTAAATATCATTGGCCTGTAGAATGCTGTGATGTCACATGACCAGAACCTAAACAGTTATGATATGTGTTTCAGGGAATGATGTACCTAGAGGAGCGCAGGTTGGTCCACAGAGATCTCGCCGCCAGAAACGTGTTGGTCAAATCTCCAAACCACATCAAGATCACAGACTTTGGCCTGGCACGGCTGCTGGACGTGAATGAGAAGGAGTACAACGCAGATGGGGGCAAGGTAAGTACTGTGATGTTCCAACACTGCAACATTTAGCAGGTGATAAAAGATGCATTTCATACTACATTCAAAATCATGTCCACTAGGACTGTGTGCAGCTGGGTGAGCACCTCTAACACACACTAATCTTAATCACAAATCATTAGTTTGTTGTTTATGCGTCTAACTCAAACCAAGCAAAGTGAAATATTAAAGTGTTTTATTAAATACATTGTTTCATGTAATTTTTATTAACTGCCTATGGGTGCTTTCTATATTAAAATCATTTTAAAAAGACAATGTTTTGATTAACCTCAATAAAATGTTTTTTTGTTTTTTTTTCAAGCGCTTATCCAAACCTGTTTTTCACAAATGAAGGCAGAGCTAGGTAACATAGTTTGTATTGAAAAATTGCCATAAATAAAACATTTTATACCGTTAAATCCTTTTTGTCAGTGTCAGGTATGTTGCAATGTAGGTTTTCTAGACAGCAGAGGAATGTATGCTTCAGAGTTTTAGGTTTTAACAATCCAACATTGCATAATTAGTTCTGCTTAGCCCCTAGCTCAGACCTGGTTCTGGTCTGGTCAATGGAGGTTTTTTGTTTCTGGAAAAAGTAAGAGGTACTCACTGCAAAAAAAATAAATAAAATAAAATTATTTTTTCCTCTTGATTGTGAGGTAAAGAAAATGATCTGCTTCCTCACAAAATTAGCACTTTATTATTAAATCAAGCTGTCTCACTTGAAACATAACAATGGCTGACTTGTAAGAGCAAGTGGTGAAGAAAATAGTCTGTTTTTGAAGATACAGTGGCATTAAAAACAAATATTAAATCACTCTATGACGATTTGACCAAAGAATTTTGTCATAGGAATGAGCTCACCATCTGGTTTAGATTTTTGCATGACCATACCATAATTTAAAGCGTGGGAAAAAAATTTTTTAGCAGTTGGGATCCTTTTTCTTTTTGGATGTAACCAGCGCTCTTATTGTCGTTGACGTTGACAAAGTATTTGTGAGAGCGAATGATGAGTTAGACACATTTGAATACTTTATTTTAATAACCCTATTTTAGTCACAGTTTGCTAATTAGATTTTGTGAATTAAATATTGAATTAGGCAAACCAGAATAATTCTTCACTGTTCTTTGTGACTCACTGACATCACACAAACATTATTGATATTAGCATAATATGAAAGCAGAGAGTAAGCATTCTGATTTGCTTTTGACCCAGTGGGAGTGACTGGGCCCATCAGTAAAGCTGTCTGAGTGCATTCACTGGCCTCCTCTTCTGCTCTGTTGGACCGTTATATTACTTTGGGGGACGACGCTCTCAGAACAATATAAATGAAGTAAACAGATCTGTCCTTGGGAGTCTCTGGCCTCTGCTAATCTTTCTCCATCCTTTGTATTGCTTTTCAACTCCTGTTTTGTTTTTTTTTTTCACATGATAAACCTTCTCCGCTCCTGTCTTTCCATCATGTCTGCACATTAAGCTACCTGCTATTATCTTGTGTTCTCTCAGACACTGACAAGCAATAACCTCCACCTGGCCCCTCCCTCCCCCTACATCTGTGTAATCAATAGGATTGGCTTCTAAATCTAATCACAGAGTTAAGCCGAACCCACAGCAGGAAACTCCTCGACATGTTATTACTCGGCACGCGTTGTCTCACTCAGAACTGGACTGTGTTATGAAGCTGATTTATCTTATAATATGTGATGAAATGACTGCCTTTCTCTTATCTTTTGATAATAGTGATTTTCTGTTTTATTGTACATTCTACGCTTAGCCCTTAAGGTAATTACTGTCTTTTCTCTGCCAGATGCCGATCAAATGGATGGCTCTAGAGTGTATTCACTATCGAAAGTTCACACATCAAGCGATGTTTGGAGTTATGGTGAGTACATTTGCCGTCACTTGTCGTCAGAAATTCAATAAAGCAAACAACTGTTGCATATGGGTGTTCAGATCATGATGAATCAAGTCATAATATAGGTATACAAGTATTTGGAAATAGAAATTTTGAATTGTTTTATCAGGGTGGTACTAAACTTTTTTTTTTTTCTGAACATACAGAACATACTTATAATGACACAATATTATGCTATTTCTTCTGTCTTTTATGTCACTGTTGTAATACATTACAGTTCATTCACATTTTTTCTCCAACATATTGTCTGGAAAAAGTCATATTCAAATTACACAAAGAAGTATAATTATAATCATTCTAGGAGCAAAAATCTATTCAGTTCAATTTAAAGCCTGAGTGCTTATATTAACTTACAAATTATATAAAATGTTGTAACTATTTTTTTTTTTTTCGTTATTGAAAAAGTTGAATTTCATAGTGCACAACACATACACATAGAGGAATGGGGAAAGAGGACTCTTTTGGAGAATTATGCAAGATGAAATGTATTGTAAATATTTACAGTCTGAGAAAGAACCATGGAAATACTCAAATATTTTGAGTAAAGGTTGTGAACTTCCACATACAGTAGCCAAAACAAAGTAAACAGTAAGAAAGAGTCATGAAGCCTCCCAAACTGCTGAATCACTAATGATAAATACAGAGTCAGAATAAGTTTTGATGATGATGATGATGATGAGGATGATGATGATGATGATGATGATGATTGATGATGATGATTATTATATTATTATTATTATTATATTATTATTATATTATATTATCATTATTATTATTTATTATCATTATCATTTTATTATTATTTATTATTATTATTATTTTTATTTTATTTTTATAATATTTATTGGTTTAACATTACATCAATTAAAATTCTGTAGATGTGTTAATGTTCATAAGTATAAATTAAATCATGATGTGTCTTATCACAGTGGTTAAAATTTTAAAGTATTTGTTATTACAAAACTACAGTGTCTCAATTTTTTATTTATTTTTTTATTGCTAGTTTTAAATGGTTGCTCTGTAAATGTGATCAGACATGAATAAAATGTCAGACAGAATGGGATTTTGTCTGATGATTATTGATATGAAGAGCTGAAGTGATCAATGATAGCTGATCTTTTACCAGGTCGCCGTTTTAAATGAGAATTGCTTTTCAATCGATCTACCTGATTAAATATAACTGCAGCAAATTAAGTGTACTGACCTTGTCTACTGTGAAGTTCATGCATGTTTTAGCTTAGATCCCAGGGTTTCATAGATTTAGTGGTGTTCTCTCACTGTCCAATATTATTATGATCAGTTGTACACTAGTTTTCATCACATTCGAAAGCTGCTCTTTACTCCTATATTTATACCTCCTTGACTTCTGTTATATTTCATTATTGTATTATTTAGTGCCACAGTGTGTCTGATTCGATCTAAACTCGTGAGGTCCAAAGTCTTTTGACTGAACTTAATGTATTCACTTGACTTCAGAGTGCTTCATTTGACTCCTATCACAGACCTGCCCTTCTACTTCTCTTGTTGTACAGTAACTTTTGTGTCTTTTTTCTTTAGGTGTAACAATCTGGGAGCTGATGACCTTTGGAGGGAAGCCTTACGACGGCATATCCACCAGAGATATCCCCGATCTGCTGGAGAAAGGAGAGCGCCTTCCTCAACCGCCAATCTGCACCATTGACGTCTATATGGTCATGGTAAATGTGCGTAGAAACTACATTTCTTTTCTGGCTACAAATTTAAACTGTAGCATCCAAAAAGATAGTTTTAATTATTTGTGTAAAAGTGTGAATTTACTGAGACAATCTACGCCACTTAATGTTGAAAAATACCCTAATTACAACCAGTGCGGCTGGCTCTCTACACACACAGGTAATCTGGGCCATCTCCATGGAAAACATGTTTATGCCATACTGTGCAAAGTGCAGTATATTCCTGTGAGGACATGAAGGTGGTCTAGCTTTCTCCAGTTACACATTACACCATTATTATGACTGATATCTTTTAAGCTACTTTAAATAATTTACAATATGCATCATTGTAAAAGTTGAATTGTGCTTCCTTATTTCACATGTTTATATTATAATATATAATACACACAAAATATGTCAGTCTATACTCTTCACTATCCTCTTCGAGCCCCTCTGTCCCCTGAATGCCCTCACTGATGAACCTTTCATGGCACTGGCCATTTTGACCTGAGCTGCCAACAGCACACAGCAGGACAGGTCACCCTCACCTGCCCATTTGTGCTACACTGAGCCAACAGTCCCTCCTTCAAAGTGACTTTATTTGACATGAAAGTAAGCTGAAACATGGCCATATTGAAGCCTCATAACAGGGTAAAAAGACAGACAACAATAAAGAAAACTGGAAATTTTGCATGTATTGTGCTAGCATTTAAGTACATTGATGAAGACGTATCAGTAATAGATAGTAGTTTAGCATTTCTTGATTTGTTGATTTTTGTTGTGTTTGATCAGGACTGTGGCCCACTAAAATGTGTGTTTTGAACCAGCTTGTAATGGTGCACATGACCACACCATAGTTAGATTGGTTTTGATAGCTATGTTAGCTCTGTTATTCGGTAGTCTAGTGCACCATTTAAACCAGACCCACATTATTGTAGGCCTGGTTTAATCCCGCCTCAGATTTTGCAAGCTAGTCTGGTTCAAGCTTTGGTTTATGTCTGATGACATCCAAATATAAACTGGTTTAAACTTGGATTCTGATCCTACTGCTACTTTGACTTTCTCTAGTTCCCTAGTTCAAGTCTGATTTTGATTAACACTGGGTTTGTTTTTGTTTTATCTTGTTTTTATGTGGCAATGCAAGGATGTTTTATTTTGTGTTTATCTCATTAAAAATATTGTCAGTAAATAGTGACTTACCTTTTTCAGCTGTTTGTAGATTTTAGATGTAAAACACTTTGTAGTTCAGTTTTGTAGATCAAACATTGTCAAAAAAATTGACCCAATTGTGAATACAATTGAATTGCCCTGTTTAATTGACTGGGCATGATAAAGAGCTACTGTCAAAGGTGTTGGATATACACTACAGTCCCATGTATCAGTATGTAGGTCTATCTAAAGCCACTTCTCTGTTCTGTCTCTATATTATTTCCCCGGACGCCTCGACAGGCTTTTCTCACTGCTGCTCGTCATGTGATTGCTTTGGCACCGGTCCGTGTTGTTCTCAGAGAAACTGGCAGAAAGGCGCATCTCTCCATATGGCCACTCCACTGATAAAACAGTATTTATCTTCAAACTGGAGTCATTACAACACCCAAAGGCTCGCAGATCTGAGAATAACAGACATCAGGTCTCTGTTTGTCTTACTTAACTGCAGAAAACAGTGGCAAACACAAGCGTCAAACTATTATTTACAGAATTTGATGATTAAGTGGCCCGTGGATTACATTTTTTTTTTAAAAGAAGACCTATTTCACTTTTTTAGTATTTAGAATCATTTGCAATATTTGTATGTTTATTGTAAATAGGGGAGAGTGACGAGGTAAATTATTAATATCACTGTTTTCTTCTAGACAAATCGCAATGTTGATGCTACCACAACTTTTGTACATTAACTATTTTCTTATTGTCTTTCAGATAAATAAAATCATTCCTTGTATTTTTTAGTAAGCTGGTTGAATCTAGTCACAGCATGACAAAGTTTGATCAATAAAAGAAGTAGGTGAGGATGAACAAACAACTGCATCAAATGGAATAATCATCAAAAACGCAGATTCTCACAGAAATGTTCTCACGATTTGATGAAGCCACAATGAATTGCAGATAAAGCAAACACCATAGAAAGTGAAAGTATTTTGAAAACACCGTTGCATTTATTTTATTATAGTTTGCACCATTGATATTCACATGTCTTTATGTTTTCAGGTTGGATGATTGATGCAGACAGTCGACCAAAATTCAAGGAGTTGGCGGCGGAGTTTACACGAATGGCCCGTGACCCACAGAGATATCTAGTCATTCAGGTAAATTCTGTCCAATATACATTTACAAGCCTAAAAATATAGGGCTAAGTTGATAAATCCATTTACCATTTTGTTTATTGATGACAATTCTACTATTTTAACACATTTAACCTTGCAGTATGACAACCAATCAGCTGAATTTAACCTATTCTAACTATTAAAAAATTCAATAACACTTTTTTTTTTCCTGCACCAAAATTTAACATCTAATTTACTCTCTAATGCCACTTTCTGTTGAATAATTGTTATATTAATACGCACTGAACTACTGACCCACTGTCTCCAGGGCGATGACCGGATGAAGCTGCCCGGTCCCACAGACAGTAAGTTGTTCCAGAATTTGTTGGAGGAGGAAGAGCTAGAGGAGCTGATGGATGCAGAGGAGTACCTGCTTCCACATGGATACCCTCCTCTGGCCTACCCAACCCGCGCTCGCATGGACCCCAGCAAGGTACGGGACACAGACTCAGGACATGATCTATTCAGAATGCATCTACTCACGTTTTTAGCCAAATTCTCTCCTAAAACAACCCTCTCTGAGAAATGCTGGTGCCACAGTTACTACATATCTTTTTCTTGTTATCAACTTGAAACCAACTAAAAAAATTACTTACTAAAGTTTTTATTGTAAATTAGTCAACTTTATTCAGCACTTTGTGAAAAAAAAAAAAAAAAAACGACCTCAGATTACTGTTTGAACTGAATAATAAACATTCATTCATTCATTTTCTACTGCTTAGTCCCGTTAGGGGTTTGGAGCCTATCCCAGTGACTTTGGGCCTTAGGCGGGGAAACACCCTGGCCAACTTGTCGCAAGGTTAGACAGACAACCATTCACTCTCTCAGTCATTCACTAAGGGAAATTTACAGTGATGCCCAATTAACCCAAAACATGCATGTTTTTGGAGTTGGGAGGAAACCGGAGTACCCGGAGAAAATCCACGGTGACACAGGGAAAACATGCAAACTCCACCCACAGAGCTCGTGAGATGTTGATATGGTCCGACTCGGGAGTCAAACCCACGACCTCCTTATTGGGAAGCCAGAGCTCTAACCGCTCTGTTACCCAATATTAGTTCTAATCAAGAGTCGATTGCAGCGCTCCAATTTGCTGTGCTTGGGTAGTACTCGCAAGTTTAACTTTGTTTGTTTGTAAAAAGAAGTACAGTATATAAGCCGTAATTGCAACCAAAATGAATACATGTGTGAAAGTATTTATACGACGAAGTTGTCAAGTTTAAAACATAAATTGTGTTCGCAATGAAAAACAGCTCAAGGGTTAGTCTGTTGGGCCATATATGCCTTTATTATGCACACATCTTTCTTTTCTAAACGCTTGCCAATTAATAATAAAAATATGAATAATAGATGAAAGTTATAAGAATATTGATTTCAGCATCAAAAGCTCATCTTTTAATGGTAAAAGTGTGTAATACATACATTTTGAAATAAAAGCATACTATAGGTACTAGGAGTGTGATTCCCAAGTCACGGCATGAGAGCCACTGCTGTCCTACTTTGACACCGTATTCCCAACAGTCTCCCATCCATTCTTAGTTTAGACAAGATCATTCACTAACACAAGGTGATAAGACCAGTACATTAGAGCATATCTCGCTGTGGTAGTCAAATCAGTCCTCACTAGGGGTGTAACGATACGTTTTTAGAACGATACGATACATTTCGATATGAAGCCTAAAGATACGATTACAAAACGATTTGGGTTTTTTTTTTGGGATCGATACGATTTGGAACGATACAGCAATTTTAAAAGGATATTTTGATTCAGTTTGATAACTTACGACATAAATAAAATCATTACCAAGATTTTGCATTAAATCCAAAACTCAATAACAAATAATAAAATGATAGGGTAACTATAAGGGTAATAAATATATTCAGTTTAATGACACAATTATTTTTCATTGCACATAAAAAACTGCAACTTTTCCCCTTTATACACAAGTTTTGTATCATAATAAAAGTGACCCACGTTTCACCATATTTTTCAATCATTTTCACACAGATGCAGGAAGTGTGCTGAGATGGGAGTCTGTGAACTTATCGTATCTTTGTGACTTGGCATTAAATATTAAATCCACAAACATCTGCAGGCACAGAGTTTTGACCCAAAGCACGCTGACGTCGCATCTAAATTACCACATATGTCCAAATGTGACAGATTGGCAGCGGTGCCATAAGCCTACACAAATGCGCGGGTCTGTTTAATAAACATTAGTGTGGCGTCGCTGCTCTGGGTGCGCGTTTGCAGCTCGTCTGGTTCTTTTCAAGCTCAAGTCATTTCGCAGCGTTACCTCCGTGGTCCGGTTCGGCGTCACCTCCGCGGCTTTGTCCCTCGTAACGTTACTTCCGCTGTCCGCATTCTCCCGGGCACGGGTGTGCACCGGGACCCGTGCCCGCAGGATGGTTTGGAATACAGCGCTAGCTGTCTGTCTCCTCCGCTGGGCAGTACAGCGGCGTTGCCGTCCGGGAGTAGATTTCATGTGAAACAAGGGCTGCAGACACTTGATGATGATGCAGCGCAGAAAACCAGCGTATTAAAAGCGCATTTAATGAAACATTTATGTGAAAGATACACTACTAAGAATGCCGTTTGTCTGTATGGTTTATGTTTCGCCATATATCTAAATAAACCGATTCTTTGGGCTTAGATTCGAAGCGATTCAAAGTTGCATCGATGTATGGCTGGGATTGAGGATAACTAGTAGAACGTCGATCGATGTAGCGGATCGTAAGGGCTGTGTATCGATACTTCGAATATTTAGGTGAATCGTTACACTCCTAGTCCTCACAAACAATAATTATTTATCAAGTCTTGCTAAACATAATAACGTAAGACAAAACTATTTCTTTAGCACTGTTTTATCTGTATCACTGACCTGAAAGACCCGCTGAAGAGAAATGAACATGCTTTCTTCACCAAACTGACATCCCAAAGAATATCATTATTTGGCGGCGCTTTGTTGAACATATACTTTAAGAAAATCTCTTATACAATCTAGTTTTGATCACTTTTTTTCTATTAGAGTTTGTATGAAAGATGCTCAGCGGGAAGGCTGCACAGAAGCATGATGGGAGCGGGATGATCCAAGACAGAGCAGTCAAAGTCATCATGGAGATAGCCTCTTAAGTGATGTGCCAATGAATTTGCTCTGCGTGCGCCACAGCTCTCGTACACCAGGGGAAAAAAGGCTGAGATCTAAAAAGACTCCAACTTCAATTCCTATTTCTTCCGTGCACACACTGTTTTTGTGCTTTTTTCTTTGTAAAACTCTGGTAATTGCCTTTTTACAAACGCAGGATTTTCCAGCCAAGATAATTGTTCAAAGGCTTTTCGTAGGATTCAAATCTCACTCTAAACTAGGCAAATCCAGCATTTTCTCTTCCAATAGTCACCTGTGTTTTTCTTGCCCAAATTCTTTAAAACATGTTCAGCCTTTTAGCATTTTTTTGTTGTCTCTGAGGTTAGTGTGATGAGGTCAAGCAGGCAGTAATCTAGTGTGATTTATGATTGAGGAACAGAAATAATGATACAACTCTGCAATCAAACCAATCACACACACACACACACACACAGAAAAAGTAAAGTTGCCATTTATCACAACAATAACTGAAATGTGGTAGTCCTCAAAGCCTGTTGCAGGCACTCCATTCTAGTAACATGACATTAAGGAAGTTGCTTTCTATAAGATTCAAATGAAAATATAGATTTAGTTAAAAGAAATTATAAAAAATAATAGAACAACCTTCTGAGGTAAATGACACTGAGTTTGTTGCCTTGTTTATGCAGACCGCATACAACTACAATTCTAGTTAGGAAAAAAAAGTTAACAAAGAAGATCAATCAATATATGGAAAGCATTGTAATATTTTGTCATATTACACAACTCAACTTCAATTGACTCTGTGCATGTGAGCTTTAGTGTAATAGTGCGTTCCAGTGGTACTCAGAGCTCGGATCTTCCGAGTTCCGACTTGTACTTTCCCACTGGAACAACCATCCAACTTGGAGTTCCTACTCGGATACTCGGGAGAATTTTAGCATTCGGGGTAGAAAATCGAACATGGCTGAGCCCGAGTTTTGAGAAAAATAAACATCCGACACCTTGACTGCTGATCGTACCTTTGTTATTTTCTCTTTAGTTTGTCTCTACTGTTCACTCACTTCTGTGAACCTGCTCCTGCACCGTTTATGCGCGTCTGTCTTTATAAACCTGCTGCAATGCTATTGTTGCTAAGAGCTACACAGATTCACTCACAAATTCACTCTCTTGCAGTGTTTTGCAAACTGTATATGTAACAGCAATGTCCGAGTTGATAAAGAGATCTTTATTTTGGGCGATTTCAAGCTATTTAATACTTGATTGGCTCATTACTATAAAAGTAATCCGACTTGACCACTGGAACACAAAACACTCAGAGAAAACATCACTCCAGGTCCGAGTCCCGACCTCCGAGGAACGCAATATTAACACATCCTTTTATAAATACACTTTGGTCATTTTCTCCTGTTTTTTTTTTCATGTTAGACTGATGTAGTAAAAACCCATAGCAAGAAATTAAACAGGAAATGACCATGCTGATAAGATGTTAGCATTTGTGAAAATAAACAAGCCAACTGATGTTCTGTGCGCAGTCAATTAGTAACCTAAGTTCATCTTCTTGTCAAGCTAATCACATTTACAAATAGCTGATTATTGAAGGTATTGTTCAGTTATTACAGTAAAAGAGATGAAATATTTTGACTTGTGCTTGTGTTTTTGGAATGTAGAAATATTTCTGGACAAGGAGAGCTTGGCACCTGGTACATTGCGAATGGACCACTGTGCCATCCTGACAGATTCCTGAAATAACAATGACTGTGTGGTTTGATTAATATGACCACAGGACGCCCGGCGCTGCGTGGGCCAATGTACAAGTGAAAACACACCTCTGTTGATAAATAAAAGAGAGGAGGCAGAATAAAGCGCCCATCCGGCTTCTCAAAGCACTTTGGTGTTAGAACTAAAAGCACACATTCACACAGCAGGCCCGGGCTGATACTGCCTCTCAAAGACCACTGCCACGCAAAGTCTTTTAATTAAAACTCTTTTAATTAAAACGTCCTTGGCAGTCATGCTGTCACAACATTGTTTGCTACTGCTATGTGTCTCCCCTGCCTGCGGTATTTGAATAGAGCAGATAAATAACAGCTCTAACCAGCTTGATTCCCTCCTTTTTGGGAATCAAGAATAGTTTCTAGTTTCAAAACATCTGTCAAAAAACCAACCTGATTAAGTTTTTAAAATGAAGATGAAATATTGTGGTTGTAGGAATACAGTGAAACCTTGTCCCGAATACTACGGTCACAGGGAGAAATGTGTAAATTGTAAGATTTATTGCAGAGAGAAAATACCCACAGCAGAACCATTGCTGTGGCTACACAATGACTCTTTTTATGGTAGTAATCTGATAATTGCCTTTCCTGTGTGTCCTTAGGGCCAGTTTGCGTACCAGGACCCCAGCTTCACTATGGAAGGCATGTTGGCTTCTCTGCCCAGAGTGGTGCCTGGAGCTCCCTCTGCAGGAGCCTGTGTGCCGGGGCAGGAGCTGGGCTCAGCGGGACAGGGGGGCTTCAGCCGTGGCCAGGAGGACCCCCGCTGTAACGGCACTCTGAGGAAACAAGCCTCTCCTAGATCCAGCATGTTGACTGTTAGCACTGCTCCAGGTAAGTTATTGGAACAAAACTGCAATGAACTAAAACATTTAGGGGAAAATGAAAACATTGATCTATTCTTTTTTTATGTGAAGGAGATGATGGAAGTGCACAGCGCTACAGTGCAGACCCAACAGTTCTTTTAGCAGAACGTGTCGCCAAAGCAGAAAAGGAGCATGCGGCAATAAGAGAAAAGAACAGCACAGGTGCAATAGCGAATGCATTCAAAGTGTATAGACATAAATGTTTGTGTAAAAAGTAAGTAACAATAGCTCTTTGTGTGTCTATGCAGACTATATAAATCCTGTGGAGGAAAATCCGTTTGTAACACGCCGGAGAAACGGAGAGGCCCACGCTGTGATGGACGGCGCCGGCTGCCACACGCTGCATGTGGTGGGTGTGGTTGGAGGAACTGTCCCAAAGAGCCAGCCCTCCACCACGGATGAGGAATATGTGAATGAGCCCCTGTATCTGAACACCTTCCTGAACCCTGGGGACAAGAACGGCTTGGCAGGGGGCATCTCTGTGGCTGGAGCCTCAGCTCCAAAAACTGTGTCTCAAACAGTGGTCCCCTCCACATCCAGCCACACTGTGTCGTCTAGTGGATATGTGCTGCCCCCAGGTCACCTGCCCCACTCTTCTTACCCCTCCCACACGCTGCATCCTGCCCATTCAGGACACACTCTGCACTCAGGCACCACCAGCACCATAATGTTTGATAAAAAAGCCAAGAAGGCCACTTTTGACAATCCTGAATACTGGCAGCACAGTCTCCCTCCCAAAACCTCAGTGCACAACCCTGAGTACCTGCAGGACTGCAGCACGCGCTTCTTTTATCGACAGAATGGACGAATCCGCCCCGCTGTGGCAGAAAACCAGGAGTACCTCTCTGAAGCGGCCATGAAGGCGGGTAACGTGCTGCCCCCGCCCCCTTACAGACAGAGGAACACTGTGGTGTAGTCCCACTGTAGCACACAGACACAGACTGGAGGTGACTGGCTCAGACTGTCCGCTCATTTCCACAGTCTTTCTGAACATGGGAAAGTTACCTGTTCAACTATTGTGTCATGTCTGATCACTCTTTTATTTCCATTTGAAGTTCTGGCCTTTTCACCAGAAGTGAATAACAATTTCTAACAGTCTTTTGAAACATTTGACCATTTCATAAAATAGTTGACAGGAGATTTCTCTGTTGTGCTCTTCTACTGTATGTGTCACATGAACACATCATGTGCTTTTATAGAAGGATCCGTCTATGACCTTCAACAGTTACTGTACACAGACTGTGAAAAACATTTTAACTGAATCATTTTGTTGAACTTGAACAGTATTTAGCACATCTAAGTTCCTCAGCAGACATAATTAGCCCATAGCAATATGCTTGTGTGTGGTTTATTTGCACATTGCTTCGTGTCTCACCAGCAAACCTGCTTATGAAACGTATGTGTGTTCTGCATGCTTCCCCTGAACACGTCTTTTACTTTTTCATGTTACTGCTGCAGCAATGGACAAGCATTTATCAGCCTCAGCACCTATCACACATATTTACATACTAACACTAAGCATACATTCATTTATATACATGCACACTGCCAGATAAGGCTGTTGCTGCTCTATAAAATCAGTTGTGAAGGAGAGGCTGCTCTGACCTTGTGCTGGAGACAGTGTGTGGATAATGGCAGCCGGTCCATCGCTGTGAGGGGGTCAGCGGGAAAGTAAATGTCACAACAGGTTTAAGGAAAGCTCTCTGCTGCACTGCTTTTGGTGCGAAGCGTCCTACAAGTTTGGGATTAAAATGAATACAGACCTTATGCCTTTTGCTGCCATCTTTGTCTGAGCACAAGATCCAGGCATTCACCTACAACCAGACCACAAGCTAAGACTAAAGGGATTTAACAAACGAAACTGACAGTTTTTTGTTGTTTTTAGGCATCAGGGATCAATGCGTTCACCGTGTCACCTTGTCTAACACTGAACTTGAATCATTAAGAGCACACGCCAAGCTAAGAAGGTGGCACTGCTGTCAGTAAGTGTTGTGAATAGGCTCATTACATACCATTATTGCACATAGTCCAAAGCTGCTTTCAAAAACTGCTTATAAAGATACGCTACAAACAATAATTTCTAGATGATAAAAATTTCTTAGAATCATACATTTTATCTTCATATTTGGTTATCTTCATAATTTTTAAAGTGTGTTTCCATGGTAGATCTAGATTAATTTGCTTGCCACAAGGTGTTTCTGTTTCTGAATACATCTGTTCTTATTTCAAGCCAAAGTAACTTAAAGCATCTTGCAAACTGTCAGACATAGTTTGAAACAAGTGAAATGTGGTACAAAGTTTAAACTGTTGTATTCTAAACTGGTAACGCAACAAAATGAAAATGAATCCTCATACTTCTTTTAATATTTTAACCACAACTAGATGATGCTGCCTATTTTGTTAGTTTATTATTACTATCTGATCCAAAAGCGGTCAATTAAGCCCACCCCCTGTATTTTTATAGCCAGCCTGCTCAACAATGTAGAATAAACAAATGCTTTTGTTTTTCAAATGATGCCAGAATCAAACAGGATAGAAATTATTTTAATCGACATCTTCAAGCCTTAAATTTCAGTTGAGCTTAGTAGTTCACATCACTCAAATGTCATTTAAGCAATGTTACAAGCCCGGACTGAATTTCTCCAAATAATGAACCAAACCTGATGTTTTGATGGCATTTACCCTCATGTCAGACTCACCGTTGGTGGACAGTGTGCTGTGCCTCAGGTGGGCTTGAGGTTCCCAGTCTCTGTCTGTACATGTCTGTTGTTGATGATTCCATCCAGAGCGCAGATGTTCCTGGTGCAGTGCTTTCTTCTCTGGTTTTATGGGAAATAATTATCACCCACTTGAGCTCCAGCTGAGACCCGACTAGCTACAGCTTGTGCCGTAAAACCTACAGAATAAACGAGAGACCAGATACACACAGTGAATTTAGCAGACAAACACTGGGATTGTCTCTGACCTGCAGTTCATAGTTTGTTTGAGTACTTTTACCATTCAGAAGGTACCTTTTTGTTTCTGACATGTTAAATTAGCACTGTTACCATAGTAATATTCAGCTCATATTATATTCAACCAATGAACAGCAGAGACATTATAGGTTTGAGTAGCTTATGTAGAAACATATCAGTAATGTTCTATAAAGAGGTTGTTTAATGTTTTCTTTCTAATAAAGTAGGTTTTGACCTTACCTAATCTAAGGAATTTTAACAAGGTGGTTCTTACTCATTCTTACTCATAAATCAATGATGTCGCCAAAATCTTTTAGAGGTTTATACAGGACATAGTGTAACTAAAACACCTTTCATGAGCTTTTAAACCATGTTTATTGCAGTGTTCCATGAACAAAATTGTATTTTAATTAATTTATATCCCTTTCTTACTGTCTTACATTCAAGAGCTGAGTGTTTCCAAAAATCACCTACCCCCAATGCCCCGCCACTGCTCTGTAGTTGTGTTTTATTAGTCAGACTGGATAATACAAGTAGAATTAAAACGTAACTCCGCCATTTGAAAGTTGCTTTTATGATATATGGGGTCTTCTAGCATCTGCTTTCGCCCAGAATGTGCTACAGTGTGTCATTAGATTAAAAAAAAAAAATGGGTGAGCATACAGTTGACAAACATAGATCTTTACTGTGAGCAGGGTCCTTTGAAGTGTCTCTTGGCCGATAGTGGTGTTTTCTGATTTTCTGTTTCCATGGAGATAAATTGATTTCAACATAGTTTGACACTATACCCACCAAAAGCGCATACTATGTCCTCTATAACCTGTATATTTTAACCATTGCTCATTGTCAGTGCGTCTGCCTGCCTGTTCATGTATTGAAATGCCATAAAAGCATTGAAGAGTCACTCAAAAATACCCATAATGCATTGTTATGAAAAAATAAATAAATAAGCCCAATTTTACTGGAGAGAAACTCGAATCCAGAGAACATCACAAGGGGCTTTTAGCTTTTTCAATGCTAATTCACCCACTTTCCCTTTGTAGTTCTATGGGGAAATCACGTTAGCCGACATCTCTCCCATGTGCGCGAGCCCGAGGAACCCCCAGCGACCGCCAGTGCGTTTTAATCCTCCGCTGTGCTTAACGCTAACGTATTAGCATTCCACAAATGTTACCAGAGCCATGCATCAATGTTACAAAAGCTCACGAGGGGAGAGGAGGCAAATGCACTGTAACAAGCAAAGCAGCCCAAGCTTGATTGCCATTTTTTTCTCTTCAAAAGTGATGGCAGAATAGTCCGTGTAGCGAACAGGGATTCTGGCAGCTCACAAAGTCAAAATTGCAAAAAAAAATAAATAACCAAGCAATCTGGCTGGGAAGAATAATCAGTCCAAAAACTTTAAAATGTATTTCTTTTGCAAAATTGAGCGGCAGATTACTTCTTTGTTGGTCACAGTATTTTCATGCAGTTTTCTTTTTAGGTTTTTGGAGCAGCTATAGATACTCGTTTTTGGAAATATTGGATTTTTTACATAAAACTCTTTTTACCTGCTGCCTTTCAAATCTCATCGTTACTCATATATATATGGCGTGTGTAGGAAGATAAGCAAACATAATAACTTTTGGGTTTATCCAAGATTAGCATATTCATGAAAGACGATGAGTACATTTTGAGCTGAGCTTTTTCAGTACATAACAGGCTTACTATTGAAAAGTCAGAACACTATTTAGGTATGTTTTTGAAAAATATCGAAAATACTTTTGCAGTGTTTCTTGTAAGGTTCTATATCATACAAAATGCACTTCTTTGGTATTTTAGTTATGTTATATGTTGTTTCTTAACCAAAAACATCCCTGGAGGTTTTTGTTTTGATGTTTTAGGGGGTAATTCTGCATTTCAGGCTGTCCAAAAATCGATAGGCTTTGGTCCACATTGTGATGTCATGAAGTGGTATTTTAAAAATTACATCTGTTTTAACCTCATTGTTGCTGATTTATGTTTGCAATGCACAGAATCACTTTCATTTCCCCTATATTTTATGAATAGCTTAGTCTTAGCTCTTGTTTGTTGTTGTTGAGCACTTTTTGCATTACCACATACAGACATCACAAGGTGAAGAAGAGTATTTTCAGCAGCAGAACACAAGCTAAATGAGTGTGAATACATAATACACAATTCCAGATTAGTTTTTTTTTTTTTTTTTTTTACAATAAAAGTATAATAACAAGAATTTCGAATAGTTTATTATAATACTGGGAAGGACAAAACTGACATTCTAGATGAATACACGTTCTATGGAGACTTTAAAATTGTGCAAATTATCATTGGACAATACAAACATTTCACTAAATATGAAACATTAAGCTTGATAAAAAAATCTTTGTCTGAAATGGAATCGTTGAGTTTCTTTGAAAGCTGTTCAGTTACTTGCCAACTCGGTCACGTTTCATACTCTGCCATTTTCACATTTACTGACTACTGCAAGTTGCTGTTTAGAAAAAAGCGAAACCATGTCTTCATTATGTATAACTATATAATTATAAAGCTGCTGTGTCATTCATGCTGTGGCCAACTTCTTTTGTTTTAAATTTTCTCACTTCATGTAAACTCCAGTGCCATATTACTGACAATAGTGGTTGCGTAAGCACAGTTTACATTTTGAAAATATTCTGAGCTAACACTGAAAGTGTTCAATAACAGCTCTGCATTGTTTAACAATAATACATTTCAAATGGCTAAAATTGGATAGTATTTTTCTAGTGGTGGCGATGGGTTCATCTGTAAATATGAAGATGATGCTACTTTGCAGCTTTCCTAGATTTTATTTCTTTTAGATCATTGCAGAATTACTGTTTTATTGTTCCTTATTTCATTCCTTGGGGAAGCTTTTTCTGTATGTATATAAATATATACAGTAAATATGATATATTCTGTAAATGTTATTTGAGATGTGAACTTTGACCTTTTGACACTTGCAGGGTCTCCTGGCACACTCCCAAATCATACCTTCCTCTTTTGTGAATGTGCAGTTGTGTTTTTCTTGCTACTTTGTGCATTTTGTTGATTTGTTTTTCTTCTTATCTTCACTTTCTGTATAATCCATCTGAAGAAGTTTTTTAAAGATTTTGTACACTCCTAAATCTGCTGTTGCAACACAATGTATATTCCTTTTCTTATCATCTCCCTTTCAGCCAAACAGTGTCACTTTAGTATGTTTTACCTATGGGACCTATGCTTCTGCTTCTACCATTTCTTTGCATTGACCTCTATAGAATTACTACAAGTTTTAAGCATGTATTTTGGGGGCTAAACAGATGAAGTAGTGTAGCAATATTTTAAGGGAAGTGACCATTTTGTAGAAGGGTTTTGCAGTGAATATTATTGAGAGAATGGCTTAAGACAAGACACTACAGGTGAATATGGACTGCGTTTTTTAAAAAATAGAAATGTTAAGCTTCTTTTTAGATTACTCAAATTAATGCAATGTTCGTTTTTCACCAGACATTGCATTCATACAATGATGTGGAAAAAACGGTCAATATTGTACAGAGCAAGGACAGAGCTAGATGTTTTGCCTGTAGTGTCTTGCTTTTTTAATCCTCACTTTTACAATTATCTATACATTTTTGAAAACTTGCATTTTATTATTTTGCAAATGATGACAAGAATTTGAATATTTGGCCTGAGGAATGGCACCAAATTTCACCAATGTCGAATGATGTCATGGATCACGCACTGTCAATGTTCGGACTGAATTTCTTTACACTTGATTTCACAAAAGCTGCTAAGAAGAAGAAGCTAAATTGAGCTCGATTCATTTGCCAGTAGACTTCTGTTACATATTTTGCATTGGCTCTCATTGGTTTCACCCATCTTTTTAGCTGCTGTATGTAAGAAGTCATTGCGTCCATTGAAATGTATGTCTTCAATTGAAATAATACAAAAGAATGATTCTGTGTGGACTCACGGACATTGCATTTTCTAGAGTGTAAACCCTATTTCACTGAACTCCACTTTCCCTCCCTGAGCGACTACACTGAAATACTACGTACCCCTCTGTTTTGTTACATAAATCTGTCAAAATATATTTTTAACTCAATATGAATAAAGATCAGTAAATATTTAGCACGCCTCTTGATTTCCATTGGTGGTTTAGTCAAAGTTGCAAATGCAGTGGACTGTCTTTGTTCCCGAACAACTTCAAAGTGAGAATATGTGCAGCGCTGCTCACAGATAAATCATTCAGTGTGCCTTTTTGATTAGGATCAGCCTCACTGTGGCCATCTGCCTTCATCTGCCACTAAATGGGATCCAGTTGCACGAGATCTTGAGTCGGAGCCCTTGTAGCAGCCAGGGTCTTCACTTCAAATGTCAGCCAGTTATCAAGCAGCTCCGCGGGCTTGTGGGAAAGATGTAGAGCCTGTATTCACAGCATGGAGTCTCCAGGATGTTGTTTCAACGTGTAGCTCAAAAATACTACAGTACATCTACAGTAGTCTTTAGTAAACTTCACAACAGATAAACATGACAGGAACTCAGTGGTTTAGTTTATTCACCCAATTGCCCTGTCATTAAGCAAGACACTTCCGTCACTGCAGTGTCAAAATATATTGTGGTTACCTCCATCAATCTCAGGACAGCTGTGGCAAAAAAAAAAAAAAAAAAATACAGAATTATGCATGAAAATGATAACAGGGCAATTGTATCAGTTATGACCAAGTAATTTATTCATGTTTTGTCTTTTTGGAATCATTACCACTTAGAATTGCCTTATCTATGGTATCCTTATGTCATGTTTTAGAGCTAGTTTAGTGACCTTTAAATTAGATTTGTTAATCAGAGTTTAATCTGTTGGTACGAAGACAAATACGTAAATCATCACACTATTACATAAATACCTTTTATAAATCTATGTGGTCTAAGATAGAGGTAGTTTTCTTATTTGAATCAAATTATCATCACCACACTGTAAAATGCAGATGGCTTATAGCCATATAGAGTAGTGGTATGATTGCACTGCATAAATATATCATGTGTGATTTATACTGTTTCTACTACGATACTTGATGCGAAAAATTTGATGCTAAACTGCATTTTGTTGAACTGTAGTTGCACAACTACAAAGTAGATAATACTGTAAAAAAAAAAAAGCATTCTTACAAACTCTAAGCTGCTATACAAGACAAGATGATTGCACTTTACAAACACAATTCATTTGAGAAGAATGTGCTGTATGTTACAGAGGGCTGCTGTGAATCCGAACCAATCACAGTGGTGGTTTGGGCAAAAGACACCAAGTGAACCAAAACACCTTAAACTAACATTCAGCCTATTTTAGCACATAATTAACTTTGGCTTTAAACATTTTGACCTTTGTGCATTGTGGATGAGAAAGAAGTCTCAACTAGATTTAACAAAGCTGTGAACATTCGCCACAAGGTTCCAGTTTTCCCCAGCACCTTTCAGCGACAATTTATCCAGAGTGATACATATCAGTCCTAGACTTTTACAAACAAGTTCCTTAAAGCTTGGGAAAAGGTCCCTGGACATAATGTGAACTAACTTAAAACTTGCACATGTAATTCTGTTGTTGTAGTTTCAGAAACATCACATTAAGTTTTTTGATTGTTCACATTTCAGAAATAACTGTTGCCCTCCTCAGCCTCAGAAGCAACCTCTCATGGTTAGTAATATTAAAAGGCACTCATGCTTGCACAAACTTGTCCACTTTGAGAAGAATCGCACCGCAGCCTCGATAATAAACTGTCATTACTGATGACACTCGACGGCGTGTGATAGATGCATCTCTTTTTCTGCTGATGACATTTGGCGGCATTATCATGGGAAATTCAATAAAGAGATCAGCCCCGCCGCAGCCTTTGCCCCATGCAAAGTCAAAAGCACTTGCCTTAAGATGGTAATGAAGTCTGATCAGATAAATCTGTCACCGCCTCCTCCCCTCTCTCGCCCTCTCTCCCTCACCCCAGCACCTGATTGAAGAGCTGTATAGATTTTTATAAGATATGAGCGATGATCAGTGTGTGAATGTAAATGATGTCTTTGGGGAATCTATTCAATGGTACCTGTCTGCAAATGTACTGAGCCCTTTATTTGACAGCGCATCAATCTCTACAACAACACTTACTACAAGCTGCAGTGAGAACAAACACAGCTTTGGATGAAAACTACGGTGGTCCAGATGGGGAAACACACCCAAAGTTAAAATCATGCACCCATATTCATAGGCCTTCAACTGCTTCTAAAACTTGTGTTGTGTGAAGTTTGAGCTCAGAGGCAGTGTTGTTTGCATGAAGACTTG
This sequence comes from Mugilogobius chulae, assembly GCA_038363315.1. Lineage (NCBI taxonomy): Eukaryota > Metazoa > Chordata > Actinopteri > Gobiiformes > Gobiidae > Mugilogobius > Mugilogobius chulae. The sequence goes on along the minus strand of CM076396.1, from coordinate 43,459,092 downwards.
ACTCTTGCTCTTGGGGCTTAAGGTTTTGTCCTGCTCTTCTATGTGTTTTTTCTGTCTGCCTTGCAATACCAGAATCTACAGCAACCAGCAACCATACCACTTGTTGTGGTATGGCTGTTTAATTCATGCTTTTATGCCTTATTTAAAGGCATAAATCTATTCATCTAAAACCAGTTTAATGTTTCTCTTTCTGAGAGTGTGATGAAGAAATGAATGGGAACACATGCAACAATCTTTCCTGATTGGGTAGTGCTACAAGGATCTCTATGCAATTTTTACAACACTATTTTACTGCAGCTTTTCTTTTTGCAATCTATGTATGTTCCTATTTATGAAGCTATATTGTATTTCTTGTACACAAAGTATGTTTTCCTATATGTTGTTGTGCAGTACGAGTGTCCTGGTGGTTGGAGCTGCAGCCTGTAAGCCCGAGTGTGTTGGCAGCGTCTGACTGAATGGACTGTACAAAGCCGCTAAGCAGTGCTACGATCCCTCTTGAAAGCTTTCATTATGGAGCAGCATATTGGATTCTGTTCACAGGCTGTCTCTCTCCGGAGGCCAGCATCGCTACAGGGACGCACACGTTCACAAAGGCGATGTACCAGGCTGAACACCGCCCGCCCATAGAGAAATCCCACCTGAATCTGGCTGAATGTGGTGTCCTGAAGGGCGCACACAATTAATGCACTCTGATAGTGTTAGTGACAGGAGAGCATGGCCTCAGCGGTGAGAGGAACGCCTGCACTGTGCCCCAACATAGACCTGTGACCTATACTGTACAGGTCAGCTGGACACCATGGCCTATAGAGAGTCTATGCTGGACTGAATTTACTGTAAAGTCTTGCTGTGCTGGTTTTCAACCTATACAAAGTCAGTGAAGACAGCGGGCAATAGAAGATTATAAGTGGTAACAATTAGGAATGTTATAATGTAGTTGAGTTGAGCTACATCTGAAACCTGCTGCAGCACAAGATCTTCTCGAGAAGCTTGTTATGTTCAACAGATAGTTGTTAGGTCCTGGATTATGTGAAAGCACCATTAGAACCATGCAAGGAGCTAACAACAAATGCTTGAATTGCTACAGACTTTTTACATCTGCTGCAGCAGAAGATCTTCCAGAGGAAATACTATCAGGGACTAGCCTTATTACCATCTTCAACAAGTAAATCTGTTTTACCTGGACCTGACTGCGATTCCATGGTTGAGCAGGGCATTACTTGCACTTCTACAGGAAGTATCTATCACTTCGATTCCTAGCACCAGCTTCATCAAAGCTTAGGTCTGACCAAGCTGAGCACTACATCATGGAGATAATTCCTGAGCATCAACTTCAAAGAATGATTTTCTCTAGGGATTAATAAAGTCATCCTTCTTACTTCATGAACACATTTGGTGCTTAAACCCCAGCAGAGAAGACCATCAATGCACATGAAAAGCAGAGCAGGATAAAAGACAGTATAGGATTTTTTTCCCCCAGGAGCCTAAACCTTGTGATGGTGAAAAACACAACCATAACCAAAACTGGATTTCAGACATCTGGTGTGAGTGAAGCTGGTCTGGAGGAGAAGCTGACTGAAGAAGTGGAAGCAGAGCCCAGGACAATGTTCCAGATTGAAACTTCGCTATAGCTCCTCTGGTATTTTGCTTTGAGTTTGTCACAGAAATGCTAGCCAGATCTCTCTCCTGAGATACTATTTTTGCTTGTTATTGTGGGTAATTGCTAGGACTTTATTGGAAGGTTTTGCTGTTCATTTCTTTGTGTGCTTGTACCAACACAACATAACAATCTCTACCCTTTGAGAGATCAACAGTAGCAAACAATTGGTCCCATCTCTCAACACTAACGACTGTACACTACACTGACTCAAATACATGAGGTTATGTGAAGTAAAGTGGCAGGTATAGGGATAAAAAGAAATATGTGTTGCTGAAAGTGTTGTTTTGCATTACAGAAAATAAAAGAATTCTTGTTAGAATTCTCAAACCACAAAACCTTTCAGCTGCCAACCAATTCTCTTTATTTACACCTAAAAGAACCATGGACAAACTTGATATGTGTTCATTTTAGCATGACAACTCTTTTGCTTAGTTTAAAATTGTAGAAACAAGTCAGATTTTAGTTTAAAATTTAAAATTTGTGGTCAAGATGGTAGATTGTTCATTTAGTTTTTATCTGTGCAATTACTGGCCCCATCCACAGATAATCAAACTTGTCAAATAGTTAAACATTTGTTCTGTCAAAACAAAAGTGAAACTATTTTAAGCAATAATTTATTTTTTTATTCAATCAAAAAGTTAGAATGAAGAAAATTATATGGCAATAGTTCTTTTCAAAATAGGGAATCTCTCATGTACAACTTTCGATCTGAAAATACTACAACAGCAACTTATTTGCTATGCCAACAATATATATATTTTTGTTATTATTATTCAACTATCAGGATATAGCGAGGTTTGGTGCGAAAACAAAAAAACATCCTTCTTGTTTCATTATTTCAAACTTATCCATAAATTGCTTCAGGCTCAAAAACAACACAACCAGCATAAATAATGTCCCTGTTTTGTATTCTACTTTGCAAAAACAAGCACATCTGGCCTTGTAAGTGGCAAATCTCCCAAATTCTAAAGGCAAGCCCAGGTCAGGGTCACCTCTCGTGCATGAATGAGTGTGAGTCCAGATTTAAGACTTGTGCTTCTAGACATTACCTTGAATCGGCGCTTGGAGCTTGAATATAAATGTTGTTTTTTTGCCGACCAGGGTTACAACAAATACATCTCCAGTTACAACCAAGTAACATTAAAAGTTCTGTATTGCCCAAATATGTGTTCCCATAAATCAAATTACCCCGAATCCTTCTAAATCTAATGATATACAGTCTGAATGATTGTGCGTTTATGAAAGATATATGGTCAGTTTGTACAAGTGACTTCGTTTGGGCTACATGGAAAACAGTGTCATTTCATGCTCCACAAGTTTACAAAGAGTCAGGCAATTTATTAATCTTCAGTTGACAACACGCACATTAAGATTAATAGGGCAATCTCAGTGGTCATTTGCATGTTGCTTGTGAATTACAGCTCACTTGATTATGGCTAAACAAAAGCTATTCAGCAGTTAGAGCTGATCACTTGCTTTGTTAGGCAAGACAATAACAGAGGCTTCTGTGGTTGGTGCTATCCACTGGTTTTAGAGTAATGAGAAATTAGAAGAGGTATTAATTAAATGTACAAGTTTGAATGAGAAAAGTCCTCAAAGTGTTTTAGGAACCTGTAGCCACTGCATAATTATAATGAACTTAAGCAAAGTAATGTGAAGATAATCTGTAAGTCATAGTCGACACCTTTAGATATTCACCATCATGTGTTCTAAAGCGCTTTTCACAACTTTCAGAAGCCAGCAGGAGTTAAACCATGTCGATGTGCCAGATGCTAACAACATAAACAAGCACTCCTGTGTTTTTTGTACATTATTGTCGGACACTGCAAACTCGTTTTGATCTGAATAGGTGTTTTTACAGTATATTGAGCTAAAAACTACTTGGTTCCATTATACTGGAGGATGTGTATCATCGCTAAAGCCTTCTGCACACTACTGGAGTTTTTTGTTTTTTTTTTTTTTTTTTTTTTTTTTTTTTTTTTTTTTTTTTTTTTTTTTTTTTTTTTTTTTTTTTTTTTTTTTTTTTTTTTTTTTTTTTTTTTTTTTTTTTTTTTTCTGCCCCACTACTGGGGTTTCTAAAAAAAAAAAAAAAAAAAAAAAAAAAAAAATGTCCGATTTTAAGCCCCAATGTGCCGAGTTTCGGGGAGGCCGTAGTAACGATGTTTAGTAAAAGATTTTTGTTAAAAGATTTTTTTGTCATGTTTCTCCTTATTTCTGTGCATCACTGTGACTCTGTTACGACTATTTGTCAGGGCTCATGGTGAGGTTCACATGTGAGGACCTGGTGCATCTATTGGTGATGGCGGCTCTTATTACAAGCATTACAAACGTCATCTCAACACACATGCTCCTTAAACAAGAAAGATTACTAGACAATAGAACATGGTCACCTCTCATTTCATGCATCAGTGTACCTCTAATGTTCCTCCGCTCCCCTCTGACCTTTATAAACCCTCGTTAATCCACTGGGTTTCATCATTGTTGTTGTTTCACTTTAATAACCGCACACATGAAAGAAACCACTCTGGGTCGATCATTTGACACACACTGTTCTCCTCTCACTCCTCTGTGTCGTCTCTGTTCTTCCTATGACATGATGCGACAAATGGTGAGACAAATAATCATTGTAAATGTCCTTATGCTGTGGCCTGTTCTTTTTTCGACCCGTCTAAAAATCGCTAAAGCTCATAAACTTCACTAGTGTGCAGCCGCTTTAAAGTTACATCCCAAGTAACAAAGAGCAGTGGATGTGTTTTCAATGGGGAATTCAGGGGATGATTGAAACATGGACTGACAGGTGTGATGGCAACTCGTCCACCAGAGAATAAAGATTACCCAAATGTGCACTGATCATTCTAAATACAGCTTCAGGAGATGATTAAAAGTTTCTAAAAGCTAGGTTTGCATAATAGGTCCCCTTTAACTTATGTTTACGAGGTCCAGCCCTTTTCAAGTTTTCAGTTACTCAAAAAAAAAAAATAAAAACACACAGAAATACCTTAGCAACAACTCTATCTCAATGGTTCAGAAAGGTTCAGTGCAAGTCTTTTTCCCCTTGATTTCTTCCCCTGTTGATTCAAGTAATCCACATGTCCCCGGTCACATGAAACATCTCTGGGCTTTGTGTAATCCTTTAACCTTTCGTTTTCATGAGTACTGTGTATCTCTCACTCTAAATCTCTCCGTCTGCGTCCCAGGTGTGTCACAGCGAGCGCCCAACGCCTTCGTTCCACCAAAATGCACTCTCTCTCTCTTTAGATCCTTTAAATACAACATTCACTTTCCCTCTCCAAAATGACTCTCTCCAGCAGAGTTTGGGACTTAAAAGTTTGAGTTTTGTTCATGTGCTCCATTTTATTCATTTTAGGCAAACCACTTGTTTATGTTGTTTTGCACTTCAAGCATTGTGTTTTTGGATGCCAAAATACAGACTTTTATTCACGAAAAGTTAATGCTTTATGCTTTCTAAAAACATTTTGTTGAAGTATTACAACACTTACAATACTTTTGCAGTAATACTATACAAGCACTTTGTCACCAACAGTTATTTTAGTAGTCGACTATGGTCAAGCAGTTTATTTTTTTATATATATATCTGTAAGAATTAAAGGTTTTTAAGGCTTAAGAATTCGTTTGGCCCACATATTTTGTTAAAGATTGATTGAATAATTAGTTCCATATTATTACTAGGTCTAATAATGTTTTCTTATTCTGGATTCTGAAAGTTGAGAAAAGCTTTTCTAAAACTCCAAATGTATAATAGACATGTAAGTGAGGGAACATAAATATTTCAAATGGTTCGGTGTTTATAAGGAAACCTTTAAAACCCAATTAAATGCATTTTCAACCAGAAAAAAAATGTGGCCGAAGACTTTTTAGAGAATAGTTACATAGGAGAATCTGACTTTTTTTTTTTTTTTTTTTTTTTTTTTTTAAAGCAGCTTTTCTTGTTACGAAAGATCTTTCTGTGTAAGTGTTTTAGAGTTTGTAATGATGATAAGTTTGTTATATAAACCACCTCCTCGACTTCTATTTGGGCGACACAGTGGTTCAGTGGTTTGTGCTCTGGCTTCATAGCAAGAAGGTCCTGGGTTTGATTCCCAGTCAACCGGGGTCTTTCTATGTTCTCCCTGTGTCTGCAAAGGTTTCCTTCGGGTTCTCTGGTTTCCCCAAACCATTATTTCACTAGTTCATTATTGCCTCCCCACTCCCCTGTCCCAGGACTCTCCTGCAAAAGAATTTCTGTATCTCAGTGAGACTTTTCTGGTTAAATAAAGGTGAATTTTAAAAAATGTCTCCCTTTAAATTTTTCTTTGCCTCTTTTAGGCCTGGAGACTTATTTACGTCATCTGCCATACTCAATCAAGCTTTTGCATTAAATTCTTAGTTTCTCAGATAGAAAAGTGAAGCAAGCTTACCCTCTGCAAAGACAATCATCTCTCAACCCAAAGAGTCATTTAGTGACTCATGTGGATTTGCATTACAAGTTTGAAAAGTTAAGACAAACATGCTGAAGTCTGATTTTGTGTCACAAGGTTCTGTTTTTGCATTGAACTGCCATGGAAGAAACATAATTAAGAGAAAGAGCTTTAGCAATCATTAAATTACAAGCACAATTGATCCAAATCTCATGACCAGCTCCTGTTTATGATTAGACGATTCTCATACAACCAACAAATGTACATTTCACTTCATATTTACCACCACCACTCAACAACATGACTTTCTAATTGAATTGTGTCTGAGTCTTCTTTAACTCATGTTTCACAATAATGTAACGTGCAGCAGGAAAACAAGCATTTCCCCTCACACTTACGTGATGACTACAGTTTTTACACTTTTAACTCATAGAAAGTCATACACTAATAACATGCGTGCGAGTGATAAATGAGAGTAATTGTGGCCGATGTTGCATTTTTAATTAAGCTGCCGTCTTAAAACACGGAGGCGTCATTGTAAAGTCAACTCTCCTTTGCAATTACGCAGTGCTATTCATGTGGAACATAATGGCGTGATGATGGCTCTTTGTGGCTTACAGTGGAGTATAATTGTATCCTTTCACACGCTAAAATGGCACGTCTCAATTTCCTATTTTTGCTGTTTTCAAGACACGCTTAGTGCAGTGTCTTTATAATGAGCCACACCGGACAGTAGTTTTTGGTAATAGCTCAAAGTTTACAACAGTTATTTGCGAGCTTTTCTATCAAAGAGTTTAATGTCCAGTCACATTCTACAAGTTGGAATTAGAAAAGTCTGTATAACAATGACAAATCAGTGCCCACCCACACTTGTTCAGACTGAGTAAATGGTTATTGGTATGGTTTTTCTAAGTCAAGGCAAATGGTAAGTCTTTTTTACACCATAAACACAATTAGGGTTTTAAATCTGACAACTTCCTATTACAAATCCTTTGAGGCATGGTTATTACTAATATAATTTCAGTTTTGGACGTAATTTCGCTTAAAACCTTCTTTTTGCAAACAACAAAGTGAAACTAGAGAGGACCACTCAACATAGCCAATCAGAATGCTGTTTTCAGTTCTTGATGAGAAATGAAATTCATTATTATTCAATTAAGGCAGTACTCAGTGGTCTCATCTTTCCACAAAAGGCTTTTTTTAATAGAAAGCACAACATTTGCTTACTTAAAAAGTGAGCTTTTTAACCCCCCCTTTTAAAAGGGGGGGGGGGGGGTTAAAATTGTTTTATTTATTTATTTTGTTACATTTAATATTAAATCTGTTAACTCTGTTTTGTTTGTTCGTTTCACATTCATAAAATATTACTTTTTTTAAGCTAATTAAAAGGGAATCCGAAATCAATACAAGAAAAATATGGTTATTTTTTCCCTAAGATTCAGCCCTAATTGAAACATACTCCATTCCAGCTTGCTTTAGGCTGCCTCTGTTTGTAAATGCTTTCCTTTTTAAGAAATCAATTAGAACAGAACATTCAACTCAGTATTTAAAGAGAACAGAGTACTCTACCAAGCACCTACTCAAAAGGCTTAATAGAAAACATGATCGAACTGTTTCTTATGATTAAAACCAAAATGAAGAACTTGTGTTTGTGCTATTTTTAGTTCAAATATTACAGCAAAGCAAAAATGTATCAACACAAAAAGTAAAAAAAAAAAAAAAAAAGTCTAAATCAAAATCAGTTGACCTCCAAGCTAAGAATGCATTGCCTTAAAGTTAGTAAAATGCTGACGTCTGGTATGAGAACCTTTACAGATGGATATGGACCATGTGAAGTGGACCTGTGAGGCTCACATAGGCTTTTATCACAGTGTAAAAGATCTAAAAGCCTCTGTGGAGAGTAGTGTGGCTAATGATGCTTTTCAGTGGCAACAGGCCAGTGACGAGAAGACCTAAAGAGTGCAGAAGTCGGGATACTGCCAGTCATTTCATTTTGTCATCACAGAGACAGACTGAACTTAGAGGTGCATAAGAACTCTGAACATAGGACAAAAATTAGGGGTTATATTTTAGTTACCCAAGCACAAGCTTTTACAAATGTACGCAATCATTTACTTACAAGTATTCAGATTTAGTCCTACAAAATGTTTGAAGAATCCTATCTGTCATCTATCTATATATCTATAAAAATAAACATGGTAGCGAGGAAAAAATATGAAAAAGAATGAGCAAAGCAAAAACCTTCTTAATGTGAGAAGGGAGACGTTTGATTTTGTTCTAAATGACAGAGATGACCAATGAGATCCTTAGTTGATTTGAGACGCTGATGGGGAGTGGTGGCCTGGTACAGATACATAAAGACCAGGGTCTTTGTTTAAACAGTTCTATAGCTATGGCACTAGCTGGGCCAGAATAATAGAAGTTTGAGCAAATTTGGGGTTTTTACAATTCCTCTTGAAAAAAGGCAATTTAACTAAAAATGAGCTTTAGGGACTTGAAGCAAGTTTAAAAAGTTTAGTTGGAGCCCATTAAAAAGTCCAATTAAATATTCACATTTTTTTTTTTGTCATAAGAGCATTTGAACAAACACTGAGCCCTCTTATGATTTGACTGTAGAGGGTTACATCTACAATGTTCTCTTCTAAATATATAGAAAGCAAATACTGTAGATTAACTTTATAAGAAAACTAACAAAATTGAAAAATTTGGGCAAAAGTGGGAGGTACTGCACATATCCCCTTGGTTCCTTAAGGGTTCTTTGACTAAGGCTGAATCTCACTGATTTTGATGTAAATTGATATTTTACAAAAGGAACAAAACTTGATGTGTTGATAAAAGTTATTTCTGGTAATTATTGCATTTAATGCATTTAAAATGTATTGTCAAAAAACATGTGCTTCATACAAAAATAATAAACTTATTAGAAAACAATCTTTAGAATGCAACCTCATGGAGCTCTGGAGTGAGAGCTGATTGGCTGTCCCCTGGTGATCTATGGACTTCTTGCCTACTGAGTGTCATTGAAAATACACAAAGAACAAGTATAAGAGTGCATAATGACATGGAGTTACCGCATGTGGTTAATTATTATACAGTAATGCAGAATATATTTTTGCACAGAAGTACCCCCATTTTTTTCAGCCATCGTAGATACTCTTTTTCAAATACTATACATTGCCTCTCACACTTTTGTCCAACAACTGAACAGAAAACCAATAAAGAAGCAAGCTTCCCTGACATTTCACAGCTTCACCTGTGTCAATGTCCTCGTACATTGTTTCTGAAGGAGATAATCCGTGACATGGCGTTCCGATCAGGTACTTGTTTATGGTGTAGCAATCTAAGGCCCTAATCTGGCAGGGAGATATCACAGTGTCATCCCTGGGCGCTGTGGAGTGGAGGCAAGAGTGTCTGGTCGTGACTCTGTGTGCATAGCAGGGGATTAGCTGAGAACAAAACAGTCTCCAGGAAAAGTCAAGAAAGAAGGAAAGTATATAGAGGAGGGATAAGGACTTTACCTTATGTTGGGGCTCGGAATGACAAGGCAATGATGATATAACAGCACAGACACAATTATACACTGCTTTTAGGTACAGCAAAAGAGCAGCTCTCAAGGCTCATTATTAAAATAGCATAAATGATAACTTTAGAGAACAATGTGTGACTTTAAACGGCAATTAGATGTCACTTTGTGCTCCCTTTTAGCTGCAATTTAACACTGCAGGCAAATGTGTTAATGTGCTGAAGCCAGAGTGAGGGAGTGTAACAGTAGGCTACTTTGAGAAATTATCAGCCAGAATTACACAATCTCTGAAAAGGTTTTATTTGACTAATGTCCTGAATAGCACAAACCTTGCAGTCAGTGTGCACAAGGTGTTACACAAACGTCAGACATGTGCATATGTCAGTTAGCTTGTTTATACTGTTGGCCTTTTAAAATATCAAACTTTGTACCTGTTGGTAAAGACATGTTAACAACTTCATTAAAGAACAATTGTATGTTTGTGTCTCAATGCTAATGCTAAAGCTTAAAGGTGCATTGTGTAACTTTCTGGAGGTGAAAAGTTATCTACACAATTCAGAAGCAATAGAAAGTTAAAACTATGCTTTGGGACTTTCTGAATGGAGATAAATACATTTTATGCTATAACAAGAAAAAAATTAGCTTTTTTTGTGGAAACAGATGTGTTGAGAGCTTCTCCAAGGTAAATAATAATAAACTATTTTGTGGCCATGCAAGCCTGCTCAAAGTAAACACACAGATTTTGTATTAATTATTTAGTGTAACAAAGGCATATAAATGACAAAATGTGCATTTATTCAAGTTTATTTGTGGCCAAAAAGTTGCGCAATGCACCTTCAACAAATTAAAAAATATATTTATATAGATTTTTTTTTTTACAGACTCATGTATTTTTAATTATAATTATAAATCACATAATAATAATATATTCTCACAGACCTTCTTCTTCACTAATATTTTTTTCACTGCTTCTTTACCTTCTGAGAATAACAAAAGTGTATCCATTGGAAAAAAAAAAACCTAAATTTTATATCTTTTATACTTTTTTGAAACACAAATAGGTCACTTAAAAAATAAAAAGTAATCCAACGGCAATTACTGTTCAGAGAGCCTCAAGTCGCATTAGAAGCACAGTAAGAACTTACTTTGCATGTTTTCTCTCAAAATGAAGCAGTGGCTCAAGTATTGTAGATATTTTCTAACTTTTCTCTAACTAAAGCAGGGCAAAAACATGACCCCAAATTAGATTAACTCACAGGTAGAAAAGCTAAGAAATAAAAAAAACATGAACAGCACCAGTAGCTTTGCAGTCAAATTGAAAACCCCTTCCTTATGCGCATGTTTTCACTATAGGCTTTCTTTTCTCATTTTTATGTTTCCCGAGCTCGATCTAATTGAATTATAAACAGTCCACGCTGTGTTTCTGTATCTCTGCAGTGCACAAGTCGGCCTCCGTGCAGAAGCTGTGTGGTGTTGTGTCTCATTATGCGTCGCCATGCCAAGTGGAAGAGAGATTAGGGCGCAGATTAGCAGCACTCCATTCCTGTGTGTCCAGAACGCCTCTGAATCAATGCTTCTTCTGTGGAGCGTGAATTACAAATACATTATGCACAACATGTTTTTAGCATCAAAATGATCAGTCAATATAATCAATACAGACCACAAGCCTATTATGTGCTGTACTGAAAAAAAAAAACTCTGTGCGCCATTTGGATCTTCATGATTCTTTAGCTGCATTGAATGGGTTTATGGGGCCAGACAGTAACATAGTTTGTTTAAATGTACATTCTTGCTCTTTATTTGATATATCTATTTGAATGAATGACAAAACATATTCACTGTAAAAATAAATGAATTCAGTTTTCTTTTTCTGTAGTGGCACAAAAGGCAAACACATTAGACAGTACAATCAGCATGATAAGCATTAGCATAGGTTATCATGCTGATTGTCCTGGTTCCTGTAATCCAGATAAATTATGACTGTGCACAGGGATGTACAAATGTACATTTTTATTATCTTGCACTAACTAACATTAGATGGATTTAGAGAAGCTATGAAGAAATCTGAGTAATATTCTATTACTTGACTGTTTTAGCTTATCACTGTGTTTTTTAAACTTTTTAAAATAGTTATAGTTAGTTGGTTTAATAGTTTATTATTTTTTTTTAAATAGTCCATATCAACAAGTTGTTGTTGTTTAGTTATTTAATTATTTGAGGCAGCATCTCAAAATATTCTAATGGTTAATTCATTAATTTTCTACCACTTGTGCTATTAAGGGTCATGAGTGACTGGAGCCTAACCCAGACTTTGGGCCTTAGGTGGGGGAGAGATTGTGAGATGTTCAGTCGAAAACCTCCTTATTTGGAAGCCAGAGCTCGAACCACTCTGCTACCATGCACCCTGTAAAATTATAACTATTTTAGCTCAAACTATAATTTTTTTTTTTTTTTTTTCAAATTCACAATAAGATTAGCCAACACAGTTTAGATATGTTAAAACATAACTGATGTTGCTCTTGTTGAGAGAGACTTGTCCTTTCTGAACACACCTTATTTATCTTGAGTAATCATCTGTCTTCTTAAAGTTCTATCTAAATGATTACAAAGTTAGGAGCCTTGAAGGATACACAGGAGTCCTGTAATTTCTCACTCTGATGCCTTCCCCGGGACACATCTATAAGAGCCGGGGCCCAACTGCAAAGACTGAAGAAAATATCACAATAACAAATGCAAATATACAACAGAATTAATTAAATTAAATCAGGAGTGATTCCATCTGACAGGCAGGCAATTTGTCTGGCTTTAGGAGCCCCAGGACCACAGTCATGTGTGTGAGCTGCTGTAATTGCTTTGTGCCGACGGGGCGCCTCCTGTTTCTATGAGCCTGTGTTTATCCACACTGGTGAATGTAAAGTGGAAATGGTCATATGTTGCATAAAGCTTGGCTGTATATGCTGTAAAATGATGATTATTTTGTCTGAAGGCTGAACAATTGAAGGGTGGAGTAGAGAAAAGGGTACATCCAGCAAAGGCCTAGATTAAAACCACAATGGTAACATTTCTGTAAGTAACCTTAAAGTCATTTTATTCTTTTTATAGTTATTAGTAATGAACTGTAACATAAGTAGATCATATTTTTACATTTTACTTTTTTTTTTGCATGAACTTAATTAAGTTTTGAGAAATTGAATACAAGAGTATGTTTAATCTTCAATCAAACCAATGCAACTGAAACATGTACAAAACCTGTAGAACAGATTTATGCTCAGACCTTTTTCTGTTAAATATTATTCTTACAGGTCAAAACCATCTCAGAATAAGACTCTAATCTATGGAAATATTATCGCCCTTGTCTCGCCAAATTAAAATACCAATAGATCTCATCAGCTTGTGTCTGTCTAGAGGCCAATTTTAAACTCAGGCAGGAAACTGTGCCTCTGTTCTCCATCTTTCTGTGGGGAAGGGGGTGTTTCGGGATCTAATTGATGAATAGCAGCCATAACTGTGAGCTCCGTCCTTCAATTGAACTTTAATTCATATCAGCATCAATCATCCCCCACTTTTCTAAAATAATGGATACTCACGGCCCTGATTACTGCACAGTGTGTCCTTGTGATGTGCCTGTTTTCCCTGTGTGTGGCAGAGGAACAGAGCAGTGAGGAAAGGCACAAAATAATAAACAAATATTAAAGAAATGCATCTCCTGCTCTCTCCTGGTGCTGTTATTATGCAGCAAACGGGGTCTCAGCTGCATCCTGGGCACAGTTCCTCGCTCTGTGCTGAATTTATGTTTGTCCTTTCAACACACAAAATGGAGCAAAATGGAAAAAATACTTGCAAGTCGATACCTTTTTGGTACACTTCATACCATACATCCTGAATCTGTAATTTTTAAAAGTCAGTTTGCAAAGTTAGCAGCGTCTGTCACTGTAGCACTGCACTTTTTAGCAGGTTGTAAACTGCACTCAATCACAGAATGATATGGACGTTCAGCTCACTGCTTTGTCCTCATGTGACTTGGACATATGGGTTAAAAAAAAATCAACAACACTCAGTATTTTTGTAACACATATTGGTCAGCTCTTACTGATAAATGTCAGTCAAACACAGAAACAAGTGTGCTTTTTTACATCGCCAACATACAGAAGAGAAGCAAGAAAGCTCTACAAAAGGGCTACTGACTATCTACAGCATTGATAAGAATAAGAACATCCCACACCAATTAAACCCCAACACCCGATATTATTTTAAACAGAAAACACACAGATTTATTGAATTTTTGGCCCCTGATGGTGATATTTTACAGCTCAAACTAAGGTAGGTCAACAGTTAAGCGGCTCTTTTGTATTAGTTTGTTTGTTTGTTTGTTTGCTTTTCAGGGACAATGCAGGCCAGCTATTGCTAATTTTCAACTTTTTTCCCTGGTTGTGCTTTTCTTTATACACATTATTAAATGAAGGTGCATTATAGGAAATTTTGACCAAGGATTAGGGACCGGATGCCATCCTCCGCATCATTTTATATAGCACACATAATCTTATAATCTTATATTAGCACTAGGAATAATGTAGGTGATGTAATCTAATGAAATGACTTATCTGATTCATTTTTCAGACTTGTGTGTAAGCAGTTTCAATACATGTACAAAAGTCACAAGCAGAGAAATTTGCCTATTTGTAAAATATCAAAGAGTACTGAGGCTTACAACTTCCCTGTTCAGGACAATCTTAAACCAACGTTGTCCTAAATGAATCAACACTAATGTGCTAGACATTCAAACAGCCCTAAAAGGTATGTAATTGCTAAACAGTGACCAATATAAGGAATAGTGTAGGTAGAATTAGAATAAATTAGTATATTGTTTATTTCTCATCAAAAACACCCTTAACAAAATTCTTTTTGGCCAGGGCTATTCAACTTTATTTTACTCGAGGGACATATTTGCAAGCCTTGGCTTTTTTAGATGAAGGTGTTTGCCCGGTCACCTCTTTAGGCACTATAGGAGGCCAAAAAACATTATTAAATCAGTTTTAGCACTGTACATTTATCTGCATTGCCTCTTACTAACTTAACCAAAACTACATGTGGACAAGACAGGTCTGAACAAAGATTACCCCAGATTCAAACAGATCTCATCGAGGACCAAATGAGGTCTAAAGTAAAATTAAACACAGCTTAACCAGGCATGTACAAAAGCAGTGCTAACGTAAAAGAAACAAGTAAATAAGAAAAAATGTTAGTGGATTAGGGACTGGATTTAACTGGTTCAAGCTCTTGTTGAACATCTGGCTTAGATCTTGAGTAACTCTTTATGAAGTGTCCATTGAAGTATCATAGTGTATATTTGTCATTTCAATACACATCAGAACTGATTTTGGAGAAAAGCCAGTATCTATTGTTTTCTAACCTAAATCCAAATCACACCTAGCTGTCAACACTCGAAGCAGCCTGAGACAAGAGTAACTTTCAAGTGTTTGTCCAAGTAATTTTCCAGACAGTCCAATTGTTGGCCGTTTCTGTGAGATTGAACTTCAAGTATGAATCTGTACGCTCAATAAGGACTGGAGCCAACACTAAGTTTTAAGTCCAAAGAAATAGTCTAGGAACTTTTGCAATGACTAAAAGCTTATGTCATACAATTCAGCTTCTTTACACATTTTTTGTTCAGTGATTTTTTTCTTTCATTCTGCTTTATTGTGCTGAGTAATTTATACACGCTCATTGAAAAATATGTACTTTTTTCATCTGGATAAAGCAGGAGGAGAGATTTCCCGCCTGGCCTTTTCAGCATTTCAGCGACAAAACAGCACTCCATTAAAATCTTGATAATAATTACAGTTCCAAGAAGAGGCGGCCTAATTCTCAGTAGTTATGTCTCATTCATTTCCCCTTATTATCAGAATTACATATTGCTATTAGTTTTCTTTTCTCTGGCAACCCAAATTAGACAAGTGAAAATTGCTTTAATTCCCCTGCCTTGTGTTAAACCTTCAGAGGTGAGAGGAGCAGCCCTCTCTCGTACGCCGAGCCTTTCCAAAAACACAAGACACAGAAGGCACACGCACTTCAAATGAGATCGCCTATCACGCAGTTGCTTGGGTAATGAGCTACCTAATTTAATTCATTACCAGACCATACAAGGAACTGACTAATGAGAATGACCCTGATGCTGAACACAAAGCGCTCATCTGATAACGGCTGTGCTCGGTGAGAGAAATTATGTTGTGTTTTTTTTTGTTTTTTTTTCTGTGGACGCAAAATGACTGGTGTTGTTTAGATATGTATTGCGTAAGTCAGTACATAAATGTTGCTATTGAAAAATGATGACATGCTAGCAGGTGTAATGAAAAGTAGAGTAATCTTGTTGCTGTTCCGACTGTGGCAGCCATCTTGTGGCTGTAAGAGCGGTTATCTTGCAGTAAGTAATAGGGCCTTAAATGACCCAGTTCTAAAAAAAAGTTTTGTTTATAATACACTATTCTTTTCCTTCTAAACCTGGAAAAACTCATATTACAAGTTTCACACGACGGTCATCTGTGCTTTATGCAACCCAACCTCACAGAAAATTCCACCCTAAAAACTGTAGATATGATACAGTTTGAACGTCCACTCTAAACTGTATCATTGTTACATTTTTTTGTTCAGTTTATTTTTAATGGAGTCACGTGATTCTGCAGTTTCCGGTTAACTGTAGGATTTAAAATGGCCAACTTTTCTCGCATTTTTTCATTGTAAAACTTGAAATTATAAGCTAAACCGAACAATTCTAGACTTTTCTAGCAAGAAACATAAGATGCTGTTTTGATTTGTGTTAACGCTGACATTGCACAAGCTTTGATGCCACAAGATGCCAAAATAAAGGTTTTCAAGACCATCTTCAAAAGATTTTTTTTTTTTTCTAGAGGCATTATTTTCAATGTTACCATTTCAAAAACGTGAACAAACACTGATTTAATGTTAAACTTTTTGAAGTGGCCTGTACATATTTCTCACATACTGCATTGTGAGCCTCATAATTCTTGATCACATATACTTTTCACAACTTTTCAGAAGCTGTGTTAAAATCATAAATATGCTAACAAGGTGCTAACAATGTAAAAAAATGGCACTTCCTAGATTGTAGGAACACAACACTGCACTTCTTAAATATATACGGAACACTTTGACAATACAGTATGGCAAGACTATTTAAAAATTGCATAAAGTGCCTTTAATAATAATTCCAGCTCCTTCTTCTTTGCAATAGATGGTGGAACTTGATTTTGGTTGCTCTAGGTTACCATAGTGATAAATCCTTTAGTTTTTCTTTTGGAGCTTATAACATACCATTGCTTATTTCCTCAAGATTCAGTGAGTGTGATAACTATTCCACCTCTTTTACTCGAAAACATTATATTTAAAAGGTCTTAAGAAAAATGAATGAGCAATCCAACAGGCAAATAAATAAGTCAGTGTTATTGCAAAGACAAATCCAATTTTAGGGTATTTTATTGTTACATTTTACTGTATTTATTTTGTGAATGTCAATAATTTTAGAGAGTAACTTTTGTTTTGACACAGATCATTGAACATTCACAGTCTATCTGCTCCATACACCAGTGGCAGACTATCATTCAGCCTTTTTCTTCCTAAAACTAGCTTTCAGATCTGTATCCCTCTGCAGCCTGGGAGAGTTTCGGAAGAGTGTAAAATGGAGAGAGGGAATTGAGCTGATCAGTGCAGGAAGGTAACAAGCAGGTTCCGGATTCTGCCAAAAGCCATTAAGACCTCGACAAGCCCCTCTGTCTGGTGCTAAAAGATGGTGAGAAGAGAGTGTGAGAGGGTAGAGAGAGAACAACACATTAACAAAAAAGCATATTGAGTGTGCCTGTAACAAAAAAAATATAAAATATATAGAAAATTTTGTCATTAGTGCTATATGTCACTCAATTGAGCTTTTTAGATCACTTGTCCATATACAAAACCTTTTGAAATCCATCTTTTCTTTCACCCAATATTAAAAGTGTGTCTTATTCTTTATTGAAAGCTTTTTTTTTTTTCCAAGACACTCCAGTTCTGCAGTGTGGGTGACAAGAGCAACCTGACTGAATTCATCCCAATTCTCGCATGGCCTTTACATCTTGCCTATTTCCTTCTGTGCAGAAGAAGAGACCATGAAAAAGTCTATTAAAAGCCTATCTTAATGAAGAAAGACTGGACACAAAGGCGGCTTGGAGAGGTGAGTAGCATTCCTTTCAGTCCCTATAGGAAAAACGAAATGTGCAAGGAAATGGCAAGCACGAACTCCAAAGTCTTCAACAGCCAATCTCTCATCAGTCCTGTGTTTTGTAATGGACTCTTCTGTTCACTGTCAATGCCTTTGTCTGAGGTGTCTGTCCACAGCACAATAGCTAGTCAGATTAAATTGAGTGAATATACGTTTATTGATTTCCACTTTATAAGGACAGCAAGTTCTCATTAATACACAGCATCATCAAATAAACACACTATAGGTTGTAAAAATGTAAAACATTTTGCAGCAAGCATGCTTACTGTTTTATTTGCCTCCTTACTTACTTGTGTCAATACTAAAGTGTTCACTACTGCGGACTTTTATGAAAATGTTTTCTATCAAGATAATGCTCCTTAAAACTGTATTAAACTGATCTATATTTCATCAATACTGCTAAGAAATAAGTATGGTTTTGACTTTCTATTTCAGTGGGACTGTGCAAGTAATTTTTCTACTTCCAGAAAGTGACACTGTGTATCTTTAAAATGCATTGAAACTACTCTAAACTTTACCTTAAATCCTAGAGGCATCTCATTTTCACTCCAATATGAGCTCATCTAAAATTTAAAGAACAGAAAGTCAAACAGAGTTGGTGGGTTGAACAGTGGTTGGGCAGGAGGAAGAGTGAGAGTGGACAGGAGCAGGGCAATTGATTTGACAGCAGGTATTTGTGATTAGCACACAGTTTTGTGTGGGCATCCACACTGATGTCTCAGAAAAGCTAGACATGAAATAGGCCTCTGCAGAGAGTACATCATTTGGTTTGACCTAAAACTGGCCAGTTTGCTCAGTTTGCACTAAAATTGCCCAAAATTGATTCAGAACAGTAGGAAATGTTATTTAAGCACCAAATACACAGTTCAACAGCCAAAGAAAAAAAAAAGCTCAGAGTCTTCACATATGAAGTGTAGCAAAGCATCTACAATTCATTAAATATTAATCATTAACTAAATTAATGCAGCAGTTTAAAAATGTTCGTTAGATTGCTCACAAGTTTGGTGCAAGTCTTCAGCTTGACTAGACAGATGGGTTTTTCTGACTGTGGAGGTTGATAATGGTCCAGGAACTTCTATCTGAATGACAAGACCAATAAAAATCATCAGCTACTTTTTGAGAACTTTAAAAGTTTGAAGTAGAACACAACTTCCTTTTCCTCCACACCTCCTTGCTTCATCCTTCTATGAAAAGACTGGCAAACATGAAGAACACTGTACAGCCAAATATAGTCATTGGACAAACATTAATTATACCATTTGTAGTAGGTGTCAGAGCTGGCATTGCTGCAATTTCTTCAACAATTTTTACACACTGAACGAAAAGCAACTTGTTCACATATGTAAATATCTGCTGTTCTAAAGAATCTGCTATTGATTGTATAAATTCACACAAGTTTGCATTAACAATTACCAGCAAATCACACTTTCTGCACAAGTATTTCATTACTCCCCCCCGTTCATTTAGCATTTTCATTATCTTAAAATATTCAGGCAACATCTGGAACATATTTAGACATCTTAAATGAGCAGTATCTCTTTGAATTGGCCCAAATGGATTCAGAACAATAAGCTAACGTCTATATGAAATATTGACAGATCGGCCCACATTGGCACCGTGCCCAAAAGCAGTACCACTCTTACCCAAAATGCTTTGCTTGGATTGCAGCTTTCAGCGTCGCAAGTTGGTTAGTGGAGGGGTGTTCCCATTAGAGTGATGAATGATCTAATTACAGCCGGTAAACAGGCCCAGGGAGATTCAAGAAAAACTGGGTTTCAGAGTCAGGGATAAAGTTTATTTCAAGTCCTTTGTCTGGCATGGATTACACAGGGCTGTTTGTGTTCATTTTTATGAGCATTCAATTACTGAATATAATGTAAAGAAGTGAGGAAGAGCTGTGGGTAACCATTTAATCTATGAAATCTTAGAATTTCTTTGTTTTGGTCTTGCTATCAGTGTTTATTTGTTTTCTACATACAGAAAAAAGCATAGTTTTTCAATTCACACTAAAGTTTAACTTCAAGCAAGAATTTTTCTGTCTGGAGTTTGCATGTTCTCACTACATAAGCTTATTTACAATGAAATAAAGGATAAAATAAATACAAGCAAAGGTTTTGTGAGATTGTAAGCGTCATTTTATGAATTTTGAGTTTTCATTAGTACAGTATATTAAAGTGATTCATATTAATCACGGTTGACCAGATTGGACACATGAATGTTGTTTATGAACTATTTACTAAAACTGATTTTTTTTATTTCTAGTGTTTTATTTGGAAAAAGGTAGGCAAGGGTTTTTAAAGTTTTGAAAATACACTATATAAAATATATGTGTTAGCTTCCATCAATCCTCAAATAAAATGTCCTAATGTAATTCTTTAAACTCCAAATCATTCCATATTTTATTACTGAACTCTAAAGAAGACTTGAATCATTTCTCTTCAGTGCATGACCAGGATCAGGGTCCGCTCTTGTAAAACATCCCCCTGTGAGACCGTCCATGCCAGTGACCACAGAACGCATCCCATAAACCACCATTAACTCAGTCAATGTCCCTTACAGACTGCTGTCTCCGACTCTCGTCCAGACCGGCCACTCAGCATTTTTTATGATCGATTACACATTTAGTCAGGAGGAACCGCTGGACCTATGGGACACACACAATCCTATATTCAGCACAGCAGCATACGTTAAAAAGCCTGCATTAACCTTGATCACAAACGATGAAGAGCAGGACACCTAATAAGTGTTTTTCATTGTACATTGTCCCTGTAAATACATAAATCAGTATAGTCAAGGGTACAGTGGACATGCTAAAATACAATAGAGGCAGCCATGTGCTCCTGTGTCGAAGAGATTCGATAAAACACTGAGACATGCAGTTACTATGGTCCAGCGAGTGACAATATCACTGCTGACATGAAGCAGAACAAATGAAAGAAAATGTGACAAAATGAATTATCTGTTATAATAGACAGGTGAACTCTGGAGACACAACACAGTCAGGTCCAGCTAAAGTCTGGAGACACATCACAGTCAGATCCAGGTAATGTCTGGAGACACATCACAGTCAGGTCTAGGTAAAGTCTGGAGACACATCACAGTCAGGTCCAGGTAAAGTCTGGAGACACGTCACAGTCAGGTCCAGGTAAAGTCTGGAGACACGTCACAGTCAGGTACAGGTTAACTCTGGAGACACATCACAGTCAGGTCCAGGTAATGTCTGGAGACACATCACAGTCAGGTCCAGGTGAACTCTGGAGACACATCACAGTCAGGTCCAGGTAAAGTCTGGAGACACATCACAGTCAGGTCCAGGTAAAGTCTGGAGACACATCACAGTCAGGTCCAGGTGAACTCTGGAGACACATCACAGTCAGGTCCAGGTAAAGTCTGGAGACACATCACAGTCAGGTCAGGTAATGTCTGGAGACACATCACAGTCAGGTCCAGGTGAACTCTGGAGACACATCACAGTCAGGTCCAGGTGAAGATAGTTTTAATGCCATACTGTGGGTTATTTCAGAATTTTATGGAAACAAACAGGTGGCAATCATCAAGGAATAACAAATAATCTAAAAGTCAACAAACTGATTCTTTGTTGTAGACAAATTGTAGACTAGGATTTTTATTTAGTAACATATTGTTCGTGATGCCGTTTCTCATATGTTTTGTTTGCACTGTAACATACATTGTTTACACATGTATTTGTGTACAGTGTGTCTATACTGAAAGGTCATTAGGTCACAGAAGTGCCAGGAAGACTGGGTGAGGAGAGGGGAATTTTAATCTGTGAATCTGGCACATCTTGTGCCATTCTTGGAAAATAGGAATAAGGAGCAGAGCAGTGCCAGAATACATGTGCCAGGGCAGAAGGAGAAGCAGCATGTGGGATAGTGTCGCAGTACCCCTCCCCACACACCCACAAGAGGAGTGGGCCTCACCTTTGGAGTCGCACCCACCTCCTCACAGTATGGTCTTTTACTCACTAAGATCTGCTGCATTGTACATTCACATTTTATATGTGCGGTTAGAGGAAATAAATCAAATGTAAGCTATGCACACACTCATTTTAGTTGCTCAAATCAAGAAAGAGATATGAATGACTTTAATAAAAAAAAAAAAAAAAAACTAACTTAAAGTGTTAAATGCAATGATTAGATAAAATTATCACGTCTTTTTTTCCCCTACATTTGTGTATTTGCTGTTCATTTCCTACAGCTATCATGTTTTTGTGCAAAAAAAGCACAAAGTATTATACTGTATATTTATTTAGTTTTAAGTAATTGCTTAAATAGATACAGCAAAATATATTTAATTTAGCCTTGCACTCAAAGACAGAGCATTGCATTCAAAAAGAGCAGCCATGTTGGGTGTCACTGGGAACAGTAGTAGTATAGTTGTGCAGTTTGGCTCAGACTTATATTTTAGTTCTTTCCTGTGAAAGAGCAACATTTGTGGAAAAACAAAAGTGTGCTGTCGAGAGGCCTGAGGGAACAGTTCACACAATTCTGCACTTACAACCTACATTACCCTCTTAAAGGCATGTTATCTAATTCTTTTCTTGTGTTTTCTTGTACGTAAACTCACGGTATACACATACAATATGCTGACATTTGAAGATGATTTCATGAGAATGCCATCACAGCAGCCTACCATCAGTGATCACACGCTTGAACATTATGCTCATTGTGTCTTTAACCCTCACGGTAATGCTGTCACGTCATGATGGGGTTAGCACACTCATTATTAGCACTTAGAAACACCTCTAGTCTTGAGTCTGGACAAAGGTTTTTCTTTCATACCTGCTACACACTCTGGATTCTTTATTTGAGAAAATGTTGTGAGGCCATGTTGTTGTTTGTTGCAGAACAAGAACACTGTTCCAAATCCCAGTCCTTCCTTAGTGGTGCAATTATTTGAATAAATAACTAATAGGAAAGCTGGGTGCTACTTCAAGCTATTGCCCATAACCCTAGTGGTTTAAATTGATTTGACTTGTTGACTACCATCAGATTTAATCTCAGACCAAATTTAGGACTAAAGCAGGCTTGAGATTAAATCTGATGGTAGATATTAGGGTAAATAAGCAAATATTCTAACTGGGGTTTCACTTACCATTAGATAGCCTGCAGCAAATATAAGAAAAATATCTTATTACTGTAAAGTAGCAGCACCAATCCAGAATCATTTCATGTCATTTCTAGTCTAAAAAAGCTTTTCAACAGTGTGTAAAAGCATAAAAGTAAATCACATTGTTTTGCTCTATAATATCCTGCGTTTGAAGAATCCTATTTTTCCATCAGTATTCCAACTCCTCCATCCTTTTTTCCTGTCTTGAACCCTGAAGTGCGGATCACAGCAGATTTCTGGTAGTTATTCATTCATGACAAAACCCATTCACGCTCTGACAGTTCTACGTCGCTCCCTGATGTATGGCGTCTCCTCCTGGTACGATCCAGGCGCACACAACTCAAATCTATCCTGGATATCACTGCGGCTCAGGCAGGATGTGACGTCGACGGCTTTCATGAACTTTGATACACGACGCAGGGAATTCGCTGATAGGGGCTTGAACTGAGCGGAATCTGTTTTTTAAATCACACACACATATAAGCGATGGCCTGTCAAGTAAAAGTGAATGAAGGAGGGAATTAATACTACTGCCTCTGCTGCCTCTCTAGCCATTTTTCTCTTATTTAGTTTTATTGGTGTGCACAAAAAAACATTGCTTTTACTCATGAGCTTGGGTAATGTTCATATTTTTTTATATTTCATTAATCTTGTTGTTATTGTTGTTGTTTTACTTGCTTTAACGTGTCAAATCCACTTTTTAACAATCATTAGTTTACTCAAAGTTGTATTTGGATTGTTTGGATTCATGTGTGTTTGAGTAGTCTTGTATTGTCCTGCAACTGATTCACGAGTGCTCAGAAAATTCCTGTTTTCACCCACCACCTATCCCCACCCGTTTGTATTTTCTTGCAATTACTCCATTCTCAATGTTCCTCTTTTTCTCACTCTTCCCAAGAGCTTTTGATCCCGAGGAGAGTTTGTCAATGTCGTCACAGCATGTTTTATTGACCGATGACTGTTTCATTTGTAAATGTTAAATCAATAGTTTTGTGAGGCCTTGTGAGGCAACTGCTGTTTGTGGGTTACATGAAAGATACTTGAATTGAAATGTGATTGGACAAAACACTCTTTTCTGTCTTTGATCATTGATGTGCACCATGAATCTGGATTGGGTATTACTAGCTTGTAGCTGTGGTAAATCAACCCCCAATTGGTTCTGTGCACGGAAGTTCAGTTGGCTTGTGTACATTCAAAATAGCGAACTGTTCATACAATCATTTCTTGTTAACGTTAACATTTAACACAATCATGTCTCTTTTTAAACACTCAAGTGTCCAATGGTGAAATAGTCTTTAAAGTGTTTTCTGTAACATTCACCAAAACTGTCTGATCTAAAGAGTATTTACAGTATTAGTTTTAAACTGATGTAGTGAAAACCTCATAGAAATGAATTGAACAGGAAATGGTTGTATGTACAGGATGTACTGTTTTGAAAAACAACTTCATAAAGCCTAGTGTCCATCTATTGATACTTCAGTAGGAAAATCATTTTACAGGATGGAAAGCAATTTTTTCTATAGTGGGGTTTTCGGTCAACGTCACTTTCTGCCCTACTGCACATTCGTTATGCAGAAAGAGCCGCTCTCTGTCTGCTTAGCTAGGAAACTTCTTTGAATAAAACAATGACATGAAACAAGAGCTAGCTGTTTCGATCAGGTATGAACCAGTCTAACAGACATCTGTCTCCTGAAACTTGAGACAGTGTTTTTGTTGCAGTTTTTTCACTCACCTAAATGTAACTCTTAAGGGTCATAGAGTCGAATTTCATTCACAAATGTTGATTTAGCAGCAGAACTTTTGTTTTTGCACAGTGATAAACTCTTGTAGTTAGCTGACAACGTTGCTTTTTTGACTTGTTTCCACTCTAGAGGCGGGGTGCGCGCGCATCGCCCGTGGTAATAAACAAATAATTGCCTCTATAGAGCGCAATGCAAACACAAGCTGCTTGTATTCAGCAGAAAGAACATATTGCTTTAAAAATGGTTGGATATTGTAGCAATTCTTACCTGTTTTCACACTAAACTTTGATTATGGTTCAAAATCTTTATTTTTGCATAAAATGTCTCTTTGAGTTTTAGCTTGAGCTACCATTGCTCGCTCTCTGAACTTCTGCTCTGATTAGATGAATGGTGAGGCCCACTATTTCTGCAATCACCAGGGGAAACAAAACCGTGCATGTTTAATAGGCTGTAGAAAACCCAGACTAAAGTTACAGCCCATTGTAACACACGTGAGAGCACTAAGTCATTGATGCAAGTCATTGATATCATATTTGATCACCAGGGCCTGATGTGCACACATAGGATCTCTACCAGGGTAGTGCCAGGGTAATGTGAAATATGCTAAAGCTAAACAGACAACTGCATCAAAGCATAATGCCAGGTGCCATTTTTGGACCAAAACTAGAAGGTACCAGACTTGAATCCTGGGCAGCCTTAGGCCTTTCTGTGAGTCTGAGTGGGCACTATAGTTTCTTCCATATTAGGTACAATTCTCCAGCTAAAGCATTCCTGAACAGTGGCTCTGAAGAATGGGTCAAATGCTGAGGACACATTTGTCTTCGAGAATAATTTTCTTAATCAAAAACCTAGCAGGATCTTTTAGTTTATATTTTGACCACAATAAGTCAAGTAAATGCAAACAGAAGAGTGAATTACAAAACAGTAAACGATCTCTCTCTCCTCTGCTCATATTTATTCACATTTGGCTTTGTGTTCATCGCACACAGCTCTGGCGGTTTCACTGGACCTGAGATTCAGCGAGCGAGAGGGCAGCCGCAGATGAATACACTTGGCCTCTGTCGCGAGTGAGAGGAAATGGGCTGTTTGTAATGCTGTTTGTGATGGCAAGGGTCAACGTGTAAATCAACCTGTTTTTCTGCCCTTTGAATCTATTAGAATACAGAGCCGAGAGGCATAAGTGGGCTCCCATCAGAGAAAGGCTTCCCTGGTGTCTTTGTACTGTGAAATTGTTGCAGAGGTGAAGGTTTGAATGATAATTTGATAATCAGTGAGAACATAGACTGAAGTACATGCATGAAAATGTACCTGTATTTTGCTATTTAGTCAAATGTTGTATTCTGAATACTTGGAATACTCTGCATTATATTTATAGTGTAAACTCATAACATAAAATTCAGTCCTATTCTGGTAATCTCCAAATGAAAAGGCAACTGTAAGTAAACACAGTTTTCTACATTTGTTTTTTTTTTCTGAATATGTAGTTACTTTTCAACACTATTTAAATTAGTAGACGTGGTGGTTCAGGAATCAATCCTTGAGGATATCATTTGAAGGACAAGGCTTTCAAATGATATTGATATATCATTTGATTATATATTTTTGGTTCAGTATTTTGGTTCAATATTTGAACCAACAACAGTAATTCAAAATGACTTTTGAAAGTCATGTACGAACATCGTGAGTCAACATGGATTTCCTTCACCAAAAATGCAAACAAAAAATAATTTAGTCTTTAGTTATTTTAGAAGAACATTAATAAACTTATGATGAGGTCATGATTAATTCCTCATGATCATAATGATATCAATGAATTCATGTCATTATGAAACGTTACCAACATTTCTGATTTTGTGTGATTTTTTCATGACCCCAATAACCACCAAACATCCTTTTTTACATATTACTAGTGATGACAACAAACTAATTTTAAATATTACAAAATAAAGTTTGTGACTTAACTCCAGCAGTTGGCAGAGATGAACAATCTGCTTTAATCAATGTCCATGAGTAAAAGCACATCTTCACACACTGTACTCCTGAATAGCTATGAAATGGAGGTGTGCAGAAGATGTGGATGATAAGCTTATTTTTGAACACTTTTCCCAGAGTTGGCACTATTATAAATTCTGATGAAAGAAAATCAGAGAGACTATTTAAAAGTGCAAGGCAAAGAACTGACTTAGTTGGCATTTAAGAGACCTAATTCATTTAAAGTGCACATTTATTAAATCTATTTCTGGAAATATTGGGGTTAACAGCCGAGACTTTATCCGACTAGCACCATAAAGCCTGCTCTCAGTCTGATATAAATGGGGGTGGGAGCAGACCCCTGTTGTGTGGCACTGTGGTGGTGGAGTTGTATCAGCAGGTGGTTAGTTTTATCTCGCTGCTGGTGATGAGGAGGCGGCCGCTTGACTGACTGCTATGAAGCACAGAGCAGTAAATACCATTTCTGAACACAAAATACTGTGTAAAGTCAGAGTTTTACTGCCGTTTTCAAAAGCTTCAATTTCAATCTCACAACGACTGCAAGAATTTGAATTTTCCTTTGGATAGAGATAGGTGGTCCAACATCAGATATACTCTATACACTTTTTATGGTTCCATAATACTCAAACAGAGATCAGCATAGGACTGACTTAAAATGCAGCCCACATATTCAAACCCAGCAAACATTCATTGTCTTTCTCTGCTTTTCTAATGTGTGTTTTTTATCAATATTTTCTTATTTTGCTTGTTGTTTAAACAAATTCATTCTTACATTTTAGGGCTGAATACAAATCTTGTTTGTGTCAAATCAACTTCCATGTTTCTATATAGCTCTGATCTGTGTTTTATTTTTTAATAAATAAATAAAAATACTACATAATAGGCATAGAGGGAATACATGTGAGAGCCGCAGCTGGTTGACACAAGCTGCAGCAACACTAACCAGAGCTGTTGTCAGCTACAAGAATTTATCACTGTGTGAAAACAAAAGTTATACTGTACTGTTAAATCAACAATTGTGAATGAAAATCATTTTTACAACTCATACACATTACATTCAGGTGAGCAAAGAGAGACACAGAGAAAAACACTGTCTCAAGCTTCAGGAGGCAGATGTCTGTCATACTGCTTCAGACCTGATCCAAACAGCTAGCTCTCATCCTGTTTTGTTGTTTTTATCAACAAAGTTTTCCCAGCCAACCAAACGAACAGTGTATCTTTTGCAGGTTACATGCATAGTAGAGCACTTGACTTTAATTCAATTGCCACACATTTCAAATTGACAGCTTTTTGCAATTAATCAAATTATAATCAAGGATGAGTTATAGTCATTCCTCATAAACCATAATCAGATGGAGTCTTTTATAGAGAGGTCCACTGCAAAATCTCAGTCAGTAAACCATAAAATCAGGAAAGATGCCGGAATTTTGATCAAATGTCTATGTAACTTATTCAAGACAATGTTTTGAAAGATTTTGTTTATAAATAAAAAGAAAATTAACAAAAGTTGACTGATCGTCATGCATTTTTTTAAAATCCATTTTGAGCCTGAGCATTATTTGAGTCAAACTGGCAGCACTGCTTTGTCCGATGCACCAAATAAACTCACTCTTAAGCTACACAACTCTCAAGCTCACCATCATAACATCATTTTTTTTCTGTTAGTCACACTCAAACTGGATTACAGAAGCAAGTACGGATGTAAGATGTACAACTTGCTTTTTTTCTTCTTCAGTTTAAGACAAAACGTGTTAGCAGAACTCAAAGTGATGTGACTGAGAAGTAAAAGCAGCTTAGACAAGTGTATAGTATGGGCGATATAGTGGGCATCAGACAGTTTGGGCGTTTTACCATGGCAGCACGTCCGTCTATTCTGAGCTTAACGTCTCTGTTTGGGATTTGGCCGTACCCCACTCTTCACACTCCCACTGCCTGCACTCGGAGCTTCTGTTACGCTTGTCACAATACTCTGTTTGTTTAGTTTAAATAGATTACAATACAGGCAGGACAATACACCGATGATTGGACAGTTTTGATGGGTGGTATTTGTGTGAGTGAGGACCAGTTAAAGCCAAAAATACAACCATTTTCAGATCATTTTGTGCTCGTAGGTGTGACTTGGAATCAGTATTGTTGGGTTGTTTTTATTTTTGATCAATGTTCCAAATTAGAGCACTGATCAAAAGTGCTTCAAAATGAAACTTCAAAATAACCTCAAAGAACTTTCAAAGTTTTGTGGAAAAATAAAGGAAGTCAGAGCTGTTTGGAGTTTATTGGGAGGTTAAAAGGATGTTTTAGCATGAAAAGTATTCTGCAAAACTACACACAACCTTCTAACGACTGACTGACATGATGAATTGCTCTGGCAGAAAGTGTTAAACCCTGAAAAACCAATGAGCTAGTGAAGTTTAGTTTTCATTTCTATGTCTGAAAAACTAACCAAAAGACAGAAAAAACATATGTATATAGAATAGAGCTTAGTTGGCTAAAAAAAATTGGTTAACAAACAAAAAGAGGATGCGCGAAAAGCTCTGAATGCACTATAGGGTAATGAAATTGTGTTTGTGTCTAAAAAGGCGGATCAGACCAATGATTCTGTTCCAAATTAAAAAGATTTGCAAGTTGACTATTACAAATTTTGGTTAAATATACTGTAATAGTGATGAATTGACTAATCGGCTAAAGAACTAGAGCATAATGTAGACCTTGTCAAAAAGTTCAAGTCTTAAATTCAATGTTATCACAATTCACAGACATTTACAGTACATTGCTGTTAAAAATATTAAAATTGCTTTACTGTAAACTTAACTATAACTTTATGTGCATTCTGTGAACTGTTGACGCAGAGATTAACCAGCTTGTATAGTTCAACTGTGTGTGATCCTCAAATCTGTGTCAGTGAGAAATGTGAGAAAAGAAAAAAAAATCCGTGTTCCTGTAGTTTTTTTGGTTTTCTCCCTCAGTTTACATGATACTTATTTTACATTTCACACACTCAAATTCAATATTTAGCGGAGTTGTATAATTTTATTTTCAGACGCTTGCTGCCTCACCATTGACTCCATATACTGTAGTTCTGCTCTATGCTGTGATATCATTTCTATAATCGCTAGTCACTTATTCTGACCCACCCACTCCAAACCGAAAGTGTATTTTCTTGGCAACACACTGGCTTAGGTACAATTAGCCTAGTTGAGCCACAATCAAAAATCAAATGTTGCAATGATCACATGCAGTGTACACATGCTGTACCAAGTTAGGGGTCTTATTTATAAAACTTTCCTGATATTCTTACTGAAAGTGTACGTACAAACAAAACACAAACTTCCACAAACTTGAAAAAATGGCTCTTTTCTCTCAGCTCAAATCTGTTTCTGCCTCATTGCTGAAACCTCAGAGACACAACGTTGAGAAATTTGAGATTCAATTGCTTATTTCTTTGTCAAGTTGACTTTTTTTCTAAATCATTATGCAAAATGACAGACGTAACATTTTTGTACATACTCATGCTTTATAAATTAAACCCCAGGTCTTGTAGAATTTAGCCACAGTTTTGTTTGAATGTTTTTTATATATTTAAAAATGCCCCACAAGACAGACCTTAACAGAGCTAAAAGGAAGTACGCTTTCAAGAGTAAGGTGAGTACAATATACAAAAAGTGCTTTCCCTCCTCCATGGCTATATGAGTAATACAATGATATGAAATATGATTGTAATAAATAACCTGGACCGAACCACAAAACATTGAAATAATCTTAAACAGTGCTTCTCCTCTTGAGTCATTCTCATCTTGGCACTTAAAACTACTGCTCTTCTCGAGTCATATTAGTGCCAGGCAGACGATCGCTCAGTGAACCCTCACAAAATAGTCTGGCTAAGCGGATTTGGCTAATATCTTATTAGCTTAAAGGCAACAGCTCATTCTGCCCTATAGCTTTTCTTTTGGACACCATTTGCTTGGGATTAACACTCTCTAAATAACAATCCGCCACCAAGCCAATTTCCCTGGCTTTGTTCCCCCTTAATTCAAATTCAATTACCCCTTTGCACATCTCTGGGTCGTATTCTGAAAAGCTTTTGGAGAGAAGGCTAAGGTTTTCACTGCCATTTTGCTGAATCTATCACGTGGCAAAGTGGGGTTGACAGGAGCCGTTTTCTTCCTGTGTACTGCCAGAGCATCTAAGCTGTAACGTGTTGTCATGGCAGGCTAAAACACAAGCTAACAGAAGCTGTCATGTTGTTTGTCAGGCTCGGCGGGTACACTGCGCTTTTGTACATTGCTTTATGTCTTCACAATGTGGCTGAGCACAAAAGCAGTGAAAGCATTTTGGGCTTCTTCTATTCAAAAGCTGTACGTGTCAGTTCTTGTCGGCTGATTCGAGGCTGGAGTTTTTGTCAGCTATGCTCGGGTAAATTTAGGAATACTTCATGTTGCTGTCTTGTTGGCATTCTCTAAACCATTTCCAGTATGGTTAACATGATAGCTCAGTGCTAATTAGGCTCTGGTTTTGTCTATCCGTGAACTCATGATCCAAGTGGGTTTATGCATGGCAATGTGTTTGCTGCATATTTAAAATGGATTTAGGTATGACTCAGTGGAGGAAAGATGAAAACACAAAAATTGATTTGGGAAGAAAAAAACAAAAAACAAACATGCCCTGAATCTCGCCTCAAGACAAATGTGTGTTTAAATGACTAAGCCTGAATTATAAAAAGCTTTCATTAGCATTGGTGCAAGTAACAATGGAAAAGTACTTTGTTGTTTTTAAGTGCATGTTTTTAACATTGTACAATTTCGAATGTAATGTATTCCAACTTTTTACAAAACATGATTCACAATCATTTTGTCTCGAGCCAGGCTTGCGACAAAATAATTGATTGAAGAATTACAAAATAATTGCTTGATGTTTCTGGTGCATATGTTTTCACTGAACAAGACTGAAATATGTATATATACATTTTAGGGATTATGGTCAATTTAGAGCTGCATTGTCCACAAAACTTTCCAGTCATTAATTTTATAGTGTTGAGATGCAACTTTTCTGAGGAAGGACTCATGATCTGTGTATCTTCATGGTAACAATATTGCTTTGCCTGAAATATTTTTATTAAAAATACTGTAACATGTTACACGCTGTGGAGGGATGAATTCATGTTCTTACTCAAATCACATCTTTTTAATGCCATGTTGTGTAACATAACAACATAACAACTCTGTAGTGGGAAACAGAACATTTCCAGTCCCTTTAATAGAGTAAAATAGAAGATAATCAAAAGAGCCAAAGTGTTAGTTACACAGCATTAACACTGGGAGTTTGCTATATTAAAGTCTTAACCAGGTAGTATCATTTGCCAAATTGTAAATTTGTAATTGAAGCCATGACATAGATATGTCATAATTCTTGGACAAAGGACAATTATAAAGCTCATCAAAAAAGTCAATTAGAGCAACAGAGAAAAATGTTTAGTAAAATCTTTACTAGGTTTTACAGTAAAATGTAGTCTAACATGTTATTTTCAAGTTAAGTTATTTCCTCATCCAACTCAGTTACTTGTGCCAGAGGCACAGGAGTTGAAGCTTGGCAGTTTGAGAAGTGAAAAGGTAATGACAGAGTAGCACTTTTTATCCTGCTGCCTAGTGCTTACTATTACCAGAAATGTCCAACAAATTCTAGATAAAGATAAAGAAGAAATGTTGTGTTAATTCAATAAAAAGTGCCTATTATAACTAGTTGAAATTAGAGATCTTTTCCTAAAAACCAAATTGTGCTTTTTGCTAGTTTAATAGTGACATTTGTACGTGTAAGATTTCTAGGACAACATTTAACCGCTTGTACATAGGTGAGTCCAACACTAGTTCTGTGGCTAAGTGGTCCAGTTCTCTCCTTGTTGCACATTCCTTATATGGCTGCTTTGCCCAGATGCTCCAGCCTTTTCCCAGCCTGTTGGGCCCATTAAACTGGTGTTTACCGACAGATGAGATTATGTCCCAGGACGAGTCGAGACGCACAAATACACCATAAACATGAATAAAAAATGGCTGCAACATTACACACGCAGTACACAGGGAGAAAAGAGGGCACTGAGGTTTACCGAGGAAGGTACTTTGAGATCAGTTCAAGTGTAACTGTAGTAAAGGTAGTTTTAGGTTTCAAGTAATTCCTACGGCAGTTATGACACCAAAAAAGATCGTTATGATAAAGAGAAATGCAACGAATGTTCTAAATACACAAATTAACTCACCTGCATTATAATATTTAGAAGAAAATTAATTTTAAAATGCCAGACGGATCAAATCAGGGCAGCTTTAATATTATAACAATATGATAATAATCATGTCTAAGATGAATGTTTTAATGGTCAGTTAAACAGTTGGCATTGCAACATACAGTGTTCCCCAAAATATCTGAGGATGCCCACGCAACTTTTTTCTCTAATATAACACTAACAAGCAATGTTTTTCAGAATGTAACAAATGATTTCAACTGAAGACATTGGACAACACCAATAACTATATTTGTCAAGCTTGAATGGGAGTGAGGCGAAGTAAAACATATTTACTCCGACTCCCAACTGATTTATTGACCTGTATTCCTAGTCCCAGTGACAGACTGTAGCAGTCTCTTTTTAAGAGAGTCCTGGAGAAGGAGAGTTTTAGTGAGTAAACCTAAACATGGAAAATATGTAAATTCCACAAAGAAAGGTCCCATGTTGTGCTAGAGAGTGATAACTAAAGTAGTGTTTGCCAGGCTGAGTGAACAGAGATGAAGCAGACATAGAACCAACAAAGTAGAGATAGCAGTTAACCTTGTATCAAATATTAACTTGATGCCTTTACTTCATGAGTTTACCACACAGAGACATCAACACTAGTGATGGGCCAAATGAAACGGGCGTTTCAAAACAGTTCCGAAGCTTCGAAGCGCATGCGTTTCGAAGCAGTGCTCCGAAACATGATTCAAAACCCCAGTCACGTGACCTAAGTGTTTCATGAACCGCAGTAGTTTCACGAGTGTTTCACTAGGGGGCTTGTGGTTCGAACAGGAGTTTGATTGACAGTGTTTTGAACGAACCACGGAGCAGGACAAGCCTTGCCAACTCACTTCAAAAGGTTTAAATGAAAAGTTAGAGCGTCTATCCCATGGATGTATTATGGGTTTGTGAGAGGAGAGAGTATTAGCGAGTTTGAGAGTGATTTTGACAGTGATATTTGATAGTAGTTAGCCAGACCGTTTGTTAGGAGTTTATAGTTACAGTTTAGTTATATACACCAATACATAGTTAGCAGTACTAATAACATTCAATAGACACACATCATAACACGGTAGGCTATATTGCCAGGTAGGGTTCGAAAAGATAATTAGAAAAGCATCCATCAATAGGAATAATTCAATATTTCTGCATTTGTGCAATTAGTGCTTTTGTTACAGATATTAGCAGACATACACTTATGAAAGGCTTATGTTTTTAAATCAATGCATCAGTAACATGTACACAGAAACACAGAGTTAATTTAGTTTTTATTTGAAGGGAAAATATAAACATGTTTATAAAACCAAGATTATTTGCACCAAATTATAGCTTAACAGCTTATGT
Source organism: Mugilogobius chulae (assembly GCA_038363315.1). NCBI lineage: Eukaryota > Metazoa > Chordata > Actinopteri > Gobiiformes > Gobiidae > Mugilogobius > Mugilogobius chulae. Next base: position 43,424,764 of record CM076396.1, on the reverse strand, counting down.
GAACTTATTTTATTTGGAATTAAACAATTATTGAGTTGTCAACAAATAGTATTCTATAGCTTTTATTAAACTTTTTATTTTACAAACACAAAGTCATCCTAATCACACACGCAGACGTGAATCTTATAATGACACTTCACCACTAGAGGTCACTGCTGGGAGGGTTTCGAATCATGTTTCGGAACTTCGAAACATTTGGTTCAAACGTTTTGCTGCTTCATGGGGCTTCGCTTTGCCCATCACTAATCAACACACACATGTTTATGCTCTACTTCCTGTGTTCGAGCGCACTACCTACAGCAGGGGTGTCCAAACTTTTTGTAACGAGGGCCAGATGTTGAAACACAGACTAAATGGAAGGCCAATTTGGGTCATAAAAAGTGTAAATGCAGTAAAATGTTCAAAAAGATAAAAAGAAGAACATTTGAGCCCCTAATCAAGCTTAAAACCACATAATTTGTCACAGTTCTGGCCTAAAAAAGGGGTAGATTTTTTTTGTTTAACTTGCATTATTTATTGCTGTTTACGTCAAATCTCAGTAATGAGCAAAAATCAGCGATTAAAGTAAAAAACTATCCACCTACCATGGAGTAAACAAATCCTAAATAGTCATTTTCATACAAGTAAAATGACACCAGCTGATATCCCACACCATCAAGACACAGAGAAAATACGCATGCAAGTGAGAGGTATCATGGTCGAGTGAAAGACATGAGAGAAGCAGATCAGAGATGCGGAGTGAACACCTGTACGCATAGTATTATATATGGATATCGAGCTCTCTCGGATTGTGTGGCAGTCTAACGTTCTAAGCTCAGACACACACACAAGTAGTTAGATCTACCAGTTCCTTACTACGCTACAAGAGCAACAAGTACTATCTTATTGCTGCAGATTTGAGTCACTCAGGTGTATAATTGCTTATACATTGAGATGCACACGACAGTCCTCATGACTGTCTACGACGGTTGATAAATTAGCATCTGGTAGAGTTAGTATGTATAGAGGTGGACTATTTGGTATTTGTGGTATTTATTTGTGATAATCCTCACTGACACATGTCTGTCAGTCTCGGGAGCTAGTAACATCTTTGATACAGAGTAGGTAAGGTCCTAAGCCTAGGTGTGTAGATAGTGTTACTGTATGAGCTGCATCAAACCTTACAACACAGAGGTTAGCAAGTCGAGTGTTGCTCAGAGGCGTGTGATTGACTAAGCACGTAGCTCATGAGATTGGTTACCTCACGGTTGAGAGCTGCAGGAGTATACTTGTCATCCTGAGACAGATATAGCCTATAGTGAGAGAGGTTATTGTGTTATATCTAACTGCGTATCGAGTAATCTTGTGATATCGCTGTAGCTTGGTATTTACATCCACTCTGCTGTAACCCTGGGTAATTGATCACTTACTCGATGTGGGATCACGTCTATATGTACCCCATATAGTTCGATTCAACATGTCTAGTTGCTGATGATGGTACACTACAGGAGTCTACGATCATGCGATGTGTAATACACACACTAACCCCACTGTAGAGATGTTTTGTAAACACTGGGTTATCGCCATACAAGGACATCTAGGGTATCAACAGGGAGGCATGTGAAATTAATAGTGTACCAGTACTGTGAGATAGAGTCGAAAGCTGTAAACGTTACAAGTAAAGGTTCGAACGCCTAGCAAATGACAGGGACCTATAAGGGACCATCCTCCAGGTACATACAGATGGGTAGTGACTCATCCATACGATAAGTAGTGGATGCGTGTATATTCTGTAAGTGACCAGCTAGTATATCTGATATACTGTCTTAGAGTCCAGTTTGAGATTCATGGTACAGGTGCTACCTCACTGCGTTAGTAGTCTAACTGGAGTGATACCTTTACATCTGTAGGTTAACTCTATAAGAGTCGTCTTGTAAAGCTGCATTATATAGGCACGGTTGTGCATGATGTAGTTGGTTTGATCTTATAAGTGGTCGCTTAATCAATCTCTTTACTTGTAAATAAGCAGTTGGTTAGTACTGCGTAACTCGTAACCTAGACAGTCCTTAACTGGCTGGCGTTTACAGTTTTGTTATGTTGAGAGTCGATTAGCATGAAATTCAGACTTTAACTCGGTATCTACTTACACGGTACTTTACACGTGTAGACTTTATGAGCTGTTTATTTTGTAATCCATAGTGAGGGCACTGAGTACGCTAATTTGTGACAACACGAAACTAAGGATATAGGAGAGGACTATGGGTTACTTTTGTCGTGGTTTAAGGATAGGTGTTAACATAGAACACTCTGGATCTATAATTCGCAGCTGCTTTAGGGGATCTATATTGGATAGATCTGTGATACTATTTTCCCAAAATTACAGTAGTAATCTTGTACGTCAAATCTAATCGAGTTAGATGACATATCACTCTTTCGTGGTGATCCATCCATTATATTGGCCTATGGTGGTTCACGATACAATTAGTCAATGTCTATGTCAGGTAACTGTTGTGATATTATATCTAAATAACACTTATATCTGAGATCTAATAATGATATTGGAAGATGATAACACATGTATCAGAAGCTTATAACAGGCACCTTTACTCACTTTTCTCTCTCCCTGTAACTCTCCCTCTGGTACATGATTGACGAGTGCGTGTTGTGGCGCTTGGACAGAATAGGTGTGGTGGATCTTGCTAATATTTAGCTGTTGATAGTAGATAGTAATTGATGTATTCGAAGATCCTATTGCCGTTTTATTATTTTGATCGACTTCGAGTTATTTTACACCTATGAATGTTCGGCTGTGTTATAAGCTTTTGTTATTATTATTGTACATACTGCTGAACTATGAGGAGTCACCATAACATTGGTCACAAGACTTTACTGCAGTGCATGCTATCCATACAGTAAAGCCACGCTAACGAGCATACAAAATATAAAATTCTGTTCAACGAGAGAGAGAACCCTCATAGTCACTAATGCACACATTGACGTAGTATAGATCTCCTAAAAGTGGGAAAGGTTAGCGTTATTAATACATTTACCGAGTGATGGAGCATTAAATGACCAGATCCTACATACACGACACTGGTGACTACACCGACTTTACCTCCCTAAGCAACATACCAAAGCAGATGGGCTACAAACTTGCACGTTAGATCACTGTACATGTAGTTTTTTAGACCCATCCAGGGCTACACCACTACTAGCTCACAACGAGACCTACGCACTACCTGTTCATAAGATTGCATGATTAGTATCAATTTTATCACATACTGTGCCTATCACGCTGTAAGAATTGTGTTTGCAGTCTTCTATAAGATTATTACTGGTGTTACTTCATGTTGGTTCCTGGTGTGTGGTGATGCTTTTAACCGAATTCATCGTAGAGTCTGAGTCTGTGAATATACTACAGTCCACAAAACAGCTGAATTATATCTACCAGATAATCACTAAATCTTGTGGAGTTCTATAAATTTGTGTCCATCAAATATGGAGAATCATCATTGGATGTTCATGTTATCCTTGAGGGATAAGTAATGTCTATGTTGTTGATGAACCCAAAAAGTAGTGAAAGATGCCTAAGTGCAAATATTCCATTTTAATTGGTAAATGTTATATATTTTGAAGGACATCTCCCGTGTTCTATAGGGCGGAGAGATTATAAGTTGCGTATTCCTAGTACGACAGACGCTCGCATTATTGCTATCGAATATAGCGCTACGTTATTTAGAGAACTAAAACTATGTCACGGGACCGTGAATCTTGAGATATTATGAGTCTGTGAAAACAACTACACTATATGTAGTCAATCGTAAAGGACAGAACTGTCTATCAACACAAAGTTTACAATGGGTGAATTTGTCCAGTTTGATTTGATTTTGTTTGGTTTGTTTTGATCCTTGCCACAGATATGAATGTATTGTAAAGGACTAATACCGATCAAGAATTTATTCTGATGACCACTTATTGATGATCAATAACATTGTACATCACCAATTAAAACCAGCCAGCTATGAGAGCCAGTACTTACCTGCCAATATCGTCCATTAGGGACTTAACGCAAAACAGACGCATTAGGAAAGTAATGTCACTTGAATTATTTTAGGTAGCTTTGTGCACTGAGAAGCTGGTCGGTTCAACACATCTCTATGTGTGAGCATCCCTCGAAAATGATCAGTGAAGCCATACTCGTCTGTGTCAGGATTCTCAGACTTGTACCTCTGCGATAGACCTGCCCCATAGCACTAAGATGCTCCAGTTCATACTCAATGTGCTTAGCTTAGTTTGCATGGAGGTTAGTGACTAGAGCGAGGACTCTAACTGGATGTTCTTGTTGAGCATTTAAAATGTACACATGTAAATGGCCACGATCACACTTTCAGAAGTGTCACTTCACATATACATCTGGTAATAAAGGATCACATGTTACGAGCATCCTCGAGTGAGATGTACAACAGTAATGCTCTACCTCAGATATCTATCTTGAAAATGTTAGTTATGTAGCACTGATAGCTCAGGTCTATGAGTCTATCTTATTTAACGGCACAGCTCGTGTGTTACGTGTCTTTAATACTTGTATTAGTATCGTGAGCTGAGAGCTGTGCAGGCTCGGAGAACCATACTACTCTATCAATACAGTCTAAAGAGTGTAGACTCGTTCTGAACAGTGGTGAGGGGTGAAGATAGTATCAGATATACGTGGTCATCACAGAGAATCAAGATCAATGTTACACGTACGGTACTCTATATTGAGTATCGTCTTACATTAGTAACGAGTTTAACGTAGAAGTGGCGTACTGAACGTTGTCCCTCTACTTTTAGGACCAAGCTATCCACCAGTCGTAAGGGTCTCCGATTCTGATATTCTGTTTCGATGGTCATCTCCTAATTTTGGCAGCACACACGAAACTATCATGCCCGATGGACTCAAGATGTACCTATCCTGCTTCGACGTGTCCATAGAGACAAAGCATATATGACACGCGCAAATTTAGCTAGTAACGCTACTCTGTTCAGAGATGCGAGATAAGCGCATAACATAGCATGTAAAATATAAAATAGAGAATGAAGAAACACACAACGTAAAAGAGAATAATCAGATTTTTTCTCTTTTATATGTGCTACTAATGTCACATATAGCCATATCCCAACAACTGTCGGTGCGTCCTATGGTAATACTTTATAAATTAAAGTACAGATAACCGTTTGATCAAAAAGTGCTCAAATTATACGTAGACATGTATAATGATACCCGCTTTAAAGAAGGGCTGTAGATTGCTATTAGTCGTCCATTAGCAAGTAACAGTAAGACTATGAATTACCCAATCCAGTGCTGAGACTATGAGTTAAAGCCTTCGAGTAGTAACGGTACGACCTCGCTTGTAACCAATGATGTTAATTTGTGCACTCATATAGTCATAATAATTTGAGAGTAGAGCCTTACACATTACACTACTTAGGTAGCTCAATGTTCTACGAGGTAATCAATTAACCCATTCTGCAAGTAGCTTGTATATGTATATTAGATGAAATCAAGCATAGCTTAGATAGTAGTTCGAGTCTTGAGAGTCTAGGCATATATACTTAGATGTTTATAGTGCACTAGACCGCTGTAACTTAAACTGGCCTAGGAGTATTCCCTTAGTCTTTTGAGCAAGGTTTTCTGCAGACAGTCCACGAATGAGCTATACTGTTTTCCTACAAGTATGTTGCTTGATAAAACTCCGATTATAGAGTTAATATCCATAGAGTATAATTTAAGGTGATTGAGTCTGCGAACTTACAAGAAATGACAGATATATACAGAATGACAGAGATCTTATTATAGTGAATTTCCCAATAAATTAATATTTTATGAGACACATATGTGTCTAATGATTCTGTATGAATACTATAAAGATAATGGATCCGTTAATAGGTAAGAGTGATATGATCTTAGTAATTATCTGAAACAAAATGAGATAAATTTTGTTCTGACACACATATTTCAAACGATATATTCATAAAATATTGCTAATCAAAATTGTAGCGAGACATCCATACAGCGAATGTCATGAGAGTTGCTTTCTACTTGTTCTGAGTTTCATTCCTACTTTGTTAGGTCTTTCGAGTTATTTCACTGCACAGTCTATTGGGACGACAATCGCCTTTAGTTCGAGAGCACTCTGGACGCAATACCTACTTTATGGTCACGACTATAAGCTATTATTTTAATGCTGTGACTTGGGTACTTTTTTGGATAATATCGTTACCCTAGGCCATTTGCGCTCTGTACATCGAGTGCTCTTCCTATAATGTGTGTTGATATCCATTATGTAAGAGTATATACACACAGATAGGCATCTGTGAAGACAAGTTACCCTCAATATTCAATATGATGCATATTGTTATGTCCTTCTATAGAATATGATACACAACGACATTACTAGCTTCTATGCCTGCTATCAACTGACGATTAGTAGTTGAGTGTACACAGGGGTAGCTATAAAGACTATGTCGTGGGTGGTTGGACGACCATGGTTAATGTTCTTCGAGTGCAAGGTCTCTACAACACCAACGCGTAAAGACACCGCACTCCCCAAGGTTACCCCACATTTAAATGTTGTGTCTGAGGTCATATCGAATGTAGTAGGTCGGACTATCGTGATAAACTTACACAAGATCAGACCACTAACGGAGTCCAGAGGTTTCACTGATAATAGATGAGTGGCAATGTACGCTCCGAGCACGAGAGAGTATTAGTAAAGACATGACGCGAAAGGTGACCTGGTAGAGTGAACATGAGGAAAGTAGATACTGGCATCCTGGTCGAGCTGCGAAAAGACGCACATATATAAGAAGCTAAAGGATAAGAGAAAGATAATATGGGAACCGTGTACATAGAAAAGTACTATGAAAAAGATACTGTTAGAGATAGTGAGTAAGAGTATTTCAATAGGACAAGCAGTGAGAAAGGAGAGGTTAAAGAAAAAGAAGTAGAAGAGTAAGTAGAGGACATAAACTCGTGAGAGAGGAGACGTTCGCTCTCATTTGGTCTAGAAAATATTGATGTCACTACAACTAACAATTAATGATGCTTTCTTTAACTGTTATGACAATATATGTATAGCTATGTGGTTTAGAGTGTCATTCTGAGGCATTTATGGTCACTAATGCGATAAGACATATTTGTAGACGGACACAGTCAATGCACTAGTGTGTGTATCAGTAAGATCAAGATGGTCAAATTTGCTATATATTTCTTATGAACCAGTTTCGCTAACTTCTCAATTTTGCTAAAAACTTCCACAGAGAGTATAACGCAAAAAAAACTGTCCTGACATTGCAATAAAGCTAGAATAATACTAGTCAATGGGAGACATGTGTATCTAAGTTTTAGTCCTACACTGTTGGAGTGTCATTAATAGAGACATACTTGAGATCTCAAATAAGCTTTTAAATACTTTGGTAGAATGTCACTCACTATCAGTAACCAAGACACCAGCACTGAGATGAGAGATTAGGCACAAAAGATAGATTTATAATGTCAATTTGAGTATCTAAACTAGGAAGCCATTAAGGCAAAATACAGTTTCGAGAGTTAAAACGCTGCCTCATGTTCTTGGCTGTGCTTGGAGTTATATGAAGTTTATCTAGTCGAAACATAGTTCTAACGCGTAGCGCTCAACTCATGGGAGAGATCGAAATTCAAGGAACTGTGGTTCAACACCTTGCTGCTATGAGAGAGGTTATCAGGCTAAAACTCACGACGAATCTTAGCAACAATATAGAGATATGATGAAGATATCTAGGATACATCTAGAGCATGAGCCACGACATAATGAATAATAGACCTTGAAGAGATTTTATTACTTATTGATATGAGCATATGGATTAATAGTACAAGGTGTTGTAATCCAGCCTGAGTATCTCTAATCATTCAACGAGTTGGAGAAATATATAGTAACTCACTAGGAAGATAGCATGGAGTCCAGCGAGCTTTCATACATATATCGAGATACATGCTATTGATGAAGCAAGGTGAGAAAGGCAGGTAGATTGAGTGTTGCTAATTAAGTCCGTCGTCCAAAACACATTTCACAATATGTAAGTCCATTGCACGAATAGGTTCGAAGATTCCTGTTTCTACAGTCCTTATAGTTAGATCTATATACAAGCGGCCCATTTCACTGTGAGACACCTCGGCTAAATTAAAAACGCCACACAACGATGCGTACTGTATATGAATGATTCTGTATTGATGGTCTAGCTGAGATTGCTCAGCATAAACTCGTCTCAGTATTCAATTGGACCATCTTTTGTCTAGGAGAGCGACCTGGGGTCTATTATGCCATCTCATAGGTTTGTCCAGCTCCCTACTGAAATCTCGGAGCGTTAATCATGTGCATGTATAGAGTACTTCTGGCGATCATTACACAAGTTGATTATGCTTGCTTACCAGAAAGTCATGCTCCCAAGAAAAAAGTAATACGCTTACGTGAATTTTTCTGGAGTATTGGAATACAGTTAAAAAGAGCAGTCCTTCATATGGTGTTACTACTCTTAGTGCTACGCCTTTGCATCTACTAGAATAGCAATATTCACGAGATATACTTATGAAACTTAACTCTGAGAGACCGCTGGACATATAATCATCTTGGCATGATTATTCGCTATCTTTTCCTCTGAAGAAACTTCTTACCACACGAAACAAGCGAGCGGCATGGAACATCCTATTTGAGAGTATATGGATATTTCATATGGCCCGCCAATTTAACTTACAATTTGACTTCTAGTCATCTGCATGAGTGTCAACGGGTTACAGTCGATGAGATGTGTGATACAATTGTGGCAACACGCATACAAGGCATATGAAGGCTTTTTCGCTACGTAATGAGGCGATGGATTGGTAAGGGCGTGATGGCCTGGCGTTGTCTACCTCGCACGCAACAGATATACTACCTGTGATAGAATCTAAAGTGTAATCTGAGACAGCTTGTTATGTTTTTTGTTTGTTAATGTTGTGCACAGATACGTTTCTTTATTTGGCGGTGATTGTTTCACTCGCATTGTATCAATACAAGCTGTCTGAGGAGTGGTGTGTCAAACAAGGAGGGCGAGCAGCATGTGGTGCCGTCAAGGCTTAAGCAAAGTATGATATTTCTTAACTTGAAATCAAAGTTCGTTAAGCTATTATTCAGTATCCAGCTATATTATAGTGTGCTAATATGCGCACTGTAGATGGAGGTTTGTATACATTACCATTCAATTTCCGGCAGCACAATTACTCCTGACTGGGACAGAGCAAGATGCTGTGACTAGGGTGTAAACAATTTATATTATCTTGTGATAAGGGCTCGAATGTGGATGCTGCCTCGGGGTTCATACCCGGTTCTCTCGATTTGATTCACTGCAAAATACATCAGCTGCTCTCTCGAAATATCACTTGCCACACAGATTAAATTAGAGTGCAAGCGATTAAAATCAAAGGTACTATTATACTGATACGCAGATGCTAATGATCCAAGACGGAGTCTGTTTCTCAAGGCAGCCACAGCCACACTCTCACTGATTAGATTCGAGCTCACATCGTGTACCGTAAAACGAGACCAGAGTCCCGATGGCACCCAACTAGTGATTCTCGCTCATGAGAGAATAAAACAAAAATACATTGTCAATATATATGTTTCACACAAACAAATCTCATAAACAATATATATATAAATAATAAACATGAGATTGCATGGTATTGCTAGTTATCGCATAATAAAGGAAACTCCCACGCGCAGAAATGCTGTTTATTCTTTGGATCATCCAAAATATGTGTTGGAAGAAAGTCGGGCTCTACATAGCTACCAAGTATCCGTGACTGGACACAGGGACCTGTTCGCTTTGGAGATTAATACATCACATTTATGAGTAGTTAGACAGTATAGCATAAGAGGTTTATTTTAGTTACAAGATATATCCAGTTGACTAATGAGAGATACAACATATATAACATCGGCATAGATATAAATTACACAAGAACCCAAATAAATTAGGTAATTGGATGATATACAATAACTTAATGAAACATAATTAGAATGTTCTATGAGACATGGTGTTCAAAATATGACGCGAGATTGGTTTATAAAGTCTTGCGCCTAGGGCTGGTGAACAACTCGTGTCTGTCTGGGAGCATAGAATGACTTAGCTATATAACTTGTCCTCTAACAAGATAGTGATGATATCGAGATGCGACTCTTTGATCATCACTATCTGACACAAACAATGGATCAAACACAGAAAAAGATAGTCTTCCACGTCATTATTGGTAGGATTAGCTTACTAGAGGACTTCAAGTTTGGTCATCAAGTCATTAATCCCCTCTCTTGTATTGACTCATAGGCTGAGGTCATCACAGTTTACCATCAGCATGAAATACATCGTATAAATAAACCCACTGTATAGTCGTTAATTATAAAGATGGTAATATAGGTAATATTTTAGCAGTCAAACGAACATATAACTGTGGTGTGTTGTTCATGTTTGTACATTTTCAACTCAATCGTGGAGAAATATAAATCTATAATACTTAATGGATTATTAGTGCACTGAGGGTTTAGTGTAGGTGTGATCCAGGATGGCGCATGAGAACTAAGTAACAGCTGTATAGCTGGGCAAAGTAGCATGATATTGTCCTATCTCCTCGATGATGGGAAAAATAAAAACAAACACATCTAAACGGTGGCCCCCTTTTTTTTTTGGGCGAATGTAGTCGATCAAATAGGTACAGTTAGGCGAATGCTCTAAGGGGAAGATATCTCTGATTTTTTGGCACAGTGACATTACTTTGTTTCTGTAGTCAATTCAACAGTACACCACCAGCGGAGGATGTTCTGAGGTTTGACTGCTATAGAGACAGAAGCGAGCCAAATTATTAGTGCTATACAAATAAATTCCTAGAATGGAATGTGGTCAATATAGTGTACTTCTTGTGTACTTGTATTTTATCAAGATGATAATAGAGGTAGCGAGAAGTAGTATTCAGAATCTCACATTGAGAGCAGTGGGGCGACTTAGTACTATTTAATATGAACTATTACTTCGATTCTCCACTTTGGGTAAGTGCTGAATTAGTAGTGACTTGATATTTAGGATACTCGATTCAGGCTAGTTGGATAATATTACACTACATGACGATTTAAGTTAATATTGGCACATGCTGTTAGGACAATATACAAGAAGTTAGCTCTCGAAATTAGATACAATATTATGATCATGTCGATTGGCCTATTTGTTTTTTTTTTGTCCTAATCAGCTTATATAGTTGTTTTTAATTATCTATTCCATGTATATAATGTACAGCAGTTTTTCATGAAATGCATAACCTCTAAAGAGGGTAAATTTTTTTACATACTGTAAATAAGATACTCGTGCATGCATACATGTGTAGATCTGACACTTAGCAGCGGCAGTCGAAGCAGATATAAGATACATCAACTTACAAGTACACTCGAGCATACTGGTATGAAGATATGAAGCACAAAAACTCCGTATAGTAGTCATCCGTACGTCTAGTCTGTACAGGACGCGGAGACTACACTCGAGACTCTTAACTTTGGTGCAGATAGACAGGCAATGGTGTGACTCACGAAGCTTGTATGATGAGCTATGCATTGCATCTCATAGTCTTCTCAACAAACTTATCGAATCTATAGAGAGCAGTAAAGTTTTCATTCAACGGAACTAGCTCTGAAGACTATTTTTCCTCTATTGTTCAAGACAAAATACATTCCTCCATGTTTCAAACAAAGCTTAAAGCTGTTCTTTGTTGAATTGTACCCCCAAATTCTCACATAGTAAATTGTAAATCAACTATTGTTCTTTGGAGAAAATAGCAAGTTAAACTACAAAAAACAGTGGATCAATTAACATGGGAGACGTGCAGAGAACAAAATGCCTTTACAGTAGATTGTGTTTTAATATTCCAGTGCCCTTATCAGCATCAGCACTAAGAGGACGGCTCTCTTGAGAAAACATCCATTGTAACTGTATGGTAGTGGCTAAATGTCAGAGGTATGGTATACAAAAGTTAGTGCTGTTGTGAAAATCATAGATGCAACTTTTAATGTCACAAACTTGCAAATATATTGTTTGACAACAAAGTTTAAAACGTCACAAACATTGTAAAATACCCACCATAAACTTATGTTACCTTCTTGAGCATTTACTGCTGTAGTCTTACATTTTGAACAGTGTAATGACATTTCTATGTTGTATAATGGATGGACATTGACATAATGTACATCATCCTAATTGCAACTGATAAAATAAGCTTAAAACAGGTCAGATTACTTCAACACTGCATTTCATCAAACAGCAGATTTCCTTTTCATTCTTCATATTTTCCTTTTCACTCTGCCTGTTGAATGTAAAACTCTTGTAATTGTTCTACAGGTATGAGCGACATGACAGCCACAAGCTGAGCCCTGAGCATATGGTGTGTTTAGATTCTTCACAGGTCTTCCATTAGTCTTTGTGTTTACTAAACATGACTGTGGGTTGTAGCCTAATCTCCTCCTCATCACTGTCGCAGCAGGTAGAGCGATGACGAGAAGCGTTCATAATTGTGATTTAATTCAATCATCTGTGGCGGACACCCGGAGCGCAGCCTCCACACCAACTAACGCTTTCAGACTCTTCATTAGCTGCATCGCCTGTTTTCTCTCATTGTGCATATTTTAGAATTTAAAATATAAGAGCTGTGTCTAAGACTTTCTCATCAGCTCTGCATCAAAGACTTAGGTTGTGGGTTGTTAAATGGTGTTCCTAACATCTACTCCTTATGTGGCGGATCACTCATGAAATATCAGTGTGAATAACCTAAATAGGCAAGTTTGTACCTCGGTGAGCAAAAAAGCCCCCCCTGCTGGACACACACAGTAAATTATCACCGATGAAAAGTAAATGCAGCCTGCAGACAGACTCAGTGATGAAGAGATCAGCCTGTGTCCTCTAGTGGGACAGAGTAGACTCAGAGGACAGGGGACAGTCTCTGAGGAGACAACAGTGGCACGTTTGCAGCTAACACACAGCTTCTCTGCAGAGATTGGCTCCATTGAGTTTTTACTGAGCATCTGGCCATCCGTCATTACATTGTGTCTGTGAAGTGTGACTATTTTACATATTTTACTGTGCCTCCCACACCAGAGACCTGGAGTTTTATGATTACAGAGTATCCATGCATCATTTAGTGAGCCTTTCACACCAGTGCAGTGCTAAGCGTGGAGATAGAAGCTTGTTTGCTTGGAAACAAACATCAGTTAGTTTTCAGGCCTTGTAAGAATTGCATGTCTTTGTGTTGCATGTGGACTGCTCATTTCCCTGTGTGTGGTAGACTTTCCCTTCTGAAGGCAAACGGTGGGAGGAAGACGCAGGTAGACAGAGGGACACTCTGCTGTGTGTAGCAGGGGTGCGGAAATGTCAGTCTTGGCATCACACACGTAACATGTGTGCCTGGTAGGAGGTTGAAGGCTCACCAGTGCCATGCTCAGTGCCAGAGAAAGGCACCATGTACCAAAGTGGAGCTCTGCCAATCTTCTGCTGCTCCACAGGCCTCTCAGAGCAGACAAACAGAACTGAGCAGTGGAATAAGTGTCCTTCATTGCACAATGCCTGTAAAGTGCCCTTCTCAAAAACAGGAAAAGATGAGGAGAGGAGTTTATTGGTGAATATTTCATTTCTCTCTTTGCAGAACCCATGGCCCTGGCCTGGATGGCTCATTTGTATGTCACAGAAAAGAGCACATTTACCTGAGCAGGGAGAGAGAGAGCTGTCCTTGTGCCAGCGCTGCAGACTCTGGTGTGCTGTACACATTACACAATAATATGAGTGTTTGTGCTGCTGTGGGATCTGCGCGGTGCATGGACCTTGTTCTCATTACCACTAACAGCCTTGCATCGGCCTCATCATTACAGAGGATTACTCTCAATCCAATCACACATCTGTAACGGCACACTACAAAGACCTACAATCTGTGCTTTTCTGGTGGCTGAGGTTTCTTGGTAGTGAGTACTGACAGGCAGCAGAGAGCGAGGGGCTTGTCAGTGCAAAAACAGGTCAGAGCCGGTGGACAGGTTATGTGAGCTGAGCACACATCAAAATCAGACACTACTAAGAAATTCATCAATGGACATCAATGTTTATGCATGTCACGTGGAACAGATTCTATAAATATGAAATAATATCAAGATTGTTTTGAACTCATAAATAACTTACATAGAAAGAAAGCTCCAGTTGGATTAAAATGAAAAACCAAAGCATTAAGTAGAGATTGGACATGTACTGTATGTACATATTAGAGGCAAAGTTGATAATCTATAAATGCTGGTGTTTTTAGGCAGAGTTGGAAATAGATACATTGTTATCTACTTTGCCTAGGCATTCCATAAAAAAAACTATTGTCTGAGGTGTTTGTGCGCTGTTTGTTGTGGTGAATGTGGTAGTAAATTAGTTTTTTTTTTTCACACAAAAACCTACATTTTGGCAAAATGTGTTTGCATATTTATAAAGTTTCAGAAACCTACAACAAATTCCACAACCAACCACAACTGCCCAGACAACCAGTATTTATGACTATAATGTTAGATACTCCAATAGGCACACATTTGTGGGACAAATTCTCCAAGTTTGGCCAACGAGCCATAGTTTGGACAACATTTATTTATTTATTCATTTCATTTTTTTTTTTTTAATTGGGTTTATTTGGAACCATTTCTCTAGAAATAGTGCTTTGCTGGAGCTGTCAGGCATTGCATAAAATGCCTAAAACACCAGGGCAAAACAGATTGCAACCCATATATTTCCTACTTTGTCTAAAAATACCATGCAAGACACTCAAAGGCACTTAAATAGTTACCATTTTCATGATTTAAAATATCAAAGACAATGTGCACCTATATCAATTGCACTTTGAGCCATATTCTTTTGATAAATTCTGTGATGAAGAACAGTTTGCAGACTAGTTACATCTCCATTTACCTAGCTGTCCAGTGAGATTATTCAGTTCCGTTTCGCGTCTGTCTTTCCTTCTCAATAGCTTCTGTCCTCCGTCACTCACGGTGTTACCTATGTCCCAGTGGTATCCTGTAGCTTTCCTTCTTTCCAGTCCCCCCTGTCTCCCTCCCTTTCTCCCCGTGTGGCTCCATGTGGTGGTGGAGGTGGCTGGGCAGGCTGCTGGGAATATGAATTACGTGCTGGGTTCCGCGGTTCTGCTTGGGAGACTGCTGTCAGCGTGCACACGATGGATGAGGAGAGACAAGGAGGAGACGGGACTGACAGCTCCAGCCAACCTTCATCCATCCTACCCCCTCCCCTCCCATCTCACCTCCTCACCCCCTCCTGCTCCTCACCCCACCCACAACCTAACCCCGCTCCTCACACAGCCTTCCCCTCTCTGCTCAGTCTCTGATGCTCCCAAAAGCCCACCTCTTTTTAGACCGAGGGCATTTACAAAGAGCTGTCTTCAGGTAAAACGCAGCTTAGACATTCTTAAAGAAATGGGCAGTGTCAGGTAGTCAATTATTATTTCTTTGAGTAGAAATATATATATTCCATAGAGCCTGTATTTTAGATATCCTTGAATTAATAGACTGAAGTAAAACTATTGTGACAGTTGAAAGTCACACTTGGACTTGGGCTCTTTATTTACCATTTCTCATATATTTTTGAAATAACAATCAAATGGTGACGCAAAAGTAATGCGTTGTGACAATGGAGAAAAATGGAGGGGTTGCTCTGGGACAATTGTCCATTGTCCTGTTGCTTGTTTGCTGTGAATTTTGGACAGTCTGCTTCTGTATTAATAATCACTGTTTCTTGGTTTGAATTTCTAATTTTCTGTTTTTTAAATTAACAGTCTGGTGAAGCTCTCGCAGGCAACAGAGGCTGTGATTTTTGTAGTCTACAAAGTTGCATTGAATTGAATTAAATTGAAAGCTGTTACCTTTTATTTTGTCACCAGTTGCTCATTTGTAAATGTCTTAACATATACATTAGGCTTTTTACAAGAATTGCTATTGGGAAAGATTACATTTTGTGGCCTTATTCTAATGGGTAGCCGTAACGGAAAGAAACAGTCAATACAATTTTTAATCATAATTGACTGTGTAAATAAAATGTAAATAATTGTATTTGGTGCATTATTTTGGTGCATTATTTTGTCAGATGCATGCTAATGCTAATTAGTATAGCTAAGAGCAGTGGTGGAATCTTACGTGATTTTTTGAGGACACAAAAACACTATATTCATTAATTTTCTGCTGCTTGTTAGTGTTAGGAGTCGTGGATGACTGGAACCTATTACTTTGGGCCTTAGGCAGGGGAACACCGTGGACAGTGGCCAGCTCCTTACAGGGTTAACACATAAAGACAGAGGCAGACATACAGGCATTCACTCTCTCAGTCATTCACAAGTGTTGCCATTTAACCTAAACATGCATGTCTTTGGTGGTGAGAGGAAGCCAGTGTACCTGGAGAGAGCCCACAGTAACACAGGGAGAACATGCAAACTCCAATCCAAGAGATCATGAGATTTTGGCTCGACAAATTTAGGAAGCCAGAACTCTAAGCACTCTGCTACCCTGCACCAATTATAGTGCCATATACACTGATAAATGTTATTATCATACTTACCTTTAGAGAAAATGTGTTTTAGGAATTTGGTGAACCATCAATTTTTATCATCCTGACTTAAATTCTGTGAAGCTCCAACTGAACCTGCCTCAAAATAGACTTCAAAAACATCCCGCTGTTTCATTTGCAGTCAATTTTGAATACTTTTTCTTTTAGATTTTTGACCTCTTTGTTCATATTCCCATTCTCTCACTTTTTCTGTCCTTTAGTGGCGATAAAACCAGTTCTCAGGATGGGCACCCAAGCAGGGATCCATTAGGCAAAAACCAATTTCACACCGAGCCAATTTCATAAATATTGAGCATGGTCCACCTTTAGTTGTGGCTGACTAACTTTTAGAGGGATAGACCACACCATAAACAACAGCCTCTGCCTCTTTTAAATAATAGGCTTGTGCGTGGCGCTGACCTCAAAGCATTAAGCTGCAAGAACAAAAGGAAGCCATCAAACAAACTGGGCCATTATTTACACTGTGACATTTTGTACAGGTGACTGCTCTTACACAAACCCATTCATGTTAGAATTACTCTAATCTTTCAACTAATTGGCTTGAATAAAGATGTTTTTTTCTTTTGCCATAGTAACAGGAAACATTTTCCCTCAAACAAGGCAAAGCAAATGTGCGCAAACTGTTCTGGTGTTGTACTCCAAAAATGTCAAATTGGTCTTACTTATGTTTACTTAAAGGAGCATTGTGTAATTTTCTGAAGGTGAAAATTAACAATGGAGTCATGAAAAACACAATATCAGCTCCTCAATAAACCATACAAAAAATTCACACAAGTACTTGTTCACCCAAAGACAAAAACCCAAAGGCCCAGATCACAAACATCATATACAAAATCAATAAATCCAATATTGGGCAAACAGAAAGGGCTACCAACACCCAGAAAAAAGATCATAAAATAGAGAAATATCTGTAAGACATGTACAAGAACTAAAATGAATGAAATACAACAAAAACAAAAACAAACAAATGAAATCTGCCATCTCACATCACTGCAGAAGAGGAAACCAAGTTGGAATTTGCTCAGAGTCATCAGTACAGAAAACAAAAACCAACAGTGCTGAATAAAAGAAGCTTGTGCCACACTGAACTGAGATGAAGGGGCATTCTCACTTTCTCATACTTGGGATAGTGTTCTGAAATCTTATCACAGGAAGAAAACTGATCAGTCCTGTGTTAATTGGTTGAAGCATGAGGCAATCTCATTAATAACTAGTAACAATGAACTGCTAAAGATACTTTCTTTGACAACTGTAGCCCAATCACATCTACTTGTTAACTATTGGCTGTTTTCAGAGATATACAATTGTAGACTTTTGAAGAGAAACACGTCTTGTAGCTGTGAGATTCAGACTGAAGATTTGCTCATGTCACTGAAGGAGTCTCAGTGAATGTAGTACTTTTCTGAAGGTCTTCGCAAATAAAACAGGTAATTGCTCTTTTTCTGTTTGCGTTTGATACACGTAACCTTTTTATGTGTGATATGCCACTAGGTTCAGATCAATTCAGCTCAAGGTTTTTGCATGAAAAGTGCACTTAACACAGGAGACCAAGTGCACATAAAATAAAAACGAGAAAATATGGTGCTTCTGTTCAATTTAAGTTGCATTTTCTCCTCTGCCAGTGCAAGTCCAGATATTTCATCACCATTAGGCCAGTGCTTTTTCTACTTTGGATCATGTTTTAACCAAACAACCACCTATTTAACCTTTTCTATAAATAATTTCACTACAACATACTATTCACCAACATTGCAAATTTCAACAAAATTTAAAATATTAACTCTAGTAGTTAGTGTATGTACTAAGTGAGACCTTTCAGTAGATAACAGAAGGGGGACCAAATCACTGTTTTGAAAGCCTCAAGTAATTCTCAAATCTTTGTCCTCAAGTCTAAGTCTAAGAGACAGGTCCAAGTCAAGTCCCAAGTAGTGTCCCACAAGTCCCAATTTTTGTTAACATCCTCTGATTTGAGTTTCAAGTCTTAAGACTTAATACAAATACCAAATTCAGTTTCATTAACTTATATAAATGACCCAATCAAAACACATTTCTGGTCACAAATGCAGAAATGAGGAGGGGCATGTTCTAGTTTGTTAATGTTCCTAGTCACTGACCTTCAAGTCCAATTTGAGTTCCTGGTCTTGGCTGATCTTATCAAGTCAAGTCTTAAGTCAAAAAAATAGTGATTCAAGTATGACTCGAGTTGAAGTCACAATGTTAAACTTGACTAATGTAAAACAAGTGAAAACCTCACATATGCACTTTAAGTTGCACTTACTTGCCACTGAAAAGAAGTGTCTCCTCTGCATTTTAGATTAGATTAGATTATCATTACACTTGTATGACTACAGTGCAATGAAATTCAGCTTAGCAACTATAGGTGCAAGTACTAGATACGTATATATTTACACAAAATAGAACCAAGCATTATAAGACCTAAAACAGTATTTGCACATTGACACTACTGTCTAAAGTTCTTAAAGTTAGAGTTCTCATGGGAAAGAAACCGTTCCTTTGTCTGCTGGTCTGAGCCCGAAGCCAGAAACCTTCAGGCTTGGACCAGCAGACTAACAGGAACAGTTTCTTTCCCAAAGCTGTCACACTCTATGTGACCATACTTTAATGCTGCTGCAAAGAAATGTAGGCAATGGCAATACATAGACCAAGTTATCTCAGAAGCTAGAAGATTAGCCCTTTAGGTTTTATCTTACAGACTTTAACATCTGGCTACTATGTTAATTTTATTAAAACAGCAATACACATATGGAAAGTGCCCTGGTTTAATTTTACATGAGCAAAAACAGCCAGAACATTCCTTTTAAGCTTATCACAGTGGGTCCCTGGAGTCATGGAGTGTGAACACATGAACAGGTTTGGTAATGCCACCTCCGTCGGCTTTAAAAGTGGGTCATTTGCACTCTAATGGGGGCTAATCAATGAACACTTCTAGCCCATTATGACTTCTGTTCCTTTGTCAAGTGCTTTTGGTCCTGTGGGCACCGCTGCCACTACAATACTACTTTATCATACGCGAGCTTGCTCCACAGTTCCAACTCTCTGCTCCTCTACTGCTCTGTTTCCATTTCACTAATCCAGTAATTTGTCTGTAGTGTGGGACGATAAGGTTTTGAGTGTACCGAAAAGAATATTTCAGACCAGTAGCATAAGTGAACAGTATTTTTCCTGATTAAAAATTAGCAATGGTAATTTTTTACACTGTTTATCTCTCAGGGACAAACAATACTTTTGGACATACTGTATTTAATGCATTACTTCAAGAAATATTAGTAAAATGTCTGTATATTTTTTCAAATAGAAACCTTTTATCATTATTATATAAAAAGACCAATTCAAACTCATTTGACATAAGTGAGGACTTAAACAAGAAAGTCACCAGGTTGTGGTTGGGCTGTGCTCAATCTATCGTCATATGTCATGACAAACTTATTGGCATAGACAGGCTTATCGGGATGCATTAAACAATATAAACTCATAATAAATGTTACATTTCTGAACCTGGACTGCTGCTTTAGAGCCTAAACTATTGAGCTGAAAATGGTTCACAGGACACTTGTAACCAACGTTAAGAGCAGTGTGAAAAAACAATTCTTCTACATTGTGTCATTTTACAAAATCAAAGTTAAATTTTTAACATTTATTTTAAGGAAGGCTGTACTCAAAGAGGTGTAAACTTTGACTTTTTTACAGGTAGTATATAATATGTTTCTTTTGGTCAGTAGAGACCATAGATTTTCCTGCATGATAAAAATATCCATTTGGCACACTTTAAAAAAATATGTATATCTAATTCCCCCTCATCTTTCTTTTATCTTAAAAAAATGCCCTTGTAATATTTGTGAGGAATAGACTTTGTTATAAAGCACTTTATATATAACACTCATGATGTTGACATTTTAAACAATGTAATTCTAAAACATGTTGTGTACAATATTCGTTCATTCCAAGCTAACAATTTATGATTCCCAGAACATTCCCTTAAAGTTAGTTTTGGTTCTGTAAAGGTTCAAATGGAAGGTTTTATGACAGCTGTGCAACGTTGTGTTTTTGGTTTCCTGAAACGTTCCCAAAAAATGTCCTCACTATTCCCGTAACCTTACTTTTAACAATAACCATCGGACAACGTTTATACAACGTTCTGGGAATGTTCCTCTGAGGTAAACAAACTAACCTCCAGATTACCTTCACACAACTTTAACTTTAGCTCTGTTTTAATTATGAAAGCAGTTGTGAACATTTTCTTTTGACTCTAGTCTGTGACTCTAGTGTTTGTTTGATATTAATTAAAATTGTTAAAGATTATATGTATTTATTTATGTATTTATGTATTTATTTATGCAAGAAAGTTTATTAGCCTGTAATTCCAAAATACAGAGATCAGCTGCCTTTATTGCTTAGAGTTTGCTTCAACTACCATTTCTCCTCAAAGTCATCTCTAAGGCATTATGAAGGAGCACTATTTTTGTGGGAAGTAAATTCCCACATTTCTAGCGTGGCCCAGAGACAACAGAGGCAAAAGCTCACATTTAACAGTAGCCTGTAGTGGAATATTTACTCGGCCCAGATTCATAACTAATGAGCCTAAAGAAACACAGTTATGTAAGAGAGCGCATGTTCAAACATTCATGTGCTGTTGTTACACTATCTCCACGTTTGGTCACTCCATAAATATTCAACAAACTACAGTTCAATGCCAGATCATGCAGGTTTTCAAATACTAATGATGAAATATTGACTCAAATGTCACCGCACTCTCCCATGGTGTCGCAGCAGTGCAGTTGATAGCAGCCCAAACATTGCACTATTCTTCTTAATTAGCAGAAACTATGTCAGTTCTGTTCTATGGTCCTACAAACCCTGGAGCCGACGAGAAAAGAGACGCTATGGGCCAAGTCTTTGATGAGGCTAATAAAGCAACAATATCTGCCGTTTACAAAGAGAGTGGCTATTTTAACATCATCTGAATCTGGAGTCAAGGGTGAAACAATAAAAAAACAACAACCAAAATCCCTGGTTTGCATTCATAAATGAACCCTGTTCATATTCTAGAACAGTGACAGTGGATGAGCAGAAAAATTGGTCTAAAACAAACAATAACGTAGCAACAAAATCTAGACATAGATACAAAACTTCTTGATGAGCTCCTAATCTTGTGGTTTTCATTCACTATTTGTACCATACATCCTTTTATTTTTGTGATGTGGCTCAGTTCTATCTCACAAGCACCTCTCTAATGCACATTTGATTGTATTATATTATTTTAGGGTTCCATATCTGTTATAAGTGCCCTTAAGCAAGAGAGACAAAGCAAAATAAGTTTGGTTGAGTGAATTATCAAGCATATTTAACTTTTAGTTCTGTCTCTAAAGCATACATGAAGACAAGCTCAGGCGTTTCAGCACTGATATTTGACTTAAACCAGAGATGAATCTGAGTCCTAACTTCCATACAGAGCTCCTCAGATGAAGCAGAATTTTGTGTTAAAGTAAACTTTAATCCCAAGCTAAATTAAAGAGATGGGTCTTGAGTCTGTTCGTAAAGACCATGAGGTCCTCCAAAAGACTGTTCCAAAGAAGAGGGCTGTAGAGTGTGTGTCCTGACTTTGGGAATCAGCCATAAAACATTATTCATCCATTTTCTACTCACAAAACCTCCATGCTATTATTAATGACTAAAATATGAATATTGCAAATGGATAAGATTTCACTGGCCGTACCCGATGCTTAACAGTTTAAAGAATTATTCTGAATTGATTTGGGATCAATATTTCACAAAACCTCCATGCTATTGAAGAAAAAGTGTATTATGACTATAATATTAATTAATGAAAAATGAATACTACATATGAAAACGATTTCATTGGCCGCAGGCAATGCTTCTCATTATTAAGAAGTATTTTTAATTTATTTGGGATCAATATTTCACAAAACCTCCATGCTATTGAAGAAAAGGTGTATATTTTTCTGCAAAAATCTTTAAAAACTGAAAATACATTTTGACACGGGTGTACCCAATTCTTCTTGTCATAATTAGTTCTTTTGTATTGATTTGAGGTCAACAGCTGACACAATGGAAACGTTTAAAAATATTTTATCCAGGAATGATCTTTTGTTGATGGGAGTGAAAATGTTGAATATGTCTGATATGCAATATCCACACAACTTCACCGAGTTTTAGATCCATGGTGTTCATTCAGAATGTTTGCTAAATTCAAAAAAATTCTCCGTTGAATTTTTGTTTACATATAGCAACTTTTCTGCGCACGCTTACTGTCAAGTCTGCATTACACCAGCTTCAGGCTGGTTTACTGATTCATGTGGACGCTCACAAATCCTAAGACAACTTCCTGTTTTTGCAATTCATTTTGAAAATGATCATTGTTTTGTCTTTATGTGGACAAGGCCTTAAAATCTTAAAAGTAGAGAAGTTATTGCTTTGTCTTAAAGTTCCACAGTAATTCATTAAACCAGAGGCATCAAAAGAGCCACATTTTGACATACTAAGAGTCGGAGAGCCACTAATGTTAGTAATTTAGAAAATGTATCAAAAATAATATCACTTTGGCTATATAGTTTGTTAGATTATTTAATTTTGATGAGAGCCACTTTTTTAATAAGACACTCAATCATAATTTTAGGTCTGCATCACATCAAAATGTT
The DNA here is from genome assembly GCA_038363315.1 of Mugilogobius chulae. Taxonomy (NCBI): domain Eukaryota; kingdom Metazoa; phylum Chordata; class Actinopteri; order Gobiiformes; family Gobiidae; genus Mugilogobius; species Mugilogobius chulae. The sequence goes on along the minus strand of CM076396.1, from coordinate 43,401,434 downwards.
TTTTGAAATTATGATTTTGTATTTTGTAGAAATCTGAAGGCGCACAAAAAACTGGTCCAAGAGCTGCATTTGGCCCCTGGACCTGCATTTATCTTATCCAAGTTACAGATCATACAATGCATCTTTTGCAAGGCTGAGCGAGGAAAACAAATGCACAATACTTACATTCAGTGTCTAAATATGTACCAGAGTAAGTACTCACAGACACGTTTTGGTTGTAAAGTCACACATACTGAATATATGTAGTAATAGCAGCGTATAAGACAGACTGATTGGTTGTGTTTCTTTCAGGTATTTCACTTTGTGCTCTTCAAGGCCCAAACAGAAACCTGTGCTTAAGACCAACAGTTATTCTCTCCGTAACAAAAGCCATGATTGAGATGAATCTAAAGTTGTTTTGTTGATTACAGAGTTTGTGTTTTTAAAGCAGTCATTTCAAACTAAACGAGACACATAACAAAACAAAGCCGGCCATTAATGCCTTTCACAGATTGTTCCTAATTGTGTTGTAACAAGGAAGCAATTTATCTGGTGTAATTTCAGTGGCTCATCAAGCACAAAACTCAAGAGCTGATGAGATTTGAGGACATAGTTCACTCAGATGTCAGGATAGATTTACTTTTGTGAAGGAGAAGCACAGAGCCTAATTTATACAAGTTGGATCATCAGTGTGTATTATGAAAATGCTTTTTTAAGAGATAATAATATGTATATATTATTTACAACAAGCTGCTGCATAGATCGTGCTTCCCACAAATCACGGTTAAATACTGAGAGAATCAAGGATGACTTTTTATAGATTCTACTTAGTATTCACCTAATACATGCTACATGACATTCAATTGCATCATATGTTCCGTAATATGTTCTCTTTAATACCCAGTCATTACAGGCTACTCCTTTTTCAAGTCCAGTTACTTGGAAAAAAACGGCTGTAGCCTTGTGTTTGGCCCATTGGCGTTTAATAAGGACATGTCACTTCAAGAAGTACATAATTCCTTCATAGAAGTGTACACTGTAGTAATACAACAATATAAGTACATGTTATTCTACTAAAACCAGCAATGATAAGAAAACAGCTAACTGGCTTACCTCCATGTGTATAAAGTATAAATAAAAGATACCCTGCATTTGCCTGGAAAATCCAAACAATAGATGAGAAATATAATGTCTGGTCACTCTGTTCCTCTTTTGAGTTTCAGTGGGTGAGATTGACAGATGAATTAGCCTATCAGGTGCATCATTTCTTGTATAAAAACAAAAATAACATGTTAACATGTTACATGTTATCTGTTATAACAGATTTTTTGTTGCACTATTTAAATAATACAAATGCTGTGTTTTTACTTTGAGTAAGCTTGCAATACCACAAAATTGGCTATGATGTGTTCAACGTGCACTGTGGCATAACACTTTTAATCAATCAATCAAATTTATTTGAGCAGTAAATCAAATTAAAACATCGTACAGGTGAATATCTTGGCAATATCACTGAATAAATGCTCAAAAAGGAATAGGAAGAAGTATAAACTTACTTAAGAGCTCCTACCCCTATTGCATAATAATGCTAAGTAATAGTATATTACACAAATTATTGAACATACTTAATCATTATTCATGTGTAACAATTAGTAAATAATGTGTTTACAGAGATACGCAAGACTACAAAAAAAACTCATCTCTGCATACTTTGAAAATGCATTTTTCTTGTATAATTGTTTAAAGGAATGAATGTTGGAACAGAACTTTAGTTCTTCACTTAGACTATTCCATAAATCAACCCCACATCTTGAAATTCGCATTTTTTTCATTGTTGTACGAAAGAAAATTTTCTTAAAAGTAAACTGATTTCTCAGGTTATAATATCCTTCAATTTCTCTAAACAGTATTTGAATATTTTCAGGTAATTGTTTATGTCTGGCTTTAAACAGAATTTGGAATGATTTATATTTAACAAGATCATCAAATTTTAATAATTCATAAAACAACATATTTGTATGCTCTCTATAGCCTACTCCATGTAGTATTCTCACTGCCTTCTTTTGTAATTTTAAGGATGTAGTATGGTAAGTATGGTTTTAAGTTTCTATTTTTATTGAACAATGTTATTGGCTTTTCACCTTCAAAAATAACACTGTCACTTTAACTACAATAGTATATTTTTATTATTAGATCTAAAGATGAATTGGGAACTTTTTCCTGTAATCTTAGCAAGGTTTCACTGCTGAAACCTGTAAACTTACTGCAATAATCATATGGTGGGAAAGTCATTTATAAGAGTTTTTAACCAAAGACTCCATAAATTATTGCCAATTCCTTGATGTGAGTACACCATGTCACGCCATAGGTGGCCGTGCTCTAGCAGTGTGCCGACTCATTAAGACAATAATGTCCTACAAAGATGGCAACTTCAACAGCTTGATTGTCTTGAAAACAATTAAGCCGCACAATCACTATTGAAACGAGCTTCCATTACAGTTAATGTGGTGCTCTGCGCTGTCAGGAAGCCATTTACCACAGAACTGACTGGACTGGTGCAGCACTGCTCTGTGGAGACACAAGTGCTGAACTTGCATACAACCTACATGAGGACAGACAAGCCTCAAAATGGAGTGTTAAATCTCAAAACGGCACTTTGATTTAAATAAAATGTTACTAACACATTGTGCATTAGATTAACACAACAACACATCTCACCAAGTAAGGTTGAGTGAATAAAAAATAAATAAATAAAAGAATGGCCAATTAGAGCCTCCAAAAATTTGATCTGACTCTCAATTCAGTATCTAAATATTACAAAATAAGATATTTTTTGTTTGTAGATTAAATTCTGGGTTATGTCTCAAATAAACTGTTCCAAATGTGTCAATAAGTGTTGATTTTAATATACTATGTTTACTGTCTGAAAATCAGATTTGCCACATAGATCAGTTCCAGACTCATTCATCTGAAAATTTTTTATATTTTTCACATATTAGCAAAACATTCTGTAATCCGCACTTGCTAAAGCCTTTTATTTTAATTTCCTAATTATCATTTAATTACAGAGGTCGCAGTCAGTCAACAAATGTTACAATTCCCCTTTGTTCTTATTCTACTGGAAAACATAGTTTTAATACAGTTAAAATATGCTCAAATAAATATAAATATATTCACTCATTATCCCTTTTATACTTTAGACTTAATTTGGTCTTGGTTTAATTTTGCATTTAGACCTAATGGGTCCTGGTTTAGGTCTGGTTTAATGCTGAGATGCTCCAGGTTCAGATTTAATTATTACTGTACTTGTAAGGTTAGTTTGTGGGTTATTGCTAAAAATGCAGTGGATTAAAATGGCCGAATAAATAATAAATATTGAATAAAAACCAGTGAAGAGAGCAGCTGTCATCAATAAAACAATGATAAAAGGATGCCAGAATAAAATTTATTACAATGTTAAAATGTTTCCATTTAAAAAATCCCCACAATAAAATAAAAAGCTAGCTAAAATCAATATAGTGGGGCAACAATAAAACCGGGTTAAATGAATAAAAGGCCGCTGATTAAAAACACGGGCACGGGATCAGGTCCACACGTCCACCATCACCTGCACATAAAAACACAGGACCAGCAGAGAGGCACAAACACAAAATGTCGTTGTAAGAGCACCGCTACAAAATGAAACTTACAGACAAGGCAGGGTTCCCCTGCCTCTGCTGTTGTATAGCGTCACGGTGCTCAGCTCCTGGGATCCTCCCCGTCCTCCCGTCCTCTGGTTTCCTCTCCGCCGGTCCCTGCACCACAGTAAAAACACAGAGCCAGCACACCACGCACACACACTGGAGGGTCACGGCCGAAGGCCCGCCTCTTCAAGAGCACCGCTACTTTTCAACAAAACTCACCGGCGAGGCAGAGCTTTTACGCCCTGCCGCTGCCCAGATTTCACTTCACGGTGCTCTGTCTTCTGTCCGCTCCAGGTGTGGCTCCGCTCCTGGCACAGACACAGAACACGGCAGAGACAAAGCAAACAATCCCCCACGAGCCCACAGCCAGAGGCCAACGGGTGAACACCACTACTACACGGTTGGAACTTACTTCGGAGGCAGAGTTTCCTCTGCCCCGGCGTGTATGTCGCTTCGTGGTGTTCTCTGATGGCTCGTGGAGGTCCGGTCTCGTGTCCTGCGCTGTGCCGTGGTTTGGTGGCTGGCTCTTCCTCGTTTGTCCCGTGCTCCGTGTAGCCCCAGTCTTTCTCCCGTCTCGCTTGTGTCTCCGGCTCTCTCTCGTCTCTCGTGTGTAAAATGTTTGTCCTATTTGTCCTCCCTTCCTCCCGCCGCGCTACAGGTGCCACTGATTAGAGCTAAAAACATTGGGCTAAAAGAGTCATGTGCTTCGGGTTGTCCCGGCAACAGATAAAATTGGGCGAGGTTAAAATCATGCAATTAAAAGGACACGGCAATCCATAAAAACATTAAATAAAACACCACACAAATAAAACCACTAAAAACACTCTAAAATCCCCAAAATCTGTGCTAGATCACACACTTGCAATAAATTAGATTGCAGCATTAGTTATTATTACTAAAGAAACAATTATAGTCCTCTAAATATTTGGCACAATCTTGTGTCAAAAGAAGTGACTTATTGTGCAACTACTCTGCCATGTTCCTTGATCAAATCTGGCCCTCTGAAAAATACAATTGAATATCACTGGTATATGAGTTTTGTTTAAGACAAGGCACTGTAGGTGAATAGAAAAATTGTTTAAAATAGTCAATATAAAGCTGATGGATTTATTTGCTTTTGCTTGAGTAAGGGTGCTAATTCACTGTCAAAGTAATAAGTAGGACTGGAGTAAAAGTTGAGTCTCCGTTCAACTCAGAGAAGTCCACATTTTCACCACCTCTGTGAGTATTGTTTAATCAGCCTATTTATCCACAGCCCTTCAGAGTGATATGTGAGTCAGGCCTGACAAATGGCTGCCTCCTGAGCCCTGTGTGCACATCACCTCCGTAAATAATTCATTTAGCTCAGCATGAAAAACGCATGTCAATTAGGCAGGTTTATTCTCCCTCCGACGGAAACAGCAGGGCCCATGCCAGCTGGAGAGACGGAACTAACAATATTTAACTATTCTGAACATGCTCGCTCTCACTGTCTCTGGCTTTTGTAAAATCTACCTGTTTTTAGTGGCAGATAGATACAGGGAATTATCATGGTTTTCTGACACATTTATTCAGGCTTGGGTTTGGCAAAGTTCATTAGCTCATTGGTCTTCCATAAAGTAGATGAAATACAGACCTACATCCATCTTCACCTCAGCAGAAAAAACATCCTAAACCCTTTGTCTTGTCCTTTTTACCATCTGTTGATCACATCTGTAAGGGTTTATGCATCAAAGTTTATTTATTCTGTAACCTACTGTCGAAGCAGCCAAAGCAGTTAGCACAAGGCGAGCGTGACATGTATCTCTGGATTTTACGACAAATTGCCTCCAAAACTTCAGAGGCTTTGGAGAACGGAAGAAATTCTCTCAACGGAGCTGAAGATGCTCAGAGCAAGAGAGAGGGAGGAGTCTTCTGCAGCTCTGAAGATCAGCCACGAAAAGAACCATCGCCTCAAAGAGAACAAGCTGATCAGCAAACAGCAGCAGGACCAGGAGAGGTTCCTGAAGGAAGCTAAGCAGCTAATCCACACTCATGAGGTTGGGTAAACAATCCAGAGTGTCTCAGGAGCTGCTCGATGAGTCTCAAAGATGGCAACGAATGATTCAGTCCAGGGACGCTGAAAGAAAGGCTTTAGGGTCACTGAAGCCAAAACCTTGGTCGAGAAAGTTCAGAAAGAGTCTTTGCTAAAGTTCAAACCATGGGAAACTGAAAAACAAACCCTCCTGAAGCAAAAGGAGGAATATCAATTTTAACTTGAACAAAAAGAGGCACACACTCACTTGTTGTTCAGGGAAAACACTAAACTTGCTCTGACAAATCTGAGACAAGAAATGTCAGAACTTGCAAAGATATATGATGAACAGAAGGACAAACTAAACCACAAGGCTCAGCAGAAGATCCTGATGAACCAGGACAAACTGGTCTGAGATCTGAAGAATGAGATGGAAGAGTCCAGTACAGACTCAAGAAACAAGAAGTCCTCAACGAAAACCTGCAGCAGTCAATGAACCGACTGAAGCAGGAAGTGGAGCAGAAGGAAACCATTTGAAGAAAGTGTGAGGGAGAGCGCCACCTGCTGGAGGAGAGAAACTGATCACTAGTGCAAAACCTGAGGTGAGCAGAGGAAGATCGCCACCTGCTGGAGAGGATGTGCAGTGCAGTGGACCAGAAGCTGGAGAAGAAACAGGAAGTGGTACTTGAAGCTCCTGTGCTGCTGATTTCTGTTTGAACCACCTCACTTCAGATGTTGTACACATGACATCACAGTGCACAACCTAACCATACAATCGGCATGGATAAATAAATAAGCATAGCAAAAAAACCAAACTAATGTAATCATTTTCTTGTTTTCTCAAAAATTACTTTCTATGTTTTTGCAAAACTCAAATACAAAATTATTTAAAAGCACAGTGGCGACAGGAAATTAAACAATCTTAGTGAGTATTATTTTGACTATTGCCCACTCAACCTTTTTGACTCATATATACTGCATATAGCGGCTATAGCCTATATTTTTTATACAGTTGTATTTCTCTGACTCAAATTTTCTTCAAATTGTGCCAGTACAGGTCTAACTGAAAGCAACAACTCAAAGCTAAATGTTCTAAATGTTTTTTTTTTTTTATGCAACACTGAAACTATATTAAGCAACAAAAGCCGAGACACCCAACTTCACATCCAGGAAGTTCATTGTAAAAGCTTTGTAGAAAAATCAGACCCCTACAAACTGCCTTCATTCATTCATTCATTCATTTTCTACCGCTTAATCCCGTTAGGGGTCGCGGGTGACTGGAGCCTATCCCAGTGACTTTGGGCCTTAGGCGGGGAACACCCTGAACAGTGGCCAACTTGCCGCAGGGTTAGACAGACAAACATTCACTCTCTCAGTCATTCACTAAGGGAAATTTACAGTGATGCCCAATTAACCTAAACATGCATGTTTTTGGAGGTGGGAGGAAACCGGAGTACCCGGAGAAAACCCACGGTGACACGAGGAGAACATGCTAACTCCACCCAGAGAGATCGTGAGATGTTGATATGGTCCGACCCAGGAGTCGAACCCACGACCTCCTTATTGGGAAGCCAGAGCACTTGGCTACCGTGCACCCCAACTGCCTTCATGTAATTATTAATCAGGTTACCTTTACAAAGAGCCATTTGAGTCACTATAGGCCTCTCTGGGATGAGAGTTAGTCGGCTGTGTAGAAAGTGGAAAACCTGCTTCACTTTTGATAAACCTATTTAGGGCCCTAACTGCGATGTATGTGAAACTAGTGTTTCAAGGGTTTGTGGCCGCGAGGAAGTTAGAGTGCCTATTTTCTTATTTCACACTTTGAAAATTAGGTACCTCAGTTAAGAATCAATTTCTCACACAGCTTGCACATATTTGAAGTTATTATTATTGCAGCAGCAGTTTTCATCATCTTAAGCAAAGGAAAATGTAATCTGAGAGCATGCTGCTTCAGAAAGGTCCTGGCGATCAGTTGACCACTGTTGCTTAGTTACAAAGACCAAGTGCCAGCAATATTGAAGTATAGAGGGTCAAATGATGTAGTAACTGATGTAGTTACTTAGATATTTATGCAATCAACACACAGCTTCTGTTGTTAAAAAAGGTTAAGTTCACTGTTAAGTCACAAGCAAATATTTTTTTATACAAATAAATCGTATCGTCACAATTTTTTTTAATTTGTCAGTTTATTTTAAATGTTAACAGTAACAAACAATCTACCAAGTATACTTCATTGGTTGTATTAAAAAACACCACTTTGTACTTTCTTAAAAGTTAATACTATAAACAGAAACAAACCCTTTAACAAAAAATACTATGCGAGACCTTTGGATTTGTATAATAATTGGCCTCAATTCAACTGTTGCAGCCCAGCACCCCAGATATTAGAATAAACACCTCTGACATTAGCTGCTTATTATTCAATAAAAAAAGCTCTTATTTATTTATAAACAAGTTATTCATGGGCTTGTACATAAGACAATTATGAACAAAATCAGAGCAAACATCCACAGGGAGAACAATAAAAGATGGCAGCAGCTTTGATAAGTCGTAAACATTATGTTAAAACAAGAGGCACGTCTGTTTTACATCTGTCACTCAGAACAGAAGTGATGACTCTCATGGTTCTGACTCTTCAGGGAGAGATGAAATACATAAAACATTTAGTAGAACTCAATTAAACTGCCTGCTGGCCGGCTTGGCTCTCTTTTCTGTCTTTCTGTCGGTAATGGAAAAGACTGGTCGTGTCGATTTCATCTGCATAACGAATGGCCTCTGCAAACAGCTTCACCACCTGCAAAAGGACGCAGAGCATGAGCAGAAGTTATACAGTTAGCCTGTCGCTGTACAAAAGTGTATAGGGCATTACCTGGTAGTTGGTGATGAGGGGAACGCCATAATCAATAGCCAATCTGCGAATGAGGAAGTTGTCCTTTAAGTGGCAAGTGTTGTTGTTGGGCAGATTCACCACAAGATCAATCTCTCCATCACTGATGAGCCTGGAAAGATAAGGTAAGACTTGAACAAACTTCAACGTCCAAAAAGACTGCGGACACAGCTGGCGTCTGAGAAAAAACATCTTTTACCTACTGTTCAACAATCAGAATTTTATAAATAACAGCTGGGTCTCTGGCTTTTAAAAAAACTATACATACTGTACATGAGTAAATGTTTTCTTTTTGCCAAAAAGTATATTGTAAAAAATGCTATTTGAAACAAAATCATTTTCATCAGCAGTGGTTAGGTGGTTTTCACTTTAATGTTTAAAAAAGGCTAAATGAATTAACCATGTACCAAAGATATTATGAGAGCTAAAGAAAGTGGAATTAATTTAAATTTCTTCTGATTTCTTCTGAGAAAATTGCATGATCAAATGGACCAAATTTGCACGGTTCACCAACAATGCTAATAGATATACCACAGCAATTTTAGTACCACCTGCTGTATTTAATAACTACACAACAATTGCTTTACTTTTTTATGTAATGAAATGTCAACATGGTAAGACTCAACTGTGACTTGATTTTGTTGTATTTAAAACACATAATTCATCAGAAAATGTCCTAATAGAAAATACGATCTCACTATTACACTTTGACATCTGCATCTATATTAAGACACTATTCTGAATTAAAAAGAAACATTCACAGGTTTTAAAGCCACAAGAACAGCATTCTCGTATTTATCATTCCAGAATTTCTTGCACCACTGGACAAAAATAAAAGTATTTCATTTCACTCTGTGGGCTTCTGACATTGAGGAAAAAATTAGGACTGAATTTTAAAAGAAAAATATGAAGGCCAGTCACAGTGTCCACAAAGGTCATGTTTTTCTGTATAAAAGCTGGTCCCTGTGTCACAGCTGATGCCATCTGCCCACTGTCTGCTCCTGTATCTATCTGTGTGGGGCCTATTACAAGTCTATTGCCTTGTCATCCTCACAAGTTTGCAGCATAAGCGAACATATGGTCCAGATGGATTTACTGAAGCACAATCATCTCTTGTTTTTGGAATCATTACCTGAAAAACTACAAGCACTGTCTGCTTAAGTACATGCTTTGCAAGTAAGTGTAAATCGATGCAAAGGAATCAGCCAACTCTCAAACCAAATACTTCTAAATGAATTGCGAAGATTTGCAACGTTTACAATGGCTTGTACAATAACTTAAAGCAATGTTTTGTTTAAAGTTATGAGTTTTATTTCAATGATGGCCCTCTATTATAAATATTGATCTTAGTTAGCATCAGTCAATTACAGTTTGTGAGAAAAACTGACAAGAAATACACAATCCCATCATAGGAAATCAAAATGCACAATTTACACACTTTTTCTGACCATTTAAACTATAAATTAGGGTTATAGTTTTTTTCATTATGGCTGAAAAAAAAACAGCTGTGGAACTATCTCTTCTGCCTTTATTGTATTTGTGAGTCATGTTCAACAAGTGCAATTATAAACATCACTAAAATGGGGGAAAATTTGTCAAATTTTTTGTAAAATCTTGTCAGTTTGTCCAGGTCAGGTTGACTTTGTCCTATATTCAATAATTTTGTCCACAGTCTGATGAAAATAAACTACCAGGACATGTTCAAGATACTACAAGATTTTACTGTCAAATCAACCATTCCGAATTAGTCAAGATCAGTTTGTACTTTACTCTCAACCACAAGAAAAAGAATAGGACTTTTCCTTTTTGAGCCCTAATGAGAAGATTTTCTTTCGGAAACTGAGAAAGAAAATTTCTAGTAGTATCTTGTGTATTAAAATGTGCATATTTTTTGTATTAACTTGCTTGAAACAAACAAAATAAACGACTATCTCTGAAAACAATCTCTGAAACTCCTTATAGTTAAATTATCTTCACCTTTTGAAGAAGAATTGATAAAACTTAAATTATGCGACAACTAGTATCATTCAGGCTACAAAACTGTAAACACAAGCTTTACATATAAATATATTTACCAAAAAAAAAAATAAAAAATCTGTGGAAATTTAGTTCCGCTTTTCATCTGTCCAGAGAGTCACAAAGCCTCAGTTTTTCAGAGTTTAAAATGAATCAGTTAGAAGATTTATCTAAACTGACTTGCATGTAAATTGTTTATTTTCAAATTTTCAAGCTTTAGCGTTAGCATTTAGACACAAACACATCCTTTTATAAACACACTTTGGTCTTTTGGTGAAGCATTCTCCTGATTTGTAAAGAATTTAACATGTTCTCAGATAAAACCTAAGACAACTCACTGTTCTCTGTTGGATCTTACAGTATTTTATTCATTTTAGTCTGAGGTGTTGAAAACCTCCTAGAAATTAAACTAAACAGGAAATTAACAAACCAGGAAGAAGTTAGCTTTTAAAAAATAAACAAGCCAACTGACGTTCTGTGCACATAGTCAATAGATAGACAATCATGTTCACTATGTTTTAAAAAGCATAATTTTCTATCACTGTCTGACAGTCTCACCTTTGAATACTGGGCAGTTTGGACTCTTGACCGTCAACACTGGGCCACCCAACAGGAGTAGCAGGGACGTCATTAGCACACAGCCAAGCAGAGGTGGCCTCAGTTGCATAGAGCTGAACAGATACAAAAAATGTTCAAGTACAACAGACGATACAATAATAACATTTGCAAAAGTAGTTTGTATAAATACCTTGAAACCTTCCTCTTTGAGCTGATGAGCTGTAGCCAGGAAATTTGGTCGGAACGAGTGCTAAATTTGGAAAATTGAGATGCACAATGAATAAAATATTAGAAATGCCCAAATATTTCTCCTATTATGTTTAATGAAAGCAATTTTCTTGTAAATATCAGAATAATCTCAATGTCAACTTTACATAGAGCACTGTGCAAAATAAATATATTGACTCACTCACTTTTCTCATTGCATAAACACTGACTGTAGTATCCTAGCCATTTTCTCTAACTTCTTAACTTGCCTCTCTGAAACAGCTGCTGCTTTCACATTCAAGTCCCTCTCTCCAGACTTCCTGCTCACTAAGTTCAAACTTGTTCGTGTGGTTGTCAGGAGGAGAGCCCTGGGACACAGCGCTGATGGGGGTCTGTATATTTTAAATGTACGCCCCTCTTGTGTGCTGCTGCTTGTCAGTCATGTGGTGCACAGCTGACCCTGCCTCTTCTCTTGATGTGGACCCATTCTCCCTAAGCACTAATTATAATAGAGCCAGTGTCGAGAGATGTGAAAATGCTCTATTAGTCAATGCAGTGTGTCAGCAGCACTTACCCAGCCTGAGATGATGTTAAATATTTTAATGCTGCAGCTTACAACCGTGCATTATGGCATACTAAGGAATTTTGGAAAGCCTCTGTTACATTAATTTCATGCTGATAAAAGCGGTTAAGTAGCCATTTTAAAATAAAACTTCCCAGCAATCAAAAGAAGTATTGCAGAAAGAGATGTGCAAAAGCTGAAGTGTATTTTATCGATTAAAAAAAAAAATCCACTAGGTGTGCAAATTTAATGCAATTTTTTTATGTAAAAGCAAAATATAACAAACAAAATGTAATATCATTATTATCTTCAGAATTGAATAATACATGTTGAATGTGAAGGAAGGCTTTAAACACATTGCTAACAGTAGCCTCTGTTTCCACCAGTCTTTTTTTTAAATATAGGTAAAAAGTATGTAAAAAAAAAAAAAAAAGTTTAAGAGCAGGACCAGGCCTGAGCCATATTATCTATTCAGAAACTCTTCTTATACAAGCTCACGTGGTGTCACTGTGGTACTGCTTTCTCAATCTACCCACCGTCCCCTTCTATACAATATTTCTTTTTAACATCCTGTCTTCAAAGGTGGAGGTCTTGGGCTGGCTGGGCAGATCACCTGAGATGGAGCCCATACACTGAATCACCCCTACACCAGTCTTCATAGTTTGAGTTTGTTGGTGTGGACCTTGATCATGAAATATCGTTCTATCTAAATTATTTTGACAGCTATTGCTGTATTCAGGATGTTACAATCAGGATAATCCCAAAAGTATGTCTTGAAAATAAATAATGATGATGAGAAGAAAGGCAACAAATCAGATCAGATAAAACCCACCAAAGCTGTTTCAGAGAAACAGATAGCTGCAGCAGCACATTCAAAAGCTTCAGACAGAAACAAGCAGAAACCTTCCACAGTCTCTTAGTGTCAGTCTTACCTGAATCCCAATCAGGATGCCCTTCTGAGGCAGCTTGAAGCCAGTGGAGAGCATAGCCTTGAGGAAGGCTGAATAAATATTTGGCCCAAAGCAAGCAACCTGTAACAACATTATAGGTACAAGGTGTCCATGAGAAGCACTGTAAAAATGGGATGAGCGAGCATGACATTTACGTACAGAAACATTCCTCTAATGGAAGAATAAAATGAATAGGAAGTCTTACCTCTCCAGTGGAGGCCATTTCACAGCGCAGCACTGGGTCAGCGTCACGCAGCCGCGGCCATGAGAACATGGGTGCCTGAAAAAAATAAAAGGGTTTCATGGTACTTCTCAAGTGGTCGACAGTGAAGAGCTAATGCAGAACATATATTCTCTGTGTGTTGCTGTTGCTGTTATGAAAATATGAAGAACAATTCCCATGACAAACTGGAAAATTCACACCTGCATACTTCAGTTAAATACTGCATAAACAACATACATTATACAAGAATCCCGCTGGAATAATTTTAGACACTAATGACACTGCTGCCACCTTGAGGTAACACGCGTATTTAAATCTTTATTTATGTTAGTTATCTGCACAGTGATCATGGACAGAATGTCTATTAAACCAGTGTCGCAAGAAAAATAATTCTGACTATGTTGATGAGTGCTATGGGTGGTCCATTGACCATTGATGATGAATTAGGTGAGGTGAGACAAGTAGATGGGAACAACACAAAAGTATGAAAACACATATGATGAATGAATATTAAGGCCCCTTGAACAAAGTTCATAACTTACAATTATATAGTACAGCGTTGTGTGGGATGACATTCTTATTTCTCTATTTAAAAAGCAGACCAGGCCCGTTACCTTGAAAAGAGGTTTGGAGCTGTGCCGCTTTGGTCTGTGCACGCACACGTACTCTGAGGCCACTAGGGGGGATTCATCCTTGAAGCAAGCTATCTAATCAGCCCAATGTAATGTTGGCATACTAATGTACCAGGCGACGAATAGAAGGGAATGAGGCAGACAGGGAGCCAGTGCAAGTCTTATCAAAGCCATTTCAAAGAGACAGACAAAAAACGAACTATGCCGAGATATGGAACCAGATTATGAACTAAACGGAAAATATATTTGACAGAGAAGGACACATGCAAAAAGTGGATAACAGCTGAAAGGAAAAATCTAATTGGCAAGGAAAAGAAGAGGAAAAATATTCAGACCACTATCACTGTTTGCTTTGGTAAATAATCCATTTCAGTTTGTAAAGACAGCTGTCACCAAATCAAAAACACCATCCTTCTGTATGTGTCCCCAGCAAATAAATACTACCAAATTATTTCAAGTTTGTTCAACCTATAATTTAGACTCCAAGTCTAACTTTAAGGGTGCACAGATTTTTTGCCTGCAATCATCATTTTTTTCTCAATTGGGAAAAGCAAGTGGCACTACCAGGCAAAATTAAAAGTCAGATCTGTGAAGAGGCGCCTTCGCTTACTGTATTTAAAGGTATTATTGAGCATAACAGCCAAAGTGAAAAAAATGATTAAGAGATGTTTCATTAATACATTTAATACAAGTCGCAAGATCCTAGACTGATGGTGAATAAACAGCTTCTGCCAATAAACTTCTCTTGCCATCCAGACTCTCCAGATGTTTTTTTTTTCTTTTTACAACTTTTGGACTTGTTAGAACAGCACTTATGTTTATCTTTAGAAAAGTACCTACCAACTTAACAAACACAAAGATGTAATAAAAAGACAGTGGTTTTATGCATAATACAATGCACTTTAACAGAATATACTGAAAATGTAAGACACAACCACGGATTAGTCTGTCGTGCCGGTTAAGAGCAGGCTCACCCCACACTGCCCACGCCTCACACAGGGGAACAATGTTATCGAATGGCACCAGTGGAGCTCAAGCTGAGAGGAACCAGCCACAACATTCTGCTCAAATGTCTCAGTTTAGACGCACAACAAGTCAATTTACACAGAAGCTTGCTGCTCCATGACACCTTTACAAATGTCGCAAATGAAGAGCTGAATGGCAAGACAATTCACTTTTTTTGACTGCTGTAGATTATTTTTCTATTAAATAATAGTATTTAAAAACACAACACAATTATAGTAGAACAGAAATGTACTTGAAAAAATTATAGGTCCACAAAACTAATCAGAGCCAAAATTAATATTAGAAGCTAATATAGATTCAAATTTGGTGTGGTGGAACAGCCTAAATCAAACAATATTTGCAGATGTCAATAATGTATCCACCCTATTTTACCTAAAACTAGTGATGGGCAAATGAAGTTTCAGTGTATACGAGCCAACTCTCAGCATGTTGAGCCATAGTGACACTCGCGAACTTATCTTCAAAATTATTCATCATACACGCCAGTTTGTTTTTCATTGTTAAACAGGGTCTAAAACGCAATAATAATGCATTGGATTTATATAGCGCTTTTTAAGACACCCAAAGACGCTTCACATGATGCATTATTCATTCATTCCACACTGGGGTAGTGGTAAGTTACTATAGTAACCTCAGCTGCCCTGGGGCAGACTGACAGAAGAGAGGTTGCCATTTTGCGCCACGGCCTCTCCAACCATCACCAATCATTCACACTCACACAAGATCCAGACTAGGCAATGTGGGTGAAGTGTCTTGCCTAAGGACACAACAAACGCTGAGGTTCTTCCAGCGGTCTCCCATCCAAGTAATGCCCAGTCCCAACATGCTTAGCTTCTGAGATCTGACGGGATCAGGCTTTGGCAAGTTAGTATAGTATGATCAATTTATCGTAAAACCAGGTTCAACAAGACCCAATCCATCCTTCTTAGGTGTCAGATCCAGCCTCTGCTGCAAATCATGAGACAATTCTTTTACTTCAACACAACTCGGCTGAAATGAACCACTTTCTGAACCACTTCAGCCAAACGCCGCTTCATTGAAAACGTCACTTCCTGAAAACAACACAAGCTCGCTTCACTCCCCTCCCACCAAAAGCTTAGTATGTGCCGAAGCATTATTCATTTTATTCATCACTATCTAAAACACCTGACTAAGACGATCTCAAATATAAACTAATCTTCTTTCTGAGTGTTTAGAGAACAAACACTGGACTCCTTGTGAAGTTGAGGCTTTGTATTTATAACTGGGAATAAGCTCTGCACGGAGAAAAATAACAATTTAATTTCTGTCAGAAAGTTCTTTGGTAAATATAAAGTCTAGAAAAGCCAGGACCTGCATGAAACTACTGGTAATTTGGGCATTTTTGGAGTTTAGACCATTCTTTTCCAAATCTGAAGGTAGCGATAGTTCTCATTTGTTCTATTCCTAATTCTGCAAGTTCTGTTCAAAACATAAATGAAATAAGAGAGCAAATGGGTTAATAAATTGAGACATAAGCAAATGTGAAGTGGACTAAAACTTGATGCCAAATATCTGCAAAATTGTCAATACTGGGCCAATACAGATATCTTAGTAACCCTGCCAAAATCACCAAATTAAAAATGCAACAGAATTTTGCCCTATCTCTGTCATCATAAGAATTGAGGTATTACTTGTAGCCATTTCTTACAATGAAAAACTCTAGGATCTTCACAAACTGTTCTTTGATTTATTACAGACCTTAATGCAAAATGCTATCCAAATCAATCTATTGTTATTTATATTATACATTCGCTCCTCAGCGCATGCTACTGGAGATGTAATTCTATCTGTTGTCTCTTCAAATGCTGTTTCCTCTTATCACTTTGTCCTCCGTGTCAAAACCATCGCAGCATTATTGTCCCCGAGTTCTAACACCGCGACAGAAATGACCCTACTGAGACTTGTTAGCCGAGATGAGACAGGGCCTAAAACAAGACAGACTGTCACAGAGAGGAGAGACAGAACCAAGATGGGAGGAGAAACAGACAAATGACGCGGGTCTCTATGGGCTGTAGTCTATGATAAAACACATTAAGGCCTGGAGCTGTGTATTTGCCAGGATGTATCCCACTGCAGCACATAAATAGATTTGCCACAATAAAGTAAAATATAATAATAGAGACATATTGTGCCTCTTTTTGTTACATTTCAGTGTAACAAGGAGTAGATTTTAAACTACTCTATTTTTGTTGTTGTTAGAAAATGACTACATGACAATTTTGAACGCTACTTGTTTTACCACTCTACATGCTTGTTTTGTTGTTTTTTGAGTAAGTGCATTCAATACAGAAATGTGGGCGGGGATAAGTGTCAGGTGATAGTGTAAACTACTGCTGAGAGAACACTTATAATCTGCCAATTTAAGCAGTTTTATTAAATACACAAATATAAATAAAAACATAATAATAAATAGAGCTCTTACTTGGCGGCGCCATATTCATCACAAGCCTGCCTGGAAAATCTAGACGTTACATAAAAAAATATATCGTCTGGTCACCGTGTCCTCTTTCGAATTTCAGTGGGGGTCATTTACAGATTAATTAGCCAATAAGGGATACGCATTGTCTCCCTATCGAAAGCAACGTAGCTGCTTATGACCCAAAAATACATTTAAAAAATATGGAAAATGTCACAAGAAACTGAAAAACAGCTGATTTTTGCAGAATTATTGACCTGACCAAAGCAAAAAAAAAAAAAAAAAAGATTTTAACGTGAGATGAGTGAAGTTAGATTTTGATCTAAATAACAAACGGACAATCAGCTCCTTTTGTTTCATGTGTGTCACGCAAATAAACTAATAAACTTTACGTTGTAAAGGTGAGGTGACCAGTCCCACTTTTTACAATTTCCTGAACGTGGGCTCTGGACTTCAGACAAGCATTATACAGGCAATATATTTTTCGTATACCATGCGCGTGCCCAGCCCTGCTACACCAACATATATTGATGTATATTGTGAAAAGTCTATTTGAATGTTGGATCTTTAAAAGTATGATGGCAAAAGGAAAATCATATTCAAATGTCATGTAAAACAATTCCCTGACCTTGAACTTAACATGCAAATAAATAAGCATCAGACATCTAGTGAGCTATATTTCTCATTATTTCTATCTTGACCCCTTTTGAGGACAGTGAGATTTTGAGTGAGAGTGTACACTAGTATAGCATTACGACACGATTATGATGAGCGCAAGTTGACTGCCAATAATTACAGTTTGTTTACAGTTTGGAGCCCGAATCGGCACTGAATGTGGTTGGTGTGACAAGAAATTAAGACGTTTTCATCAAACATTCAGCACTCGTCCGACCGGAGGAGTGAAGTCGAGTAACATAACCCACACAAGTCTTAAAGAGCCACTGCCTTGAGAGTATGTGGCCTTCATTATTATTCCTAACCAGAACACAGGGAAGAAATTGAAAACTTAAGAAGGTGGGAGAGTGGAGGGGATTATACCTGCGTGACTGGCTCCAAACTACACCTATTGTTAAAGCGGCTCTGTTGTAATTAGAAGGAGAAATTACTTGGGAAAAAATTGCTTTGGAACAGCTGGTGACATGTAAACGCGCTCATATGGCATCTTAAAAGTAAAGCCCCCTAGACAGTATAAGATTGAACCGGCCTCACTCCCATTTTCCCATCATGCTCTGGAAGAAGTGTATAGACGGTAATTGCAGACTCTTTAACACAATCTGGTGGAAGCAATACCTATTACTATACCATAGCAGGAAGAAAAATGGAAGACTACTGAACACATCTAATTGTCTGCAGACATGTGAAGCTTATAATGTGTATGCTTTTGTGCTTCTGATAATGTTGAAAGTTGGATGACACGAGAACTGTGCAGGCTTTTTTATATAACCAAATACTTCAAGGGCAGCAATCATTTTCTTCCTTACCTTGATGCCCACGTAGTCGATAGGAATGAATGGTCTGTCCAGAGAAGGCAGGTTGGCCTCGTCCACTGGCTCTCCTACCATCACTTTGGTCGCGACATTTATGAAATCCACCCCAATAGTTTTGGACACAAAAGGGAAGGAGCGAGATGCCCGCAGATTACACTCAATCACCTACGAAGGATGAAAATACATTTTACTGAATTGCACAAGGAAGATCAGTAATGGAAAAGGTAGAGGAGCGAGAGATAGTGAGCTTCTCATGATTAAAGATTAGATGGGGAAAATGATGTACAATAGATTCAACTGAAGTGGTTTGTGCATGTACAAATAGTAGAGAGAGAGAGAGAGAGAGAGAGAGAGAGAGGTTAATTTCAGTTGTTATATATTTAAAGGTGGACTATAAAAGTTTTCCTATGAAGGATTGATGGGAAAAACTATGAACTCTATGAAAAACTATGAAATACAAAAAATATTTTTAGATATTTCTAAACCACTGTCTGACTTTCCGACATCATTACATTTTAACAGAACCTATTTATCTTCCATTTAGTCAAGGATTCAAGACATGAGATGCTTGAAAACAAGTTTTATGCTATTATGTGAAAGATTCAAAATGACAAAAAAGATTTTGGACCACCCCTTTGAAAACTTAAATAGTATACCTTAATGAATCATATTGGTGAGTAAATTTGTGACCTTTGTAGGCACTGACAAAAGCTTGCCATAAAGTCAACAGTTTCATTGACAAAGGGCATAGCGCTTGTTAGCATGAATTAAACGATACAGTCAAACAGGAGCAAATGAATGGCAAAGACTGGACAAAACATACAAAATGAAGCTAAGGCTTGACACAAAACCCAGAGCTGGAGTCATTGCACAGTAAAATGTGATTGAATTGCCTTCACCGAAAACATCATATCCATTACATTTATTCGCAGTCGGAAATATCACCCACCATGACATCATTGCCTTTGACCAGAAACTGTGTGTTGAAAGGGCCCGAAATCTCAAATGCTTGGGCAATTTTCCAGGTGGCAATCTTAACCTGAGAGTAATGAGAAATAAAAAGGCACACAGATATTATGCATGAAAGTGGCTGTAAACATTTTACGCGACAGTGAACGGTTTATTGTTCATTGAGAAATACGATAGCACAATTACTGACCTTTTCAAGTGCTCCCTGGCTAATAGTCTGGGTCGGGAGCATGAGAGTGGCGTCTCCAGAGTGCACTCCTGCGTCTTCTACATGCTCTGTGATGGCATGAACCAGCACCTTTGGACATTACCCATAATTAGAATACACTTTCATAAACCAGACAATGAGTGGCATAAACCAAGACCATAACAGCAAAATGTATAGCTAACGTTCAGCCTACATGCATTTGGATAAGTATTTGTTTAGTGGATGGTTTTTCCTCCAAGCACAACAAAAGAAGGCAATAACATTAACTATGGTTTTCAGACAGCTAAATAAATCCTCTATATTAAGGAGAAACTGTAGGGTATGAAGGATTAAATCTACGCTGAGTGTCAGTGTAGTAACAAAAAAATAAATAAACCTTGGGCTTTCAGGCTAATTAGATATTTTTAATCTAATCTGCTAAACTTTTCTCTTATAAATGTGTCTATTTTTTTTTTTACAGCCAAAGCTTTGGGACAAAATAAGACAACATCAAATCTAATCTTTTACAGATCAAAAACGTGTAAAAAGGAGCTGTGTAAGTCAGTATACAATTGTACTGGGAAAGCTGATAGGGAAAAAAAAAAAAAAAAGCTACTGTAGGGGCTCAAAAATCATGCATGTTAATTTTAGCATGTGCCAAGGAACCATGAGAACGAGGAACCAGTTTTATATCTACTGTCCTTATTATTTTGTAATTAAGCTTCAGCTTTAATTGCAACAATACATAACTGTAATAAATTGGTACATTTGCACAATACAAACAAGCTAGTTCAATGCTTATCGGTTATTATAGTTACCTTAAGCTTGACTAATACTAACAATTTGCAATTTATTACCTAACATATTACAGGCCTACTGTGACTTAGGTCGACAAAATACCCCAAAAGCAAAATTTTAAAGATGAAATATTAAGTTATTCTATTTTTTAATTAGCATTGCATTGTCCAATCTATGTCTAATAATCGAGCAATTTAATTCCTAAAACCGATAAGTAGCTTGTTATTGTTCTTAGCTTTTGCCAGCACAGCTTCACTCACACTGGTTGAATGTGAAAGCTCCTTGTAATGAACAATAAATGCATTAGGTGAGCAAAACGTGTGTATTGTAGACTGCTGTAAATTATATCACTTTGCTTGTTTATATTTTTCGAGACAGCAAAAATCAAGCGCAATGCCTATAATGTTTACAAACATTAAATGAGTCTTAATTATCTTTCTGCTCATGTCAAAAAAACCTTCAGACACTTTGTCCCAAGAGAGAAGATTTGTATCACCACCAAACTGCTTGTATCTGTAAATGAGCTGCTATGTCATTAGCTAAGTGCTGCTAACCACAGCATTCATTAGCACTCTTCTGATAGAGCCTGTAATTAATACATGTTATCTCTGACTTTCTCCCACACATACAGTGCGACCAGACTAGAAGAATGAAAACTGTTTAGTATTCAATAAAGGATGGTTGTGTTAATGTGATACTGAAGATATAGGAGCTGTTCATTCAGAGGAAGCACAGACAAAGAAAAACTACTGCACGATTGGACTGGCCACATTCAGACGCCTTCAAATGACTTCTACAGATTTTATAGCAACAATAGACTCAAGGCAAGCTTTTAAAAAAAAATTATGGCATCTATGCAAAAAGTGCAGTTGCCTTTACAGGTCTAAAATTGTGTTTTAACGATATAAAGTTACATTTCGTCTGTAACGTAGGAAATATATTTGGATGATAAATCATAGCAATTAGTCAAATGTACACTTAAGTTCTTAAACTAACTTGTCCATAGCAAAAGCAGTTCAGTAGTAAATCTTCACAAGTTGTAAAGGCTGTGTGGCAGCCTTTGTTCTTGTTTTATTTGTGTACTGATTAAATACAATTACAAATAAACACAGTATATCATTGTCAAGTAGTTCTTAAATGTACCTTTCCATTTTTGGCTACAGCGTCCATCTCCACCTCTCTGGCTCCACGGATGAACTTCGTGATAACCACTGGATGCTCCTGGAAATGAATTATAAACGGTTCAGAACCAACTCTCTCTGAAGACTTCTTCCTTCATTTTACAGTATATTTTAATAGATATGTTATATAACCTCAAGAAGTTAGGAAACTTTATGTTTTTTATTAATTCCTTGGAAACATATGGCTAAAGAGGTCAGAAAGTTCTGAGCCCCGAAGGACTTAGAAAAACCCTTGAGACACACAAGGCAAGCAAATTAGGCCAAAAGTGTGGCTTATTCCCAAGATGTTACAAAGAAAGAATGAGAAGAATTATTTTGAATTTATAAAGGGCAGATTAAGTGTTAAAGAAAATAAAAATGAAAAGAGCTAAGTTATATTTTAGTTTAGAAGCAAAGGCTTTCTCTGTTAAGTTACAAATTATATATTACGAATATATTTATATATTAAGCCTACAGATATGTTTATTATATATATATATTATATTATATTATATATATATTATTTTATATATATATATATATATATATATATATATATATTATATATATATTTTTTTTTTTACTATATATAAATAACAAGCTTAAGTCTAGGTTAAAAGAATAATATGTAATGTATTCAAAAACTACAAAGCAAAATGTTAGACAAGAAACATAAGGTACAGCTAATTTATTAAAAAAACAGTATGGTGTGACGTTTTAATTTAAAGGTGCACATGTGTAACTTATGTTACAATTAACCTATACCTGCTTGTTTTAGGGGGTGAGAAGAAGCCAGAAAACCACTGATAGAACATTCAAATTGAGTTGAACAATGTCCTTATCGGGAGGCCTGCTTTAACTACTCTGCTACCTCTGCAGCTCTTATTTTATTCATGTCTGTTTTTTGTTAAAATGTTACACAGTGCACTTTAAAATCAGCTTGTTTACAATGGACGTGTGCAGTTTTGAATAGGAGTTGATTATCCTGTTTACTTTTAAACTGTTTTAGAATAAACTTTGTGTTTTACAAAGAACAAAATGCACATGACTGATCTGCATTTGTTAGCGTATTAAAAACAGAGAAAAAGAAACAAATTCTCTTTTAGGATTAGACGTACTGATCTCACCTGCGACACTTGAGTGGCCTCCTCTAGGAAACGTTTCATCTCCTCTTCTCCATGAGCCACGTTCATGGCAGATCCGCTGGAGATGGTTAGGAAAACAGGGAGAAGAGGAGGAGGATGAAACAAAAGGCCACAGGAGAGGAACAGAGGCAAGCAAACAAGAGAACATACAAGCTTCAAATGATCGTTCACAACACTCATTATCTCCACGTTGCATCACTGTTACCATCGGGAACGAGGTCTAGAAACACTCAAAATAAGAAGCGGGAGAGATAGAAGAAAAAGAAGCGCTATTTAGGTCGAAAAGCACTGCAGGCTCTTGAAAACGAGTTCAGAACTTAGTGATTAAAAAACAACAGATTTAGGCGAGTTTTGTTGTGGTGGTTGTTGTTTTGGGTTTCAGACAGAGAGCTGGACTCTTCTGCTCCTGAAGGCCAAACACTGGAGGAAACGGGACATAGAGAGGCTGCAGGCTCAGGTTAGAGTTTTGTGGGCAATGGACTGACGTGCAGTGTCCAATTCACAGTATACAGGTACAGTTGGTCCAATGCAGAAAACACTCTTAGTTGCCAGGTTAAACGTTTACCTTTTAGATCTAAAACTCTGCATTACTTTGATACAGAGATAAATCTTAACTCCAAAAATCATATGGTGTTTTATTTTAAAAGTCATATGACAGATTATTGCATTGAATTTTACTTAGTTTGGTGTTGGTGGTAAATATGTATTATTGTTTTACAGCAGTAAACTTGCAATTTATGAAGAAATTGACAAAAGTCATCATCAAAAAGCACCAAAATGTAAATAAAAAAAAATACACACAATTGACAGTTTCCTGGGAGTTTTAACAATCAATCAATAAAATCCAAGTGTTATCATTTGTCAAATTGTGTGTCACATGCACATTGCTATGTAATAGTTGTGAAAAACCTCTACATACATCATAGTTCCTGAACCAAAGACAATCATAAATCTCATCCAAACAGCCAAACTCGGTAAAAACAAGCCAGTTTTTACTGAAAATTGTATCTGTCATGTGCACTTTAACTTATGATTTATTGCAATTATGAAACTAAAAACATGGCAAAAATACATTACACATACTACTAAACTACAAACCCACCACTAAATTCTGTGAATCTCTCCTATACTGACGGGTCCAAGACTTGTTGGTGCTCATGTTATGTCATTGCTTTGCTTTGCCTGGAATGCTCCCCATTTTGGTATGAAAGTATTCATGTTGCATTCATTCAATATCTGGTGTTTTTCTTGCAAAAAATTATTTCCATGGGCTGTTTTCCTTTCCACAAATCTAACCTGTACCTTGGTTTTGTGCTGTCCTGTGTGAATCTCCATGGAGATTAAAAAAGTTTAATGTTATATTTGTATTGATTTGTGCAAAAAAGATCTTTAAATAGAAAAGCAGATAGTTTATCTTCCACCACAAAAGTTACAGTCTTCATGCATCAAACGTAGCTAATTATTGAATTTATGCAAGGAAAAAGGAATACTATAATAAACTTGCAAAGCTTTTGATGAATATTGCATAGATATTTGAAATGCAAATCTCACGTCAGAAGCTTCTCATGACTTGAACTTAAAGATAACATTTTATTAGTCCAGGAAAACTGTGTGAATTGAGTAACACATCAAACAGATTGAGTTTCGGCGCACTTAGATTCATGCCGCCTATTTTTTCCACCAGTGACTTTGACAGGAGTGGAGGGTTTGGTGTGTAAATGGACGTGTTTGTGCATATGAGCTGCGGATGAGAGCAACATTCGAAAAGCATTACCCTGAGTGTCAGAGGGAGAGCAGAAACAGTTTGGGAGGAGAAGAGATCAGAGGCAGAGCACCCATTTCATAACACCCCCCAATGCCCAAAAAACCATAAAGTCCAGACTACATTACACGCTCAGATTTTGAAAAAGTACTGATGCAAAACAGGAAGCCACCATGACATCTACTGGAGAGTTGTGGCACTGCAGGTATATAGGACTACATTCTTATTAGTTTTGTATTACAACAGAAAAGCTGTGAAATGTTGACAAAACAATGTTTCTACCAGACTATTGTGGCACAGGCAGTCTTAAAGAAAACATTGTATGAGTTTTGGAGCAAATATGTCCTTTTTGCTTTTGCTAATCAACAAAAACTGAATTTACGGATAAAATAAAATGTATTTCTATACATTTAGGAATCTACAACGAAACAAAAAGAAGAATTTTAAAATAAATGTACTGGTTAGCGTGTTTTTAGAATATGTTGGCAAAATTAAGACAACGGAGGGCCTCCATAATCTTTTTTATGAATGGGAAACACTGCAATCTTACAAAAAAAAAAAGTTGATAATAAAACATTTATTTCATATCTTGATAGCGATATTCAGAAGATATTATATCAATCCATCAGAAATGTCTTAAGATGTATAAAATTATTAGCAAAAGTTCAATTCTTCAACCTTTATTAAATATTTGTAAAATTGTCACTAGAAAAGTCACTTCTATTATCATTTTTGTGTTTAATAAGCTCTTTTTAAGGCATTTCTTATGATCATATTTTGTGTAAACTCCATAAACTCAATACTAAAATGCTGTATATCTTAAAAACAACATTTACAATACTATCTAAAAGCCAAAATGTTGTCCACCCCTATGCAACATAAATTACATTCAGAATAAACGTCAACTGATCAACTTACTTGAAATTAATTATGAGTCAAAAACATTTACAACATTCTGTATCAACAAAAGAGTTGTACATTTACTACAATGAATTTAAAAGTTATAACTCACCTTAGTACATAGGATGGACGAAGCAGGCACGGGTATCCCACCTGATTGGCAAAAGCGAAGGCATCTTCCTAAAAAACAAGAAGCAGACGGTAGTTTTGAATTTTAGATACAGAGTGTAGCAGTTCAGCACAAAACCTCACACAGGTTACAACAATCAGACATTCAATTTATAAAACATAATGCAATATTGAGGCCAAAATATCCAGAAGCATGTTATGACACACAATTTGCATGATTTATGTGCTGTAGATTAGTTTTTTGTCGGCCTGGCATAAAGCTGAAACTTTGCCAACATTTATGATTGCTTAAGGGACTTGTACAGGTACAAATTCATTTTGAGAAGACAAAGACAAAATGCTGTTCTTGCAAAACAGTATACAAGTCTTGGGTAAATTTAAAACAAACTGAAATAGTGCAAGTATGTCTCTAGAGTAAGCCTGGTTGCAGAAGGAATTAACTTATTACACAGAGTGTATGTACTTTGGACCATCTATGGATTGTTTGCAAGCATATGAAAAAGCAGAGAAGTAATACAATGTTGTTGTGTACTTTACGTGAGCTCATTCAGAAAGATATGAATTGAGCTTTGCTCAATTCACTTCACAACAACTATTACACAACTTTGATGCCACACACCCTGTTCTGTTCTATCTTTCAAGTAAACAAAGGTTCCTCTAACTCGAAAACACAACCTCCCTGGAGGGCTGCTGATGTTATTTCAAAAAATTAAGATACGTTTCTACAAGATGAAAACATTTACTAGTAGGAAAAATAAGATTTTAGTCATACTACGTTTCATGAAGTAATAGAAAGCTCAAACATGATCAGACTCACACAACTCGCGTCACTGAAGCCACTGTGTCAGTTTACTTGAGCAGAGAAATTGTAATTATCTGAGTTGAAATATATGATGGGTGCACTTTCCAACAACTTTACCTAAAATAAATCATATAATAATAAAATAAATCAATAAAGAAGTTAGGCTGGAGAACATTGTATCAGTCATAGTATTGTACATTGTTGCTTTGGGAGCAAGAAAATAAGAAAAGACATGAAGTGTATAACTAAACCCTGACACAAGGTAGTAACAGTGACAATATACACGTCAGCGTTAATTATGTCTACCTTGTCACTTTTTCTCTATATTTATTGTTATAGCCTATATTAGTCAGGCCAATGCAATAATGAACCATCTTCTACTGCTTCAGACAGTGATCAAAATCCAGAAGACAATCTAATCCTTTATGTTCCTAAGATCATAGCAGACTTTTCACAATCTTTTTATTGCTGCTTGCCAAAAGACAAAGGCACAAAATAAACAACAGTGGAAAACAATGTGTTTTATCAAGTGCAAATTAGTATGAAATCACAACTACGCTTGAATAATAATGTCAAGCAACTTTAATTTACAAAGGACTGGATAAAATGAGTCCATGTTTATTACACTTCTGGCCTATGCAATAAGTCAGTGGGGACTTCTGTCCTTAAAACTCTTCTATACATTATTTACTTCATCTTACCAGTGAACTCAGAGCTCTCCATGGGGCCTGTGCCACTCCGAGGTCGTCCAAAATACTGGAGAAGACGGAGCGCTCTTCAGCCCGGTCGATCTGTAACGGGCTGGTCCCGAGAATCTTTACACCGTTCAGGTGCAGCGGGACTGCCAGGTTGTTGGGGATCTGACCTCCCACTGACACGATACTGCCAGAGCAGCCCTGGAGGAGAGAGAGAGGACAAAAAGTACAGCAGCAGAGTCAGGCATATACGTAAGTCTCTAGAACAAACAAAACATTAATATTATGAGCAAAACATCACCACAGGAGATCTGTATTGAGTTTTCAGGCAAACGTTTCACTTTTTAATATGTTTAATTTGCAAACAGTAATAATTGCCTTTGGTTAGACTGATTTCAAACTGAGGTCTTGTTTCCCAGGCAAAGTCAAGCTGAGTAAATTGCCATTGTATAACAAAAAGACTCAATTATTCTATGTATTATAATTTTAGTCACTCTTTCTATGCTTTTATAACCACTTTTTTTTTTTTTAATGAGCTGCAAGTAGAACCAATTCACTGCACTTTTGGGCTAATTTTAAAATGGTATTATTTGCTTTTAAATGCTTGAACGGTCTTGCTCAATATTACTTATCTCATCTGTTCCAGTCATACAGACCCTCTCGTGCTCTCAGGTCGGCTGATCAGCTTACTCTGACAATCCCAAAAACAAATGAAACAGAAAGAAGACTGAGCCTTTTCAATGGCCAAACCTCGCCTCCTTACTTCTGTAGATAAAACAGATTGAATCACTGATTGTTGTAAGTCTCTTTGAAAAAAACACTTTTATTCTTTGGCTTTTTAACAAGAATGAGTTCTTATTTTTCTGGTGACTATGTTTTGTTTTTACCTCTTTGTTTAGTTTATTTACACAGTTTTAAGTATCTTGTCATGTAGAGCCCTTTGTCAACTTTGTGCTTTTAAAAGTGCTTAAAAAATAAAGTTAGATTGGAATTGCTTAGTAGTAGATCCAGTTCTTAAAAGCCCAGTTTGCCTCTTCTTATTCTCAAGCATTTTTCTAGGCCTATAACTAAGGATAAGCCTGTGAGAAAGCAAAGTTAGCTGGGAAACAGAACAGAGTTGCTGTAATTTTGACAGTTAGTGCATGGGGAGGTCTGAATGCTTTCTTTTAATAACTAGATGCAGCTCCTCTTGCCGTCGGTCTTATCCTGGGGGATGCTGTTTCCACGGTAACGCCAGGTTGTATCTGTTCATTATTCATGGGCCGCTCTCCTGCTCCTGTCCAGGGTCTATCTCCAGCCACTAATGCTGCATTTATCACAAACGCACCAGCTTCAGACGCACACGCAGACACACACCCACAGGGGGCGACTGGAGCAATGAGAAGGGGATTGATGCCAACGCCATCTACCTGAGCAAACACTTCATCACGGGAACATACAGGATTATGGGTCTTAAGCTAAGGAAAGTCAGGATAAAAAAAATTTCAATAGGAAAAGATAAAACTTTTGGAGAGTTTGAAAGTGAATAGACAGAACCTAGCAAAGCTCTGATACAAATCAATAGGTTTCGCTCACTTGACATCACAACTTTCAATACTTAATACAGATGGAAGGCAGATCAAATAAAAATAATTCAGATTTGGGCTGGCTAAATAATCAAACAATTATGAGACTAAAATAAAGTCATCCTAATTGTGCATTTATTTTTAAAGGCAAACAAAGTAACATAAAAAAGACTTGAATGAGATTTTAATTTTCTTTTTTAGACTAAAAACATTCTAAAAATGTATGTGGGTCTAAATCTCCCCCAAATCAACTCTTCCATGTTCTGCTATGCACAAAAAGGCCCCACACTGATTTGGAATCCATGCTGCTTTTTAATTAGCAACAAAGCTAACATAAGACATTGCAAATCAGAGCTAATACTAGAATAAACATTAGCCTGCACAGTATTAGATCCATTTTACTCCAAAGCCACAGAGCAAGTCCCACACCTGCAACTAAAACTAAGCCCTTAATCTAGCACTGTCTGCATAATAAATGACTCAATTAGGCACATTTAGATTTTCCCATTTTGCTGTAGTGGCTTAACTTAGCAGCTTTAATGGCCCTGCGTCACTCCAAAGGTAAAACGACTGAGTTTAAACTGGACACATGAGCTCAGAACTGAATATGAACGAAATGAGAAAGAAATTACATGTTCTTATTCAACTGTTGTAAATGAGGTTTTAGCCATTGGATAGCCCTCCTGTCTCTAAAGTGGGAATGGGGAAAAAAAAAGAATAAATGAAGACCTTTCACCAACATTGAAGCTAAATACAACTCCATGTATGCTTATGAGAAAAGACCTGTAATGTAGCTTTACAAAACATTAAATTTTCAACAAGAACAACCGAATTAAACCAGGATCTCTATTAGCTTTACCCAAGGTTAGCTAATCTTCATGTGGTGCTTCAAAGATAATATTTACATTTTCATTTGTTGTAGGCACTGTGCAACATCGCTATTGCAAAAACAGTTGTAAAAGTCATTGGTATATTGAAACTGTATAATTTTAAAGTTGGGGTAATTAACTTTTTTAGTTGTAAATTTGTAAACTTTGTGTTTTCCGCAAAATAGTATGTGATAAACAGTGAAAGACAAGACCTGTGAGTTGTGCCTGAATTGAATAAAAAAGAATTTTAGTTATATTCAAGAGGCGAATGCTGCCTTCTGATTGACTGTGCTTGAGTAGTCCTCTACATTTTCACTTTGTTGATGGTAAAAAGATGTTCATTGACCATAATTGCAACTAAAATGTCAATATTAACCATGTGTTGAAACAATTTTGAGAGGAAATATTTTGTGTTTGCAGTGTGAAAATCAGCTACCCCATCTTTTAACAAGCTGTTCAATTCGATTATAACGTGATCTCAGCTAAGTGTAGCAATGTAGATATATGTCCTCCTCACCTCTTGTTGCGTGATGTCCAAGATGCGCTCCAAAGTCAGCTCCTCAAAGTAAAGGCGGTCACACTCGTCAAAGTCTGTACTGACAGTCTCTGGATTATGGTTCACCACAACTGTCTTCTTCCCCATCTGCCTCAGAGCTCGGATACTGGACACTGCACACCAGTCGAACTCAACACTGCTTCCTGTTGAGTAAGATCAAACACATTTACAAGGTTATTTGAATCATTTTGGAGGAAGAAATAGTTCGGAAATTTATGTTTATTTGAGATTTTCTTACCTATGTGATATGGGCCACAACCGAGAACCATTGTCCCCTGATCTTTAAAGTCTAGATCATGTTCCTAGGCAAAAATGTTTAAAGAAATAGTTAGTGATAGTTGACAGTCTCTTCCTTTTTTTATCTTGAGGACCCTGGTCCCACACTCATCGTACCCCGTATAGAGCTCAGGAAACAACTGTTCCCATGGAAATAACAATATAAAAACAATATAAAAAAGTAAACAAAACAGCTGCTGAACAACTCGATAGCCCCCCTGGTAGGTGCCAACACAAAAAGATAAACATTTGGCAAATAAGACACTAATGAATGATTGACTTAAAGTATTTTTTAAGCTTTTTTAACTATAAACGATATACTCGATATAAATTTTTTGCATATCTTCAAAGCAACTATCACGATATTATCTAAAATTTGATATATTGCACAGTTCAAACAGGTAATAAGATGAAATGTATTTGACTTGGCATACCTGGCCATGGTAAGTACAGTAGAGATAGTTGGTCATGGCTGGATACTCTGCAGCAAGTGTGTCAATCTACAAATCCAACCAGAAATAAATCATAAATGACAAACCCCTGTTCCAGACTTGAATCTTCAGACTTTGCTGGTGCTTACTTGTTTGACCCAGGGCTTGATGTTATGGTGCAGTCGGAGCTCTCTTGCTGCCCGCTCGGAGGTGCCAAAAATCTGACCAATCTGCCGGTCCGAAAAACCATCTTGTTTGGCTTTTAGCAACAACTCTCTGGGAACTGTGTTACTGTGAAAGGTAAAAAAATAAAATAACTTGTTCATTTCTCACAGTAATTAGTCATTAAGTGATTAGATTTTAAAGCAAAAGCATTCTAAAGATACAGCTACTTCAAACAGAAAGCACAGCACCAGGTTCAACTACACTTGAAACAATACTGAATAATTTATCATATTTGACATTAAATAGTTAAATGTGTCAGTTGGGCAGTAACATATGCCACTGATTTGAATAAGTTTGCATACTTTTTAACAAAGGCACTGCCAGCACAAACTGTGAATTTGTGCTTCAGCTAAAGCTCCACTTGCTCTTACTCCTCCTTATCTGAATTATTTATGACCACCGAGAGGAACAATATTGAAAATGTCAAGTGTGTTTTAACTCCCACAGCACGAATCAGCCTAGGAAGAGCGGAAAACCCCAAAAAGTAATATTTCACATGGAAACTTTGTTATCCTACACACAATTATCCTCAATGGAGAATCACATATAAAGAAAAATAAACCCTTCCAGGATTACAAACCAACACTTCACAAGTCATTTGTTTTGTAAACCTTTGCAGTCTCACTTGTGCAGAAAACCCACTTATGTTTACCAAGTTACAGCAAATATATTACAATATAAGGAAATATTTATCAGGTTTCCAAGCAAAACAAATATGACAGATATATAGGCTCAAGTATGACATTACTTGGATATTTTCATTTGAAGCAGATGATCCAACATCATAAAACTTACTGCATTATCTGTCAATCCCTTATCTTTTGACACTGGCAATAATGTCTTGCTGTCAGATTGTCAAATTCAGTGTATGTCGATACCAAAACAAAGGATTGGCAGGAAATTACAAATGTGATTAGGCATTAATCTGACAGAATAAACTGTGGGGAGAAAGCATACATTAAGGTAATAGAAATATGAATAGAGTCAGAAATTAGGTCACCACTATAGCATATTTGCTGTTCTCAAATTTCATTCTCTTGCACCAATGAACCAAAAACAACTGGCCCACAAACAGAGTATGCTGACCAGCAGAGCCTGAAGCCAATCACCTCCACAGTCCATCAGCCTGTCAGGGCCATGTGTCCCTGTCCCAGTGTCCTCTGCTCTACAGGGGCCTGGAACCACAGCAGCTCTGCCTGTGTCAGCACTGGACCCCACCACACATACACACACATACTACTCCCCCACCACACACATTCATTATTAAAAAGTCACAAAGAAGCAGTGGGTAACCTGTGGCTGAGGCATGAAAATTCAAAGTAGCTTTGATTTGAGCTGTCCAGCTAAGAGCCCCGGGGCACAGAGATAGAAAGGAAACCACTGGGGGGAAATGCTACAATGTGGAAAGATTTAGGCTAAGCTCCTTATGGTGAATTTCTTGTTTTTGGTTTGTTTGTTTTTATTTAATTATAAAACTTTAAGTGAACAAGGAGGAACCTAATCACAATGCATAACTTGTGTTTGCATTTCAATACCTCACTGTTTTTTGTTTGTTTGTTTTTTGTTTTTTTGTTTCTTTAAATGTAAAACTCAAATAAAAACTAAAATAAAAACCTAATCTTGGTACAAGACTGATTGTAGATATTTCAAATGTGTGCTAATTGGCTTTAGTTAGCACACCTTTGAAAGGAAAACTTCCATTTTCAATTGTTTACTAATTTACTTATTGTTTTTATTGGTAACTACATAGAGATCTACATGTTTTACTCCGAGACTGATTTTTTTTTCAGTAAGTAAACACAGATAAGTCTTTGGGGATAGGTGGTATAGGTGGTAGAAATTACACGGAAAAAACAAGGATTTTCTGAGTACTTGAGAATCAGCTTCTGAAGTTTCATCAGTGGCCCATCAACGTGATGAAGAAACAATGTAGTATAATTAAAATTAACTATGACTTAAACCACTTGGATTTCGGAACATGTTGCAGGTTTAGTACAATTTGAAAACTATAAACTGAAATAATTATTTTTCTAATAAAGTGCACAGTTGAATAGTACATATTAATCATAATGTATCAGATCTAATGCAATTACACATTTATCTTGGAAATGTTTACTGTATTCAAATATCATGTTGTTTTCTTCATCAGGTTAATTATTTTGAAGTGTGGCAGAAATAAACATATAGATGATAGCTAATTAGACCTTTGACTCAGTGTATTTTTGTGTTGAGTACCTTTGGTAGAAGCTCAGTTGCTTCTCCAGCTGTGTGACCCTGTTGAGTTTATGGAGGAACCACTTGTCTATAGCTGTCAGCTGATGAATTTATCCACACTCGTGCCTCCATGAAGAGCCTGTAGGAAGAAACATAATTAGAAATGTGTTTACCATTGTCTTTGTTTCATGTCAAGCAAGAGAAATCAGTGCTAGTCAATTATATTACTTTTTCAATACCGACGTGTTATTAAAAATCAAATATCACCCAGGTCTTTCTCATTTACTTGTAATATGGCAAAGGTCACCCCATGACAACAGCTAGTAAATAAATTTTATTATTTTTCATTACATGTCTGACAGGAGAAATAATTTCATCGCTGTGTGGGAGGGGTTTACTAAATAGTGCGTAAAACCTAGCACGGACGAAACGAAGGAATGCCAAGATGGAGATTTATTACTGCAAGTTTTACAGGCTAGTTTCAAAGGTGTGTGCACTTAATTTATGTTATAAAAGGCAATTAAATACAAATATGATAGAGAACATGCACTATGCTATGCTTTGTCTTTGTTTGTTTGTTTCTAAGAACAAACTGTGAAGAAAAACGCTTACAGGCAATGCAAGTGTTGATAACCTCAAGGCAATATTTCTAGAGTTTGATTGCCTGCAGATATGAGGTAGTACATTTATCCCAAATGGCATCTCACCCACATATGCTTTCCCTCTATATTTTTTATATATATTAAAAAAATAAAATAAAAAATCTCAGCTCCACAAACTAAGCCACTAAACTAACAAAGCTGAAGGTCTTGTCAGCAAATTTACAGCAACAATTCTTTTTATTGTTGAGAAAAGCTTATCGCAGTACTGTGGAGATGTGTCTAGAGTTTTGATTTGTCCCTGTTTTGAAGTGAGGGAAAAAGTTTAGTTGAAAAAAGTAAAACACAAAAAGACTAAAAGGGGTAACCTGGCCAGTCATATGAATTCTCTCGTGATATTTGTGAATTCACAAATCACATCGCCGCAGGGGGTTGGGGGAGGGCAAAGATGACACCAAGAAGCGCCTGAATCAAGCAAAACTAAGATGGCAGATCCCGTGAATGTACGTGTTTCTACTACTATTGATTCTGTTTTAGTATTTCTGTTTTGAAAGAAGAGGGACACTTGTTCTGACTTGCGTACATTGGATAATACAATTCATACAGTAAAATTACAATTACATACAATTCATTGTTGTGATGGGTTAAGCACAAACTAAGGTAGGCAACACTGACAAGTCACCCAATCAGCTCGAAGTATTTCTATATACGTTCCACCTTTTCCCAAACGCTTTCAGCAGTGGTAGTTCCAGATGAATACTGTGGAAGAACTCAAATCGAAGCTCAACACAAATCCATCTGACCCAGGTAATAAAAAGGGTAATTCACATACAGTACTAAATAGTGACCTCCGTGTAGCAGTTTGGGGCCTGTCAAAATATTAATTAAATATGTACAAGTATAAAATGTATATTTACAAAAGTATGTTTCATAACTCATTGATGTTTCAGAAAAGGCTGTGTCCCAAAATGTCACATGAGCATTAAATAAAACATTTTTTGGAGCTTTTGAGTGCGGACCAATACCTGCATTTTTACTTACCCTTTTTATTTTTTTTACTTTACTCTTACTCTTTTTTTCTTGCACATTCTTTAATAACTCATTGTTAAAAGCAAAAAAAGATTACAATAATATATCCCAACTACAACGAGACAGGTATGTAAGATTACTGCAAAACATTTAGTTTATTGATTCAGACAAAGACCTAATTAGACCAAACAAACCACATTATATACTACTATAATTGTGTTTCTGTGGTTTGTAACTTTAATGCCTATGCCTAAGTCACACTGCAGTGCAGATGTACCTTGGCAATGGAGAAGATTCGAGTGCTGGAGGGCACAACCAGTTCCTGCCGCAGGTCATAGGAGTCGCACCAGGCTTTGTTCAGAGGCAGCCGGGGCATGAATCCATCCACAGAGGGGTGACACATCCTCAGGGCCTTCTGCATGCTCTCCTCAAAGGTCCGGCCCACTGCCATCACCTGCATACACAACAAGTACTATGTAAGAAACCACATCTCTGGGGTTTAAGGTGTACTTTAAGGCTTTAAACCTTTTCAATACAAATAATGACTTCAATACTTTTGCTTAAGCCGTTTAAAAGTCTTGTTCATAAGCAAAAAAAATGTACCCATTAATGAAGTTATGTCCATATATTCTATGGGGTCTGCCACTTCACCTGCTTGTATTTATAGTTTTATCCAAGAATGTTCCACAGTATGGTATTAAACTTGGATGGTCAGATCTGTGGCTAGATGAGTGACTCCAGTCATGATAAAAATGATTGTGTTTTAGTACATTTAGCAAGATGTGTTATTAAGCAACAGCTAAAAATGTACACATATAGTACATAAAAAAAAAATAAATAATAATAATACCATGCCATCTCCATGAAAATACCAAAAAATCTACACAGAGCACTATTAATATCAGAAATGAAAACGTGGAAAAGCACAGAATTATCATAAACAATATTACCTCTCCAACACTCTTCATAGCACTTCCTATTTCCCGAGACATGCCCTGGAAACGGTCCAAATCCCAGCGAGGAATCTTGGTGACGATGTAGTCAAGGCTTGGCTCAAAGCAGGCAGTGGTCTTCTCTGAGACGGCATTCTTGATCTCCGGTAGAGGGATGCCCAGAGCTAGCTTAGCGGCTACAAATGCTAATGGATACCTATGATGCACAAATTGTACATTATTTATGAAAGTGGTTAAATTAATGCCAAATACTTTGGAGATCAGCAATAATATACCATTCAGTTCAAGGTTAATCAGCTGCAGGAACTAGTTTCTATAATGTCTGCTTTGTTTGTATCATAATCATTAGCATTTTTCTCACCCAGTGGCTTTGGATGCCAAGGCAGAGCTTCGAGAGAGGCGAGCATTAACTTCAATGATGCAATATTCGAGGGACGACGGGTGCAGAGCGTACTGAATATTGCACTCGCCTACAATACCCAAATGACGCACCACTTTGATGGCTGTCTCACGAAGC
The DNA here is from genome assembly GCA_038363315.1 of Mugilogobius chulae. Taxonomy (NCBI): domain Eukaryota; kingdom Metazoa; phylum Chordata; class Actinopteri; order Gobiiformes; family Gobiidae; genus Mugilogobius; species Mugilogobius chulae. Next base: position 43,365,013 of record CM076396.1, on the reverse strand, counting down.
ATGTGGTACTCCTCGTTGGACAAAGTTTGACTTGGTGCCACCACTATCGAGTCCCCTGTAGAGGAGAATGCGATAAGCAAAAAGCAAAACGGCAGGAAATCTCTAATATGATGCAAGATTTTGCAAAATTATTGTATAACTTTAAAACAGGTTCAAGAGGTGTAGTCGAATAAGCTAAATGGGTGGTTCCTACATATACATTATATCAATATGAATTACTTAAAGGTGCAGTATGTAACTTTTCTTTTGTTAGAGGTCTGTTATTTAGAAAATAAACAGAATAATTATGAAAAATCAACTATAATTGCTTAGTGTTTTAATCATTGTTAACTGTTGCTGCCCAACATTATCTAAAACTTAACACATTGGTATTGTAAAAATGTCCAAAAACTTAAATGCAATCTGTAATGTGACTGAAAGTGTCTCAATTTAGACGCCTAAATTGTTCAACCCTTCAAGAAGGATTTTTAATTGTGTTCTTAGTGCCTAAAACCTTTTCTATCTTGTCATAGTAAGTTTAATTCCATAAACTACAACAGGCATGTCCAAACTGTGGCTGGGGTGCCTAATGTGGCCCTCAGACCAACTTTTGTTGGCTCCTCCTGAACAATGCATTTAGTAACACATTTTAAAAACCTATCTGTTTTTTTTTGTTTTGTTTTTTTTTACACCGATATCAAGCATTTTATTGTGCTCTAATGTGATGTTAAAGTTGGAGTAGCTAACTTTTTATATGTGAATCTCTCAATGTAGTCTGTGGCCCTTGATGAAAAAGGTTTGGATACCACTGCCCTACAACATTTCAGGCAAAGCACTAACATCTCCGTGGAGACGAGACATTGGTATAATAACATAGTGCACCTTTCATGGGAAGACAGAAGTGCATCTAATATTTAGTATTTACCAGTGTGGATTCCAAGTGGGTCAAAGTTCTCCATGTTGCAGACAGTCACACAGTTATCAGCCACATCACGGACCACTTCGTACTCCACCTCCTTCCAGCCCAACAGTGACTTCTCCACCAGGATCTGACTGGACATGGCCAGAGCCTGCAACACGCACAGAAAAAAATGTGATTGGGAAGAGTGCTTTAATAATTTAATCAAAACAATTAACTGCATGAATTCTGACCTTGCGAGCCGTTTCTTCTAGTTTTTCCTTGTTGGCACACAGACCTGAGCCCAGACCGCCTAGAGCATAAGCTGACCGCAGCATTACAGGATAGCCAATTTTCTCTGCTGCTTTCAATGCACTTGAAACCTAAACATTCAAGACAAAAGGTACACAGTAAGCATTTATAGAACAGTACATGAATAGTACATATTTTACTATGAGTCTGAATTGACCACCACCAATGGCACGTAACATTTGACTAATCGCAACTAAATACAGACAAGTGGGCAGGAATAGGAGATAAGTGAAAACTGAAATTTCAGCTGCAGGACAATACAAGGTTACTTTAACATGCACGAATCAATCAACATACAACTTTGAGAAAACTAATGATGATAAACCACATTTATAACATGGTTTCAAACTCAGAAAAGTAGATTTTACATAGGGTATTATGACTCCTTTAAATATAATATATTTGTCATGATTACTCACAGATTCAACAGCAATACTTGGAGCAATCTTTTCATTTATCTCCATCAGTTTGTCTGCAAACAGTTGCCTGTCTTCGGTCGCCATGATGGATTCCACAGGAGTTCCAAGGACTTTGACGCCATATTTTTCCAGGACACCACTTTTGAACAATTCAACTCCTAAACAGGGAAGTCACAATACTAAGTATTTGAGTTTTGTTGTGTTTTTCACTACAGCCTAACTTTTCTATTAGTCATTCAAACTGTCTAATTAAAAAAAAAACATTCCTCTATTAGCCGACCAGTTTTATTAAATTAAACTTTCTGAATGTCAAATACATTTTATAAAACATACATAAGAACAACTATTATTTTTTAAGTTCTTACTATTACTGTATATTATATCTAATAGGTTGGTTTCACTTGACAGGCCAATGTAATTTGGAGTGCAGCTAAAATAAATAATGCAGTATATTTTGTATTGCAAAAGATGAATGGGTCTAGTCACCCCAGAAATCACGTCTTTTTAAATTGTAGCAAACTACAATGTTATTAATAGAAAAAATGATATCTTGTCCTCCACCTGGCCTGTAACTGCCTTGAATTCTAAGACTGGAAACCAACCTATTAATCAGAATTTATTGAATAAGCTTGAAATCCCTACTCCTGTATAAAAACATGCATCAATCAAAAAATTACACACTTTCTCAAATTTGCAAGTAAAATAATCCAGGCTCATTACCACAGTTGAGAGCAGTTTGTCCTCCCATAGAAAGTAAAATCCCATCAGGTCGCTCAGTTTTGATCACCTCTGTTACAAACTGTGTGGTAACAGGCAGAAAGTACACAGAGTCCGCCTGCTTTGTTCCCACTTCATTAGTTTGAACTGAAGCAATGTTCGGGTTCATTAGAACAGTCTTTATGTTTTCTTCCTGCAGGAAAAAAACGTCAAGGTAATGCAATCATTTCACTTAAATTACATTTATCTAAATTAAAATGAAGATATTATTGTTGCAAACAGCATTCCTCCTTCAGTAATTTAAATTTGCACTATGTAATTTATCTGTCAACTGTTGTCTCCACAAAGATGTTATCCCTTTGTCAAGATGGATATAGTGCAGACTTAAAATTATCCCAATTGGCTCTGTGCACGAAATAGCTAACTTCTCACTTACAGTAAGAATGCACATTTTTCAAGGTACTGTTCTTATAATTTAACAAATACTAAATACAACATGCCATGCACTTCAACATTCCATGCAAATGCTTTGGTGGATCCATCAACAATTAAAAAAGTGCTTCTCTAGAATATCTTTCCAAAATACATACTGACTGACAAAATAGCAGACCCGACAATGAAAAATAACACACTTTAATGAAATGAAACTTTGCTTCACCTTCATTGCTTTGACTGCCTGGGATCCAGAGTAGTCAAACTCTCCAGCCTGGCCGATGGACAACCCTCCAGATCCTAGAACCAAGACTTTTGAAACCTGTGATCACAAAATATATTATGTTATTTTATATATATTAGAACCACAGTAAATTCTAATGTAGTATACTGTACCTTAGGTCTGGGAGGGAGAGTTGGTTTCTTGGGCATAACTGAGACAATGTTTCCATCCTTTCCTTTCTCAATCAGGGATATGAATGCATCAAAGAGAAACTGCACATGGACATTAAATAATGTGAACAATTTGGCAAATAAAATACAACATAAAAATGTGCACAGGTTTTGTTCAAATTTACGTAAGCATAAACCACTAGGAGAGATATTTTTGCAGGACAATATACTATGTGTGTCTGAACCACAACCTGTCATCTATGTGTCCTGTCACAGTGCATTATTTGACAGGTGTTTGACCAGGACTTGAACTGTGGACCCCAAGTGCCATTTATAAGCCTAAACTAGGATTTTTCTACATGTACCTCTGCAGACAGATACAGCTGAAGGTGCCATGATGCACCTGGGGCCTCCTGGAACAAGTGTAGACAGTATGTGACTGTCTCTGTCACTACTAAGAGCATTGTTTTCTGGATCCAAATCAAGTTTCTGGTTCATACAGTGTTGTTCTCAAACAAAATGAAAACAACACTATGTACAGCCACATTTACCTATATAGGTTCAGTGATTAGCAAGAATTGCATACTTTTATTTTCTTTAAACTTTTAATTACCTCTGTGTCAGTGGGACCTCCTTTAGCCTCTGGATGAAACTGTGCTGTGAAAACAGGCTTAGTTTTGTGCATGATGCCCTGAAAAGAAGGAGAGTTCACTTTCATCTTATTTTATTTAATGTTCATATTCTTATCCATCTCTCTGTAAAATAACTTTATTCTTTGCAATCACCAATGCCAGTAATGTAACCAAATACGAACCTCATTTGTGCCATCGTTGGCGTTGACGAACAGTGGGCTCCACCCCTCGGGCAGGGACTCACTGTCAATGCCGTAGCCGTGGTTCTGCGCAGTAATGAAGGCCTGGCCTGTCATCAAATTCAACACTGGCTGGTTCTGGCCCCTGGGAGACCACACACATGAATAAAACACAGCATCAAGTTATTATTTTTCACCAAAAGGCAAAAATGTGAAAGCCATAAAAACAGATGAAATTACAATCATAGACCCAATAATATTCAAATGCTTTTATGAAGTCCTGTACCTGTTACCCATAGGAAGTTTGTACGATTGTGCTCCAGCAGCAAGAGCGGTAATCTGATTTCCCATGCAAATGCCAAAAACAGGCTGAGGACGATCACTTTCCAAAACCTGCATAAAAGTGATACAGTGGTTTGCAACTTAAGTACATTTAGCAAGAAAATAATTTTAAGAATACAGTTGAACCCTATTTCCTACAGCCTTTCTGTACTCTCGCCAGCTCGATATATTACCTACATGCTACAAAAACGTTTAAAAATGGGAACAATTCTTAATTGCATTCTTGAGAGGTTCGTGTTTACTATTTAGTTAAAGGAATTCATTGAAATTATGACGCAATTACTATGCATCACAAATGTCGTAACTAATAGGAAATGCTCCGGTAATAAAACGTAAAATAGGAAACTTTCTTTTGCCAATATCTGGTAATAAAAGTCTCTCTAGCAATTTAATTATTTGTAATACTTTTCATGTGTAATTTCTTATGTAATTGACTGTACTCAATAGTTCTCATGTTTTGTGTTTATTTGGGCGGTTCTCACCATAACGCAATGTACATAAGCACTTGGGTGAGGTGATTTAATTGTGTTGCCCTAGGACACAACAACAAGCTCTAGTAGTTCTATTGTGAAATCTAATGTCTCCCATCCAAGTACTAACCAGGCCCTGTCTTGCTTAGCTTCTGGGAATCTAACAGGAACACGCATAATAGATTTTTGAAGATTTGTATGTGTTCCTACCTTGCGAACATTCTGGATGAGAGTTTGGGCCAGAGCTGGGTCTCCTGGTCCATTTGAGATGAACAAACCATCATATTCTAGACTCATCAAGTCCTGATTCCATGGGACCAAATGAACCTCTGCCCCACGCTGCATACAAGACATATGAAGTGATTATAAAATATTATGATGAAACATTGGGATACAACAAAAAAAATCAATGACCACAGAAACATTTTATATTTAGCTAATAAAGGTGGGTAGATAAAGAAATAAATGATCACACTAAGCATCTCTTTTGGCTTGAAATGACAAACTTATTTTTTGATGTTTCAAGAGCTCATTAGACTTTGTATTAACAACACAGATTTTCTAGGTCAGTCTGCTGAAAACATGCGACAGACTAACTTTTCCAATTTTGCAAGGAAACATAATTTGGGCCAGCTTCACAAAAAAGCACCTTCTGAGTGAGTAATTTAATGAGACACTCACAACAAACTGATATTTTTATCTCTCTTCAGTCTCACCTTCACCAGAAGACGGATGATGTTATGTTTAATGCCACAGTCAACAGCTACGACCTTGATTGGGTTTCCTTTTCCAAAAACTTTAGTCTCCTGGTGAAAACAAGGCACAACACAATACATTATTAACCATGTGTCCTACATAATGTACATTTCAGACTAGAAATATATACTATAGCCTACCTTTGTAGACACTTCTGCAACAAGATTTCTTTGGTTGGGGTCAGTGAGCTCTACAGGCTGTCCATCAAATTCAATTTTTCCCAAAACTGTGCCCTAAAATGAGTCAAGCTATTACTTACAAAAAGGAAAAAGTTTCAAATTATATAGTAACCTATTGTGTTCAAGTACCTTATCTCTAATAATCTTTGTCAACATTCGCGTGTCTATCCCAAACAGTGCTGGTACCTAAAAAAAACAAGTGAAAGTTAACAGTTTATGTCAACTTTGAGTGAAAACTATACAATAATACAGATACAAACCTTCTCTTCATTCAGCCACTGCCCCAATGATTTGACTGAGTTCCAATGACTGTACTCGTGGCTATAATCTTGGACCAAAAGACCAGAAACCTAAACATACAAATAACATTAGATTGTATTTCTGCATTGGAAGAAATGCAGCCTTTGTTTCAATTTCTATGATATGGATTTATCTCCTACTTAGGTTTGAGGTTTTTTGCCCCCACATAGTATCGGATTGTGAGATAAAACACAGTTTAGGGACAAATGCATTAGGAAAAAGAAGAACAGAGAGTAGAAGTCTACTTATTTATTATATGGGCCAATGTTTTTTTCTTAGCTAATACCTATTACCAAATTGTCTTGATGCTTTGGTTGTTGATGCTATTTGACAAAAAGCCTAATAACATTAAGACTTTAGATTCTGTAGCAAGGCTCCTATTCTGATGGAAAATGCAAAACTTTATTTATATATTAGATATAAATAGTGAATAGTCATCTTATTAGCTTCATTGCTGTTTTATTCCAGTTTTAAAATGTTAGAGAGGACATACCTAACATGCTGAGGATAAACTGGGGAATGACATTTTCAATGTCATCTGAGAGAAAAATAACTGATACAGTATATTTAAGATACCAGTATTTGCACTTTCAAGGTGAATTCTGTCTTCTCTTTAGCAGTCGGGTTAAAAAATATACTCAAAAAGCTACTTCCTGTAGCCTTCTGAGGAAAGCTTGGTAGGACAACAGGAAGAAGCAGTTGACTAAAAGAAGTAGATGAAACATGTAAACTAGGTAAACAAATGTTCTTGTCTGACATAAAATGTTTTCTTTTAATTCTGTTTTTTATCCGATGTTAGCACTGATGCCGTCATATTCTTTATCCCTCAAATGTATTGGACAATATTTTCCAAAACTACTACAACTTTTGTCACTGAAGAATTACTTTGGGAAGTGACAATTCTTAATAAACCATTAGACCATACAATCTATACCATCAATCTCTCACACACAACAATGAAGTGTACTGTACCTGAATGCGCTCTGACTCCACATGTTTTCTCAGTCCCAGCTCATCCAGCTCTTGTGTGTTTGGGACGCCGTAGTTGCCCACAATGGGGTAGGTCAGGGTGAGGATCTGACCCCTGTAGCTCGGGTCAGTCAGGGCTTCGGGGTAACTGAACCGGAAAAATAACATGTGCATTCATTAAGTCTGGCACAACTGACAAAGTCATCAGAAGTGGAAACGCAAACAAAGACACAACTAGTATTGTCCAAAACTCTAGTTTGTTTGATTTGTTTGTTTTTTTTAGGCTACACTGAAAGCTTTTACTGTAAATTCATTACTGCTGTATACCACTCAAACTGATACAGGTACAACAATTTATCAATACCACTGCAAATTAATGCTTTGACCATAGCTAATGATGGAATGATGGAATGGTCTAAGTTGATAGTTTCCTCCATTTTCCCTCAAGATTGAAATGTGTGGGTTTTTTTTATTGTGGTATTGAAGTTGGCACTGACTATCAAGTATATTCCCTCGTATCAAAATCATGTTGAAAATGTTGCTTAGTGACAGTGCTAGATTGTACGGCAACTAAAACTATATAAGTACTGTGCATATTTATAGATGTGGTTGATCATTGTTCCATGACACCGAAGTTTGTGTTCCTTAACTTACACTTACCCGACTAGTCCTGTGTTGAAAACAAGCTCTCCTGCCACTGAAGCATTCTTACCAAAAGAAAACCCTTTCATTCTGGTGCCATCTTCTAAAACCAAGTGAGCCGTGTGGGCCTAGACACACACAAAATACAATGAGTTCAAGTAAAAAACAATCCTGTTTCATAGGGGACAGAGCTTTTGTGATGTTTATGAGCACTAAATACGCTAGCTTTTGTGAGAAATGTATCTATCACATCTGTAAGCATTAAAAATATTAACAGGCAATCAATGGGCAGCACAATTTTGGAAAAAAAGTATTGTGATTGATATTAGATTTGTAATAGGAAAAAAATTAACAGAATAATCTCATGCATTTCAAATTGTAGATGTCCAAACTACGAGACAAGATTTAGAAAAATGTAATATATAAACACACAGATCTCTTCAGACATGTTCTGAAACATGAGTTCTTAATAGTTTGTAAATTGGCAGACATATTTCAGTAGTTTTGTCATTTCTCCTGAACACATTTAAAATGTGAACTATGAACAGATTTCAATTGCTAAAACGTAAGAAATGAAATTTTAAATTTACTTGTCAGAAAAATTGTAATTGCATAGTTTTCCAAATTGTGCAATCCTCCTAAAAAAAACTTTCATCCAGTAAAGGATTGTTGAAGTGTAGAAGATAGAGGGTACTAAATGTTCAACTTTTGTAAGAAATTTAAAGTAAATTTTTAATATAGGCTAATGATGTACTACAGCAGGTTTGGGGTAAATAATAGTGCAATTACATTAATCAATATGACCTGAGTTTGATCATTAGGCTACTGGCCAAATCTCTTGGAAAAATAAAATGAGGCAGGACTTGTCGGACCAGCTGCAGAGAGAGCAGAGGATGTGCTGTACTCAAGAGTTGGATGGTGCAATCATTCAGGGTGGATCAAATATGACGCAATAACATCAGACACTTTCATTTAATCAAAACATGAGTCCAGCTGTATGCTATGTTAGCATCTTGGGTGCTGAGTTTAACATTGCATTTAATATTCATATATAGTTAGAAAATTGGTTCATAAAAAAAAAAAAAAGACTTAAAATAACGATAACAAAATTAATAAGTCTAAATTATGTCTTGCTATTATGAAATGTCATTATTAGCTAATTAAAAGTTTATTATTAGAATAAGTTGATCATATTTTCAAGATTTTAAGTAGCCACGTGTGAGTCCGTCAGTTTCATCACGACTTTTCGCGTTAGCTCAGCCCACAATGCTACACAGCTAACCAAGTTTAACACAGTATTATACGACTTAATTTCAAAAAGATTTTTAACGACACACATGCCGAATTATAGAGAAAGTCAACAAAGTGCGTAATTACTCGTTGTAGCTCATTTAAAACAGTCTGCGTTTCTTAATAACCTGGTTACAACTATAATTTGCACCTTTCTCAATAGAATTCCGGTTTTAGCGAGAGAGTTATAACTTAAAACTTTGAGAATGTTTAATTTTCTTACCTTGGCGCTAAAAAAGTGAGCAGGTTGCAGCTTTAACCATGTTGTAGATGTGTTTCCAACTTTTCTGCCAACCACACATCCTCGTTGTAGTGACTTAGCGAGGCTGTACGCTTGCAAAATCTTTGTCATGTCTAAACAGTCAGAGAAATCTAACCAAAGAACTAGCTGGAAACAAAGCTGGTTACGCTTGCACTGGGTCGCTTATTTGGCTAAAAAGTTTCCCTAACTTTTGTGGCTGGACTGACTCTGACAGATGAATGAATAAATCAGTTTGGATTGATGCTTCTTGCTGTCTGCAGAGGGCGTAGTGGTCGTGCGTCCTGGTTGGCTGCTGGAGGTGTGTGTGGTCGTGACGCACAGCGCGCGCTGGGTTTTGTCTGGTTCCCGTGAGCAGAGAGGCGTGAGTGAGTAACGATAAATGTTTTTACAAGGCCATGTGTACTCGTATCATACACTTGCCCTGACCTGAACAGTTTTGCCCTGAGGAAACGCCATCTAAATATGCGGATATGTTTTTGGCAAGTGTGGAAAGTTCTGTTCCTGCGGCTGAGAAGCTTGCCACATTTCAGACAACAACAACAATAAAGGACAAATATGATGTAGGCAGAGTTGGGCAATATATCGAGGTTTAGATAATATGATTGTTGTTTTGAAGATATGCAAAAATAGAAAAGCATAGTAAAAACATAGTTGATAAGAGATACAAATGAAGAAAATTATACCCTTGCAAATGGTGATGTTTTATTCAATTAATCACATCTTTGGTGACTTAGTTGAGAATTTTTTGTATTATTAGAAGCACATTGCAAATGTATTTAAAATTTCCTTTAGCTGCATTTTTTCTATATGAATAGTAGGCCTAATTTATCCAACTTCTGAATTTGTGGTATTATGAGGCCGTTTGGATCAAATATTTGGACAAAACATCGAAACACTCACTAAGGGGACCTATTAGTCGACTAACAGATTGTTATCATGTCTTAATGATCAAATATGTCTTAAGTCAACTACAGCTTAATTTTTCTGATCATTATACATTTAAATATGTTTTAGAACATTTTCTGGTTAGTTTGAAATAATATCGTCTGAGTATTGTAATCAAGTTATGCCAAAAAATTATAGAAATATCTATTTTTGTCAGTATCGCCAGCCCTATGCCTATATTAGCATTCTTGTAAACATGCTCTCTCCTTTACTTTGATATTTGAGGTAGTCAATGAAACCTAAACTGTAAAAATGCACACGTGGCCGTTCATTAAAATGGATATCTGTTATCATATAATTCTGTTATATTTTCTTTGAGAATTTAGGTTTACAAAAGTCTCAATGCATTGCAGAAATGATTAACTTAATTCTAAATATTGTTTTTGATAAATTTTACTAAATTCTTCTCAATGACAACTTTACTCATGTTTGTCCAAATAATCTATTCTTTCAAGACCTGCTAATAGCTTCATAGCCAACACTACTCTTAACTGCCCCTAAACTCCCTCATCTTTTCCTTTTGGCCCATTACGCAGCAGGGAAATGGCACAGGGCCGACAGAAGAGCTCAATGGAGGCGGATTAGAGAGGTGTGTGCATTTGCTGATGACTGCAGGACTGGTTCTCTGTGGAGACGACTGCCTGACTGCCACTCTGCTGGGTTCAGCACTCTGCACAAAGTGAGTGAGAGAGTCAAAGAGCTGGAGCAAGCTGCACAGGTCTTAAATATCTGCCTTTGACTTGAGGTCATACATAGAGGTACATGCAGTAGTAACATGCTTAGTTTTATATTATATCTCCAAAGGCTAAGACATGTGTGTATGTATATTGTAAGCAAGGGGTGATACTTGTGGGTTGGTCTGTTGTCTGGACTTCAGGTCTTAGGCCAGAATGATTACCTTTAAATTTTATATGATCACCTTGCATGCCCGGCTGATACTTCTATGACAGGCTGTTTTGTATGTATGTATGTATGTATGTATGTATGTATGTATGTATGTATGTATGTAGGCCTATGTATGTATGTATGACTATGTATGTATGTATATTCATGCATAGTGTTAGCCTATGTGTTTATTAATAAGTGACGTAATTTTCAGAAATAATAATAAAAAAAAACAGCTCATGAGACAAAATGTATTAATTTGGCCTTTTAGGGTTTTCTTTGGGCTACTTTTTAACTGTCACATTGGTTGAGATGGGATGCTCGTTTACAGTGTGGTGCTCTGCTGACATCTTGTGGTGAAAGTTGTTACAGCAAAATTAACACATGGGTCATGTGACAGTAGCACTTTATTCCACAGGTGCCCAAGCATCGAGCTGCTGGATACCTACTTTTTTTTTTTTTGTCTTGTCTCATCTTTTTCATTTGTTTTAATATGAAAAACTGTGCAAATTAATGTTTTACAGCTAACATTTAAGCAATAAGACTTTATGACATTTAAGACGTTATGTTTTGTTGTCACATGGTCTCACCTTCTTTCAGTTTTGACACTAAATTTGTTGATATGTAGTAACAATAGTACAAATATCTCCATAGCCAGAGCTGCCTTGGAGTAGCCTGCGGTTGTCCATCTGTGCCATTGGCTCATTCAACCACCACAAATAGCTCTTATAAACAATAAAAGGCAAAGTGGGTTAAGTGTCTTGCCCAAGGACACCACAACTGAGAGCTTAGATTGAACTATGACCTTTGAGGTTGGTTGGATAATCTTAAGCGCTGCTTTGTGTTAGCCACAACACTTTCAGCCAACTTTAGAACTGCACTTAAAATAGAGCTCTATACACTACGTATATATGGCTTATGCACGCTTGTTATGTAGGAAGTGCTAAGGTTAACTCGTGCTTTCATTCACACCACAAGAACATGAGACTATTCTGTGAGCCCTTAAGGAGCTGTAAGTAATCTATACGTACTTCACAGATGTTTTACAAACTTAAGATTTATTAAGGCTGTTGACACTATTTAAAACACTGTAAATATTTTGTGTCAAAGGAAATAAAAATGACAGATCAAATACAAACATGTGAGTTATGATATTTTACATGCTAACAAAGCACTTCCCTTGTTACTTGCATTCATCTTTTTAATAAACCATAGCTGCATTGTTAACACATCCTTTTGTCACAGCCTGATTAGTAGAGCTGTAACCAGAGGTGGGCAGTACTCCGTTACATTTACTTATCTATTTTAAACAAATTGCGCTTTTTACAATACTTTAGCAATATGTTTTACTCCTACTTGTGTAATATTTACAGTAACAGTACCTTGCTGGAGTAAGAGCAAAGTACTGTCTTTGTTCTTCTCACTGAGTAAATCTATAAGTGACAAGAGCTTTATTTTGACAGTAAGCAATAATCTAAAGTAAATATATTTATTGTGCTCATCCTTTGAATTTTTTCATTATTTAATGCTTTGTCTTTCCAGTTGCATTCACTTCAAATTGTAAATCAATTATTGCATCTAGAAACTTGTTTTTTCTTGTTTCCCCAATTACCTTTTGACTCTTAAGTAAGTAATTTCTTGAACCACGTTTTTGTGCTTATACTTGGTTATGGTGAAGTAACTTTATTCTTGCTTGAGTACAATTTTTAGCTTCTCCAACAACATGTGGACGTGATCATTATTTAATACATTTGAGATTGTTGTTATAGCAGAAATCTATGGTCATTTGATTTATTATTGGGTAAGCTCATAGATACTGTTGTAAAGATCCTTAAATACACGCCATTGTAATAACACCTATTATAGTAAAAAGACATCTGAGGTGACTAGTAACACACTGTTGTAAATGTTCCTTTAACAGAGCAGAAGTTGGTTGTTGAGTGCCGCTGTGATTGGTCCGGGACTGTCCTAATGATGCGCCCTGTCTGTCTGCACACACTGCATTGTCTTCGGTTTCAAGTGAACGTTTCAGATGTAGATCGAGCTTAAGAGTGGACAGAAATAGATTGGCTGCCTCCACGCTGTTGCCAGGTTTCCAGGCATCAGCCCTGAGATGACACAAATAAAGGATGGCTCATTTTAAGAATCTTAAATGATGTTCAGGAGAGGATTAAGCGTAGATCCCACTTTGACATAAGAATATACAGTTTGAGTTTCAAAAGCAGGGTTTGAATAGTTTCTCTATGGCAAGTTTAGAGATTCTAAAAAGGAAATAAACCCAGACACTGTTCAGTTCAATCAAGCAATTCAACAAATCTTCAATACATTTAAAACCACATATGTATTATTGTAAATTTGCAAAAACAGCTTGCTATTAACTCCAACAATGTTAAAAAACTTGCTTGCTATTAAAAAAACTGCATATTTATGACTAATTAGCACAAAATCGCATTAGCTTACTGAAAGCCTATAGGGCCAAATATTGCAGATGTCTGAATAAATTGACATTTTGTTTGGAGTTTTGATCATTTGAAATGTTCCCTCTTTTCTCAGGCACAAGAAATTAATTTGCACAGTTCTCATTCATAGTACACACAATTAAATGTAAAATGGTTGAAGAACGTAAAAACACAACAACGTTCTGTGTATCCCTCCTTGTCTTTCGTCCTGTTATCTGCAGTTATTTATTTATTTATTTACTTACTTATTTATGAACAAGATAAATTAGTGAATACATAGGGTATTTTTTTGTTTTGTTTTATGTTTCTATGGCTTACACCATGTGCTTTTTGATTATGTATATATTATGCACTAACTTGCGGTGAGGGTGAGGGCTCCAATGTTTTTTTATTTATCTTTAACATTTCCAGGTGCTTCATAGTTTGTTTTTATCAGATACTGAACAAACAAATTTATCAAGAAACAAAGAGAGAGCCCTCTGGAGGGATGCTGGAATTAGAAGGTTAAACCGTGGGGACTATTACAATGTAAAAGATGCTCAATGACCTTTGGATGGATTAGAGTGAAAACTTTGGCACACCTTTGCTTCTGTGGCACAGCTTTGGAAGTTCACACCTTCTTTTAATGGACACCATTCAAACTTCATCACAAAGAAGCTTTGTTTTATAATAGCACTTTAACTTAGGCTATGGATGTTTTCTTTACAAATTTCACGTTAAATTGACGGTGGCTCAATTGTATGTGAGGCTTGTCTGCCAACTGAACAATGAAAATGGGTGAGATTTTTCTTTAAGAGCAATGGTAATTCCAATGTTAAAGAAGCACTTTTCTGATGGAAGGCTTCTCTCCTTTGTGGTATCACTTTGCTTGTAATGTTTCGCATTGTGACATTAAACCTATCTTTGTCTTTAGTGATAAACTGGTGATGTCAAATTGGTCTATGGAGAAAATGACTCTTCTCATGCAATCTACAGGTACTGTATTTGCACGATAGAACAATCTAAACCAAACAGAAACATCCCAGAGTAAGTTACAAACCCCCACGAGTAAAAATATATTGTGCTTCTTTAAATGTTTACCCTATTCTCCATATTTCTGCTCTTTTACTTCCAATTCACTTTCTACTTCTTGCTCTTAAAATGTTTGGTTTAGCAGATTGTATTAATTTCAATTGTAAACCAGAAATATATTGCTGCTAAAACATTCAACTAAGTTGTTGTATGTTTATTTTATTTATTTATTTATTTGAACATTGTAAAATGTTTCATAAACACCAATAACAACAATGCCATCTTTCTGGCCCAAAAATGCTTTTTACCCAACTAAACCTATTTTCTGTGGAGATGGGAAGTTGATGTATTGCTGACAGAGCTGGTGGCAACTGTCTGAATAAGGTGGTTAAGTGGCTGAAAAAAGTTAAACAGTGAACAATTAAAATATAACAAATACAAAATATATATATTATATCTGGAAATACGTGTAACATGACATATGTGCAATGTGTTACATTTCTGGATGTTTTGTTGTATCTAGACCAATTGCGACAAATGCTTCTTTGACTACTGTCATAAATCACACTTTAACACATTCATGCGGAGACAAAGTGGGTCAAGTGTTTGGCTCAAGGACACAACAACAGTGGTGGTGTGAATGAAAATGACAACTTTTCATTTATAAGCTCTGCAATACAGCTAAGACAGACTGTTTTTTCCTCATCATCTTTCTTTGTTAATCCTGCCAGCTTTTATTGTATCCTTAGGTCACCGGACTAGTACCCAATGCCCTGTCACCGCTCTGTTTTTGAATATGGCATCATGACTTGAAGACTGTGATTGTCCTGCCATGTCTTCCTGTCTGTGGAGCGTCAAAGGAGGGGCGTGTCGGATGTCCCCCTTCTGTAGTGAGGTAGTGTCCCCAATAAAAAAGATCAGCGGGCTGCTTTGTTTAGCCTGGCCTCAGTTAATCCTAGTTGGCCAGTGAAGCGCTATAGAGAGAGCGCTGAGAGAGAGAGCATGCATCAAGCCCTTAAGGAGCCATGGCCCCCGCTCTTCGAAATCCCAAGAAACTTCACACCTCACTGTGGGGCTATAAATAGGTTCCATCTGTCCCACCAGGCTCAGTTACAGCCCCATTCCTTTTGCAGAGAGCTGGTTGGATGGCAGGGGGACGAAGAAGTCTGTTGAAATAAAGGGGGTCCGATTCAGACTGTGGTCTTGAGTCATGCTCACAGGATGACCTCTGCAGCTGAAACGGGAGATTTCCTCAACTTCAAGTCAGCGCCTGCGACAAAATGCTTTTACTAGAGTTCGGTTGAGTCATTAAAATTTAGATTATTGCTACATCACAGTCATAAAGAAAAAAACATGGTCAGGCTTACAGCTGGGGTGTCCGATTGTCAAATCATAAAAATGGGTTTTATAATCTATCTAACTTCTTATCTCTCACAAATCGATATTCCAGAAATACCAGGACACTGATATGTAACTGTAATATGTTGCGACTTTTTACTGTTGTTGTGTGATGAACGTTAAGTTCTCTGTCTCTTTCTTATTTTGATCTGCCAGGGACTCCAAATAGAAAGTAGCCAAATCTACTTTCCATCTGTAGTCTGAATCTAAATCTGGCATATTTACATTTTATGTTCATTAATATGCATTCTCCCTTTAAATAAATAAATACAAAAAAAAAAATGAATACAAATTCTATATATGCATTCATTCATATTGCATAAATGCAAGCAGGCTCGCCTTTTCGTAGATTTGACTTGTTAAATAACCCAATAGTGCCATTCTTTTATGTTACACATTTCATATATCCCATGACATACAAACTGGTTCAGTGTTTCTCAGAGTCTGGTGCGTGTACCACTGGTGGAACTCAGACTGCCTCTGGTGGTGCTTAAAACCATCTCCAGTTTGAATATTTTTTTATTGAGAGACAAATCTATTTTAGTTTGAGTCCTTCTTTATTTATTCTCATCCTTTAGAACTGCCACATATATGATGATATTATTGTTTTAAACACGATTTATCCTCATTTTTAACCATTCTGAGCGGTAATTATGGCCTTATATAGTCTGAATTTTGAGCTGGTAGTACTTGAAGAGCTAAATATTATATTACATGGTACTTGGTGTAAAAGGTTTGGTAAGCACTGCTCTAGTTCATTATTCCTTCACTGTAGTCATACATTTATAGATATGTAGCGTCTTACTGTGAAAAATTCCAGTGAAGCAATAATACCAAAAATAGCATAACATGCTGAGATGATTATGCTGATTTCTTAGCTAAGATGAAATCAACCTTCATAGGTACTATCCAACACCACTCATCACATGACTTTATCTCATTAGATTTCATTAATCACACTCAATAAAAGGTTAACAGAGGCTTCCCCCGTGTCCTTGAAGCAACTCCATCTCTATTACAGGCCTTTATGTCAGAACAACGACTGGCATTTCTTCAGTCAAAAGTTCAAGCGAGGTCTCAGTTGTGGCAATAAAAGAGCAGATTATGTATGCCAAACAACAATCAGTCGTCAGTCCTCGCATCACAGACGGTCTTGAGAGGAGCATGTCCTGGAGCAAACCTGGAGGTGGGATTATCAAATGTCCTGTGTCTGCCCAAGGACAAGGCTGCAGGGTGAACTGGCACAGGTGACTCGAGGAAGAAAGTCACATACAACAACATGATCAAAGTGTCACTAAATGTCTCTTAAACAGTAATAAAATCCAGTCTTGTATCAGCGAGTGAACGTTAGAGATGTGGCCCACTACATCTCTCCCTCTGCTCCAGATGTACTTGGAAATTAGCAGAATTATTGCAAAGCAGTTAAACAGATGGCTAATAATAGTGTTTTGATGGAATAAACGCCATTTCGTTCTCTTCTTTGTTGTTTTGAAATACAACTACAGATGCTTTGTTTGAGGCAGTGATGATTAGTGAGTCTTCATTTGAACAGAATTTCAAACAAGCTTCCATGCAAAAAAGACAACAGGTGTGAAAAATGGTAAACACAAAAGCCTAAAACAAATGTGAAGACGCGGAATAGAAAAAATTAGCACCCACAATGCACTTTGAGCTCAGAGCAAATCAAAAGTATCAATAGCAGTTACAGCTGTCACTCAGCTGCTAGTTATTTCTAGATCAGCTGACTTTAGGCTCACAGGAAGGCCCACTAATGAGTTTTATGAGATTCTCGTTGAGATATTTTAGCTGCATATAATATTTGTCTCTTTACTTTACTTTACAAATGAATGTCTTCAAAAATAAACTATAACCTCATTTATTGTTATTGTGAAACTATTTATAGGGCATGTCATGAAAATATTAAGGCATAAACTAATTAGAGAAGAATGCTTGGGTGACCTTTAGCTCTTTTAGCAGAAGTATTTCCTTTTCGGATTTTGCTGTCATGATGACAAAGGTGCTTGCTGAGTGCACCCCTCCCAAACGCACACGCACTTATACTAACAAGCACACACGCATATACGCACATGCACTTTTCTGAGAGCTTTGACACCTCCACTATGGCTGCCTCTAGGGACCTGGGCACCATTACTAATAAGCAAAGGGTAACATGTTTAGAAGATCGTTTGTCTTTACTAATGCAATGCTTTGAATGTCTCGCAGACGGAAAGCTCCAACATATTTAGAAACCTCTTATCTCCGGACATCAGAGCTATCATTGCTTACTATATGTTATTCTATAAAAGCAACATGAAATTAAAGTATTAGTATTAGGAGTTTAAGTTAGGACAACTTCAGTGTGTAAGATGTACATGGCTATTCAAATAATACCAGCATGAGGGCCAGTCAAAAAGTAAATATTTAAATTGCATTCAGTTGTAACATTTTAGTCCAAGCAGCCAAACCCACCTTGAAATGTTCATCCTACATGCTAACAACTTTCCACAATGTGAATAATACTGTAAACTTGTATGATTTTTTAATTTGCAGCTTATGAACAACCTGATTATTGTTTGTATGTAAATGTAAGGTCTTGTGCTTTGTTTGTTCTGCTACAGACAAGAATGATGTTGGCAATTTTTGGTGTTCATCAGAACACAACTTTTTGTATAACCTTTAATAAATTGTTCTGATTCTGAAATGCTTTCAAGTTTGTTTTCTACTTCCAATATATGTTCTACAGTTGCATTGGTAGTGTAAGATGTATTTTTTTTACATTTTTCTTGTAATCAGTATTGCATATGGTCGCGTGCATAAAGCTCTTGATCAGACACTTTCCCCTAGTTTTCGGCTGGCCTGCCATCACCTCTTCATAAAGACTGAATGGTAAATCCATTAGTCAGTGTAGTGCCAGAGTAGAGACTGGCACAGGTGCAGTGCTGTCGCTCTGGGGGAGGGCAGAGGGAAGTGCAGCTCTCTGAGAAGGTGCAGTAGTGTGGGTGAGCCCTGATGACAGCTGAGGGGCTTGGCTTTCTTTGGCTTGGCCTTGTCGAGATGGGGTCAGTGAAAGCAAGTGGTGGGCCGTGGGGTTTTGGGTGGAGGAATGTATGAGCTTCCTTCATCAGTGGCCTCCATCGTAGTGGCTCGGTGGGGGCAGGACTACACCGCTGGCACTGGAGACAGATATAGATGTGAATTAAGGAGACAGAATTTGCTCTCTTGGCCTTGTCTGGGTTACAGGCATCAGCAGCTGAAGCTCCATTGATCTCCATCTCTCTGGGCTTTGACGTCATATCCTCCCAAAGGAGCAGCCCTCACTCAAACAGACACAATGCATCTCCCCAAACACAGAAATACAGGTGCTGTTGTGCCCAGCAGCCCAGGAGAAACTCTACAAACACACACTTTAGAAGTTGTCACACCAGCCCCACGTGATGGCAGGAAGTACAGGAAGTGCTCTCTGTGCACATATCTATGGCACAAATGGGGGGCTCTTGGCATTTTGAATTTGGCCCAGAGTAGTTTTAACTAGCTAGCGTGTATTAGTCCAGAACACAAGTCAAATGAATTAAATGATGCACCACAAGTAGCATAACTATAATTAACATCCATCTAGTTTCTATTGTGTGTTGACATAATGTTGGACTGGGGAGTAAAAAGTAATTTATTACCAGGGCCAAGTGCATGTAGAGGTTCTCAATAAACCCAGATTTAAATGCTGATGATGTAAAAGTCTATTCAATGATGCCCAACAAACATAAACAACATATCAAAATTGGACAACAGCATATGAAGCTCAGAACTGCTTAAAGTTGAAGAAAATCATCTTTTCGGTGTTCAATGGCATTTAAATAGCACTGTCTATCATTCAGAGTCATCTTCTGCAGTTTTAGTGCTAACTGATCAAATGAACAAGCTTCAGTTCAAAATAGTCCAAACTCAACTACAAAGTGTCATTGTGGACTTTGTGACAACACTAATGATTGGATCACTCCAAGCCCTGTGCACATCACAAACATCTGTTGTCAAACCAATCACACTGCTGCTCTCCACTCTCAGCCCTTTCCTCATGCTTTCCTCATGCTTTTCCACTAAAAAAAAAGTCTTTAAAACGTGTTTGTGGTAGGAGTTTCGATGGCTTCATGTATTCTATTCTGTTTTTACCTAGGATAATGTTTACCTTGGGTGGGTAATTACATTTGTAACTGCTAGGAGGATGTTTATCATCTGGAGCAGCATAAACAAACTTAAGTATAGATAGATGATGCACTCACTGACTACATCTTGAATTTCCTTCAGGTGTACACTTGTGCCCACGTGATCAAAACCTGAGTTGACCTGGTTTGAAATCCAGAATCGTATTTCTTTAAGGATCCGGATTAATTCAGTTATTAACCATGCAGTAAATAAACTATATAATACAAACTTACTATAGATTGTAATGTCTCAAATTCACGTTATATGCCTTACAATAGATAGTGTGTACTCTGGGAAGCGTGCGTAACCGTGCGTAAAAGCAGATTTTGTTTGCATGGGCCGGAAATGGCTTGGCCTAAGACAACCTTTAGCACCGTCTCCACTGTTTTTGTTGTTCATTGCTGATATCTGACATAAATAAGCCCTTTCTGGCTCACAGCCCTGTACTCCATGTTTGGAGCACACCCCCCTCGCGCGCACACCCCTCCGGTGCCCCATCCAATCCTCATACAGGGACAGAGCCAGCGGGGGTCAAGAGGAAAAATAGCTTCATATATATACGCCCAGGCGGGCATTTCGTGCTCCGAGTCCCCTCCACTCAGTGCTTCACTCTCCTTGTGTTGTCACCCGAACCGGGAATTGTCTTTACATCGTTTGGACAAAACTTAGTTCGACTTTTATACCAAAATGGCACCCAAGAAGGACCCTAAGGCAGCGGCTCCCGCCAAGAAGGCCGAACCCGCCCCAGCTCCCGCACCTGCGCCTGAGCCCGCACCTGCGCCTGCTCCCGCCGCTGTGGACCTGTCAGCCGTCAAGGTGAGTCAAGCTATGGCTCATGCTAGAGGATATATGGCCGATAGGATTGAACTGCAAGCTACATTGTTCTACATACTGTATGTGTAAGCTGAACATACATATATAACTTTGTGCAGCCTACCTACTTTGATTGATTAGAGCAAAGTGGCAGTAACACACAAAGCCCACATTGCACACTGGTCCTTTTGTCAAGAAGAAATCATAGAAGTGGAAGCCTAATTGTTTATTATTTTTATATCATTTTCTTTCTTTGGTGTAAACTCAGCTCTGGTCAATGACTTGAAGGGGACTTTTAGCAGAGCGGTGGATGAATGAGTAGAACCATGGATAGCTCTGAGCCTTAGGCCAAGCCCCCGCGCTCTGGATTGGACTGCCTCAGCAGTGATGCCACAACATCCGTGTGCCAAATGTGGCCATGTTAATGCAGCTAAACATGGACTTGTGCAGATCAGATGACATCCAGTAAAGCTAATTTTGACAAACATATGAGTTTAAGCCTAGTTTAAACCTAATTAATTATGTAAGATTAGTGGCAATGGCTGCAGATTTGTGCAGAAAAACGAGTAGCTGACAGAGATGAAGTGGCATGCTGAACTAATGGGCTTTTTGTTTAGTATTGAGTTTCAACTAAATTAACAAAGCTATTTTATTTTTGATTCACAGATTGAATTCAGCGCAGACCAGATTGAAGGTAAGACATTGCTATGTTTAATTATGAAATAATTATTGCCTAGTGATCTGTATCAAGCTACATGTAAATGTATGGACAAATATTGAAACTTTTAATTGAATGACACAGATCATTCTCTCCTATCTATGGCACAAAGGCTGTCTTGCTTTATTGGGTGACCTGTGAAAGCATTTTGTATTATTTAAAGTTATTAGAGGTAGAGACAATTAGAGCTAAAATGAAGCACTTACACTATACAAAACTAAGTCAGTCTGAGAAA
The DNA here is from genome assembly GCA_038363315.1 of Mugilogobius chulae. Classification (NCBI taxonomy): domain Eukaryota; kingdom Metazoa; phylum Chordata; class Actinopteri; order Gobiiformes; family Gobiidae; genus Mugilogobius; species Mugilogobius chulae. Next base: position 43,343,181 of record CM076396.1, on the reverse strand, counting down.
AGAAGATGTGCTAATGCCACAGTCAGCGCTTCCCACTTTTACTCAGCTGCTCACGCACGTAGAGCCTTGCCTTTAAAAGGAGGGGGCTCATATTCTAAGCTATGTTTGTCAATTCCAAGGTGGTCTTTTCAAAGGACCAATGGCAGCACGCAGCCAGGCAGAGAGAGAAGGTGACAGCTGAGATTGAAATAGTTTGAAGCATGACTCCACTAAGGAGGTCCTGTGTATTCAGGCCTGTAGTGTGGTGTTGTGTGTCCTACCTATAGAAACCACGGCCCCCACCTGCTGGCCGCATCACTCAACATGGCACTGTGACTTTTATGGCACCCAACACCTTTAGGAACAAATGGTAGTTATTCTTACATAGAATAATAAACACTTAGATTATACCGAGGTCAGGGAATGCTACAGGCTATGCTAAACCTTCCCAAGTCGTTCTTTCCATATCTTTTATAGTGTGCTACTTCCATTGTCATTTTGTGAAGGCTGCACACCATATGTTACACAGGTTTTTGCATAGGAACAACTGTAGTATTAAGATGTAAAAAACAAACAAACATGTTTCTAGGAATGGGAGATGTTGGCAAAAATTAATATCTTGATTTTTTTTATGTCTTTTTCTTTTATGTAGAAGAAATTTGTTAAAAAATGTATTTAAACCTGTTGTATGAGGGTTAATTAACATGCAGATGTGACATTACTGTAAAAATCAATCCCAAATAGGCAGAATGATTAACTTTGTGCTCTTATTTCAAAGTTTACAGTATACAATTTTATTAATTTAAGTAACCTGTGTTTGTAACATTTATTACAATAGCGATATACTCCGTATTCCGTATATTTGCATCTTCAAATGCACAATATGTTGTGAAAGTCAATATATTGCTCAGTCTTACATGTATCTTTAATTATTTGTCTAAAAACATTGCAATAAAATGAGCGTAGGCTAGTTGTTTTTGCATGCTACTGATAACACAATACAAACTGACCCAGAGTATTTCTTTGTTTAGACTACAGAGAGGCCTTCGGTCTTTTCGACAGGGTGGGTGACAACAAAGTGGCTTACAACCAGATCGCTGACATCATGCGCGCTCTCGGACAGAACCCCACCAACAAGGAAGTCACCAAACTGCTTGGAAACCCCTCAGTTGATGGTACGTGAAGAAAGGACTACTTTATGTCTATAGGACGACAAACAATAATGCACGTTCCTACTTAATTTTTCTGAAACATATAGATGGTGAAGGATCAAAAACCTTCACAAAAGAAATCTAGATAATAATGGTTTTAGCTTAATTAAATAAAAATAAGAAAGGTGGATAAAGTAACACACTTATCAGTAAAAATAAGAGACTCTTATCTGTTGGTGTGTCTGCCTGTCTGAAGATTTCTATTACTTTCTATGAGGCATATAAAAACCTTGGGAATAGACAGTTTCTTTCATGTTTGTGCTTTTATGTTCAGACATGGCCAACAAAGAGTAGAGTTCGAGCAATTCCTGCCCATGCTCCAGACCATCATCAACAGCCCGAACAAGGCCGGCTTTGAGGACTACGTTGAGGGTCTGCGCGTCTTCGACAAGGAGGGCAACGGCACAGTCATGGGCGCTGAGCTGCGCATTGTGCTATCCACACTGGGTGAGTTCAAAAACAAGCATGTGTTTGTGATAGTGTACTGTATATGTGGTGTTAATGTGGCTTGTGTCGCCCTCTACAGGAGAGAAGATGACTGAGGCTGAGATTGATGCTCTCATGCAAGGACAGGAGGATGAGAACGGCTGTGTCAACTATGAAGGTCAGTTCATTGTTGCATTTAATCACATTTTAATTACTATTCAAGTTTCAGTTTGGGGCTCTTGTTTCCCAGTAAATGCTTGTGATTTTGACCTCCGTCTTTGATGGAATATTTAACGTATAATGGAGTTAAATTTCACTACCAGTAAACTCATTTTAATTTTCTCATTTCATCATTGAGATGGGAGAAAAATATACATCTGGAAAGTTGTTATCAATCAATATTGCAGAGTCCCATGTGAAGTTGTAGAATCTGTAGAATATTATTTCAAACTCTGACCCTAAATGACTAAGTGAATTTCATCAACATTTATGATATTTTTCTTCTTGAAAATGTGTAATCAAGTACTTGTGATTATTTGTATCAACTATGAGGTTAGTTCAGTGTGTGTTCAGTGTAAAAAACATACCAGTGTCTGTACATTTGATATTTACAACATTCTGAATGCTTCTGGGAAATATGCCACCTATGTTTCCTTTATCTGTTCACTCGCTTCACTTAAAAGTGTGGCAGCTGATTTTCACACTCCTTTCTGAAAATTTTCTTTCATAAATTCTTCGAACATAGTTATCGACATAGATTCATTTTGGTTATTGTCAATTAATGTCTTTTTACAAACATCAAAGTGAAACTGTGGAGAGAATCAGAGCACTGCATTCAGGTTCTGATAGGAACTAAAATTCTCTAATTCTGTATTCAGTCCCAACAGTATTAAGTGGTCTAATTTTTTCACAAAATTCTGCATTTATCATATACTTTAATGTGGAAATAAAGTTTACTAATTTACAACTAAAAAAGTTAGCTACCCCAACATTCGGGTTAACTGACTTTTTTTAAGTAGAAAATTTGCTCGAATTGACGCTTTCTTCAAATTGATTATCTCATATGCATGAAGGACAATAGGACATAATTTAAAAATACCTTGTACCTATTTACCACATTAAGCGTTATTTTCATTCTTTGATCAAAAACACAGCTAGATTGAACTAAAAATTTTGTTTGCTAACATGCATGCACCTGTTTTGTTCTTTGTCACTCACTTGTTGCCTTTTTTCCTGCAGCCTTTGTGAAGCACATCATGTCTGTGTAAGGAGCCTGCTACTGAGCTGGTGAGCATCGTATACTTGCAGACCCCATGGTGTCACGACATCCACTCCCCAGTTTCCAGCGCCACCTTGAGGAAACGGGGGACAAATGGACTATGAGATGTCATTGAACATGTCATGAACCCTTTTTTTGTTCTACATTTTATTGTCCAACTGGTGCTTTCAACTCCTTCTCCTCCTTCAGAAGTTATTCCTGGGAACGTCATGAATTTCCAAGAGATGCGTCTATATATTTTATTCCAACCAAGAGCCTCCATGCCTCATTGGGGCTGTGTGTGGTCACGAGTTTTTACAGTGTTAAGAGATGGAAGTATTTTTCTGTCGCTTACTGTCATGGCTGAAGTGACTGGTTTGGCCCAGGACCGGCCATTAAAGTTGATCCTTTTCCTAACCCGTCCCTAAGTCTTAAGTTATTGTACTCCCTCTCATTTCACAATAAACTTTCTCTAAACTCCCATTGCAATTCTCCTTCCTTTTTCATCCGGACGCTTTCTTAGACAAACAAAAGTCCTTTGTCAGTTTTCACCTTTTATTGTCAGTAATTATTGTCATTTATGTCATATCAACAAGAAAAACTGCGTACATCTACTTGACCTTTTAAATACATTTACAGTTGCCGTAGGTTGGAGCAGAAGGTGGGTAAAGCACATGGAAATGGTAAGATGCAGAAAATACACAGAAGCAAACAGAAGAGTCGCAGATGGAGGCAGTTATTAGGCAGGATATAGTATCACAAATGTAGAAGTCAGTGATTCTCAAACTACACAGAGTACCATCTTGGAGAAATGTCTTAAAAATATGTGCTAATAACTGCTTTTTAGTAGTCTAAAATAGCCTTAATTCAATGGTGAGAATAACCAATATTTCTAAGAAGTAGACCAGGGCAAAGACTAGACTTGACATGGATCCATCTGATTCTCTTGATTCAAGTAGGACTGCAATCAACCAAAGACATTCTTGGTCCCAGTCCCACAGATCCATTAGTCGAGTAAAGTAAAAAAGTTTTCTTTTGATCTGGCCAGAATCTGTGCTATAAAATTCTACAATTATGCAAAAATAATTTATACAAAAAAAGTAATAGGATACTGCCCATGTATTACTATGCAATTATTTGCTCTCAACTACTAGCTAACATGGTGCTTTTTGTTTCTTGATCTACTGAGACACCATCGACCAATTAATCAACTAAACATTTTGAGTTATTTTGTGGCACTCCACCTACTTAAATATCACTAAATTACAATTTTTAGTGAAAAGTAAAGGGTCATTAGGGTAAAAAAATCTTGAAATTTTTTTAAATTTTGTAAATCTTAAAATAAATTAAATTATACAAAAATGCTACTAAAATGTGTTTTCAAATGACTTTGAAGTCCTTAAAACTTAAAAATAGAGGTCTTAAAAGTTTTAAATTGATTGTAGCTGATTTTTATTGTTTATTTATAATTTATACCACTAAAATTGGTCATGATGATCATTTGCTTTCTTTTTTTGGGTCAGATGTTTGTACTGGACACTCCACATGTTAATGTTATCATTATATCTACAGTATATGTAAACTTCTTAACTCAAATTCTATAATATTTCAGGGCACACCTAACAATACGTCAAGTCACACTAGTGTTCCCCGGTACACTGGCTGAAAATCTTTAACAACTAAAAGCCAAACAGTCCTTTTTTCACGTTGCCTCTATGTCTACGTTGGTTTCCCTTGATTTAACTAAAACATCTGTCCTCCTGTTTGACCAGGACTCATGTGTTACAAGGGCACTATGTCACATTTGGAGGAGCTTACAGCATCTATACACAGGTTTTAAAGCTCAAGGTGGAGGTCAAAAAAGAACTGTTGTCAGGAAATCTGCCATTTTTGCAGGAATAATTTGCCAAATCAATGTAAATAAAAGTCATAAAACAAGCCAAAATGAAATGGTGAATCACTGCTGTATGCATCAAGCTTTCTATACTGTCAATGATAATTTGGCATTTTAAGATTTCAGTTGGTTTAACATCAGATCAAGTGAAGATTCTATTGTTTTCAGGTCAGATCTGTGAAGAGGTGACTCTGCTCAAAATAAGAGTGCTTGTTTTTCCAGTGAGTTTTTGACCAATAAAACATATGTGACTGATTAAATGCAAGTTAGATATGTTTATTGCCATACTATGGTGCCTTGCAGGCAATTAATAAGATATTAAACACTAACAATGCACAGAGCATGCAGAAAGATCTGGTCATGTTCAGTCTTTACCCAATTCTAAAAATGGGAAAATGTAAACGTATAACTTAACAATAAGCTAAAAATAAATAAATAAATAACTAAATAAATAAATAATCTATTCCACTTTTGTAAATACCCAAAAGCTGCCTGTATACCATCGATGGCACTTGGACAACAGTTTGAGAACCACTGCAGCTGTTTAAAATAAACCTAGTTCACTCATACATTTTTATCCAAACAGATGAAACAAGTGTTCTGAATCATCAAGAGTGTTTTTGAAATAAAGTTTCCAGATATTTTTTCCACTTTCCTGACCTACATGTTGCAACAGAACATCCAGATACATTAGCGTCTGTCTTAAACATAAGATATGTACCACACACACGCACACACACGGACATTGTTCAAATACTAGCTGCATCTTCTCAAGTTGCAGCCCTCTCCTTCAACAATAGTCAGTCCTGTTAAAAAAAAGACTGTGAGCATAGAGAGCTAAACTATGCACTGACTAGACAGTTTAATCTGACGTTGTCTTCTCTGAGACAGGCACGTACAATGAGCAGTGGATCTCAAACATCTCATAACCAATATTTCCCCAGCAAATAGACTCAATGGAGCCTGCACATGAACAAAAGGCGGATTAAAATCACTTCAAAAAGTCTGTTTAAACTAGGACAAAACTCTAGAAAAACAATCAGGACTGCACAAGGACAAAATAAGGAATTAAAAAGTAAAATTTCTATTAAAATCCAACATTTCTTACTTGTTTGAGAACCACTGATCTCAAAAATGTTACCAGGACTGCATTCAACATCAGCTGTCTGTCACCAAGCGTTACACTGTAAACAACTAATAACTACAAAACATGAAGTTGTATCATTGTTACTCAATATGTGGAGATAAATTACTAAAATCCTTGTTTGTTTTTTTGAAATACAAAATAGCCTCTTTTAAATATTAGAATTAATACATGCGGTCTTAACATAACCTAGTTCTTGCAGTAATAATGCAATTTTACAGGTTTTACGGTATAGCCATATTGTGATTTCCATTTGAAATATTCTCAAAGACATGTAGATGGAAAGATATTTTAACGTTCTGTGTATATATTAGTATTATTGGGTAGAGGATGGCTTGAATGAGTTGCAGTAAGGATGCTTGGTTTGTCAACAAGGGATTTGGAGTCCATGCACATTTACTGAGCAAGAACCATACGTGCTGCATGAAAAAGGGCCACTTTACTTTCTACTTCAAGAAAAATAAAAGTGTGGCTTCTTTAAAACACGTACCAGAACCAAGCAAACATCTGATAATATCTATCGATCAATCAATCAATCTTCAAAACTTCTATTATATCATTGTCCAAAAAGGGAGGCCATTAAATTAGAAATAGCACATTTCCAGGTTCAAAATAGACAAGAAATAAGTAAGCTCCTAAATTAAGTCTCTACTTTGTTTTTTGTGGATGTTGATGTGATGTTTAGAGGCTGTGGTTTGGATAAAGGAGTAGTGTTGGCCAGATGGTGGCAGGAGAAGCCAAAAAAGTTCGATGTGGATGGGGCGTTCACAAGCCCTGTTTGGCCAGTGCTTCGGTGACATCCTTGGCCAGGGTAGAGAGCTGGGGGGAGTCGCTGAAGTTGAGGCTGCCGGAGGAGGACAAGTGGGTCTCCCGAAGACGGGTAGGTGACATGGAGCCAGAGCGGCGAGGAGACTGGACCACGATGTCGGCCCCATGGTCCACTCGGGCCCTCGCCTGGTCCCGAAACAGCAGCCTGTGACTCTCGATCTGTCAGAGGAACAGCATGTGACAATTAAACATTATTACACATTTCCATTGTAGATTCTGTTAAACTGCAATTCAAATATTTAACTAAATTAAATCTTGCCTAAATCTTTTTTTTAGTAGTAATATAAATATTTAATAGGTTTAATTTAAAATTTTGTGAAGTTATCTTTAAGTCCAGTGGTTCCAAAAGTGGGGTCCTTGCTCCCTGGAGAGGATTTTGAGACTCTGCAGGGGAACTTAAACACTAACCTGGGCCCAAACCCTAATCTTTCAAATGAATGAACTTCATCAGTTTGATTAATCTACAACTTTAAATTCCACAGAAATAATCATTTTGTACTTTTTACATTTAATCTTAGGGAAACAACATTCTATATTATTTTGAATTGAGTGTAAAATATTATTGGGGAATTTGGAAAGTGATATTTGTAAAGTACACTGGTAATAACAGAACTGTCTACCATCTAGACTTAGGAAAAAATAACGTTTTACAACAGAAACCACAACCTATTGCAAGCAAGATACACATTTTTATTGTCACACTACATTGGATCAGTGTCTTCTGTTTACATTTAATGATTTAACTGTGTGCTGATTTAATTAACCATTAATTAGGTCCTTCACATAATGTGCTTAGTTAGAATTCTTGTGCAAATATCTAGATTTTAGGTTAGGACTTTTATTTTATCTCAGGATATCACAAATAAACACGGAACAGCACTAACACAGGATTTTTGTATGAGATGCATGTATGAGAAATTATGATTTAATTGAAGATTTGTGTATTGACAAATGAAAGAGGCAAGAGGACAAGACGTTGATTTAATGTAAAAGATACCAAGTAGGGGAAAGGGAGGAAAAAGAAAGCAAACCATTAATAAATTAATTAATGCTTGGATTTAAATGTGGGAAATGTTTCTTGTTAGGTTAGGGTTTTGGGTTTTATGTGGATTTTTATGGAACAAAGATGATGGTGTAATACTCTACCTTTGTCTGTAGCTAAAGGAATGCAAAAAGTTTGTGGAAGATTGGCTATTTAGGTAGACCTATTGTTTGATTGTTTTTTAGCTTGTATAGCCTTTGTCCCACAATATTGATACTTAGTGGAAAATATGTTCTAATTAAAAAAAAAAAAAAAAAAAAAAATAAAAAGTAAAACATGCAAGACTAGAGCTAAACTATTTTACCAAGTGCATATTAATTTAGTCAGATTTTAAACTACTTCTTGCAATCTGTCCAAAACTTTATGATTTCCTTTATAAGTACTGACCAGAGCAGACACTCACCAGCACTCGGCCTCCACCTGGAGTGTGATGGGCATTGTCCAGGGAACCCACCTTGGCTTGGGCTTTGTCTTTGAAGTCCAACCTCATACTTTCTATACGTACATTACCGCCCCCTACAGTGAGACAGGAAACACGAAAACAACACAAACGCATTCTTATCACAGAAATAATAAACAATAGCTGTATACTTTATAATATGTGGGCAATATAAGAAAGTTAATCTGATAAATATTTAATGTTGCCAGAAGATGGTGCTGTTCAACATGTAAAAGGTAAAGCAGCATTCTTGAGATGTTTGTTAATGTAGCTAAAGTATTTTTAAAATAACATATTTGCTATAACCCTTTATATGCTGGACTATTTTTCCTAAAATGCTTGACCAAAAAATTATCCAAATGTTAAAGAGGTTTCTCATCCCGTTGGAGCACAAACAAATGGCTAGACTCTTGTGAAGTAGCTGTGGCCTCTGGTGTCTGACTTACTCTAATTATAAGTAAAAACAAGCTTGAATATCAGATTTTATTGTTTATCTTATCTATGTAATGAGCAGTAAAGCTGATGTTTCTAATATGGGTCAGATTGCTGCTTTTATATCTGATTCTGATTCTGATTCTTTGGCTTTTGTTTGCTTTTGGCAATTATTAAAAATCTAAAACAATATTTTATACATTTAAAATTAGTTTTAGGGACTTGAAATAAAGACTACAAAATTCAGATATAACTCATATAAAGCCCTAACTTTTAAAATAAATTTAGGTGGCAAATTTTTGTTTATAAGATGAGAGAACAATGTGAGTTTGAATAATCCCAGAATGATTTATTTGACAGAAAATAGAAGGGTTTCAACTTTCTTTTTATCTTTGCAGTGTCCAAGAGCTTGGCAGTTTGTTGTTATTAGATGGTAGGCAAAAAGGAATTAATCAAGGATGGCCCCTCTGCCTCTTAAGGGCTTTTAATAAAGAAAAGCAAAACCTTGACAGAGGCATGACAAATCTGGCCTTGTGCTATAAATACAGAGCATGAGGAGCCTTCGAGCGGTTTGTCATCGTCACTTACCTGGTCGATGATGGATGTTGTCTAGAGAGCCGCACTTGGACGTCACATGGCTCAAGTCAATCTTCTTATTCTGTATCTGCACCTGCAAAAGCACATACATGACATTACAAAATATATCAGGCAAAAATCATCTTGGCTCTTAATTGTTGCTCTTGAAGGAAAATGCTAGAAACAAAATATTGTGAGTTATGTGACAACTGAAGGACAAAAAGAAGAATCTAGAGAAAAGAAAAAGTCTCCACATCTTTTAAATGGTGATGGAATGTACCTGTCATTACCACCGACCTGACGCAAGATGATATAATTTAGTACTTTTTAATGTGTTTTTCACAATTTCCACACATCTCGACATCTATTATAATAAATGGTTGTGTCCTTCTTATTCCCATGCATCAAATGTCAGATTTTAAAACCTGATTTTGCCAACAGGACTGAGCTAGTGTGGGAGGATGTTTGCTGCATTTGTCTAATATTGTTCCAAAAATCCATTAACCTGTCTCTAACAGCCATGCAAAGTAAATTATGTGCTTTCACTTTTATTATACTCTGTAGATGCAGGTGCCATTTTGATTTATGAACAGGATCTGTACTCACTGCTGAATAATATGGAGCTGAATCAGAATTTAATGAAAACAAGATCCAACTTTTATTTTATCTTTCTGTATAACAGTTACTATGTATATCGCCATTAGGGCAGAGCAACTTGCTCTAAAATGTTTATCATGACATAAAAGAGAACTTTTGCAATAACAGTGTAAATGACACAGAAAACAAGGGCATCTTGCAGGTGTCTTTTATATTTTTTACTTACTTGTTTCGGTCAGTTTTACTTCCAGCTGTAAGTTCTGCTTCCACGTCTCCTGCCTTATTTCTATTAGTGCTTTAGCCTCTGCAGAGCCCCCACAGTCTGTGTTTAAGTAGTTTTTGCTCAAGGCTTTTACAGCAATCAGGTAGATTGTGGGTATTATTAGCCAGTCTGTGTCTGCCTTTGTCGCAACCGAAAGGAAACTCAGCTACAGTTATATCACAATAGTCAATTTTTTCCACACATATACTGTATCATGATATATACAGCTTAGCCATATGTATGTAGCCAGTGTAGTCAGTCCTTGTTTTTCTACTAGAAAGCTCCGCACTGTAGCTATGAGTATGGGATGTTTTTAGAGATGGGGAAACCAAGAACCCGGAGGAAACCTATGAAGCTACGAGAAGAAAATGCAAACTCCCATAGAAAGGCCTCACTCCACAGAGAGCTCAAATCCAGGACATTCTTGCAATAAGGCAAGATTGCCAATTGCTAGTAAGTTCTTATCAAATTTAGGACATTTTTGGCAAGAAAACTTGTGATGTTACAGTTGATTTACTTAAAAGTTTGCACAACTTCTTGTTAATTTAAAATCAAAATCATTTATTACAGTATCTTGAATGAGGGTTGGATCTGCTCATATTTCTTCCACTGGCTGTAGCTGGTTGCTATTGGTAACCACTTGTCTCCAATTTGCAAACACACGACCCCACGAGATTTCACTAATGTGCATCCAGGAGAAGCTTTATAATTGCTTTATCAACATCAAGCCAGTGAAACATCATTTTGGTTTTAGCACGATGGTTTAATTGTTTTATACCTCAGACGGCTATAATGGAAATCCATCATTTCAGAAAATAACAGAATCACTTGTGAAACTGGCCATTAGCTTCAGCTGTAACTGACAGTTGCTCACGACGAGTAATTCATCTTGACTTTAGCTGCTTACAGTGCTGGCATGAAAGGGTTTTAAAAGGTTTTTAAGATTTCTATTTCAATTTTCATAAACAGATCAACTCAAGATACAAGGTCAAATCAAACATTCATTTTACTGAGAACAATTATAAAGCTAATTTATTTTTAATTACAAAAAACATGCAATCTGAAGACAATTATCAAATCAACTTTTGGGTTGCCAGTTTCAACATCTAATTTCTGTTTGTTTAAACCTAGAATTGTCACAATACTATAACTTCAAACAAGGTATTGTTAGTAAAACAAAGCTTGATGCTAAATCCCCATTTTGATAGCATAGTGATATGTTTGTTTGTTTGTTTTCTTGTTTCTTTACACAGAGATCATGATAGTACTTACTTTATTATCATGTAACCTAAGCCCCGTAGTTGTAGGCATCTCATAAAATCCAGGAGAGACTTATGTTTTTAGCATAGCTTGCCAACATAGCATGCCTAAGTCTGACTTCTGAAAGTTGTGAAAAAAAATCAACAGCAAATTGTGATTAAGAAATGAGGCGCAGAATGCATTGTATAAGTGAGTCAAACTTGTGCATAGTTGAGAAAACATTTCAAATAAAAAAGTTAAAAATGTTTCACATTCCCTGAAGAAGTAGCTACGCGTGGGATACAGATTAGCACATTTTTTTTAAAGTAATGGTATTTTAATTATAAGTAGCCCAGAACAATAAAGGCTTTTTAAACGTTTATTGTTTGAAGAGTGCCTTGGTTTCCCCCCTTTCTGTAGCTTTGCTTCCCAATCACCAATGAGCACCTTCAGACTTCACTGAATGTGAGATTTCCATTAGCAGTTTTGAAAAAAAAATGTCTGTAATATTTGTTTGTTGTTTTTAAGACCGCACAAAGTGCCTTCAAAATGTATATCACTTAAGCATTTTTCATAAAAATTCAAACTTATATCCTGTAATGTCCAATGCCGGTCTGAGCTCTTTGGCGCCCTAGGCAAAATTTCATATGTGCCCAGGGTCTTTGAATGATCAGACACATGTGACTTTGACTCTTTAGGTTCAGCATCTCGAAGGTATCGTCTGGTGCCCCTCCCTCAGTCTGCGTGCTTAGCATTTGTCTATACTGCCTATGGTATGGGCCGACTCTTGTGTGTCCTACGTCCTGTTTATTTAATATGTTCCAATGATAGTTTTAGTATGACGTATTGAAATTGTCATGCCTTTTATAACCTTGTCTAAATTTAAAAGATCTCACTGTGATTTCAGTCTGCACTACCAAAACCCCATTTAAAAGAAATCACACATGAACAGCATGTCAAACTACTACCCTTTGAAATTGAAAGCCAAAACAAGAGTAGTGGTTCAGGTCTTAGTGAAAATTAAAGATAAAATGCATGAAAGAAATGAGGGGAATTGTACAGGGACAACACGGACATCAAATACCACACAAAAACAAAGCGTTTTGGCACAAGAACACTCACATGTCTACCTCCTGCTGAGTGGCCCCTCCTGTCCAACGAGCCACACCTAGACTGAACATGGCTATAGTCCAGCTTTACACTGGGAATGAGGACCTGCAGCGAGGAGTGAGCAGTGAGAAATACCAGGTCTGTATGCGTCTGTAAGCGTGTAATTAACAGGATGGTACAAGAGACAGAAATAAAGCTAACATCAAACACTGTAAGTGACACCTGATATGTTCAAATATTCACGCTTTCCTGTCACTTGAAAACACAATTATCACCATAGTTTAGCTGACATAAAGAAGGTTTGTGGTTAATATCTCGCAAATTACTGAGCCTATCTATATACCAAGAAAAAATGACAACAAATTCAGCGTTTCTGTCGGAAAAAGTTTGACATTTTTCAATTCCAATGATGTTTACCGTCAGATGAAAAGACTTTAAGCCTTAAATATGATATGGCAAGTTTGTGGAACTAAATCCTTCTAAAAATGAGGATATTTTTGTGCTAAAACTACTTGTACTCTATTATTCTCCCACCATAGAGTTACAGGTTGTAGACACTTGCCCTCCAGTTGCAATCCTGACATCATCAAATCCAATCACAATCTTTATCAAGTGTTGCAACAATATTTCAGCATAAACTAATTTAAACTTCAAACTCAAGGCCCAAATCCAGAATAATGAGTAATTATTGTCCCTGTAACTTTATGTGAGTTTGTTATAAATGAATTGTCAGTCTCTTACCAACTATATGTGTTAGGTATTATGTCAAATAATGACTGTACTGTAAAGATAAATGACACATGTAAGAATAAACTGAAACTGAATATTTACTAGATGCTTCACTGTAATATGACTTCCAATTTGTTTTTAAAGTCTAACTTGTGTAAAATGTTGTTTTAAATTGTATATTTTAAATACATGAAAGAGTCAAATCATTTTTTTTCCCTTCATCTAAGCATTATGTCACTATTATGTTACTGTGTGTAATTTTTGATTTACTAGAAAAGAGCAATAGCCCAAATAAACATGCTTCTAGGGCTGTAGTTCTTTAGTCGTTTAGTCGACTAATCGGTCGATGGGGCTTTAGTCGACCAAAATTTGTATTAGTCGACCCAGCCCGAGCCCGCGCACGTCGTGTCCGAACCCGACCGGAACCTGTGCCTAAGCCCGAGCCCGAAGAGAGCCCGCCCCGCCCACTCACTGAACTGTGGCATTTTAATGACAGAAAAGGCTTCTTATGATGTTTAATGTAAGTGTGTCTCGCCGCTTCCTCCATCTCACATTCCTCTCTCTCTCTCTCTCTCTCCCCTCCCGCCCTCCCGTTCCTTCTTTTCTCCCGCGCGCGTAACGTGAAAGGAGAACGAAAGACGTGCCTTCCTGTCTTTCGTTCTCTCTCTCTCTCTCTCTCTCTCTCTCTCTCTCTCTCTCTCTCCCTCTCCCTCTTGTTCCTTCTTTTCTCCCGCGCGCGTAACGTGAAAGGAGAACGAAAGACGTGCCTTCCCCGTCTTCGTTCTCCTTTCTCTTTTACCTGCTCCGCGCTTATTCACAAGTCTTCTCTCTCTCTCTCACTCAGTCTCGCGCCGTATAGTTGGCTACGGCGCTCCATAGTACTCACGAAAAAAAAAATATTTATCTCGTAATTACGAGATAAGATCTCGTAATTACGAGATAACTTTCTCGTAATTACGAGATAATTTCTCGTAATTACGAGATAATTTAAATGGCTTTTCCCACATTCTGTATACCCACACGCTTCGTATAGGCTAAGCTAGTGACTTTATCCACAACGAGTAGTCTTTTCTGTGCTAGCTTGATGTTTCTAAAGCTAATAGCTAAGATGTACTTGTGGATTCGTTATGTTAAATTAAGTGCCTGTGGTCTTCACTGCAATGTTTACGGTCGACAAAAAGTATGAAAATAGCTCATAACGTGACTGTCAACTCACGCTACAGTTAGCATGCTATTATAAAGACGGCCAGGGTGTGGAGCTGTTCACCCACCAGAAAGAAGCTAGTGGTAATCGGCAGGTTTTTTAAATAAAACTCGATCTTCTTGACTGTTGACAGTCAGTCTCACTCATCCTTAGAAATGAGCGGCAGTTTTTCTGTGGCTCCAGCGTCTGGTTTTCAATTTATTTGGCCATAAAGGAGAGAAGTGCTGCAACAGACTTGCAACATACGGGCATTTTTGCAGTACCCGCCCACTCTGGGTGATCCATGCGGAAGTGTAGCAAATGTGCAGCACTTCTTCTTTTTGGCCAAATAAATGAAAACTAGACGCTGGAGCCACAGAAAAACTGCCGCACATTTCTAAGGATGAGTGAGACTGACTGTCAACAGTCAAGAAGATCGAGTTTTATTTAAAAAAACCTGCCGATTACCACTAGCTTCTTTCTGGTGGGTGAACAGCTCCACACACTGGCCGTCTTTATAATAGCATGCTAACTGTAGCGTGAGTTGACAGTCACGTTATGAGCTATTTTCATACTTTTTGTCGACCGTAAACATTGCAGTGAAGACCACAGGCACTTAATTTAACATAACGAAATCCACAAGCACATCTTAGCTATTTAGAAACATCAAGCTAGCACAGAAAAGACTACTCGTTGTGGATAAAGTCACTAGCTTAGCCTATACGAAGCGTGTGGGTATACAGAATGTGGGAAAAGCCATTTAAATTATCTCGTAATTACGAGAAAATTATCTCGTAATTACGAGAAAACTATCTCGTAATTACGAGAAAGTTATCTCGTAATTACGAGAACTTATCTCGTAATTACGAGATAAATATTTTTTTTTCGTGAGTACTATGGAGCGCCGTAGTTGGCCACTTAAACACTGACTTTTTTTATCACTGCGGTGGTTTTGCGCTGTGTCTGACGCGGCTGTCAATCATCCGCGAAGCGCACATGTTCAGTGCGGCTCTGCGTCTTGGCCCGAACCCGGCCGGCCACATTTCTCACGTAGTTTGTCGGGCCTGCACGGGCTCGGGCCCAGAATCTAAACTCTAAACACACTGTGTCATATTCATTTTCTGTGTAATTGGTTGTTTTTGCAAGAACTCCATTGCACGTTTGCCTTTTGCGTCAGATAAATTGTCAGATCAAACTATATTTTTTTAGCTTCAGAGCTTTAGCCACGCCCCTTTTAGTCGACTAATCGGTCGATGGAACATGTCTTTAGTCGACCAAGAATTTCTTTGGTTGACTACAGCCCTACATGCTTCAGTGATGCGATGCAACAAAATGGAAAATGAAAGCAACCCAAAAGGGAGATCATTAGTTCAAAACACAGGGCGGATGAACCGTAGCTGTGCCATAATGAGCAGCGCGAGCAGCAGCGATGCAAACAGCAGCAGAGTCAAAACACACAAGCTCAAATCTGCTGAGCACATCAAAGATATGGGTGTTACATAAACCACAGACACATTTAGCACAGGCAGGATCACTACAGCGCACAAGGTTAAAGATGCAGATGGAGAGTTCGCCACCTGCTTGTCTCTACAGCAGTGGTATTGCTAGAATGCTACACAGTATGACATTAAACTAAATGTACATTTGGAGTTCCAGTTTTGAAACACAGCTAAGCAAGAAAACATCTCAATGGAAACCAGCAGGTGGCAGATTCTTACAGAAGTTAGAGGTGCATCTTTAATTTAAAGGGTACCAACCAGCAAGCAGCATTCAATCAAAGTACTGTATAAGGTAAACTAAAAGTATGCAAAAATAAATAAAGTATGTCACAGTCCCTCCCTTGCCTTGTGGGGACTGTTTTACCTGCAGGCAGAGGAGAGAAACTGAAAGTGAACTAAAGATATTTTTAGTTGTATTAGTGTTTTCAGGTCCCGAGAGAATAACTAAAAAATTTGCAGTTTTCCGTCATTCCAGGGACAAGTTGAGTAATATTTTAGTCTTTTGTTATGAATGGGTTGTGGTTTTAAAGAAGCCTCTACAAGGCCACACTGGTGCCACACACTTGTGTGAAGATTTACGACAGCAACAGCAGTCAAACTAAAAGCAGTTAAGTTGTTTTTGGATACTCTGAGCTATGTGAGTAAAACTTTATGTTGAAAAGGCTATTTTAAACACGATTGAAGTGTGAGCTTTAGAGACCCGTGAGTGATGTTACTTTATAGGAAACTCACTCGATGATGAGATACTGTTACCTATAAAGCCTAATTATAAGAATCAGTGGTACGGGCAAAAAGTCAGCAAGTAATATTTCAAATGATGACTGACGTAAATGGAGTAACTTTTAAAAACAGAAATAAGGAGAGTGAATAATGATTATTTTGGTTTGGCATAATTTAAATGATATTAATATATAGTTATTGTTTTAGATACAAAAGTGTTGTCTTGTTGATCTAAAAATTTAATTTTAGAAACACAGCTCAATCTTCTCTTATTGGTCTCATTACTTTTATATAAACCACTGAAAATATTTTTAATTATCAAGAAAAATCATTCAATGAATACTACAGTTTTAGTGTAGCTCCATTTATAACCGTCTTAAAGCTACTTTTCTGCTTGTCTTTTGCTGTGATATACTGCCATTGCAAATTCAGAATCCAGCTATTTCATTAGATGCTAAGAGAAGGCTAATGGCCTTTTTATTTCAATGCCATTTGCTGCTTTGCTCTCCTTTATCTAATGTTTTTATTCACTCTTAGTTTTTTAGTAAAAACTTGTGAAATCAATCATGTCTATTTCCAACAAATGCTCTTCATTGAAAATAAAGTTTAATAGAATATATAACATTTAAATATAATTTTTTTTTTAAAGTAATATTATCAATGGAAAAAAGCAGAAATGAGAAGAAATTCAGTGTGCCACTATGTCAGATTGGCTTGCTAGAACATGAAATTTGAACCATTAATCTAAATGTCTCAAAAACCTGTGAACAAGCATTTAAAATTGATTTAATAACCAATATATTGCAAACAGTCGACAGAATATTAAGAACACAAAACAAAAAATCCAAATAACAAACCATATCTTACATATTCTTCTCATTATACTATTGTCCAAATGTTAATCAACGACGACCAAATAATGACAACACATTTGAGTGAGTAGTCTTACCTGTCCTCCTTTGGGCTGGTACTTGATATTCTCTGTTGACCCAATCTTGGACTTGATGTTTTTGTAGTCGGGCAACGGTTCACTGATGATCCGGAGCTGTTTGGGCGTCGTAGCGGGGGATTTGGGTGGGGTGCGGACCACGGCCACTTTCCTCTCTTGGGAGATAAGGCTAAGGGAGCGAGGAGTACCGGGGGTCCGGGAGGAGGAGGAGTAGCTAGGAGGAGTGCCCGGGGTGATGGCTGCGGAGCCAGGGGTCCGAGGTGTGGAGTGACCGCTACGGGCTGAACGCGAGCGCATCGTCTGTGTGACTAAATACAGGACAGTTTGTGAGATGAAACAATGTCAGGACGATGATTTATGTGTATCACACACAACTTGTTTAGCAAGGCATATAAAAGGGTTAGGGCTTGTTTGTATTTGAATTCCTCATGCTCAATAAACATTACATGCAGACAAACAAAATGAACACTATAAAACATCACTCTTTTCTTTAGATGCTACTGGGAATTTACTAAAATTAGGGCTGGGCAATCTGGAAAAAAGATTTTTTTTTTCATATCTCTCGATTTTCGATTTGATTTTGTTTAACCTTTTCAAAGACAAAGGAAAAATTAAATTCATGAACATAAACAAAACAAAAACTTTTATATATCGCATTTATTCAATTTTTTTGAAACTATCAATGATCTGCCTCAAAGTTTGACTTTTGCTCCAACTACACAATTTTACTGATAAAAGATTGATTTTCGATCTTTCGATTCAAAACCCACCACCAAATAATTGACCATTCGTTTCGACTCGATCTCTCGATTTTTTGATTAATAGCCCAGCCCTTATTAAAATGTACATAAATTATCTTGGTTTATGGTTATTATACAGTATACTGGCACTACATTTGGCACTAAATACTAAGCTTACATTTTTTCTGTCAGCACAAAATGCTTGAAGTTAAAATATTTGTTCTTACTATGAAGACAGAAGGTTGTGGCAATTTTGAATCTCAAATTCATCTTTGGTGTTTATTAAAAAAAGACTTTTAGTCCAGCTACAGGAGAGACACGACACATACTGTACATTCACACAGGTATATTGTTTGCAGATACCAAATACACTTGAGCGAAGCGTAAAACTGGTTAGGGGAGCAAACACCTGACACAGTTGACATTTGTGCCTCATACAGACAATATAAATGCAAAATTTGAACAAGTGCATATTAGATTGCATATAGGATAATATATCTGCATCTTCCGATTGTGAAATTATAGAAAAAGCAAAAACATGCATTTTTGTACTTGGAATTCAACACATAGATAGATAAATGTAGCCCTTGGTCAGATTGAGACAATTTCATTATGCAGAAAGGACAAAAAGAATGTGTTATTCTTGTAATACTGTCTATTGGTGTAGCCAACAAAAATACCTGTCATGGGAGCTCGTCCAGTCCTAAACTCTGCTCTCATCTCAGTCCGAAAAGCTGAGTCAAGGAAAATCAGTAAGTGAAAAGCTCCAACTGACAATACATATTCCTTTGGTAGTATGAAAAGAGTGGTCTTACATGTAGGTCTGCGAGGAGCTGTGGACCCAGAGCTGGTGATGGAGGTGGAGCTCTCCTCATGGTCTTGGTGAACACGACGAGTCCATGTGGCCGTGGGGCGAGCGTATCTCCTGATGGGACTCCGGGACCCTCCATCCTGAGTGGAAACATACATTTAAGTAGCTGCTTGCTGGGCACAATGCAGTTTAATAACATATTTTAACAATGAAGTGATAGAATTTTTTTTTAGCTGGGATAACCTCTACATAGCAATATTACATACAGGTATTACAATACAAAAAAATATTTCTGTTGACATGCTGTGACAAAACCAAACATTTTACACTCATGCTTTTACCATTCAATAATTGCAAAATTGCTATTGGGATGGTATAACAGTACATCCATAATAGTACATCATTTATCTGATTGACGTACCTTGACTACGAGGTTGTGTAAAAATAGGTAAGGTTTAGTGGAGGTTGCTCTATCTAAAGTGGCGGCAGGCCTGGACATGGAGGTGGGGGTCTTTGTTAGTGGGGAACGATGGCACTAAGATGAAGTCAGTCGCAGTGAGAAACACAAAAGACAAGACACAAAGTGACAAAACTGACATGCACAAAGACAAGATCTGATCTGCACAAATCAGATACATGTATCAACAAACTAAAGGCACCTTACTAAAAGCAGAATAGGGAATTTTTCTGATAGGGATTATGCTTGTTCCCATGGAGATAAATACCCGGTACATTTAATCGTGATCTTGTTTTAAGCATAGCAACATGATTACATGTAGACTAGTAGGTGATGGGCCCTCCAGGGTGCCTTTAGTTATAATAGATAGACTACTATCTATTTGGGCTGCAACAAGTCAATCGATTAATCGCAACTAATCGATTATTGAATTAATGGTTAACAATTGTCAGCAAATTTTGTAATAGAATAATCTTTAACTGGATGAATGGGGAAAAAAAAGTTAGTTATGACTCCAGTTGGGCAGCAATGACAGAAAATGTGTAAATTTGCCGCTTTTACTAGAAAAAACAAAATCTTAAATAAGTCAGTGTTACTAGTAAACATGTATTTTATCTTGAATTGAGTAAATGTAATTGATTCAGAAAATTCTATGAATGAAATTTGCCAATAGAACTGATTGTTTCAAGTACAGTAACAATTTTTGCTATTTTCAAATGAGAAAATGCTTGTACTCTATTTTTTTTTTTTTTTTTTTTTTTTGGCAAAACAACACATTTTTTATGATTGTTCTAGTTGCAAATCTTTTTGAAGGCAATAAAAATCTTAATTCAGTCAACTACGAACTCATGGTCTAATTTAATGACTTTTGCATTAATCAAAAGAATAATTACCTAACTAATCGATTACCAAATTGATTGGTAGTTGCAACCCTACTATCTATAAATTAGATGTAGAGAACACAATTTCTCTATTGTGTTCAACATTACATATGAAACCCAACAATGATATTGAGATTTTAGCAATGAATCACAGGAGGATGATATTTTTTTTCTTTAAAACAGATAATTCTAATGTCTTACAAACTTTTTAGTATGTCAATATTTACTTTTTGATTGCTTGTTTGTTTTATAAATGTGAACAAGTAAAGCAAGAATCACATCACTGTTTATGGCTGCTGCTTCCAGACTTTTTTAAAGGTACAATACTTAATAATTAAATACAGATGAAGCACAGCAATCTGCTTATATCACAAAGCTTTTAAAATATACTCTAAGGGTTAAAATTTACATTAATAAAGTTCAGACGTTTAGTATCTGAACTTTTAACATTAGAAAATTAATACAGTCTTTGTCTCACCCTTTTTGAGATGTGTTTTGTTGCTATAATTGCTTTTATAAAACAGCCTTTGTTATTGTTATTTTAAGTCTAAATCATAAGCTATTGTAGAATGTAGAATGCTTTTTTGGAGGTAGATATTCAAGAGTGTTATGTAATTTAACAGAACACATCTAATTACAAATGCAAGCTTTGACAAACTTCCACTATACTTTGCACTTACAATATGCATTACAGCCATGACATTTAATATATGCAGACACTGTTATTTCAGACTCAATGACGGCCATTACTGCGATGGGAGAGTGAAATGAAGTCACGACCACAGCTACAGGAGAAATGTCACAGGGCGAGCTCACACCCACACACAAAAGTCTATTCAAATGGACCTGTGTAAAAACACCATTATAAATCTCAAAAACAACCACTGCCAAAAACAAGATCAGCCTACGTAAACAACATGGAGTAAACAGAAAAACAGAAGTCATGCAGAAGGTTCGAGTAGAGCTGAACATTTGGAGGAGAAAAGCATCAAGTAATTTGGTGGTGACATCTCTATGCTACAGATAATGAGTCTTTTGGATGTTTTTAAATGTCTTCAAATAGAGAATGTGTCATTTTAAAGTACTAAAATCAATACTCAATGAATAATTAAATTTTTAATTCATTTATTGATATATATTTTATTTATTATTTCTTTTATTATTAGTATTAGTATTGCTTGTATGCTAGTATAGTATTACTAGTAATATTACTAAGATAATAACAAAAAACAGATTCAACCAGAACTAAGTATCATTTTACCTTGTTAAATTTAAGGCAACTAACTGTTTTAGTAGTAAATGAGTAAACTTTGTGTTTGCCGCTAGAAAGTATTTGATAAATGCAGCACTTTGTTAGACCATTGAGTATTGTATGAACTGAATAATAAATACCTTAAATTCTCATCAGGAGATGAATGCTGCCCTCTCATTGGCTGGTTTGAGTGGTCCTCTCCAATTTCACTTTGATGTTTGAAAAAAGATGTCTTTAAGCCGTAATTGCCACCAAAATGAATACAACCATGTGTCGAAGGATTTATGAGAGGCCAGTAAAATTGTGTGTGGAAGTGTTTTTTCTCTGCCTTAGACCAATTAAGAAAAATCTGTGGTTTTTTTTTTTTGTTTACAATTAATCTGTGATACACAAGAGAGCTGCTGAGGTAGATCTACCCCTGCAGTTACTTAGTTCTGCTTCAATATCATGTTTTTTTCCTCCTCTTGTAAAATCATGTCACGGTTTGTTTGTGAGTTGGTGAGTTATGCAGCGCAGACTTCACAGATGATGTTGTAAGTTACTCACCGATGCTCTGTCTCGTGACTGTCTGGCAACACTCAGAGGCTGCCGTCCATCTGGTAACGTCTCTGAAAAGTAAAAATGTGAAGTCAGAAACATTCAGAACAATGGAACAACACCTCCACAGATTTTTCACACTCCTATTTGAGTGAGTTTTAAAAAGTATTTTCTTGGTTGTATCTTCTATGAAAGATATGATTTTATTCTGACCTTGTGGTTTTATATAGCTTCTTTAAATCCAAATAGGTTTTTATTCTGCTTCTTTACATGCTTTGGTCAAAAAAAAAAGGGCTTTCCGAGTTCAACCTACATCTAAATTAAAACTTATAATAAACTATTCCAGGTTTAAATTAGGGCTCAGTTAATTCTTGAGTAGGAAAACAGCAGTTCAACAGCAGATTTATCTAAAATGTGGCTCAAGGAAGCTCAAAAATGTGAATAAAATGTACTCAAGAACTGAGGAAATGTCCTAAGCACTGTACTAAAGGATTGAATGTACCTTTTCACACTCTTCTCTGAGTAATTTTTGAATATGGTATGTATCTAGAAGAAAGCTCACCAATTAATAGCACTGTACTAGGCTTTTAATTTATTACCGTCAAGTTGAGTTCCTGACTTTTTTCCATCTCACTGGCATATCTAATTTATAAGCAATTGGTCTCACCCTCCATCTCCAATGAGACTGGTTATACTGTTTCACAAAGTATAATCCATGAAGTGCTCCCCACTGATTCTCTTTTATATTATAATTATTTTGATCCTTCTAGTGTAAAAATCATAACGAAAATTATACTAGCTTCTTGGGGACTATCAAATGGAGGATGTACTATATGCTTTTAAGTAAGAACTTAACATTTCCAAAAAGGACAAGTGCTTTGGGGGAGGTGGTTGATGCCCCTTTGAGACTATTGCTGTGAAGAGATTTGGCAGGATATCACAGAGAATAGAGGATTTTGTATTACATAAGGCAACCTTGGAAAACGAGCTAATTAGGGCGCTGCAGCAGTAGCAGTATACAGTGTTTCCCTCACACACAGACCGAGGACGTAGGGGGGAAAATGAAGTGCAAACTGCCTGTGGGACAGAGGGGCGTACGCTGCCATTACATCGTCACGTCCTAAGAACAAAGCCTCGGAATCACCAGTTTCCTAGCAACCGGCGGCTGTAAAATGCAGAGTGGATTTGTTCCTGTCGAAGATCAGGAGGTCAGGAGTTTATAGTTTTTCCTGATCAAACTTGCAGCTGGTAATATGTGTTCGGTCATGTGTGATAAATATGAGACAAGGTTCCACTAAAAGAAGATTCGTTCGATGTTCTTATCTCCTCCAGCTGGATGTCCTTCCGGTTAAAATGTCCCGTTAAAATATTGTGATAGGAATGGGCAACGAAGATGAAGTATCTTTCTTCCCGAGGACATAATAATAGCAAACATTCAGCCAAGATATGAACCTGTGTTTTGTAGGTGAGGACTCAAACCCAGCATAACAAGAAAAAATTATGGAATATAAAGTCTCTTTTTTAATTACTAAAGCATAACTGACTATTTGGGGTGTAATGATAAAGATATGGTTTAGGATGAGAGAGATGAGATAATATTTACTTTTAAAATGTATTTTTAAAACCATAAAAAAGAGTTATTAAGCATGTTATAACATCAAAAATGTGCCTAGAATTGAAATAAGCTTTGTTCACACTAGTTTGTTCATCTTTTAAAGTAAATCATCTCCCTCAAAAAACACTTGATTCAGAAAATCACTGTTTTTGTAGCAAGATAACTATGGTTTCTGTTCATAAACCATCATCAGACTAAACATTACTATCGTCTATTCACATTAATTGCAGCTATGTGTCAGAATGTTCAGGGTTGATCTCCTCTTTGTAGCTAACTCTCTGTTGTCAGTAGAGTGTAGGGTTGTCACTCAATTCTTAATGTGGATTTTAGAGCAATTTTCTAGAGAAAGTTAAGGCACTTAAATTACAATACAAAAGTCTAACTTGTACTCTTAAAAGTGTTAAATACTTTACAAATCAGAAAAATACTTCATCATAGGACATGTGTGTTAGGAAAAAGCTGCTTTTGTGCATAAATGATAATGGTAACAGGAAATACACAGAGCACACAACCTAACTAATATTCTTTAAAAATGAGGAACACAGTAAGAAAAAGATGTATACAAAAGATAGAAATAATACAAGAGAAATGTGTAATACAAACAGGCAGTGAAGGTGAGACAGGACTGACTCAGGGTGTGACTGTCCCGCGCACAGCACAGGGACAGGACATGGCTCACCTGTGGTTCTCCTCCTGGGACACGAGTGATGCTGAACAGGCCGGGTCTGACGCACTGCCGCCCTCAGTGGAGTCCGCCGGGACGGAGAGTGAGTCTGAACCTCCGCTTTTTTGGTCATCTCTGCCTTCTTTACAAGTGCTGAGACAAACAACAATACAGTCATAAGCACATTTTTGTATCAGATCAAGCTAAAGTCACCACTCTTCACATTTTGACCCAAAACAATCAGTTATGTACAGTATTCAAACTTCAGCATACATATTTCAAGAGATGGCTTAACACATTTTGCCATATACTGTCCAAGCATTGTTTTCTGGATTAAAAATTTCTCTCACCTTTCTTCTTCTTGACCTCCTCTCTTGGGACATAAGTGGTTCCTTACGCACAGGTTTGCGTTCAGGGGTGGAGATGCGGCCTTTGGGTCTCATGGTTTTAGTTTTGGGTTTGACCTGTTTCTCCTGCTTCTCTGCCTTCTTCTCCAGTGATGGTTTCTTCTGAATCACTGCTGGCTGTTTCACTGGAGTCTGAACTTTAGGCAGAGGCTCAATCTGTTCAGTGGCCATGCTTTTGTCATCATCTGCAAACAGTTGAGGCAGTTGTTTGCTTTTTAGTTGTGCCAAAAGTTTTAAAATACAAGGTTGGAGAATCAATTTAGTATTTTATGCCAAAAGACTTGAACATTTTTGAAAACATGTTATTTTAGGCTAACAATGATTTAGGCTAACAATGAACAACAAACTACATAAAAGTGACTATTTTACAATACTTTGTCCTTCTCTATTCTATCATTTTTGCACTGTGTTTTCAATATCAGAATTACTTTCATCTCCAGTGGGAAATTATTTCATTCAGCAGCAGCTGACCAGCAGAATAAAACAGATGTTATCAAAGTTAGTTAAAAAACAGAGTCTAAATTAAATAAGTGTGTGTGTGTTTCTGCCCTACAGGTGATTTTGTTTGTGTATTGATGTACAGTGCATAATGAATACACAAACTGTATGTGTTTGTCAATACCTGTGATTGGACGTGATACAATACTTATGTAACACTAGAAAAAGCCATTGTGATTTCATCATCTACCAAATAAGGTTTTGTGTTCATATTATTAAACTCATCTCCGCTAAACAATTCTGTCTTAGCTATAAATTTGTTCTCACTATCACTATAAGAAATAAATGTTAGGGTGTCAAATTAGTGCATTAATTGAGATTAATTAATTACAGACAAATTATCGAGTTCATTTTTTAACCAATAATCTATTTTGAAATCTTTAACTTCCTTGCTTCCAGATGCGAGTTGCAAAGTGGACATAAGGGTTGTTCAACTTGACTTGAGGAAAGTCTATAGCTGACCTGAGGGACGGGAATTATTTAAAAACATGAGAAGATAGCAACAATTTTTGCAATAATAAATATCTGAACAATAATAAAAAAAAAAAAAAAAAAAAATAAGATATTTTTTCTCGTTTTGTAGATTATGATTTTATTATTTCGATCATAATTTTTTTTTTTTTTTTTTGCTAATAATGTACATGTGGAAATCCAATTAATATAAACAATGATTTTGTACATTATAAGTAAATATGTATTACTTATACTCTTTGTCAGTATATATATTTCGTTTGTTTTAATTTCCCATCCCTATATGCGTATAAATAATTAATAGCTGAGATCCGTAGTCATTTACATTTTGTTTAATTATACATAACCTTACCTTGTGTATCTACCCAGGAGCTGTCCAGTATTGAGTCATCCATTGTGGTCTCATCTCGGTCATAACTCTCTGTTGGCTCTTCTGTTTCCACTGACTGCTTCTCTGGACTGGCTGGGGTCTCGGGCACCTCACACACCTCCTCCACACTATCTCCTTCTATTTCTGCCTCTCGGGCCATCTCCACTTCTTCTTCCTCCTCTTTATGAACCCCCACCCCCAAAGCCTCGGCCTCGATTGGAGCCGAAAACCGTACGCTGTGTCCTGGCTCTTCCGCTTTGTCGATAGTCTGCACCACAGTTATAAAATCATCCTCTACGGTCACCACTGACTCAATGGCAGCATGTGTTTCAGGTAAGTCCTTCACCAGATTTTCTTCATTTTCGGCCTGTCCGACTTTCACCGCTTCATCCATCTCCAACTGGGCCAATCTCTCCTTTTCTCTCAATTCTTCTTCCTGCTTTTGTTGTAACTCTTTGGCCAATCTTTCCTGTTCCTCCTTTTCTATCCGTTCTTTCTCCTCTTTCTCTTTCCTCTCTCTATCTTTTCGTTCTAATTCTTCTTTCTCTTGTCTCTCTCTCTCCTCTTTTTCTTTCTTTTCTCTCTCTTCTTTCTCTCGTCTTTCCCTCTCTTCCTTCTCTTTTCTGTCTTTCTCCTCCTGTTCCCTCTTCTCTTTCTCCTCCCTCTCTCTCAATTCTTTCTCCTCTTGCTCTCTCCTCTCTCTTTCTCTTAGTTCCAGTTCCTCTCTTTCTTTCTTCTCCCGCTCCAACCTTTCTTGCTCCTCTCTTTCTCTTTCTTCCTGTAATTTCCTCTCTGCTTCCTGTTTTTCCCTCTCTTCTCTCTCTCTTTCTTCTCTCAATTTCCTCTCTTCCTCCTCTTTCAATTTCTTTTCTTCCTCTTCTTTTAGCTTCCTTTCGGCCTCTTCCTTTTCTCGCTCCAGTTTAAGTTTACGTTCGGCCTCCTCTTTTTCCTCTTTTGTGGGAGAAGGTGATCTCTTGGTGACCCATACAATTCTTTTTGCTTCATTTTGGACGGGGACAGCACAGGAGATAGCAGTTTGTCATCATCAATGTTGCTTTCTATAGAAGACGTTGGTGATGTTTTGACTGGTCTTGCGATGCGATCTTTGGCTGCTCCTGTTAGCTGGTAAACATCTTCAGCATCGATTTCTTCATAAGCTTCCTGATGGACTAATTTTACTTTTTCACGTAACTCCTGTAGCTCTCTCTCCTCTTCCACACTCAAAGGCCGGTCCTCCATTTCCAATTTACGTATCTGCCTTTCGTAATCGGCAATTTCTGTTTCTGACACCGATCCTTCACGACTGGCTTGTCTTTCAGTTTCACTTTCAGTTCTACCACCTTCTTCCAGAGTTACAGTCACAGTTGGAGTTACGAAGGATTCTAATGGCTTTTCTTGCAAAAGGGTATCAACAGCATCACCTTTAGCTTCATCTTGGCTAGAGTCCTTTCTTTCCTTCTTGTCTTCAGCTTCAGTGGAATCAGAACTCCCATAAAGTTGACCCTTATCTTCCAAAGACGTATCTCTAATTGCTAATTTCCTCGCTTGTTCGCTCATTTTCTCTTCTAGCACTGTGGGGCTAAAAACTTGCCCTGAATTATCCATTGAGCTAAAAACATCAGCAGGAGATGGCATCGGTCCAGAATATTCACTAAAAACACAATATCCCAGCTCCTCTAGTTGGCTATCACTCTTTCTTGGACTTAGCTGACCTGAAATTATGCTAGCCATTGGGTCATCTATAGCAGAGGCATCGCCTTGTAAAGATTTTTTCCTGTTTGTGTCTGGTTCTGTACTGTCTGAAGCAACTCTAGAGCGGTTACCGGCAAGGTCTAACATTTCAGGCAAATCTTGTGCCATCACGCCACCATTTTTGGGAGCAGTCTTGGTTGGTTCTGGTGATTGCGGAGACTCTGGTTCAGAGCTGGATTTTGAGTCAGGGGTGATGTTTTTTGGTGGTGACGAAGACTCGGTAATAGAAGACGCAGTTTCCATAATAAGAGGAGGAAAGATTGGTGTTTTTTCTACAGCTGGAGTAGTGACAGGGAGGTAGTCTGCAGATTCATCCAAACTGCCGCTTGTGTAAGACAGGATATCGGTTGCTAATGGGGAGAAGTTTCTAGGCTTGTTTGGATCCATTGCACCAATAGTTATATTTAGTGAGTAGCTTCTCTGCTCCAAGGCCAGTTTACCAGGAGAAAGCCGGCATTCATTACTCCTATCAGGCACTGTAAATAGGTTTGCATCTTCTTTCTTGGTTTCAATCTTATCAGTTTCACTAAGGGTGCTGTAACTAATTTCTGGAGCCTTTGTTTCAGCTTTCCCGTCACCAGATCTACTTAATTCATAGTAGCCCTCACCTTTATATTGAGGAGGTTGGTCTTCATCTATGGCTGATGTCTCAAAATAGGCAGACATGCCTGATCCATCCTTTGCATCACCTTTTTCAACTTTAACTGCCATGGAGGAGAAATCAGAAGGTTCTGCAATGCTTGTGAACTCTACAACTTCTACAGACGGTTGCTTTTCAGTCACTGTGATTGGTTCCCCATAGTAGGCTGAAGAGTGAAGGACCGGACACATTCTTTGGCTTTGTTAGACACATTTGGGGTTACAAAAGCAGGCATGTCCATTGTTGGGCTCTCTGGCACAACTCGTTCACCGGCGAAAAACTCCTGCATCACGGGGGTCTCAAAGGCTCGTCTGGACGTTTCTCTGATCCAATGCTATCAGGACTTATGGAACCACTTTTCTCATCAACCTGTTTGTCGGTCTCCATCTTCAAGGCTGCAAAAACATCTGTAAGTTGGCTGCTCACAAATGTAACAATTTGTAAAGGTCTTATACCTGACTTTTCTCATGTAGCAGCGAAAAACAGTTTGATATGTTGCATGAGCAACAATATGAGCCAAATCAGACAACTATAAACTCCAAATTTTAATGTAAATTTTCTATTTTATTTATTGCAAACCTGGAGGTATTATGGTCCATTGTAAGCAAGTTGCAAGCATGTTAGCATGTCAAACTAGATCTCTGCTTTGCTCCCTAAAAGTTGGGAGATGAGCTTAGATGTCTTTTGCTGTTTGAAAGTAGGAAAAAAATCAGGTACATTGCCTTTATCTAAGCCACATGCCCCAATTACAGAGTTTTATGGCAAATGGCAACTATAATATCGGACAATAAGCAAAGCTTTCAGGAACTTACAGCCCAATGATATGGCCATCTCAGCAGAACAACGACGGCAGGTATGTTGGGTTCACCAAGTCACAAATGGATGTCAACATGGAAATGAAAGTGATGAATCAGCATGGAGACACTGTGGAGCTGAGTGATTGAAAGCAGGCAACATGATTTATATAAACAGTATATGCATGCGACTGAACAAAACCTGTCATTCTTTATGACAAGCTCAAATTCCAAGTATGTATTTAAATGTACATAAATGTATATTGCATAAAGAATGACTTGAAGCTCATAGACCAGATATGGTTTTAGTAAACATGAGTCAGCAAATAATGTCTATTCAGCTCATAATCATATAATAGTGACTCATGTTTAGTAAGATATGAAAGTGTACTGAACCATATGGGAACAGAAGACACCTGTAGCTCACAGTTGCCGGCACAAGCACACTACTGTTAAGCATCACCTACTTCATGAAGCAAAATGGCCAGTTCAACATAGCAATAAAACAAATAATTGAAAGCGCAGAAATAACACACATGACTAATTTTCCCGAAAGCCTGTGTTGCCTACAGCCGCAGCATAGCGCAGAGATTCTTGCCATTCCACCTCATTTGTAATCTGATATACAGAATATTTTGTCAGACACCTTCGCTCCTGTATTAAGCATTGTAGAGCATGCATGCAGAGGGGCAGAGGACAGGACAGACCTGTGTCTAGGCTCTCCTCGCCCTCTGCTTCCTCCTCCTCCTCCTCCTCTTCCTCCTCTAAGCTCCTGGAGCTGTCTGAAGCAGCACTAGCTGCTGCCTCATTCTCCTCCAGCTCCGGCTCCAGGCTGAGCTCCTGGGCTTGGCCTGTGGCCTCTGTCTGCTCTAAGGGCTCGGGCTGAGGGCTGTCGGGCTCAGGCTCGTCCCCGCTCCACTGCTGCTCATCAAGAACAGCCTCTGCACTGTCCTCTTCCACCTCCTCCTCCTCGTACTCAGCTGTGAGAGCCTCCATGGTCTCTTCTTCAGGGAACAAGGGGAGAGGGGACACAGTAAGACTTAAGGCAACACAGACTTGGGTTATGGAACAACACAACTCATGATGGATACTTTCAGCTCATCTCAAAAGTGTCTTCACATACTACTGTATGAAACTAACACATGAACTTGATCCACGTCCAAGTGCTCACTGACACTTCACAGGATACAAGCTGGTTTAATTAAGATTTTGCATTTGACTCAAAATTTACATTAACATACAGTATGTAACTGTAATTGTATAATTTACATTGATCAATATTAATCAAAGGGAAACAAATACACTAAAACCTTATAGCATTGTTACTGTTTATGCTTTGAGAAATGCTGGAGTGGAAGTCTTAAAAAAATAAATATGAAAAACTCCAACTTAGTCAATTATTGCATGGATAGTGTTCATATTTTAATATGCATGAGAATCATTAGTCATGCATGATATCGCAGAGTTAATGTAGTTTTACACCCTGCAACTTCCCCTTTGCAAGGTCTAATTATACAAGATTAATTTTCATTGACTGTTGCCTTGAGGACCATTAGTGCGACGTGGGTCTGAGGATTGTGGGTAAACTGTACAGAAGCCACAGGTAGCAATGACTTGTAGTGAAAAAAAATAAATAAAAGGGAAGTGGACAAACATGAAAGTGCTCAGATTTTGAGCAGACAAACACGACACAAACACAAGGCCACAAACAGACGAAGGAAGGGATGAAGAGACGAACGGAGAGATGTGGGAACGGGAGTATGAAAAGGTCGAAGGTCGTGGAAGAGATTCAGGAGCACAAAACCCAAAGGAGATGGAGAGAGAGCAGATGAAGGGAGATGACACAGAGGAACCATGCGTGGTTCACCTTCAATCTGTCTAAAGGCCACGGCCTGCCCAGTGGGGCGGGAACCCGAGTGCGTCCACTCTGGGCTGAACAAGGGGTGCTCATAGTACTCCTCGTCGGAGTGGTAGGGGTCGTCCTCGGGCACGGACACTGAGATGGAGGGGGCGAGGAACTTGCACCTCTCCCGAGAATTTTGGAAGCGCCTGAGAGGGCCTGCCTCCTCCTCATCCCCTACATCTACAACAAGACAGACACAAGGAGAAGAACTGCAGGGAAATCTGACACACGGACTAAAAGAGGAAGAAGAGGGTAAAGGAAATCAAAGACAAGAGGCATGAGGAACAAAAAAGGCAAAAAATGTCCATTTGTAAAATAATAAGAAAACATAAAATAAAATAAAATGTAATGTGCTATCGCACTCTTCATGATGTGTTATATAACAATTATATACAATGAAAGTATAATCTTGCCATGGTACTAAAATGGTTTAGTCCAATCTCAGGAATGGACATTTTTTACAAAAAGGGGAGGACTTTTTTAAGTAGAAATGTCCATGAAAGGACAAACATAAAATTCAAAGATCAGTGGGGAATGAGGAGGAGGAGAGAGAGGTACTGAGTGAATGTTGACACATACTGGAAAGACAAAAACAGGGAAACAATGACACGTAAAGGAAGGTGACCGGGCTCTGTGAGAAAAGCCAATTTCATCTCTGCTCAGTACAGCACCAACTTTAAACTTTAGAGTCCTAGTTTGATTTAAGAATATGTGCAGAACTATAAGAGTATTGTTTACTGATTTTTCAGACTAGACATACTTCTATCTTCCACAATTAGCAAATACTGTCTATTGTAACCACTTCACAGAATAAAGAAACATATTCTACAAATGAAAAACAAAAATGCACAAGCTACACTGAGATTTTGCAAATGAAGAATTGAATTGCCCTTTGCATTTATACCAATATCCCATTGAGATTTTATGAGAAAAGCAGAGCTCTACAAAGCATAAATAGCTGCTTCGAATACAAAAGAATACAAAACTATTTGCAGTATGTACTGTATATATTAACATGCAAAACATAAAACAAAAAGTAGCTAACTCGAACGTTAAGGTCACATACGTTCATACAAATCTGTAGACATATTTCCATGACATGTGAATGCAAAAACAGACAGACAAACAAGATGACTGATGGGAGACAATACAGAGGTGCAGATGATCATGACAGGACAAACAAATTTAGAAGTAATGTATGACAGAAATCTGCTGATAAACAAATCGTGTAGGTCTTTGGCGAGATAGCGGTGTGGCCTGTCTTCCCCGTGTAAAAGGAGAGGACTATTTCCAGTTTCCAGTCACGACCTACCTCACAAACAGAACCAATCTGCGCGTTAGCCTGGCACAGTTATCTTTAGCCTACCTTGCTCCAGCGGTCCAAAGTGTTCTGCAGCAGGAGAGGGAGGAGGAGATGGAGGCAAATTTGTGGTGTCTTCAACTAAAAAGAAGAAAATAGATAATGCTACTTCAACTTTTCTTAGCTCTATAAATATTTAATACAGAGTTCTGAGATTTTTGGGGTGAGTGGAGGAGTTTGACTTGAATAAAACCTCATGCATTAATAAGGAGAATATGTCTGGATGGATTAAGTTAGTCTGCAGCTCACCTGATGGCAGCCTTTGACTCTCCTGTTCTCCTTTAAGCACAGCCACAGCCTCAGCAGTCACCTCCTGCACAATCCTCGCTGATACTTGTTCTGTGAAGACATGCATCAGCATATGTAAGTTACACACAAAAAATAACAACACAATCTTAAATAAGTCTATCTTGCTAGTAAACCGTAATTGTATTTAGATTACATTTATATTGAATTTGAGTGATTCTGAATCTTCCAAAATTGAGGTTTGCCAATAGAACTAGATCTTTATGTGATTATTTCAAGTCCAGTTACATCCTTTGCTAATTTTGAATGAGAAAATCTTTGTCTTTCTCTGTTTTAGTTCAAGAAGAACTAAAACTAACTATTGATCTAATTTAAAAAAATTCCTCCACTGTATCTACATAAAAAAAAAAAAATAAAATAAAAAATACTAAATACTGACAAAAGTCAAAAGCAGTATTTGAAATCTTAAAGAAATTGTATTTATTGGAGATGTTTTCCCATTCAATCAAAACTTAAAGGTGAAGTTGAGGAGTTTGATATTGATGGTTGTTAAATTATATGGAGATTGTTTGGAATTCTAGCACAATATGGCAATATATTTCTTCTAACCTGAAAAGTTGCACAGCTAGACACATTTTTTTTTTTCTTATAACATAAGCTTACACAACAAAATATCACAGCAAATACAGCAAACACAAAGATGTCAAAGACAGAATAGAACATGATCTAATAATAAATATTCACCATCTTTTCAATTTTGAAAATAAGCTCAAATCTATGACAAAAGTTGTACTGATCATTTAATGGAGCTCAAGAGTGACCGCCCACTTCCTGGTTCAACAAGCGTGGGCTCTCATGTTAAATCTTCATAGGGGTTTGAAAAAAAAAAGATAATAAAAGTTTAAAATCGTCCTCGGAGCTTATCAGCTATGTGGTAAGTCACAAACATAGGACCAACATTTTGTTTAAAATCCATTTCTGCAGCTATATAAATTACAACGTTATTAAGACGTTTTGCCCAATTTTAAGTTATAGATGTGCTTTTTAGACTGAAAACAACCAAGCTGTAGGTTAGCACATAGCTGGTTAGCTCGTGCCATGACTTTAAACTCTTAATATTTAAATTTTTCAAAAAGCCTATGGCACATTACAAAGGGGCAATTTATTTCGGGAACCAGGGCGATCTTCCATTGTTGAATCCATTGTATCCACGAACTGGAGATTCATATTTTAAAACAAAAGTTTCATTAACCAGTTACTTATTTGTTGTTTGCAAATCCCTGACCACTGACTGAGACACTTTATGTGTGAATTTGTGAGCAAAATTGTCAAGTGTCATCATGGGGGAAATCAGCTCTAAAAACATACAGTAATGATCTAATCTGGCCTGTGGAGGTGTGACTTAGCTTTCACTGTATTTTTGTCATGTCACAGAAATGGGAGAAAGTGACAACGCACAGTCATTTCTGAAGCCGCAGGGAGCTTCACTGGAAGCTCAAAGTGTCACCATAGCAACAAAGAATGAAGCCCCTAAAAAGGTGGCACAGAAGAACAGGAGCGATTTAACCTTTAGAGTTATTGAGTTTTTGTAAAGATATTCTTGATGCATGGGCGGGAAGGTTAGGCTTTCTCCAATATTGCTTTTGTCAGTTAACAAGACAGCTCAAGGAGGACATTTGAAACAATTGTTTCTGTTTTTGTTTTTTGTTGTTGTTGTTTTTTACTTGAGACGGCAGATTCACAAAAATGTACTAAATGGAATAACCACTGAACATTTCTTGCTTGCACATTACATTTTACAATTTAGATTCAAAGTTATCAATATATTTAAATTGGTATTGCTGATTGTATTGACTATTACAAGGACAGAACATAACAATAACTGAAACACCATTAAATAGTATTGTCAGAAAGTATATAGAAAACTGTGGGCTGTCACAATAAATTGCTAAACTTCTTTGCTTTAATGCTTTGTTTTCTTGCAGCAACAGCTACAGAAGCAGTGATGGCAACATAAATCATGATCCCTTTTTTATTATGTTAATAACTTGAATATGATGTATGTCAATAAGGATGTGCACCAGTGGATTTGTTTCTGCCAAGCTCTAAATAATACTACAATAAATAACCTTATTATGAAATTAGTTATTGTATTGTGCATAATATAGTATAAGAACGATACAATTGTCTATAATGTTATCTCTTACTACAAGGTATGGACACAGCTCATACAGTACTTTTGCAAGCTTCCTTAGTAAAGATCTGTGTTCCTCATGCGCTTCCAGCTTTATTGAACCTCTCTTGTTCATATGTTGGTCTGGTGGTAGCGTACTCCATTTACTGATGCTGTTTTAAGACCTTATTTTGATCCAACATCAACCCACATACGCAAACAAGCTGGCAATCACTTGTGCACACACTCACATAAATTTTAGATTTCCATGCTTTGTGGGCCCATTGACTTACAATGACCCTAAAGCAGCTATGTCTTTTTTTTTAATAGTAGCTTTGTCTTTTCTTCCAAAAGTATATTGGAAATGCAGCATTTTGTGACAGAATCAGACCACTGTGAGCTATCTGAATCAATAAAAAGTGTTTTAGTTCTCATAAAGAGATAAAAGCAGTGCTATGATATGTTGTGTTTAGATCAGGCATTTCCAAACTGCAGCCCGGGAGCCAAATGCCCAATTCATTTTGAGCCTCAGGTGCCATGTTAGATTGGCCCAAAATACAAAAAAGTAAAGTTTTTAATGTCAAATTTGCGCAATTCCTCTGACATAGTCAAAACAACAAATATCTGACGTCATATTTGAATGTTTATTGCTTTGTTAAAAGTGTGGCGATTCACTAAAATATGGTCAAATCCAAAATTTTGATTGATTTTCTTCACATCCATGTATTATACTGCCCTCCTCCCTAAGTTTCAAAATGCAGCCCACTGTGAAAAAGGTTTGAACACCCCTTGCTTAGATGGTCGCTTAGATGATTGGACATATTTTACGACCTAATTTCCACTTCTGTAACATGAAAATCCGATCACTGTAGTTTTATGAGACAATTACTAACATTACCCAAAGAGCCACCCATTATAACCGAAATCATCTTTAACTCACGATGCTGATCTCATTATACCTTTACATGTTATGGATTAGATTTTTGGTCCCCTGACAAAGCAGTAAGTCCCCATAAAGAGACAGATTTCAGTCAGGATGTGATGAATACCAGCAGCTCTGCACACATACAAATACACTTCCGAGAACACTCTTAACACTTAACACTGCCCACTCACAATCTCAAAGCAGCTATGCCCCCATTTCTCTGACTCAAACAGACATCTTCAGAGCAGTCGTGCTACAGCTAACAAGAAGAAATTTATGGGTAAATGGCACATATGACATAACACACGTTTGTAAATTAAACTGATGTTTAGGTGATGCATCGAAATATGAAACATCAAAAGGAGATTTATGGATGATTCTCTGTTTCATGTAGTGTAAGACTTCTGGCTAGTTGCCTTGTTATCTCAGAATGCAGAGAGTTGATCGTATGACATAAAGACGTTTCTTAAAGAAGACCTTATAAAATCTATTTTTCTGGTTTTTAACCTTGCTAACTGCCTTCTCACATCATTAGTTTGGTCAAAGCTTTAAAAAGAATGAATCATACATGTTTGAGTCATCTTGTATTGTCCTGCAGCTGATGATTGAGTGTTCAAAAAAGCCCCGTCCCCATTTTCTGTATTTAATTATGATTATTAAAAAAAAAA
This sequence comes from Mugilogobius chulae, assembly GCA_038363315.1. NCBI lineage: Eukaryota > Metazoa > Chordata > Actinopteri > Gobiiformes > Gobiidae > Mugilogobius > Mugilogobius chulae. The sequence goes on along the minus strand of CM076396.1, from coordinate 43,306,500 downwards.
ACTCATAGCAAAGCATGTATGGTTCAACATAATCATAGCCACTTTACAATAATAAAAAGTGAAGAAACTGGGCTTATCAGTTCTGCAGTTTTGTACAGGAAGTCTTTCTATTTCTTTTCTAGGTCTATTTCTAAGCTGTTTTACAACACATTTACGTTTTACAAAAAACTAAATTAAATATAGTTTATAGCAGATGGTCCTGCTGTAACCTAGCTTATTCCTAAATGCACATATAAAAGCAGGCCTGTGAGCTTTTGGCGATATTAAGTTATAGTTATTGTATTAATAACATACTTGGAGCTGTGTGTGTACATTTCAAAAGTTCAAAATGCTCAGTTGCACCTTGTGATGTCATTATGTGATAATTTTTAAATTGTAAATTACAATTTTAAAATTTTTAATCACAATTGTACTGTTTTATTCAAAAAATACTATAACACAATTGTTTTCATCTCCAGGCAGGACTTAAATGAGAAAACAGTAATTTGATCTTTATCAAAAAGAATTGTCTGTCATGAGACAATTAGCACAATACTTATAAGACTTATTAAGTTGTGGGGGGGTTTCTACGTTTTAGTAATAAACCACAGCATGTGCAAGTGAGTAATTTACATTTTATTCATTGGGGAAAAAAAAACAATAAACAAAATTGAATGACTTTGAAATTGTTGAATTGCTGTATTGTATTGGCTTCCTGTTTAAAACTACAAAATTGATAAGGCCTGTAATTTTTAACCTTAACAAAGAGTAGCAATGTAACATGTATTATTTGTAATTATAAACAAGAGGCCGGATAGATGGTAGGTGAAAACAGGAACTTTCTGTGCACTTGAGCTTCAGCTGCAGGACAATAGAAAATTACTCAAACATGTCTGACTCAATCCAAACACAACTATGAGAACACTAATGGTGAGAGAACACTGTTATAACATGGTTAAAACACAGATAAGCAGGTTTTACACAATAAACCACATTTAATGAAGAAAAACACTTCTAGTTCAAAGATTTGGTAAATCAATATGTATTTAATTCCTTCATATGCCGCCTCGCTCATATGAAGACTGGAGTATCTCTGAGAAGATTGTTTAAATGGGTAACCTCTGGACAGTGGCCAAACTGTGCAGGGCCGGTTTGGACACAATAATCTAATTCTTACCTAATCTCGTCAACTATCTTGTAGGAGAGAATGTCTAAAAATCTACAAAAAGGCAAAAACAGGTAGATCTCAAAAGCTCAAAAAGCTATGACATAAGATATTTCATTACTGTCTAAAGTGTGTCCAAATGTCCCCAAGCAAAAACCTTTCCTGTATAAAACCACAATGTCTTTGCATTATTAAAATCACAGCATCTTTCTGCTCTTTTTCAAAAACCTAGTTAATGGATTTCATGCCTTAAAAGCAACATGCAAACACCTACACACACATACAAAGTTAGCGCCCTGTAAAATTGACCTTGTCTTCGAAGCTTGGAGCAACTAATGGAGTCCAGCGCTGTCTGGTCGCCTCAGCAATTTCCTGACAAGACTTATGTCACGTCAGATTCACTGACACGAGAACAAGCAGCATGCACCAACAACCTCTAATCCATACACAAAAATGCAGGTCACTAACATGCAGAAAGAAGGCATACAGTACAGTATATATAGTCCCAGGGTGAAATTTGGCTTTTTACCTCTTAACAGGCTAACAGTAGCAGAGACGTTCCCCTCTCCAAGCAGCAAAGACATCGACTAAAAATCCTGAGTCAGTCGCTAACAACCAGACAGCCACACACAAATTTAACACACGCGCTCGCTGCAGGATCGAGAGGGCACAGAGAGAGCGGAGTGAGTGCCATTTGGTGCGATACCCGGCACCAGTACCCGCCACAACCTGCGAAGCCAGCGGTCACCATGGCAACAGACTGGCGGGCCGCGGAGTTGTATCCCATTGTTATTCGGAAGAAACATGCATCAACTGCAAGAGTCTTCCTTTCAGAGCACAGTACATGTACAGTGGGATGTAATGAGGGATGTATCAGCAATTTTACCTGCAAATAAAGGCAACGATCAAAAAATGTCTGTGTTGTATCTAAATTACATTGTTAGCTTTGTGCAAAATAAATAACTTACAGTCAAAAATAGGCTTTAATACTTTCTTACTTTCTTTCTGTTTTAAAAGCAGATCAGTTTGCACATTCCTTACTTAAAATAAAAAAGAAGAATATGCTTTGCGAACATTTATTTACGATTTACGTATTTACCATAAAAATTACCAACAATTTATAATATTTGGTTTTCTTTAGATCCCATTTGTATGAAGAAAAAGACTAGAGGCTAAAATATTTAATGCAATGAATATTGTTTAAAATCTATTTGCGGTATTAAAAAGAAATTAATGGGTCTAGTCACCATTAAAAATGACCACTGAACTTGTGAAAATTTTAACCGCAAAGTACAAATTCTAATTAGTAAAATAGAAAAAATGACTCTTGCCCACAATCGTGCCCTATGACATTTTTTAGAACATGAACGCAGCCTAGTACATGTTATAGTTTTCATTGATTTGTGACCTGATAAATTCCTTGCATTACCCTAATGTTAGTACTATAGAGCGCATCTGAATCTAAGCTGCATCAACTACACTTCAAAAAGAAAAAAGAAACATATATAGACTGCACTTGTTTACAGTAAGCCTATAAGAATGTATAATTTAGTCGCTGCATTGTATAGACTGCATAGTTCAAAGCTTGGGAAAAAGTAGCAGCTTATAGTGGGAAAATTACGATAATCATCACAATAATTGCTTTTGACGCCTTTTAGAGACTGAATCTAGGGACAAATAATATGCTAACATTGTACTTTTGGTTATTGAACAATGAAAACAATTTAGATGAACAGCACGTATAAGCATTTTACAATAAATTTGTCCTGGGATAAAAAAAAAAAATATTGTATTGTTTGGACATAAAGTGGTTCCAGTCACTTTAATTCTGTAGTTATGACAAAAGAGACATCATTGCATTAAGCAATTTAGCCATGAACTGAACAGACATGGTGCTATTATAGTAGAGCCGCTGGGAAATCATGTTTAGATGAGATAAAGCATTCAAGCAATTTAATCTATATAGATAACAATTCTCTGATGATTAGTAGGGTTAATACTGATAGCTAAAATGGACAGTTTGATAAGACAGACCCATGAATCTGATACATCTTGGGTTCAGAAAGTTTCTATTATCATCACATTTATATTCAATGTTATTATTCCTCTCACTTTGGTGTTTTATCTGCGATGGTTCTCATCGTTTTATCAGTGTCAAGTGTCATTTTGTACCTGAAGAGCATTTCGAATAGACTATCTGTACAAGTCCTTCTGCTCTCCATTCTGTCCGAGCACTGCAAAAAAATAATACAGAGCAGAAGTAGACTGATATTGGAGACTTATCATCATCATTTCTGCTCCATACAATGTGCTCATTCTATCAGCAATAAATTAATACCAAGTAAGGTTAGGTCTTATGACAATTAAAAGAAAAATTATCTTGATTCAGTGCTTTCCCTTTTAATGCAGCTCTGTCCACAAACGGTTACTTCTCTTGGTCAGTTCTGAGCGAGTGGCATGTGGATGTAACCATTTAGTGATGTGTGAACTTTCAGTAACAGCAGATGTTTTTGTTATCCCATAAATGCAGAGAAAATTATACAAATCAATCAATATAATCATAAGCCATTTGTTAGCCTGAGGTATCAGCCAGTTTCATTTCAGTCTGTGGAAACCTTCTGACGTCTCAGCATTGCAGCTTGTTTGTAGGCGGGTCCTTTTTTACATTAACCAATCACAGATGTTTGTTCGTTACCGGACGTTACGTATGTACTGCGACTGACACATCATTTGTAGTCCGGAAAGTACAATGTAAGCATGGACGTTAGAGATTGATGGCGTTGCCATAGAGTGAAATGAAACCGGCTGATACATCGGACTAGAGCAGCACCATTACATCATAAAAATGGTGATATTTGAATCAAAATTTTCGGCAGCTGCTACTTCAACGGCAAACTTGAGTAACTACAAACAGATGCATGAGTTTGGCGTCAACACTTAAGTTCTGTTAACTGATTGGTCAATCGTCTCTCAAGCTCGATTCAAGCAGCAACAAACACTGAAATTCCTGACCTAGTGGTTGGAGTGAAACGAAATGGAGCGAAGGCACTAGCCTGGCTAGCTAGCTGAGTGAGCAAAAATTAATTATGAATCCAAATTATAGTAAGTAATTAAGAAAGCTTTATTTGTATAGCGCGTTTCACAGACAGAGTCACAAAGTGCTTCACAGTGAGATGAACCCCTCCCCTCCCCACTGATAGTAAGCAGCCCTGGGGCAGCTCAGTAGAGGCTATTCGCCTAAACACCTGGCGCCTCAACCTCCGACTATCACCAAGTGATCTCTAACCTGAATGTTATTGGTTGATGGGGAAACCGGAGTGCCCAGAGGAAACCACCCAGACACGGGGAGGAACATGGAAACTCCACACAGAAAAGCCCAGGCCGTGTGAGAATCGAACCTGTGACCTCTCAAATTATTTTAGGAGAATTATTAAGTTGTTTTTAAATTATTATAGTTGTGTTAGCTCATTCATTTTCTACGACAACCCATTTCCCAGTTGGGTTGGCGAGTGACTAGAGCATATTATTATCTTTAGTTTTTCTTTTAGTTTTTTTTTTCTTTTTTGTGGTTGTATTTTCCCATCTCTGTTGTGTGATGAATGGTGATTTTTGCTGTCTCCAGGCTACAACACTATTCAGAAAGAAATTTGTGATGACATCAAGATTTTCATTGTTTAAAAAAGATAAAGAAGCAGAATTGAGTCCACAGCCAACTAGTCTAATTAGTGAGTACTTTAGCAAGGGAATTTTTGTCAATGAGTTCATAAAATACCCTGCACATTACGTCCTTGGACAGTGAGTCATTGCACTGATATGAGAAAAACTTAGCAAGACTTTGTCAGTGATTGTTGCATTGTCTTGTCTGTGGGAAGCCACGGGCCAAAAGAACAAAAGCACAGTAAATTGTAGGGGAGCAGTTACTATGGCGACAGCATTAGTACATTATTGTCGGGATTGTAGCTCGCGGTGGGGAACAGGGTAAGGGCTAAAGAGGCAGATTTTATGTGTTAATTACAGCACTTGTAATAACAGTATGTGATTCCAAGGAGGACTTTGAGTGCTAAACCCACGCACAACACGAGACACACACATTACATCATATCAAATCAGCAAATAATGGGGCGCAAGTCATTATAACTTTTAATAGGCAACTTGAGTGCGTGATATTTGCCCGTAGTACATTGTACCTTCAAAGTTTCCTCAGAGCCTATAATTTGATTAGAAGCTTTCTACAATTCCAGAAATAAATTCCAGCAATTTTACGGATATTGGTTCCATTCACTATGTAGACTGTGATGATGGAAAGTGGTCTCTGTTTATATAGTCCTTTTTAACCTTTTATGTCACTGCAAATTATGTTTATGATGTACTGATTGAAAGCAAGAGACTGTTTTTTCCTATAGCCCTCGGGTTACAAAGTCAAAAGACAACTGTTGCCTTAGGAATAATATAAAATAAGCCATTTTTGCTGAAGCTTTGCTAAACTGCCATTTGAATACATTAGCCAGAATAGTGCAAAAAAACAAACAAAACACCTGCAGTAAATGTATCTACCACTCTGTAGTGTTCAAAAAAAATTTTAAGTAACTATTTTCAGTATTTAGCACTTTAAAATCTTCATTGGTTTAACATTAGGTCAGCTGAAATTATGAGTGATATAACAATCTCAAGCTCCATTAATGAAATTGTACTTTAAAATATCGAAAAGATCCTGGTAAAACATCTTGTTAAACAAAAACAGGTGCATTTAACCAATATTTATTTTAGCTGCCCCAAACCTGATTGAAATGTTATTGCCCTGTGTAATGTTGTGATATCATGTAAATCAAATGTATTGTGTACAATATCAAAACAAACATATCTTTTGTCAATAGTGCATATCCATCATTATAACATGATGTACAAATTCAATCAATATTCAGAACCTATTTTCTGAAACAAGAAAAAGGCTGCGTGCTTTGCTTATAAACCTGTCTAAGATTAACTAATGTGGAGCGTCTTTATCAGCCTGTGCAAATGCCTTTTATACATACAACAAATCTTCACAAAGCCTGAGGCCTTCAGATGTCTACAGTCAGATAGTGTCCATCCTTTGGTCTTTATTGTCGAGTAAATGCTTTTCCAAAATGTTCGTCAGCACATTGGAGGTGATGTGTCTGAACTAATTTAGTTGAGGATGCTCCAGCTTTAAAAAAGTGTGATCATCAGCAAATAATGGGATTCTAAAACAAAGTACAGGCAGACATTATCATTAGTTACACTAAAAAATGATCTTTAAGATATACAAGTTACTTTGTGCAGTTCTGTTTTAAAATATATGATAAAAATGTTCTGATAAAAATGATCTTTGAAATCTCTATAAAACAACTAAAATATGACTGCACTATAAGATGGATTCTCGTGGTATTTGTGGGTTTACAAATCCAGGAGAAACCATCTTGAAAGGCTCTATCCCAATGCTTCAAACGGAGTATCAAGTGCCTGGTGTGCTCACAGCAAAACAACACACATGGCATTGCGGGCAGGTGCACGTAAAGTATCTAAGGCTATTGAATCAGATTTAACAGAAAGGACAACAATTTTTTTATTTATTTTTTTAAAGCAAAAAGAAGAGCTTTGTGCATTTCCCCCAACTGGATTCGGCAGGAGCCTTAATTATGATTATATACTGTGATTGACAAAAACACCGCTGAGGTGGGATGAGCACTTCGTCTAAATCAGATCGAAGTATTCCACCCGTTCCTCCCTCTCCCAACTGCTTTTGATGAGAGCCCATCTAGATTTTTTATGTGTAGAATCAAATTCAGACCAATTCACATACAGATCTGTCGTGAGCCAGGTTAACTGCACTATGTAATGGGAAAATGCTTGCCTGGAAAAAAACACAGTAAACATTTCTAATACTGTAAGTATCATCTGACCACCATGAGAATCTCACAAGCTTCAATAAGCTCAACTGGTAGATGAAGTAGTATTAACAAAAATCGAATCCAAAAGTACAGTTCAAAAACACTGAATACATATTAGGAAGTAAATTCTTGGTCAACTTCAAACATGCCATATTGTTCTTTCAAAGGACTAAGGGTGACAGTGGCCTGAGATTGGCAAAAGTTCAACAAACTTTTCAGTATCCTCATAATCTGATTATATATTTTATGGCTAAACAGCCTTATGAAACTATAATCACACACAGACCAGCCAACAGCATTGACTGATTAAGTAAAAACATGACAACCCTAGAGTTTTGTATCAAGTCTAAAACCTGTTTAAAGTCTGTTTACTCACTGTACATCTCACCTGCCGTGATGGCATGAGCCCCGGTCAGGTCTCCATTGAAGCCGTTCTCTCGAGCCGAGTACGGACCACTGCTCATGATGTTTCCAGTCTGACATGTTCTGAAGGAGGAGCTGGAGTATCCGTTTGCTCCAAGGGGACTGGAAGCCTCCTGCCCTGCTGATGGACTCCACTGGGGGGCGCCGTCCTCTGGCTGTCGACCGTCTGCCATGCTGGGGTTAGCAGCAGGTTAGCAGCAGGGGAGAGTGGACAAAGGCTGGCCTCTCCTCGATGCTGTGAGACAAAAGACAGAATGGTTATGAAGGATTTCCAATGAAGCATGAACAGAGTGGTTATAAAGAGATTTTGAAAAAGTTTAAACAGAAGGGTTTTTTGACAAGTGCTGCAATTAGATAATTAGGTTTAATAATAGTGTTCTGTTCAATGTTTAGATTTTAAACACTCATTGCAAGATTTGACAAAAAGACAAAATTAATTCATTGACTGATTTTGAGCAATAGACCTACAAGTTATAAACTGTCAGAACACAAGAGAACATTAACAAAGTAGGTCATACCAAAAATGCCAACACAACACAAACAACCCAAGGTAAAAGCTGTCATAGTTTCATTTTCTGTTTCAAAACTGGATTGTGCTACTTTATGTTGGAAAAGTAGGATTTCAGAGACTACAATGTAAACAACTCTAAGGGCCTCATTTATCAAGCATTTGCCCATGTTCAAAATAACTAAAAGAGGAGCTAAAACTTGACACAACTGACATTTGTGATTCACACAGTCGCAAAACGCAATTGGCTGTAAAAAAAAAAAGCTAGAATCCGGAACAAGCATCTCTGCCATTGTACTTAATCATCCTATTATACATTTTCCAAGACTAAATTGAGTGCAATAAGCTCACAAAAAGTATATGCATTTTTTTTGTTAATTTCAGTTTATGATTGCAAGAACTAGTTTGATAAACGAGGCCTTAAAACATTGAAATTTGAGCGAAATACATCAGCTAAACTAATATTTACCATTCGTGTAGTATGAATTTGAGAAAAGGTTTATAGAGGTCTATGCTGTTAATAATTCTAGCCTTTGTGTGAATTGATAATTGCTAAAACTCAATTTGAGATTTTGATTAAATTGAGCTATTTTACTATATACTGTCCAGTGAAGACAAAGCATAGGCAAAGTCCCCACAATGATAGCTACAACTACAGCTCTTTATCTCTGCCACAGGTCCATTGAGCTTCTCAGTCAACAGTTAAGAAGTGTCTGTCCATCCTTGGATGTTTGAGCAGTTGACAGCCGCTATAGATGAAAACCTTGAGATTTATGCGTATGTAATGGCTTCTTCCACTCTTGGCCCAGGTGGGAATCGCACTACAAATGAGCGACACAGACCTTGGACACTGCATGGGTACATAGCCAGAAGCTTTATCAACAATAGCCTTCACACAGTATAGCAAGTTTACATTGTCAGACATTTGCAGTGATGCCTGAAGCTACCACGGGGAGTTTGATGTATGAGAAATGTCTAACTGGTGTTATGCTTCTATCGAATTGATCTGAACAAGAAGAGAGAAGATCAAACAAAAACAGAGGAAGAGAAATATTGATTACTCCACATAATCACTTGAAGCAGGGTCATGCAGCGAGCCCTGCAAAAGTCCTAGACAGTGGTGGGACAGCTGAGGAGATAAATGGGTGCAAAGTAGTGTTTAATCAATGGAGATGAATGTGGGTTTGGTCCTTGACTTGGTGAAGTACATTTTAAACTATAGGTTTGTATAAATCTTTATGGACATGTTAAGGACAAAATGAAAACTAAGAAAGGTACAGTTTTCTAAATTAATCTGAATGCAAATCACTGGGTTGAAATGAAAAGCAAAAACTAGATATTAAGTGGATGACGCAATTACTGTAAACTCTTTAAGGTTCTGTTCCTTTCAAAATTAGAAACATAAAAAACAGAACTAGTTATTTAAACTGGAGGCCTTAATATAATATCAAGCTCAGCTGTTTTGCTTTCAGAGGTCAGAATGGAATTTACCTAGCTAAGCGAACTGAGGCACTGATACATGTGCCATATGCTGAAAGCGAGGCCTCAACCTGTGTCACCTAACGCATCACTTTAAGAAAAGTCACCTGACCAAAGCAGTTACAGTGTTGTATTGTATCACACTGTACTATCATAGAGGCACTAGTTTTACACAACACCAGAAAGACTGGGACAGGCATCAGAGAAGGCAGTGCTTCACCAACCGTCTTTGGGAAAAAGGATTCGCAAATACAAATATAATATGGTTAGCGGTGCACTTATTCAAGATCCTCAGTCATTTGGCCTAACTGGATAAACAAGTCACTGTGGTGCAAAAGGTCGTGAGTTCCAGACCCCATAGTTTTGTTTTTTTTTTAACCTCAAACTTTTGTATGGAGACCAAAATATTCTTATGAATTTATGTGCTTCTGTAATTCAAATGTTTCTTAAGCACAGGTTTTCAAGCACAAAATATAAAACGTTTTCAAACTCATCTGCTACAAGCAAAAAGAAAAGTATGAAAAAATATAAGCAATATAGGCTCTAATCATGAGGCTAAAAACAGCAATATTCTCTCTAATTTCACTTAACTCATAACTACATAATACCGAACATACACTCTATTGTTCACAAGTGAAAAAAATACCTTGCACTTAGTTGTGCAAACTCATTACAACATAGGATCATGTTTCTTTTATAATAGGTTGAGGCTGCAGCAAATTTGTTAAACCACCAGATGGAACCCATACACATACCAACACAGTGTGAGTCAGTTTCAGCACAGTGAGGGGATCATCATTAGCCCATCAGTCACTACTTCAAAGTTTCATATTCTTGTGGCCTTATGTCAGTTATACACTTAAAAGTAATAACAGAATGAACCATCATAAACTCTAACAATGAAGAAATAACACATTACTAGAGAATAATAATGAAATGAAGTGACAGGCAGCAATTTTCTTAAATTATACCTAATTGATGTAGGTCTGTGCCTTGTGCTACCTGAAGTATTTGCCTGCAGTCGGTGCTTCTGCAGGAGAAGTGTGACGACGCAATTTGTCATTTGTCTCTGCGTCCAGTGAGACCCAGAGCCGTAAAAGGAGGCCCGCTGAAGAATCATGATCTAATAAATGCAGCCTGGGATCTGGCCGCTGCTTCACTGAGCACTAGTCACTACGTCCACCATACCCTCGACACTCTTGGGAATTGCACGCCCAAGCAAACTGGAATTACAGGAGACCGAAGAAAAAGTGACGACTCTATAGCTTTTGAAATGAAAGGGGATCATAGACCTGACTCTGTGGGGCCTTGCATGACTCAGCTCTGAATGAAAATCCTCTCACAGGAGCCTCAATACTCATTTGCACACCACAAAATGTAACAAAAATGTCGAGTCCATCCCTCTTCAAAGGCCAGTCCGCTAAATTTACAATGATCCCCTCGATGTCACACTGCCTCTGTTCCCCGTCTCACCACCATGACCTAACTAAAACCTCACAGAGAAGCACTTCCAATATTAAAAGCCTCATAAAGCATGGTGACGTCCCCTTGTCGTTTGACTGTCTGCGTAAAGGGTCACTTTGAGAGCTGTGGCGAATTTCCAAACCCAATATAACTGCACAAAGCCCAGTAAGAGATGAAGGAATTTAGCTTCCTGTAGCCCTGCTGAGTAGGGTCTGCCAACAATATGGCGCGTTTACATTTGTGTAGAAAAATGACTAAATAAAACACCACCACCTGCTGGAACAAAGAAAACAGCATAACTAAAGTCAATGTAAAATTCATAAATGCATAAATGAGTGAGGTATTGGTGATTATTAAGACCTGGGACTACAGTGACATGTGTAGACAGAGGATGGCAGCAGGTCTGTTGTGTTTGGCTCGGAGCCTGTGGCAGCGGGCCAGAGGGAGGGCCACAAATGAGACTGGAACACTGCTTTAGTTTGCACCAGGAAATAAAGAAAACACTGGAAAAACAAACCTCTAACCTCAGTACATCAACATGAGTCAATTATGAGGTACTAGGGGCTGACAATATATTCAAATTTTGAAATATTATTGTGAGGAAATGCCAAACTGAATATTATGGCCATGTTACAAAGAAGTCTGTTTATGGTCAATAAATCCATTTTGAAAGCCACAGCATTTGTGTTTAAAAGACAAATAAAAAAATCATGATATCTCAATGTTAGATGATGTAGAAATTATTTATTTTTTGCCTAGTTTTACTACATCTATCAAGCAATAATGTGGTTTAAAATACCACTACATAATATGAGATCAGGGTCAGATGTTACCTTGGGAAGATATGAAAGTGTGCTGAGCATTCATAGAGATACATTAACTAGTGTCCCATAGAACGCTAGTGCCTTAATGCCTTGAAAAACTCTAAAAACTCCAGATTCAGATCAAACCTCTGCCTCAAATATGAATCCACAACATTCAATAATGCCAAATTTAACAATCAAAAAGGTAAATAACAGAGAGATACAATAACCCAATAACATATATTTATTTTATTGGGTTCATTTTCTTCTGTTGTCAGGTAGTTATAAATGGACATTGATTTTAATCTTCAGCGTCTTAAATCTCCTTTGGTTTAACATACATAAGGCTAACTGAAAATGGCTCCCATGTGTGATTTCACAACCTCGTTTGCACAGTGAAAGAGGTGCACATGTGTTGTGAATGGATTTAAATGAGAAGCGAGACTACTAGTGTAGTAATGATCAGGTTGCCTAGTAACAAACATGTGAGAAAGTGTCAGACGTAATGCTTTAGATAGAGAGATGGACAAGGTTTATCTTTTCAGACATTAAACTTTCAAGTGAAGGCCAATACTGTGAGTCAGACTGATGGCACAGGAGCATGCTCGACAATAAATTACACACCAGGGAAAAGTCATCAATCATTTCTACACGTTACTGTATACTAATTACAATCTGATTCCAATGCTAATATTTCATCATGGCTGTAAAAAAAAGCAGCTTGACATTTTAACTTAATTATAGTCATGTGTAATTACATTCAACTCTCCCAGAGATCATTACAATATTCAAACCAGAGGCTTGTCCCAATAACACATTTTGAGGTGTGATTGTTACGTAAAATATCACAATGGTTTTATGCATTGACAGAATTACCCTAAAGCATGTTATTCTATTTAGGCATTTTAATTTGAAAAATATATTAATGAAAAAAAAAACAAATTACACAACATCACAGCATTCTAGCAATATTGTTAAATACAAATACAGAGACGCTAAAATGATCACAGTTTTAATGCAGCTTTGTTGTAGTAACTAATACAATTCTCCAGATTGGAACTTATTATAAAATTACCTTTTGGTATAGGAAAAGCAAGCTCTTTCTCACCATCCAGCCTCATGAAATCATTACATTCTAAAACACGGGTCTCAAACTGGCAGCTTGGGACCAATCGCAGCCCCTGACATGGTTTCTTGTGGCTCGCAGGATCATTTCTGATAAGTATTGATAGTGTCCTGCCAATTCACTGCACATATTAAGTATGAACCAAATGTTTTTTGGCATATTGTTTTCAGTGTCCCGTTACAACCCTAGTGTCTATAAAACCTCTAAAATTCACTGGGATACAGCAAATTACATACTATTTGTAATGACCCTATAGTTACCCTGTTTTATTTACTTTTTCTTACATAAGGGCCTAAAAAATAAAAAAATAAATAAAAGGATTGTGAAGATATTTAATGGTTAACTGTTGGACTTATATTTTAGAATGTGGCCCTTGACTATCCTTGACTTCGATCATTTTGGCCTGAGCTCCATTTGAGTTTGAGACCTCTGTTCTTAAACAAGTACACAACCTGTTAACAAACAGCAGAATGAAACACTTATGGAGTTAGTAAGAAAAATTAATGGATTAAATGTTAATTCTTTGACCTTCTACAGCTTAAAATTATGGCAGCACAATTTGCAAATAATTATCAAAATGAGATGTTTGCAATTTTTGTTTAAAATAAAATCGGAATAATTTCAGAACTCACAATTAAAACAAAACGGCTAAATAAAAGATAACGTTTATATTAAAATGTGCGAGTCAAAACTTCAGAATTCAGCTGTTTTGACTCAGAATAAGACAAGGTTCTGGATGAAATTATGGTACTTCGAAACTTTGGGTTTTGTTGATTGCGTGCATTAAAATTAGAATTACTATTTAATTTCTATTAATCCTGAAGCCTTCCTCAAATCCTAATAAAACAAAAAAAGAAAGGTGTTTGCAATATTGAGCCTGCAAACATATTCTCTCAACTTTTGCTTGCTGAAAGATAAATTGATATAGGATTTTGTGACAGGTCTAGATAGTATTATGACTTTCTGGAACAGTGCATCTTTTTTAATAAGAGCCTGCCTCTTTATCTTGTGTACATCCCCAAAGTGTCTGCTTGTTTGGTACATCTGTTATGGAGTGTTTACAGGCAACATAAATTTCAGCCTGAGAAATTATTAAGCCACAGACATGAGTGTGCGCTCTAATTACAGACCGCTGCTTCACAAATCACTCTGTGCACATTCAAACTAACAATTAGCCCGGCAAAATCTAATGACGCATCACACAAGAACCACGGACTTTCTTAAAATAAAAGAGAAGGAAGTTTATTGCAATTACCTTTTGATAAGTGCTTCTGGAAAAGTTTACAACAATGCAGTACTAAAGTTGAATCACTTTCCGTAATAATCAAATTTATCTTGTAAATCTAGAAGTTTTGTTTAAGAGATGCACAGTAGCAGAGTGGTTAGACCTCTGCTACTGTGCAGGAGATCATGGGTTCGACTCGAGTCTGCCCAAATCAACATCTCAACATCTCTTAGTGGTGTTTGCATGTTCTGCCCATGTTGCCATGGATTCTCTCTGGGTACTGTGACTGCCTCCCGCCACCAAAAAGATGCATGTTTACGTCAACTGGGCATTACTGTAAATTTCCCCCGGTGAATAAATGAGAGAAAGACTGTTTCTAACCCAGCAATAAGTTGGCCACTGTCTAAGGCCTAAAGTCATTGGGATAGCTTATTGGTGTTGCTACTAACACATTTTAAAGTAATCAAGTCAACTACTTTGATTATTCAAATAAATATTTCTATTGTAAACTGAAAAACATTTTTCATCAACTAAAAATTGAAATATATAGACTGAATACTTCTATAGCAGAGCTCTAACGGCTCTGCACGGTAGCAGAGCGGTTAGAGCTCTGGCTTCCCAATAAGGAGTCGTGGGTTCGACTCCCGGGTCGGACCATATCAACATCTCTCAACCTCTCTGGGTGGAGTTTGCATGTTCTCCCCGTGTCACCGTAGGTTTTCTCCGGTACTTCGGTTTTCTCCCACCTCCAAAAACATGCATGTTTAGGTTAATTGGGCATCACTCTAAATTTCCCTTAGTGAGTGAATGAGAGAGTGAATGATTGTCTGTCTAACCCTGCGACGAGTTGGCCACTGTCCAGGGTGTTCCCCGCCTAAGGCCCAAAGTCACTGGGATAGGCTCCAGTCACAAGCGACCCCTAACGGGATTAAGCTGTAGGAAATGAACTTCTAGATATAGAATATTTTAAAAAAAATAATATGGATTACTGATGAAAACTAGAAATTGTTTATTCTTTAACATTTTGGTTCAACACATCATTGTCTTTGTCATGAAATGTCTTTCATAAATTTGCTACTATAATTATTATTTGGCTTATACCACGTTAAGATGGTGTAAGACAAATGTAGCAAATAGATATTTAAGTGGAGTTCAGCTGCTTTTATGGAAATTACTTGCCAAATAACAATATGCAAATATTTGAAATATTAAGTATAGTGGTTATTGTACAAAAAAAGCTACAAAAATATGATTACAGCTAAATAAGTAGAGACATCTCACAATGTCTCTGGTTGGAGTTTGCATGTTATCCCTGTGTCACTGTGGGTTGTCTTCAGGTACTACGGTTTCCTCTCACCTCCAAAAACATGCATGTTTAGAATAAGTGACGAGTTGACCACTGTCCAGGGTGTTCCCGCCTAAGGCCCAAAGTCACTGAGGCTCCAGTCACCCGCGACTCCTAATGACTATTGTTGTGATTTTGGGCTATACAAAAATAAGTTGATTTGATTTGATAACGGGAACAAGTGGTAGAAAATGAATGAACAATTGTTGACAAAATGGTCTTGTTAAGAGATCATTTAAGACATGCTTGAAAAATCATTATTTTTTGTTAAAACAGTGTCATTAATATTGTAGACAGCTATTTTTTTCAGTCGTTGACATTTTCACGGCAGTACAAATTTACACAAATGCATTATCAATTAAAAGCTTTTGCCGTCTTTTCTCTCTTGTCTTAACATCCTTTAATGCCTCCTCCCACCTGTTATTCTGGCTCTTATCCTCCTCCACTACCTCCTACTCACTCCTCTGCCTCCTCCGTCCTTCCCTCCATGCATCCTCGTCTGCCTCCTACCTCCTCTCTGTATCTCAACACTTTCTCACACGCACCATCACATCTCTTTCTCTAAATGTGTGTGTGTTTGCGTGTGTATGTGCGTGTTTGTGAGTCACACAGATGCTGCATTGCGGGGCTCTCCTCTCAGGGCCGTCACTTCACTGCAGGAGCCTCAAGTAACAAAAAGGAGCTCAGGGACAGGATTTAGGCCCATTTATTTACTGACAGTGCGTGGAGTGTGTGTGATGTGTGTGCGTGAGTCCAGAGGCAGGCAATGTGCTAGACTGGAGTTATACAATGTCAAATGATTGAGTAGTTGTTTGTCTTGGTATTGGAGGTTTATAGACACTCCTATTCTAGCTACAATGTTGTAAAGGGTAAATACTGTATGTTAGCAATGATTAAACTTGTTTAAGTAAGCATTTGTCTACTGTCTGTATGTAGTGTTGAGTGCTAAGAAGGTCAGTATATGAAAACAAGCACTAGAAAAAGATTGTCGAAGTGACCAACGAGTTTCATAATTTCATAATTTTACAATGATCCTAAGTTATTGGTTATGGCTCGACTGGGACGATATTGAAAAAAAGCATTTCAATACAATTTTGATAGCTCTGTTTTTCAATTTCGTCTGGTTCAGAAAGGGTTGATTCCACTGGGATTTCTCAGTCAGAGGAAGAAAATAGCAAACGTATTGTCTTTATTATGATTGAGGGGAGTTTTGTCATTCTGTCTATTTTTGTTTCACAAAATTTGACCCAGGAATGACTGAATTAAAAACTTTTTAGACATTTCCTTAATAAACCAATATACCGTATAAACAAGCAGGAAGATTGTTTTTTATTGAAAAGTCATGTTTTATTTAGCAAAGACACTGAAAAGTAGTTTGTTCTTGCAAGGCTCCACAAAATCGAAACCATATTAGCCTTTTAGGGGGGCATACGTATGTGGTACCTCCCACCTTTTTCCTGTTTTCAGTTTTGCTAGTTTTCTCATAAAAATAAACTATCTTCTGTATATTAGAAGAAAGGGTTAGTTTGTACACATGACTATCTTAAATGCATTCTAAGATGATTTTAAACGTTTTAACACTATTTTAAATCCTTAAAACTCATCTTTGTTAATTTACTATCAGCTTTTGAAGAATTGTCAAAACCCAAATTTCGCTCAAACTAGTGTTAATCTTTAGTCTGGTTTATATTTACTAAAGAACATAAAGGAGTTTTAGTGAAAAAGTCTAGTTCTTTATAGGGTTAAAATATCATGCATCAAGACGAATTGTGACAAAACAGAATCATCTCATCCCTACTTATGATCAAACAACCGTCACCGTTACACTTGAATCAAATGCTGTGTGGTGGATGAATCAAAATGCAGCATTGTGGTTTGTGCAGAAGTCAAAACGCAGCACTCGAACAAACTAAAACAAACATTGCAGCGGCTGATTGTCAAATTTGCATCTAGTTTATGGACTATTTTGATTTTGGAAAATGTGCACACATAGGCCCTCTGTGTATCTGTGGAAAGAACATTTGGTTTCAGTCAAAAAAGAATTACATAAAATGCTTTGATCAATTAGCTTTAGCTATTCATCATATTCCAACTTTCCCAATGTTTTTCAGCGACAAATTATACAGATTAATGTGTTGAACTCAATTCAGAGTGATACGCAAATCAAACTAGCATGAACCTACCAAACAAGAGCATGTTATATTGAACAAATGATTATATTGCAACTGAATAATCTAATAATAATCTATAAATCCTATTAATATAATTATTGACCTCCCAACATGACCTTATCCCTGTAAGATCCAAAAAAGTCAGCTAACAAAGTCATTAATTATTTCAAACCCTGTCAGTTGAAAAAAAAAATAGTAAGATCCCAATTTCTTGAAAAATGATTCATCCTAATTATAAACTCTTGTGAGGAAGAAAGATGTTGCCATTTCAATTAAATCTGTTGGATCTAAAATAGCACAAAATTGGCTCTTCTCTCTCTGCACAAAAGCATGTCATAAAAGAAATTATAATAATTTGGTAATACAAACTGTCTATTAACTAAAAACAATTAGACAAGCAAAATGAAACAGCTATTTTTGATATATTAACATAAAATCAGTTTTGTGTTATTCCAAAAATATTAACAATTATATATTAGAGATGTGAAAAATGGCTTCTAAACACAGTGGTCAAGAAATATTGAAATTCGAATGCAATGCGTGATGCAAAAAAGGTTTTTAAATAGCTTTGTTTTTGTTTTAAAGATGTCAAAAAGCTAAAAATATCTGAACCTTTCAAACTTAAACACTCACAGTTTCATTCAGTAGTTCTGACTAATGAAGCTATAGCAGATATTCAGCACTACACATGTTCGATCTGCTTCATCTTCATTCATTCAGGTCGGCCCTATCATCACTTGACCCAGTGGTTCTCAACCTGGGGGTCACGGAAGGATTTCTGGGGGTCCCCTAGTGATATGTGAAATTTAATATTGACATCCTAAACATGGTTTGACACTCTTCAAAGACATAAATTCATATTTTTGGCCAACAGAAGAAGGTACCCAGGCTTATGGCTTCAAAATAAAAACAAACATAAGACATTACCACTTTGCAGGTCGCCCTTTGTGCTTGGGTGCGCGAATGCCTACAGTTGTTTTTTTGGGGGTCGCGCTGAAAAAGGTTGAGAACCACTGACTTGACCTACTAACTCAGCTCACGCTTCCTCAGCCCTCCTCCACCCCAGCACAGCTTTTGCTCTGCAAAATCTCATCTCCTTATTTATTTTCACAACCAGCAGGTCTAGGCTCCAGAGGGAAGATTCCTATATTAATATCCCTCACTGCATTGTCCTTTCTATATATATCTCTTTTAAATAATTGTGGTGATGATGTTGTTGTTGTTGTAGTAGTTTCTCCAGGTTGAATTAGCCTGTGTTGGTGTGACCTTCAGCAAAGAAACTCACAAACACATTTTACTTGATTATAAAATGTTAAACTATACAGACTATAAAAACTGAGTGCATGAGAAACTGCCTCCCTCTTGTGGAGAAAAATCAGGTACACATGACACTGTTCTAACTTAAGATGTAGGTTATAACAAGGAAAGATAAAGTTAGGAAAGTGGTTAAAGGTGCTGTGGGAGGATTCTCATGTGTTTGCAGTATATTAAATCCAATTACAAAAATGCACCTGCTTGTCTCTGGAGTTATTATCGCTTTGTATGAGAAGTTACACAGTACAGTTTCAAGTATATTCTACCTAAGCAGGTGATGCTTCGAGGGCAAGATAAGGTAAGATGTGTGGAGGGCGAGAAAAAGTTAGAAACAGTTTAGAAAGGTAATTTTGAACAACGAAACATCATTAGAGATCATGATTACATTTCCATGGAGACAAGAGGGCGACAAGACCCTCTGAGAAAGTTGCATAGTGCACCTTTAATAGAATAGGTAAGCTTTATTATTTTCCAAAGGCAATTTGTCTTGAACAACATTTTAAATTGATCAGGACAACACATTACATTATAAAGGTTACATTAAGGTTAGAGTTGCCACAAGGAAATTATTGAAGTCAATGTAATGTAGTCAGAAAGCATAGAAACTCAACATGAATGAATTTGCTTGCATTAAACTGTAAATGAAAATAAAAATGCAACACAGAGTCCTAGAAGTATCTCCAAAGACATGGATTGTAGCTGCTAATATGGAGTGCATTAGTCTATATGTTTCTATGCTGCTGGAGTAATAGTACAGTGGCTGTCTTACATAACCGCATGTATACATTCACGCCCATTTAGCGCTGACAAAACAGAACATAAAAAGCAAACAAGTGTTGCCTCGCGGTTCACCTTTCTACCTGAGGCTGTCTATGTCTTTACCTGAAACAAAAGCAGAATGGGTAAAAGCGTGACTGTCTCTGCTGATGGTCTCACTAAAGCAGCTCTTGTGTTCCCACTCAAGAGCCCACGTCCCACACAGTAGCGCTCCTAGCACTCGCATGTCCTCCACCCACACACCCATTTCAGAGGCAGAGGTAGCACAGCCCGGCTCCCATTGTCAGTGCTGCTTTTTCTCTGACAGGTATTCACTGAGACTCCAAGGGTAGAGATGTATAAATGTCGTTTTGAACACACTTTGAGACTAGTGTGGCTTGGTGTCAAGCTTTGATCAGGAAATACAGAAAGCATCGTGCATGACTTTGATTATAACACCAACAACACAATAATGCAGCTGTATACTACTGAATTTTTGTCAGATTATTTTCAAGTTTCAAGATTTTTTGTAGATATTAAAGATATTTAGCTAATATTTGTTCAAACTGATTAATTATTCACAAGCTTGTGCAAATCTCAACTTTACAGTAAGCTGTTTTGCCAAAAATACAACTCAACATTTAATTTCAGTGGGGAAATTCATGTACTTCAAAGATTGCTATTTGCGTAGAAAATGTTCAAACTTATAATACCTACAATACCTGCAAGACAATCTTCAATAACAATAAAATCAACACTATTAATACTGAATAGTATCTTTGTAAACCTTTCTATCCAAGTTATTGCTTTGATATATTGCAATAACCTAAAGCTAATTTATAATAAATAAGCCCACATGCAAGACAAGACATGAAAAATAATCCTGACTTATTCTGACTACAGTATTTACTGAATGCTTCTTTCGCTCAACTCTGTATCCCATTTCATGCTGTGCTGCTAATCATTGTATTAAAAAACATTGTAAAACATTATATTGTATTAAACACCATCATCAAAAAGCAAAAAGTCAAATAATATTTACCTTGTTCTCTAATTTGAGTTTTTAGCTTGAAAGTCACCTCGGATCCCAAACTTCTCCAGGTCACGCCAGGTTGAGGGTGAGCAGCTGTCTAGTCACACCTGGAAGAAGACATGCATTTTAAACAGCAGTTTATATTATTGCATAAACATCACACTCAAGGACAAATAGAAAAAGAAAACTTGATCCACACAATCATCACACTAAGGCAAACAAAACCTATAACAACCTTTTATTAGACACTGCTTAGTCCAGCATTATAACAAATAGTTTTTAATTTGACTTTGTTGCATTAGCTGTTTGAGATTTTTAACCTGGCTCAAGCAAGATTGATATGCATGTATGACTCTGACTTGAGTTCTACACATTGTCAATCTAGCTAGATGTTGAATATTTGAAGCAGAAGTGCTACAATGTGGAAATTGTGGAAATCATGTTTTTTTGTCAAATCTTGTTGAAAGAAAAGCACAGACATTTTTCTTGTTCGCAAATTTTTTTTGTGCATGTCTTTAAAGGAGACTTATTTTGTCAAATCTCTTTTTCCAAGTTTTTAACTTTGTTATAACCGCCTTCTCTCATTTTTAGTTTACTCAAAGTTGTATTAAAAATGATTCTCGCATATTTGAGTAACCTTGTATTATCCTGCAGCTGATGATTGAGTGTTCACAAAAATAGTAACATAACCAACATAATAATTTTATTTCTAAGCTGTTTACATCAATTTTGTGTTTTACAAAAAATAAAATGTAAATTACTGATCTACATATATTAGAGTTTATTACAAAATTCTCAGAAAAAACACAATAGGTCCCTTTTAAAAAGTCAAAGCAGTCCGTAATCCAGCTAATAGTGGCCGCCTCTAACCATATGACGGGGGTCTCTACAGATGGATTAAGTTTTTGTAAAAATCACAAATATCAGCAGAATCCATTTGGCAAAGCCAGGTACGGAAATTCTGAGAGCAACTACAAAAACAAAAATTATATTTTAAAAAAATGTAAAAGCATGGTCCACTGGTCATAATTTACACACACATAATGAATTTCTGCAAAAGTTGCTCATACATGGCGAACAATAGAATAATATGTCTTAAATAAGTGCTATATTTCACAGTTTTCACATTTCTAAAATCCATGCGGGGGAACAATAGTAACACTACTTTAGCAGTGAGCACAGATTCGCCTTGAGCAAAGATGTAGCTGCAAAACTACGAGAGCATTCCCAAAATATAAAGTTATGAAAGCATAAAATATGAGCATGAAGCTAAGGTTTTATATCTTATTTAAATAATAATAACAATGTTTATTTGAGGATGCAATAATAGCTACAGTATAATAAAACAACATGTTGAGAAAGGTCATAAACTGAACATCACGACTAGCAGTGTATCATGATTACTGCTCTTTTGCTTAGGCCAGTTATCATTGTAATTTTATAATGAAGCTTCATCATGGAACAGTGTGAACACACACAAAGTTATAAATCATGACAATCTATTCAGCTAATTACAAAACCAACTTTGGAAAAGATGTGTTGAATGTCCACAGTATCAGGATTGACTGAGATGAACCTGTTTGTAAAAACAACAGATCATTATATAATCAGAACTAGACAAAAAACAACAGATTGTCTATTGTCTTACACCTCCTCCTTACGCCTGATTCACCACCATTCAGTGATCAATGCTTTGCGTTTTTCAAATAAACATTCTTATTATGAAAATGTTTAAATAGGTTGTAAATTAAATACAAATGATTGGTTTGTTAATACTAGACCTATAAGAATAAAAATGACATGCTCTAACTCTATAAAGACAAATAACAAGCTTAGTACTTATCATAGAAGTTACAAAAATGTCACATTTCTACAGTTCAAAACTTATTGTACTCCCCATTAGAGCAAAGAGAATGTATACAATTGTTCCATCTTTCACTTATTGTTATACAAGTCTGTATTGACCCTTTGGACGTGTCACACTCTTCGAGGGAATGCCCACTTCTACATAATGGAGGGCAAAAGCGCTGTCTGTGTGATTTACAACTATGGAAACTTTGCCGAAAACCTACCTGTTTCAAAGTTACTTTTATTGATCTCACTTGTAAAATGGCTGTGACACGCTGCACTAACAGGCAAAGAGGTTGGGCTCACACCAGATCCGGATCCGTCTGGCTCCGGTGGTCACTCACACTGAATATACATGCGTATGTACGGACTCTGCTGCCCTCACGAGACCACAAACATGTACTGAACACGCACTTGAAGCATCCATTGCTTTCTTTACCAGAAAATAAGAAAATATGTGAGAATTTGTCAGTTTTGCGCTCACTGTAATGTTGCGCGTACACGCACATATGCTTTTCCATCATGGCGCACTCACGTGATCAAGTAACGTAGGCGCAAAGGATCAATATGCGAAGACAAAGAAGACACTTATGAATATATAACTTTGGATACGACTAAAACAAAGTAGGTATTTCTCCAACAGCTTAAAAGATGAGCATTACTAAAAACATAAGAACTGAGGTATTAGTTGATAGAGCACATGATTTGCCCCTTCGCTCCAGTTCAACAAGTTAAACACGGTCACCACTTATTCAGTGATAAAAGTACACTTTGTACCTTTTATTATTAGTGCTGAGCCTAATCATGATGGAGGCAGTAGCAGCTTTTCTCCAGGTTTAAAGCTGAATGAGTCAGCAGCAGCATAAGTCTCTCGGTAAGTGGCTTATTACTTCTTTAAATCCACAAAATAAAAGTAGGGATTATGCAAATGACAAATATAAGAAAATAGCTCCTAACCTCAAGTACAGTTGATTAACATTTTCTTTATTAACAAAAAAATCTCCTCATTCTGAACTGGAGGTAAAATATTGAACAATAGCAGTAATAAAACATTGTTGCAACATGTTGTCAAAGTCTCAAAGAGTTGTAATTATAAAGTAAAGATAGTTAAAAATGTAAATAAAAAATGAAGATGGCAAACTAAAACACATGACACATAAAACATATTAGCTCAGGTGGCAATCACAAACTAGCACAAAGAGTGAGGAAAAGCTCATTGTTGAACAGTACCACACTAACCTACATAATGATGTAACTTCAATTATGTGGACAAGACTTTCCAATAAAATGCTAATGAAATAGCTTGAAGTAAAATGGCTCATAATAACTAGACCAAAATGTTTCTGTCAGGACAGACGGAGCAGAGGTAACACAGGCAGTTCTGGTCCAAAAAAAAAAAGTCATATGCTACATTTACACAATGTATTATCCAAATTTAGACAATTCATTGTGAAAAGCAACCAGCATAACTATACATATTAACTTGAAAATGTTAGTGCTGATATTAAAAGTACATTTTGAACAGAATTAATCCAGTATTGGACTCATCAGTTAAAAGTAATTTTGTAGGACTAAAAGCAAGTTGTAAAATATGAAGAGTTTGAAGATAATATTACAGCATATTTGAGATTAAGAGCTTATGTCATATGTAGCTTCCTCATTAATTGGCTCTGTGCACAGAAGTCAGTTGGCTTGTTTATTTTTGAAAATGGTAACATCTTGCTGACATTTTTACTTCTGTTTAGTCATTCAATGAGTTTCACTATGTCTAAAAAATAGAAAAAAATGCTATAAAACAGTGAGTTGTGAATGTTTTTTTCTGACATGTTAAATTCTTCACAAATCAGGAGAAAACTTTACCTAAAGACCAAAGCGTGTCTAAGGATGTGTTTGTGTCTTAATGTTTGACAATTTCAAACTAAACAGGCTACATGCACAGAATCAACTTCACTCACGCTCATTTAAGACAAAATTCCACTTCAGGTAGTGTTTTTCTAACAAATTGAAAACACTCCACCAAGTTGACTTCCCATATCTTCACTAGAATCATTTTAATTTCTTCAGCCTTATAGCCAACCTGCATCTATTGTTTTAGCCTCATTTAAACTGCTTAACTTCTTGATCATCATGCAGCAGAGCTAAAATATTTACAATAAAAGGCAACAATGTAAGCGTATTCCAGTGCATTTCAAAGTAACGCCAGTCAATTCATTCTAAAAGTAACAGTTGATTTTAATGGGGACGTTAGGCAAAATTGCTTTTTGGAGTATCCTGTTCTAACATCACTCCTCGTCACAATCACAGCTGGAGTTCTGCCTGTGAGATAATATTTGTTTCCCTCTGAGCCTCAGAAAGAACTTTTGCACTGTGTTTAAGTTGATAGATAATTCACTCAGAGCCTTTTGCAACATTAGCATATCAGACAAGATGATTTAATTGTTTCTCCTGTGTAATTTGATTTTACTACACTTTTGTTTTGGTTCTGTTGCCTGGGAGTTCAATGTGAGGGTGCTCAAGCGCATGTCTGAAGAATGGGAACCCAAAATATTGCAAAATATTGGTCCTTTAAAACTGCTTTGAAGATGTAGGCAGCTTGATAATGCAGAATTACGCAAACGTACACTGTAAAAATATACAATATACAAATAAACAAGTACAATTTCTGCCTTAAAGTTTCATGTTGATTAAACTCATGTATGTGAGTTGTCTGTTTTTCTCTCTCCCTCTCTCTCTCTTGCTTTCCCTCTTTCTCTCTTATTGTTTCTCTCTCTTCTCACTCTATCCCTCCCTCTATCGCTTTCTCTCCCTCTATCTGTTTCATTCTTTTTCTCTCCTCTCATCCCTTTCTCTCTCTTCTTCTCTCTTTTTTCTCTCTCTCTCTCTTTGTCTCTTTTTCTCTGCACTTCCCATCTCTTTTTCTCTCCTCTTTCTTTCTCTCTTTCTCTCTCTTTCTCTCCCTCCTTCTCTTTCATAACTTAAAAGTCTAAGTTGAAAATCTTTGACTCATATTGTCAATTTATATCAACATAAGATTTAAGTTAATTTAACCTATTGTCATTAGGATTTTTACAGTGTATGTAAGTGAATGAAACCAAACTCAACTATGAAGTACAGTTAAATAGCTAACAGTTAAAAGCTAACAAAGTTTCCCTGTAAATAAAGCTCATACATTGACAATGCTAGTTTGTATAGCTGTTTTGCCATTTGCATTTTCTACCATCATAACTTGCAATTAGCTAGAAGAAGAAGTATTTTGTTATGAAGATGAAACAGACACACATTTCTTTCCTCCCACTGAAGGGGCATGTATCTCAGGTCCGCAGGTCGTCCTTTGTGTTATTACAAGACAAATTAGCTCTGACTTACAGGAGCCGCTGCCATACGCCTCTGCCACCTGATCGCGCGCGCAGTTATTTAGCATCCACAAGAGATGAAAGTGCTTTGTTCCTTCTCCAGGGAAAGCACATCCAGCAGCCACCTGTCAAGCCATATTTAAGACAGTCTCTGAGCAGCTCGGCGCAGGATTTCACTGACGCCATCTTTTTCATGGTTCAGTGCAAGTAAAGGTGTTCGAGTTGTTCAGAGAGTGTGGGGGACAAGAACATGGCTCATTCTTTGAGATTTGTACAAAAAACTAATAACTTCTTGCTAGCTTCTGAAAGTGCCATGAGTTTAATTGGTTTATTGTCAAGATGCCCCAATTTTTTTTTTTTTTTTTTTTTTGATAATCATTTTTTATAAATTACATCAGTTACTTCATCAGGTACTTGTTTGTGTCCTGTTATGTCACAAACAAGTGTAGTCATGTTGTGAGCAGTTTCCTATAGTGCTACAATTAAGCTTTATGTTGTTTAAGCATCAGGCATACCAAAAATCCAACATCCACAAATTAATTGGGTCTATTGCTATGGCATCTTTAAATGCCTTGGGAAACTAAAGACTGTATGAAACTGTTAGAAAACATCTAAATGCGAACGTCAAGTCACACCTTGTGTTGTCACTTAACGTTCGCATTCTTGTTCTATGCAATAATAACTTTCTCAGGAAGTAACTGTTGTATGCTAACTAACTTTTTGCCTCACTTCTGAAACATCTCCAGCATCTGTAAGCTTTAATGTTTTGAATATCATGTCCTGTTTTCATCCCTGCTGTTGGGGCCTCAAAGCTCTTCCCAGTCTGGTTTAAGGATCAGGAACACAGCTGCTAACTAGGACTGGGATTCAGAACACAACATGGACTGACCACCATGACAGTACTAGGATTGTAGGACTTTCAATTATGCATAATTGTACTTTTGTATATAAATTATACTTTTGAGTTAGACTACTCTCAAAGATTTCAAATTTTCGACCTGGATATAAAAAATTACACAACACTATCTCTAGGCAAATTAGTAGGTATTATTATGTGTTAGGAGACAAACTTAATGTTGTGTTGCATTTAAAAAGCCTATTTCTGATTACTCAGTTGTCTTTAAACATGTATTTGCAGAACATATTTGATTTAGCCTTCTTGGCAACTAAAGATCATGACAGAATGCTAATGCAATGGCTTTTACCAATAAAAAAAATCCTACAAGTCAAAGAACTTTTAAGGGCTAAACTAAATCTAATGTGACTATTACTCAAAAGCACAGTGAACCAATTTGCTATGTTTTTAAAATGAAACTGTGCATCAACATTTATGAAAATAGAATGATGCTGTGGTTTTGAATTGACTATGATCCATTGTGCAGCCTTCTGAACTTCCAATAAAATGTATTAGCTTAACAAAGAAACCAATACAATCTAAACAATACAATCAATCATCTCGGTAAGCACAACTTTTGAATATTATATTTGCAAAACACTTATACGGTACAAAAATGCCAATTAGGAGATGCTTAAACAAAATGGATACAAATGTTAGCAATGGGGACAAGCTGGTTCCTATCATTTCCATATGACCGGCAGTAAAATGTAAATTATAGCGTTATCGGACTTAAATGGTTTCAGTTTGACAATGTGATCCTTCTCCCCATTAGCCTCTCATCCATCATGCTGCCTCTTCACATTAACCTGCTCCTCACTGGCTGCTACAGTGTCTCTCACGGGACAAAATATGATTGTGTCATTTCAAATTTGTATGCTGAGTGCTTCGTCTCAGAATGTAATCCAAAGATACAGAAAACAAGCTGTGACATTGGCAAGTCATATTCAACAGCAAGTATTCAAAAGGTGCTAAGCATTTCCTAAAACTGAGGAAAACAGGACATAATGAAGATTTATTCAGGATTCAATCGGCGGAAGATAATGTTACATGGTAATTCTGAAATGTGTCAATCAAAATATTATTAAAGACATTGAATGCAGTTTTTATTTTCCTAAAACTTATTTTAAAATATTTTATTTTAGGCCTTCACAGCAGTTCACATGTTTTTGCACACTATACGAGCCTCCTAATTAGTTTCTACAATGAGTTTTGAAGACAATGCTAACAACAACAGTAACAAAAAGCATGCTTCCTGTGTTTAGCAGAACAAAGGCTCTATTGTTAGAGGTAGATGTGGCTCAGAGACAGGACTAAACATGGAGAATCAGTGTCTTATACAGGCTTTACTCTGACAATGTTTAATACAGGTTAAAAATTTCCGTTTGTCTGTGTGAGTTTTATTGCACTCTGTTTTCTATTAAAGCAAATTTTATGATGATTAAAATGTATCTTTTCCTCCTTTTAAACCATTACTTTGTGTATAAATTGTGTACAAATGAACTTTCTTTACCTTGCTTATAGCAGCACTACAGAACATCTGCAGAGGTCTCATTCTGCTTGTACACTAAAAACTCTAATTAAAAGCTTTGTTTGTACTAATCCCTTTAATCTTACACAATCACGTCATACTTTACTCAATAAGACAGGATTCTTAATGTTCAGCCCTATATTCTTAGACTAATTAGATTTAACACATAACTGGATAAGCTGATGAGCACATGTAATTTGATTAAAATGTGTGTTGTGTAAAACCTGTTGTTTGTTTTGTAATATTGACAGTAAGCCACACCATTATGTGTTGTTCAGAAACACATAGGTAGGCTTCAGATTGCATAAGAAAATCTATAAATATGTATGAGAAGCTTGAGAGAGGCGTCAGGGGAAATGAGGGATGGTCATGTCTGGATGAGAGCTTCACAAGTGGTCCAGCCGAGAAAGGAAGACAGGGGACGTGGAGAAGAGAGGGAAAGAGAGGGGAGAAAGGGGGAGAGAGAGGAGAGACCGAGGGGGGGGGGGGGCAGGGGGCATGAAGAAGAGTCTACAGAGGCGGGGGGAGAGAGAGAGAAAGAAAGAGGGAGGGGGAGAGAGGGGGGACATGAAGAAAAGTCACCAGAGGGGGGGCATGAAGAAGAGTCTACAGAGGCGGGGGGAGAGAGAGAGAAAGAAAGCGGGAGGGGAGAGGGGGGGACATGAAGAAAAGTCACCAGAGGAAGAGGGAGAGAGAGAGAAAGAGAGAGAGAGAGAGAGAGAGAGAGAGAGAGAGAGAGAGAGAGAGGGAGAGAAGAAAGGAGAGAACATGAAGAAAAGTCACCAGAGGAAGAGGGAGGGAGGGAGAGAGAGAGAGAGAGAGAGAGGGAGAGGGAGAGGGAGAAGATGAAGAAGAGTTGCCAGAAGAAGAGAGAGGGGAGAGATAGCGAGGGAGAGAGAAAGAGACAGAGAGAGAGAGAGAAAGACAAAAGGGAGAAAGAGAAGAAAGGGAGGGACATGCAGAACAGTCGCCAGAGAGAGAGAGAGATAGAAAGTGAGAGAGAAAGACAGGGCATGAAGAAAGGGGGGGGGCAGAGAGAAGTAGGAAAGCGAGAGAGTCAGAAATGATGGAAAGAGCGAGAGAGAGACAGACAGAGAAGAGTGAGAGAGAGAAATAGAGAGGAGACATGAAGTTGAAAGGGGCCGGCTTTAGCCATAGACAAGGGTGGGCAGTGCCCACCCAGACGGACGGTGTGCCCACCCAATCGCCCTCTGCCGCCGGGCGGCAACGCATATCAGATTGGGCAGCAACAAACCGGTCTGTCCGCCTTTCAGGCGCGAGTGTCAACACAACAAGCATGGCACTGTTCAACTGCAGTCCACATATATGATATATATTTTTACTTTCTCACACTGCTGGTGTAAATATGACTGTCAGTCCTCATTCATGTCATTCATAAGAGCACTGATCAGGGCTGTGAAATGTCGGGGCAGCACGTCATTGCGCACGGTTTAAAGACCGATTTGGGTTAAACAAACGCCACAGGAATCGTACTCTTTACACGCGGACACACACAGAGGACAGAGGAGAGTGTGTAGGTGTGTGTGGTTTACCGTGTGTATGTAGCTCCCCGCACTGAAGTACAGATCTCGTTCTCAAGCTGTCCTGATGAGCTCCTCGCGTTGGCTCTCCATGTCCGCATTGTTCCGTGAATCAAATCGTAAAACTTTCTAAGCGCGGCATTGTGGCAGAGAAACAAAGGCCAGCAAGGTGTCCAAAGCAGCGCGTTCATTTATTTATTTTCTCGCGTTTGATTCACTCCAGTCAGTGCGCGCTCACGGCCCTCGTGTGTGCGGTGAGCGTTGAGCTTCGAGTTCGTTTGGAACTTGTAGAGACGCTATCGGTGCCGTCCGTGACTTAAAGCAAAACACCCGCTTCTCCAAACTCTTAATCCAAGGCTCAGTTTTACGTGCAGAGGCTGGAATCGGTGCACAAGCTCGGCGAGCTGCGGATGGTTCAATGTGGTCCGGGCCAGGTCCTGACCCGCCCCTGGAGCAGCGAGGGACGCGCGTAGGCTACTGTGGGGAAACTCATGTGCCAAACTATATTTTTTAAACACTCACGTCACGCCAAAAGACAGATTCCACTAGAATAATCAAATCTTAATTGATTATTTATTTGTTATTATAACCTAGGCTGCATTTAAAACTCCTAACTACATAAAATTGTGAAAGCATTAATAAAGTAATTGAAAACCTAGTCTTGTATGTGCAATCATCATAATCATGATCATAATAATAAAGTACGTTCCTACAAATGCAACCCATAAACTTTCCAGCAATAAAATATATTTAATGCAACTATAACATTTTAAAACTATAAAAGTACATAGAAACAGTGCAAAATCTTTAAGATATAAATCAAAACAAATTCATTCATATAGGCACATTTAAAAAGGACAATCTTAAGCTTTGATTTAAACATTTACTGTGCATTTTAGAGTTTTTCTCAACTGCTTTGACACACTTTTGAAACTTTGGTTTGATCATTTGATTCCAACATTTATCTCATCAAAAGCTGAGGTAGTCTCGTCATTTGCTATGTTTATCTCTCATTCACAAACTCACATGTTCAGTGAGTTTAGTTGGTTTCTCCAACACTACAGACCTGTTCACAGGTGATAAAGGACTTTAGCCATAACACTGTTTGTTTTTAACTCACATCAAGACATGGAGACAATGATCTGAGAAGAAAACAGGCTGTAGAATGTATCAAATATAAATTATATTTCCAGTGTGATGTTTGTTTAATGGTTTGTCAGTCACACAGATGCACTACAATCTGTAAATAGTTGGATAAAATACCATCACAAATCAGAAAGTCTTCCTAAATGTAAGTCATGTTTGTTGTTTTCTTTTTACAAATATGCCTGAATTTACTGTAGATAAAAAGCACAACTTTTCCAAAATCATATTCACAGCTTCTGAGCTGTAAAGTCATATGAAGGAGAAAACACATGAAACACCTGAAGAATGTGTGAAATTTTTTATGGTAAAACTAATTTACCTTGAGACAAAAGTTAGTTATGAAAACTGAAGCTTTGTTTAGTTTTCCTTGTGAGCTGTTTTGTAAATTGACTTTTAGAATGGCAAACTGTATCAAAGCGATAGAAAAAACTGTAAGTGCACAGTCTAAGCAAATAAACCCCACATCCAATTTACTTTTAACATTTGTGTAAAAGAATAGTTTGTAATACCTACTGTTGTGCTGTTTGATGGATACAGTGACTTTTTCTACAAAAAATTGGGTCCGCGTTAATTTTATATTTGCCCACTCAAAATTTCTGCTTGCCCACCCAAAGTCAGTGGGCTAGAACCGGCCCTGAGAGAGACAGAGATGGACGGAAGAGTGAGGGGGAGAGAGAAAGGCAATGAGAAAGAGACTGATAGCAAGAGATGAAGACAAAGAGATGGAGAGAGAGTGTGACAGAGAGAGAGAGAAAGCAACAGAGATACAGAGCGTGAGGGAGAGAACAAAAGGGAGTAGAGAGGAAGAAAGAGACAAGGTGAAAGACAGAAAGAACAAAATAGAGAGAGCAAAAGAGGCAGAGAGAAAGAGTGAGAGAGAGAAGAGGGGGCTGGACGATTACATCACTGCTGCAGAGGCTCACAATAAAACTCACTCTCCTCAGTAACACAAACGCTGTCTATTATCTGCATATATTGATTTAGCCTGTTTATTGGAAGCTGTGTTTCGAACTGTGCACTATTGGACCAACATCATACGGAAAAGTCAGCCAAGTGTTATATAATAATTTACGGTATATGTATCTTGAAGCAGCTTGAGCAGATGTATTTCTTTATACAGTAGACAGAAGAACAAGACAACATCAGGACTAAAATGGGATCAAACAATGTGTAACTTTTCTGTTAAATGGCACTGCTTAAGTCCAATGAGATGTTAAAGCCTTGTCTGGAATGTTATGGGACAAGATCTTGTAAGACAAAATTACTACAAGATTGTGCACTCGTTTCTAAATTGATCTTGTTGTCAATGGTGGTGAAGGATCCCTCTTGTGAGGTTGAAGTTTTGGAAAGCGCTGCTACAATGACAGCGAAAATGAAACTGAAAATATATGAGGCCAAAATGGAAGGGCAACAATGGATTAACAGCATATTATACATTTCTCTCAAAATCTCACTCTCATGGACCTGATACTGTGTCTTGTCTCGTCTTGTCTCGAGTTACACCCTTGGTTATAATGATAGTGATACTTTTTCTAACAAAATAAGTTTCTTAAGTGCTGCACAAAAATGTAGTATCAAGAATAATATAAACATATTGTCTAGTCATATCTGTGGAGAGGTGAGACCATTCAGAGTAAGAATACATGTTTTACAAGTATAATTGCAAGATTCATGTTGTCTTACTGTTGGATATTCTGGATATTCTGCCTATTCTATCGAAAAGCACTTAGTAGGGATTTTGAAGTGAAAAATGCAACAAAAAGAAAAAAATATGGGTGTAAAGTTATATATCTGTTCTTTTGTGATAAATGCTACAGATGCTTCACATTTTGCTGATAAAACTTCAACTACTATTTGGGATACATCAAAAAATATTGTTCATTTTTGTCAATATTACATTACACCCACATCTGAAGTGACATGACGCATCTTTTAATGTCAAAAAATCTTTTCTTGCATTTTTATATTGCACACTAGACATATTCCAGATCAAAATATGTGTGATCCTGCGACTCTTTGATGCCGGCTAAGAAACTTTTATCAGCAGATGAGAGAAAAGGCTTACGGTGAGGATTTGCCAGTTTCATCTGACAAACTGCATAAGCGTTTGTAAAATGTTGTGGGGTCAGAATGCCTCTTGTCTTCATGGTTCAGCTCCCTCCGAAGTGAAGAGAGGCTAAGCAGAGTGAGAAGGTCAAATACACCTGCTTGCAAATGCCACTAACGATTTGTGTCATCCAAACAGCGGGAGGACGAGAGGTTGGTCTCAGTGCACGACCTGCCCTAAGCTTCAATGCACACATTTGTTTTTGGGAACGGGCAAACAATAAGTGAACACAGGAGTAGCTTACACAGGGCCGAAGTGGATCAATACTGTTTGGAGGTTAATATTTGAGAAAGTAGTACAGTGTGGGAGAGCTTTCTGCAGTAAATCAGAAACTATTGAAATACACAGGCAAAACTCAGTACATGGCAAACTAAATCACACAATACTATAATGTAAACAAAACATCCTTGTTTATTTATACTTTTCTTGCTTGCCATATAAATTCATCAGCTGGAAACAACTACAGACATTTGTCACTAAAAGTTTTGGTACCACTCCATAGAGATAAACTATGTTTTATGCCATTTTGTGGAATATTTTAGTCAAAATAACATGTCCATGAAATAAGCAGGAGAAGACTGTCCTACAAGTCAGATTGAGAGTCAATTTGTGGAGAGAGAAATCACTTGGCGTAAGAAAAACATTTCTTATAATTTTAGTCCAGTAAAATATACAATTACAAAGACAAACATTTGTCTTTTCTTTTTTTTCTGTCTTTGGCTAAAAAAATATAGGCTTGGGCTTAGGCCAATTATTGTATCAATTTATCGACAAGTCATCCAATTATTATATATATATATATAATATATATATATATTATATTATATAATATATAATATTATATATATATATAATATATATATATTTATAATATTATAATATATTAATATATATATCAAAATGTTTTAAGCACATTTAAGCCAAAAAAAAGGTTGAAATTTAGTGAAAAAAGGTTTCTAGTTGGAGAATAGTCACAAATTAAGTGTTTTCTTGATTAAAATCAGTAATAGTAATATTGCCATTTGATGTTTTAATAATGTGTTGGGGTTTGCCATATAAAGCTATTCTTACTTTCTTTTTAGCACAGTGGTTCTCAAAGACAGGTCCATGTCTCAAGGGTTCCTCATAAGTTACGGCTTTGCGGCAAGAGAGATCCCAAATGGATAGTAAAACTCATCAGAGAGCTTCACAGATCAATCAGACGTGAGTCAAGTTATCTAATCATCAAACCTCACTTCATGCACCAAACATATGGTAATAGGATGGAAATAGCATGGTAAGTAAGGACTATTAATCCTAATTAGATGGTAATTACTCATGGAAGCAGGACACGTCTGTTACTCTACTTTGTCATGTTATGAGATTTGCACCAACCCTACAAAACAGAAGTTAGGCATGGATATTCTTTTATTTGAAAAATGCTCCTCAACATTTAGAATAAGAGGCAAATCAAGGGCAAAACAAAGGAAAAACTCACTTTTTTCTATTGTCGTGGCAACAGTTTGTGTGCTAAAAACAGTGTGTGATTTAGGACATTTTAATTGCAACAAACAGATTCAAAAACATCTATTTTTAAGAAGAAAACAGTAATAAGCTTACCTATGTGTGATCTTAATGTTTGTGATACATGTGAGAGAACTTATTTTTGTTTATCTGCATTTCTACCACTGTTTACCTGATTTTCTTTTTTACACGTCAACTACAAAGTTAGAATTCAACTTAGTATTCAGAGTTGTTGTGGGTTGAATTTGTTATGTCTTTTCCTATTTTTGTTGTATTTTTAGCTCTTACAAGAGAAAATGTCCCTTCTCTCCATTGACTTTCATTTCTTGCCATTCAACTCTAACATTTAAAATACTGTGATGTCATCAGCATAATCTCTAAGGAAACCAGTTTTCTTCTGGTAATACTTTGGAAATAATTTGTTGTCTGTTTTGCTTTTCCAAAACACTACTGTGCTATCAAGTGATATACGACTTAGAACCAAATCTTTTTGAGGATACAATGTTTATATAAAAAAAAACTATCTAGTAATTCTTAGTGATGTACAAATTTAAATTAAGAGTGTAAATAGCTGAATGATCAAACTCATGCCAAGCAATTTTAGTTTACAGGGACCTCTCCAGCACCATTTTCCGAGGCACTGCGGTCACATTCTACACTGAGCACAAGGACAGCGTGTTGCCGACAGTTTGGCTGACACAGTGTTTGTCTGAAGGTGTCTAGACATGTGCCATCAACACACGCACACAACAGCAGTTTGCCTATTGCAGCCTCTCTACTACACGCAAACGCCACAACAAACAAGCACCATCTTTTCCAATTATACACACAAAGACACAGAAGAATATATTGTCTTGTGCTACTACTGGACCCACAACGTCAGTGAATGCAAGAACCACAGTGACGCAGCATATTTGCAGAAACCAATATGCATAAAGCTTGTGTATATGTGAATGGATGGGAAAATATAGAAACTCACCAGGTTAAAGATGTCCTCTGCTCACTGGATACAATGGAAAACATCCGAGACCTAAAGGAGAGAAAATAGACAGGAGAGAGTGAGAAGGAGATTGGATTTTGGTGCCAGTAGTTTGAGTGCACAGGCAATGGCACCAAACACACACCAAAGAACCATTGATACATCTGCGAGGTGCGAAAGGACTAACAGCAAGTGGAGAGTGCGACTGGCAGTGGGCAACACTCAATTGTCCTGGTTCAAAGGGAAACAGTAATACAATGATGTGAGATAAACGGCTCCAGTGATGGTCGCTTCAACCTGTTAGAGGACAAAGTCGAGCACAAAGGCAAACAACTGGACTACTTCAACAACAGAGGTCTGACAATTACATTTTGAACAATAAGCATCCCTGTAACAATAACACATACTGTATACCACTGACACTACTTCATGCAGCTGACATAATACCTCAGGGCAGTTCCAGCAAAGTCTTTAGTAAATGAAAAAATATTGTAGACAAAAACATGAAGTGTAATGGAAAAAACTGAAAGCACTGAATAATCCGATTGGGTCAATGATGAGTCACACTAGTTACTCAGTCCTCTCAAGCTCAAATGTTAATGAGCTAGAAAAAGTATTATTACTTATAATGAACAACTGTGTTGCCTACTAGTGCAAATAGAATGTGTTTGATCCATTGATCCATCTTTTGTTTATTTAACAATTATAGTGACAGGCATAGTAATGAGGCAATTAACACTGATACTACCCATTTCATAGTGACCTGTATAGGAGGGGATCACACACCATGATCCAGTAATGAGGAAGTAAATGGCAGTAGCATAGCCACTTGTCTTCTAATAAATGTAAATGCAAAAGATAAAATTACAGATAATAAATAACAGCAGATGAACTGAATCTATCTTCATAAGCCATTCCCTCAAGTTATTAAAAGAAAAATGGGCCACAAACACTGCCCAGTTTATCCTTGAGTAAAAATATCACAACTAGGACAAGTCACAGTACAGTCATGAAGAACTCATCAGACAGCATGAACTGATTTCATAGTATGTCAAATGAAAGCTACGAGACAATTCTGTTTTCAACCCAGTGCACTGTAAAAGCAAAACTAGGGCTGAGCGATCTGGAGGAAAATATAATCATGATTTTTTTTCTCATCATGATCGATCTCGATTTTTGATTAGATTTTCAAAAACAAATGAAAAATTCCATTCATGAACATAAACAAAACTGAAACTTTTAATATGTCCCATTTATTAGATATTTTTGAAACTATATCAATATTATGGCTAAAAGTTTGACTTTTGCTCCAAACTTTACATTTTTACTGACAAAAGATTGGTTTTCGATCTGTCTATTCAAAACCCACCACCAAATAATTGACAATCCGTTTCAATTCAATCTCGATCTCTCGATTTTACAATTAATGGCCCAGCCCTAAGCAAAACTTTGTAGCCAAACATCTTACCACCTACAAATGTATTGGAAAGACACTTGTGAGTTACTATGTGCCATTTATGGATGAGGGCTAACACTGGGCTCACACTGCCTCCAGTCCAGATCCTGATCCGTCTGCAATGGACCCTCACACTGAGAGCGGATTATGCATGCATGTACGGAGACTGCCGACATCGCAAGACCACAAGTTCACAGGGGTTCACCCTCAACTTTGGAGTTTACGCTATCACTGAGTACATAAGAAAAAAAACAAGTCGAGTTTTGGACTTATTTCATGTCACTTTATTTTCTTTCATTGTTTTTTACCACACAATGGATAAGAACTGGACATTTAGTTACATCTTTGTGTTATACAGTTGTGTTTTCACAACTTCACCAAAAAGTTCCTTCCAACAGAAAAGGTCCGGACGACCCGAGCACGTCCCCACGCTCGCTGGACCAGACAGATTGCCGTGTGAGAACCTCTCATTACTTTTCAAGAAACTGAGAACCTCTGGACACCGGACTTAGTACAGATTGGATGCTGTGTGAGCCAGGTGTGATACATTCTGCGAGGTGGTCACTTTTTAGTTCAAAACAACCAATTTAAAGTTGCTTTATTAGTTAAAGAAAGGTATTTGGAGTTTTTGTAAGAACAACTTAGATAGTCTACTGCATTTGGGATTAGAAAAGATCCCAGAAAATTGCCATAATGACTTGGCTTGGATATACACGAAAAAAGGTTAAGCAGATGAGTAGTACATCGTAAGAAGTAACAGCAGAAATATTAAGTAAAATAAATTACATTAATTTGAGGCAAAAGTTGTTTACAATTTACACCAATTAACTATTTAAATTCTGTCTTATATTGTGTCATATCTTTTTAAGCTTTAATACTGCCAATTAAATCCGCTTAAGGTAAAGACTACTGTTGAATTTAAATGTAACAAATTACCTCTGTCAAATGGGATTGTCCATCTCCTCCCACTTTTTACGTTTCAACTGACACCTTTTCACAGAATAGCACATTGGGCATGTCAAATAAAACGCGGCCCTAACATTGTCAGACATGGCTCAGAGCTGCTCTTTTCAACAGAACGGGCATTTTCACAGCTTCTTTTTATGAGCTCGCGTGGGCAGCCACATAGACAGCACACTCAATTATAGTCCCAGCAAGCTCATGAACATCCCTCAGTTGGAGATCTAACACATTTGAATCATCAGTGTCTCAAGATAAAGCTCTCAATGCATATGAAAGTGCATATGACAATGGGACATTACCTGATAAGTGTTTGACAGTCTTATAACATGCAACTTGTGAAGAAAATGAATTTGAAAAGAATGTAAATTAAGTTTTCCAAAGTTGAATGTTTATATTTATGTCACCACTGCACAAAATTATGCTGGAACAAGTTACATGCAAAGAATGATTTTTTTTGGGGGGGGGTTATATTAATTTAAAACCTAATGAGTTGTATAAGTCTTGTTGTTTACTTAAGTAAAATATAAAATAAAAAAATGTAGAGAACGGTTTGCCTATATAAACCAGATAAGATTTGGCCATTGTATCGTAACAGTTATGGAATTACAAAGAATTGTTCTAATAAAGCATGTAGTTTACTGTGATGAAGTGTGAATCTGCTGAACCATATTGTGGTAAAAAATAAAAAGTTTCTGAGTGAGCTGAATTTAACCAATCATAGAAAAAATAACTTTCAGAAGAAGCACATTACCTATTACTTCCTAAAGCTAAACAGAAAACTTCAATAATCCATATTGTGATCTGGTTCCAACAAAATTGTGATAAACATTTTCGCCCAGTCCTTTTATGAAGCAAAACATTTGTTATTTATGACACTAAAAGTGTTCATCTCTAAATGACATGATTCTTTGATCAAATAATAATGTGCAACACGTGTAATGCAAATGTCATGGACGTATCATTAGTGAACGCAAAAGCAATGTCTCAAGACCCAAACGGACCAATAAAATGTGAATTACACTTTTAAAAATGTAAGCGTGAGATCCAGAAGTCAGATCACATTTGTGAAGTGGTAATATGGTAATGTGGTGATTCATATTACTGGAGCGGCTCGAATAATGACCTCAGTCATAAAATTTTGGAGGTGTAAAGTTATATAAATTCTTCTAAAAGGATAATTTTTTTGTGATACTAGAATGTTGATTTAAAAAAGTAATAATAATTGAAAAATACATAAACTAACCACTTTCCACAATGGTTTTAGAATGAGTTTCAGCATGATCAGAATGACTAAGACAATTGTTTTGTGTCTACAAATATGTCTACAAATAGGAAAGTATTTATTATCACTGTGGTGTCAACATTCAGAATAGACTTTGAAATTTAAATAACTGTGTAACTTTTCAGAAGATAAAAGTTTTTTTGTTTTTTTGTTTTTAATTATTCCATTTAAATAAAAAGCTAACTTTAAAGGATTCTTAACAAATATACTGTAGCTCTGTACATTCTGTGAAAAAGTTATAGCCAAGGAAATAACATTTCCATGGTAACAAGCAGGAAAGGGCCTCACTTTGTTGAATGGAAAATCTGACGATAGATAAAAAAAAAATATATATATATAGTATATTGTCTGGCCACCATGTCCCTCTTTGGAATTTCAGATTAATTAGCCAATCAGTGACATGCATCATCTCTCGTATGGTATATAGTAGTAATATAACAAACCAACATGGCTGCTTAAAAGATACATGGAAAAATATGGAAAAAATATTATGTGTAATTGTAAAACATTTTGGATTTCAGCAGGATCAATGAGCAAAGCAAAACATTATTTTAATAAGAATTGAGTGTAGTAAATGACAAGACGACCGTGAAGTCCTTTGTTTCATCTGCATCACACAAATAAACTAATCTGATTGCCTGGTACGTCGTAGAGCTGATCTGAAACCCAAGCAGGGGAGTGGTGACCAGACTCAGTGTGGGCTCTGGATCCCAGGCAACTCATTTCGATTATATAAAAGTAAATTTGGGGGTATTTGGAATCTCTCACAAAATAACATGACACAATTAAATACTTATTTCAGTTCAACAAAAACATCCAAATGGAAAAGTTATGCTTCTACTAAAAAGTTACACAGTGGACCAAATAAATACTTCAGTGTAGATTCATACAGATTACATAAATGTTTTCATGCAGAGAAAAAATGTGCAAGGGTGAGAGAAGATATATGTGAGTGAGAAAATAAAACATTAAGTGTCCAATTAGCAGAACATGATGAAACCCTAATGAAGACTATTCTGTCCAGCACATACTGTAAGAAAAGTCTTGATTAGGCCTCCTCGGGCTTGTTGAGACATAAGTTTCATTGATTTCACAGATAGATTCCAGCGGTTTCTCAATGTGTTTGTGTGAAAAGAACAGTGTGCGCCTAGTTAGTAGCCACTGTGTTTTTAATATTTTATATGAAAAGAACAATGATCCATGAGTCATCCACCCACTTGTCTCACTCTTAGAAATTTATCCCTGAAATAGTTTGATGTGGAGTTGTCTTGAAAGCAGTTTTGAAAGATACGAAAAAGAGAACAAAACATTATGACTGATTTTGTTCAAACATCAACTTTGTCTAGACAGGGTTGAATTTTTGGTAAAGGATCTAATAGAGATCGAGATTGTGACGTCACACATCAGTGGAACTGTCAGTTGACCTAACATGAAACAAATGGAGGTCTTAAAAGGCAAATACTGAGGTTAGTGTTCATTAAGCAATATGCTAACACTGAGGAATGATACATATATTTACCAGTAGTGACGCAACCATTTGTCAGGTTGTTCCCCTAGCAAACTTCCTGCAAAAAAGGTGGATTTTTCTTTAATTTTACATGTAAACCATCACCATTTAGCATTCAGTCTCAAGCTCTATTGCACATTTTTAGACAAATATTGCAAACTGTGATTAAATTCTGTTCAAAAAGTGTCCAGGAGATAAGCAACACATCTTATTACAGAGCAGGACTAGTTTCTGTATGCTTTATTTTGTTAATGTGAGTCAGTTATTTCCATTTCCATTTTCCATTTTTTTTATGTTTTTTTAATTTTATTTGAGAGCTTATTACCTGTTCCATACCATAAATCAAGAACTATTTGTGAAGAAAAAAATATGTCTTATTGCACTAAGGAGGCAAGGACATTTTCAATTTTCTTATGAGAAGATTTTATGGCTCTGCTTTTATGGCTCAGCCTCCCAAATAACAGCTGTAAGCTTTTGCAACCTCCAAATACAAAATGTAGAACCAAGTCATTTATATTTGGTTTTATTTTGAGACAAGTCTAGATAAATTCATCTGGTAGGTCAGCAAATGGGAATCTACATTTATCAATGTATTTTAAAGGTGTCAAACATTGTTTACGATATCTTTAAAATTTTCACACATCATCATGACTGTTCTCCACCTGGAGGTCCCAAAACCCATGTTGAGATCGCAGCATTTTTAGGAAAAGATGAGGCGCTACAAACTAATTTTCACTTACATTTTCAGATACATTAACAAAATATCTGTACAATAAAGAGATGAATTTAAGTTGTTTTCTTAAAAAAGAGGTTTTTGAGAAGACAATTCAAAATCAAAACAAAAAGTTCCCTCAATTACTGTCTTTTCAAACTGTCAACTTCTCTTTCCTTCCTTTACATTTGAGCCCAGTTGAGTTAACCATCAATCAAAGGTCTGAACATCTTAATACTGATGATTTAGTTAAGCTTCTACTGTATATTTTATCCTTCTCCTGAATCAAAAATGTCAGGACGTGATGTGAACGGCACCTATAGCTGTGAAGAGCGGTGTTTTACAGTGTGCTTAGGTGCTCGGAGGTGGGAGGGGCCGTGTGGGAGGACGGAGGAGTGAGGGGGGTCGGAGGCGGATGATGAGCTGCCTTTCTGTTACCACGGCAATCCCCTAACTCCGTCA
This sequence comes from Mugilogobius chulae, assembly GCA_038363315.1. Classification (NCBI taxonomy): domain Eukaryota; kingdom Metazoa; phylum Chordata; class Actinopteri; order Gobiiformes; family Gobiidae; genus Mugilogobius; species Mugilogobius chulae. The sequence continues at coordinate 43,264,515 of CM076396.1, read as the reverse complement.
GTCTCCATGGCAACTGATAGCAGCATCAGCTGATTCAGCCTAAGTGAAGGTTAATATCACAGTGAATCATTTTTCTATGTGTCTTTGAGAATGGCCGCTGGCTCTGGTGCGGATTAAGGGCTTTGTAAGAGTTAGCATCTTGAAATTCTTCTAAGAGGTGTGAGTAGAGCGGGTTAGTAGATCAGATCACACATAACAAATGCACTTTTCACTTCAAGTATTACTTAGTATAACGATTTGTTTTCCAAGTACCACTAGAGCAAAACTTAGAACTATATAGCCTAAAAAATTGTTAAGAGTATGACTAAGACAATAGTAAGCTGATAAGGTAAATTCTGTGTTCAAAATAGGACAAAAACGTGAATAGATTTGTCTCTAAATAAAGCAAATATTCAAACTGCAAATGTTTTAAATACCACCTGAAGCAAAGCTGATGGGACTCATGCCACAGCTTGAGAAACACAGTTCATACAATATTTATATGCTAATGGATCATAAGGCATATCTTCATCCATAAAAAATGAAATAGACAACGCCAGGCCAAAGTGAATTCAAAAGTTTCATTTTACTTACAACCTGTTCATTTAATCTAATTTAACTGAGATAAATATAATAATTCTCATCATAGGTGAAATATTAATGGATCTTTTTAAAGACAATCCTTTGTCAGGAAAAAAAAGGTTTGAAGGATAACTTTAGGTAGAATTAGGTTTTTATTAATGTTAAAATGATGGGAAAAAAACATCAGAAAAACACATCCAATCAGAATAGCATGCCGGAAAATAACACAAAAAAAAATAATGAAAAATACTTATCTGAAAATTATGCCTACTGTTTAGGTTCAGAAATAGTAAGGTTATCAATTGCTTTTGGTAATTGATTAATCTAATTTTTCTTTCGATAATTGTTGACATTGTGAAAAGCCTGTGAAAATGAGAACAATTTGACTAAAGTAGCTATAAAAATGCTACTAACATAGCCTGAAAAAAAAAATACTTAAAAACATTTTTGATTACTGGTTTTAATAAGTCCAAACGTTTTTTCTCTAAGCAATTATTGATTATTCTTAAATGAGACTACAATTATTCCAATAGTCGATCCATTGTGAATTGATCAAGTAGTTTCAGAAATGATTGAATTGACTGAGACTGATAAGGTAAAAAGGAGGAAAAACAAAATGCCTGATTGCCCTTTACTGGTGTTGTTAAGCACGTCATACTTGCGTAAATTTGAAAAAACTAATGATTCAACACCTCAACAAACAAGCAAACAGACTCCAATAGATCTAAAAGCAGTGATCAAGTCAAAATGACCAATGATGAAGGACCTTAGTCCCAGAAAGGCAAAATACACAACCTTGCTAATAACCAACTTTCACAACATCCGCTGAATACAAAAACGTGACCTTGCTTTTTAATTTTCTATTAGACTCCCCACATTTATCACAGCAACAAAAAGCAGCAACACAGAAATGGAGTGGGAAGATTGTTTTCTGTTAAAGGGTAGAACAACAAACGCGAAGGAAAAAGGAGGCAACAGCGGAGCAACCGAGGAATGGCCAGTGGCACGTAACAAACACACGTAATAGGTTATTTCTAAATATAAAGCACACTTGTAATTTAGTTCACTTAAAATGCAAGAGTGAGAAATGATTGTTGGAAGTACAAGAGATTCGTCATTCATGGCTGTCTTAATGATCGAGTAAACAATCCTATCACAAACTCATTAACCCCAGGAGGGAATAGCTAAGCTGGACATTTACCGATTCCCTCAGAAGCACCATAAAGACCTATGATTGCCTGAAATACCCTGACTACATACATTTTTATCACTGCGTCAGCATCTTTAAGACGCGTGTGCTCGTGTAGGAGGAAAGATGCACATTGTTAGTGTTCTGTCAGAAAATTGTCCATTTACTGAACTTGTGGTAATGGTAAATAGGGATAAGTAGGTTGAAAAATGTAAAAACATAAAGCAATATGCAACTGTCCTTTATAACATTCATTTTCAGATTGAAACAAGCCATTAAAATCAGACACCAGTCCATTCCACGTAGTTAGTTAATGGCAATATTTCTGACCAGCACTGCGACCACGATTTGTGTTTTCATAATTAATTTCGGTTCCGAGTTCACATGTTTAGAAGAGTTGACAAAATTAAATATATTCATGAACTGACAAATTAATAAATTAATCAAATGTGAGCTATTTTAAAACCTGTCCGACTTAAAAGGTGCTATACCTGATCAGTCACCTGTTTTTCTCACTTACTTAATGCATTCTGAGCCTCCGAATTGTTCGCCACGATGTGTCACATATTTTGTTTGTGAAGAAAACTATGGAACTTAAAAAAAATGCAGCCTAAATAAATGAAATAGTGATTCCTATTAGATTTAGATTAATTGTGCAACCATAATTCCAGTATTGAAACCAGTTTAATTGACACATTTTTCAGTAATTAAAAATAAAAAGAAGGAATTACGTTGGAATTTTTTTTGGGATAGCTTCAGATAAAGTCAGAGTTATGTGGCAGGGTATGTTTCTGTGTTGTTGATGAGAAAGCAACGTTAGAACTTTAAAAATATAAAGCTAAATTTTACATAATATGTGTCTTGAAAAAAACTTTTATGGTTTCTGTTGAAAAAATACTGTATGGAACCATTCTCACTTGGATATTTTTGTATTGGAACATACTGTATGTATTTTGGCTTTGTTACAATTCTTACCAAGTAAAGTAAATCATTTTCTTACAAACTACCACATAGTCTTGTTCCTGACTTGTCAGTGGCTAAGTTACTTTGAATTCTGCACATTCCAACATAAGAGAGAATACAATACAGTACAGTACAATGCCCTGAGGAAGTTACATGAAACACATGAGAAGTGGGAAATCACAATGAAGAGATTGAGATGCTTCTTATGAATACAAATGCATTTTTCTGCTTCAGTCCCTCGCAAATAAAAAAAAAAACAGATTGAATTGTGCAGCAGCCAAACATTCCTACAATGAGCAAATCAAAGAGAAGCTGTGCAGGCTGAAGGAGAGCTGTGAGCTACTGGATGTGTGTAAGTCCATGTGTGAGTGATGGGCAGTAGGTCATTTGACTCTATGGCTTGAGCACATTTCGACACACTGAAAACCTATACGAAACTGAAGGGAAAAAAGGATTAAAAAGAGTCACTGTATCCATGTGTTTCAGTGTGAGCACCATAGCCAAACCTAAAATTTGTAAAAAGAAATGAGAAAAGAGTGATTCAGTCATCTTGACAGCTAGAAAAATTAACACGACAATTAACATTGAATTGAACAACATTCATCCAAAACTCTTCACCCATCATCCTCACTCAAAGATATTTTGTGTACGAGACAAAAAATTTTGTGTATCTGCCACAAAAGACAATCCTAATTTATGCCAAAATTCTTCGTCCATTCTTTATGGTCATTCTGTCGATGTGAACGTTTTAGCCTTCACAGGGCCTCCACAATCAGTGTTAGTAATGTGTCTCTTCTCGCATTCACAATTACTTGCAAATGCAATCTCTGTTTCCGTTCCCAAATGTGAGAAAAATCAGGTAGTATACTCAGTTTCCTATTGAGTTCAGAGCCAAAGACAATATGCTATGGATGGGCAATACGCCAGAAAATAAGCTCATAACTGGAGTAATCTGTTTTTTCTGAAAGTTCTCTTTTCCATAACCCTTGACTGACCTGCAGGGAAAGACACTGACCAAGAGTTAGTGACAAGCTCAGGATTAATTTTTTGCCACCCACCGTATTTCTTAGTGTTATGATGATCATGATATAATACACACTATGATATGCCTCAGCCCTATTTGCTGTGGCAGTGAAGCCCAAACATTAATGTCATTCAAAGCCTTAATACAAAATCTAAAGTCTCCAACTGCGAGTATTGGCACCTCTCAATGGTAAATTGTCAATTACAGCCCAGTCCCACCTCCATTGTGCCTTCAAAGCAATTTTCTGTTTCTCTTTTTAGTGGTTAATGGGGAGGCAAACATACTAGTTAGAAAAAGAACACAAATGAGACAGCTTAGTCCTAAATTTAGCAAATTGAAGATCGCTTCCCACTCTGACATTATCTGACTACGTTGTCTATGTATTTGAACTTATCAATTGTAACAACATTACATTAAATATTTGCTTCCAACATTTTATACAATATATTACACTGAGCAAATCCATGCTTCAATAAACCAGACAAATATTTGTGGAGTGATCATAAAAAGTCACTTATTTTATTTCCCAAAAGAATCAGCCATTAGGCCGACGATCTTCTTTGGCTGATCAAAAGAAAAAAGCCCTAACTTCAATTTAATCATTCCCTTTCTCACAATAAAAACGTCCAGTTCGATGCAACCTTTGTAGTGTCTTGGATGATCTGCCGCTGGAGTAATCCCATCTCTGCTCCTTTTGTTGTAATGATGTAATTTGCTGGTCCCGGGAAGCCCCACTCCATCTTAATCACATATAAAGGCTCTAATCCTTGTAATCTAATAAGACCAGACCGACTATGTCCTGTTCTGTGATGTGTGCCTGTTCATTCAGACAGGTTACAATACAATATGTGTAATGTGTCTGGCACAACGACAATAACATCTATACAAGGAGCTTGGTATAAAGAACAGGATAACCACTCTGCAAATAATTATTTTTGAGTGAATAGAAGTTATAAAGTAATTGCAGTCAAAACTATATATGTTATGTATGTTCTCAATTTCAAACCACATAAAAAATGTGACCTTTTCCAATCTTTTTGTATCATGAAACTACTTTAGTGCTGTGTTGCATTATATTGTCACTTATATTGTCACCTTGTCTCCAAAATTACAATTTAATCAAGACATTTTGTTCAATGAATGACAATGTCAGAACAATGTATTTGAGGTTCATTATTTATTGTGTCTACATTGTCTTTGCAATAGTGAGAACACTTTTTGTAATTTTTGTGTGTGTGTGTGTGTGTAATGGGGTAAAGTAAGAGCTGTAGAGAGTTGAAAAGGTAGCATGTCTGTCTGAATAATCAGTTCATTCAGCAGTATTTTTTGAATCTCATGCTTAAATACTGTACCTTTGTCATTTTTTGTCATTTGATCATGTAAGGGGTCGCGGACAGTGTTGGGTAAGTTACTCTAAAACTGTAATACATTATAAATTACTAGTTACAGGGAGAAAAATGTAATATATTTGTATTACATTACTGTCTCAGAAATGTAACTGAGTTACACTACTTTTAGTTACTTTGAGTTACTTTGAGGTAATCGCACATTTGTTAAGACATTATACAACACTAATCCTGTTACATTTATACTTGTTTACTGGTTAATTTGTGGAAATATGATGTCACAACACTTTTTCCTCATAATATTTGATTTACCTTTAAGCAACAGACAGTATTTAGTGGTGTTTGGTCCTGAAGTGTCATTTTCAATTTAATATAAAAGCAATTAATTTATATAAAAGTAACTTAAGTTACTCAGATTGTAACTGTAATATATTATCAACATTTTTATAAGTAATGAGTTACACTACTTAGTTACTGAAAAGTGGAATATATTACAGTAACTAGTTACTCCCAACACTGGTCTCGGATGACTGGAGCCTATCCCAATGACTTTGGGCCTTGAGCAACTCATGGCAGAGTTGGCCACTGTATTTGTATTTTCAGTATTATCCTTTATTATATTTAGGGCTGTTTGATAGTAACAATAATTAATATATGTGTTTTTTTTTTCTTTTTTTTTACATATCTCAATGATGACGTCAATAGGTTGCATTCACTTTGTAGAATTTGATGACCAATTCACTTTTTGTATTATAATGAATTCTAGCTGCTTGATCCTAATCTCTATCAAATATTATTGGTCTACAATATATAATGTATATTGCCAGACAAATGTGAAATCAATCACAAAACTGCACAATATGACTTTCGTGCCCTTAGCTGAAAGTTAACAGCATCACTATTTCAATTTTTTATTTTTGAATTAACTTTTTTGTTGTATTTTTCTAATAATAAATATAAAAAAATACATTTGATATTCAACTTTTGGATATCTTAAAAACAACATTCACAAAATTATCTAAATTTGATATACTGCACACAGCTCTAATTGCATTTAGTCCTAAAAAGTCCTACTAATGCCTAAAAACATAGAGCCAAAAGAGTATAGAACATTTTGACTAGACTCACAAGTATAGATATTGGAATTGTAGTATCATGACACTAGTTCTAGTTAGACAACCAAGCAATGCTGCAAACTATAGTAACACAACCCTCATGAAGATCAATAAGGATTAGCTAGTGGCAGACAGTGAATATCTCCATCAAGTTATATTAAAACAACTCTAATTTCAAGCAATTTTCTTTTTTACAGAAATAAATATGCTTTTTGTTCATCTTAGAGTGTTGAAAGAACAGCCAAATAAGACCCACATGGTGAACGCTCTTTACAGATCGTACAGTCTAAAATAAGGGCTTTTCCTTGTCCCAGAAGGATCAACAAATAGAGAAACTGGCACTGTTTGAGTAATAACTGCTGATAGCATAGATTCACTTGAGACTTTATGTTTTCAGACTCGACAGTGATCCTCAAGAGAGACTAGAAGATTGGCCCTTCACGACAATAAAATAGTACTACATCTCTGCAATAAAAGCAAACAACTCTATCCACACCAATACGTTCTATTATATTTATGTAATTTCTCTTGACGTTTTGACTGCTTCTTCCATTTGTGTGTGAAGAAGAGTTTGTAAGATAAATGAACGGAGAGAGACAACTTGCCTCCCCAAAGACCTCCCTTAAGAACATAAAACGTGCCACATTAAGACGTCGAGGGGATAATTCACGCTCTGTTCTGGTGTCTCTCACTTGTAAGCATTTACTCCCTGACTTCACACAGGCTCAGAACGGCAGATCACACACTTTAGTAAGCGCCGGCTGACACTCGCGGCAGTATGTTAGAGACAGGGAAAGCCGACAAGTGATGTAACAAAACACAAGCCAGCTCCTGCCAACAGCTGACTAAGCCTTAAAAATATTATTTATTAAGTATTTAAATTAGTAATTCAAAAGCTGAGATTCTACACACAATAAGTCAAGCAGCTGTGCATTACTTTTCATCCATTATTAATGAAAGTTCTATAAGCCTTTTTTATAAGGATGCAGCATAAATATGAGCCCAGTTGTTTGGGAGAATTAAACACAAAAGGTAGTCATTATTTAGTAAGGCTGTACGCACTTTTTTCTGTTAAAGTAGAGTTAGACCTTTTGTGGGTTAGCGGCTATCAGCTCATTTCTCTGGACAAGATCAATCCATGTTTTGGCCAAACTGTTGTAGAAAAACACTTACATTTACTTAGAAGATACTGTACAAAACATGACTAAGCACTACTGTCTTATTTTGCGATAAACAGGGCTGTGGGTGAAATTATGTAACTCAGAGAAACAATCAACAACAGCTCAACATTGCAGCCCCAAGATATTGGGTTTATTATTTTCTCAGAACAATCTGTGTCTGTATCTAAAAGTAATATCCAATTGGGCAATTTCTAGCTAAACATTAGTAAAACGTTGAAGAGATTCATAACATCATGATTCAGGTTACTTGGCAGCCAGATTACAGATTACAGAAATAAGATCATATTCAGATCTAAAAATGGCCACTGTGTTGTGTAAGAGTTGTAAGTTGTATTAGAAAACAATGAGCATGTAAGCATGTAATAAAATTAATTTTACAGAGAGATTGTTTATTTGTGAGTTCACAAAATCTTCAAAATCCACCTGACTGGATAATACGCCTTTTCCAATGTCTTTTATCAGCAAATATTCTAGATGGATAGGTGTAGAACAAATTTGATCAATCTTGTGTGTATTTTTGATCAATATGCAAAGAAGTTCTTGGACAACTAAAGGCATGTTCTACTGACTGGTTAGTCAGCCAAAAAGGGATAGTGGCAATTGTTCTGTAGAAAAAAAAAATATGTTTTAATCTGACCATTTATCTAACTCAAAACTGGTCTTAAAAAGAGTTACAAAAATAACATTTTGTACAGAAAACAAACGTGAATCAGTGTGTTTATGTTATAAAAGGCAAATTAGACCAATGATTTGGTACCAAATCTTCAACTAATTTTCTACTTTTTGCTGCTGTACGATATAAATCCTTTAGGTCTAAATAAAGGAAGTGTCAACAATACAAACTTTGATCAGCTGAATATCCATCATCAATAAATCAACAACGACTAAAGAACTGCAGTACTAGTTGATTTAAAGATAACTAATAATTGTTCACCTAAGCTCTAGACAATTCATTCTAGCAATATCTAACCATACCCACTTTGTTTTAAATATTTAACCATGAGATCTTGATAACATAATTGAAGGCAGGTGCATTTTACATGAACCTCCAAAATCCCACAAACAGCAGGCTGTCTCTGCAAAAGAGTCTTGGCACGCAAAGAGCTGTGTCAGAGGGACGTCGTGATCGGTACATGTCCATCAACTAAAAGTTCATTATCGCCTCCAACACCTTCCAGCTCAAATGAATACTGAATGCCAAATCACCGCATCATTTGCAGGAGATTTCTTCACACTTACAATGAATGGTAATCCACAGGTGCGACTTAACTCTATCTGAAATGCAAATGTACCTCCAAAATTAGTGTTTTTCAAATGCCACCAGGCCTCGTTTTAATTTGAAGCTAAAGGTAAGGTCGTAACTTTCTACAATTGAATTTTAAGCATTTATAATTCATATGCAGCTGGTTATTTAGCACTCCCACCGTGACAGAGGGTGACGCATCAACCTCTGCGGTCCATCAAGCACATAACGTGAAGCCGGTAAAAAGAGTGTAATTTAAAAGCATTTCAACATGAATCTCTGAGTTATGCAAGTTAATGATAGTGTTTAATACTGACCTTCAGCAGAGTGTAAACAGGATATGAGCTTTCAAAGTTTATTTGAAAAAGTCTTGTTTGTTTCTAAATCCTACTTCAGAACAAAACTGATGAACTAAAATCAGTTTAATTAAATGCTTAGCACAATTGACAAAAAAAAAAAAAAAAAAAACATTTTTGATGTTGTTGCTGTTGTTACCATAATCCAGAGAAAACATTAAAGCTGAGGTACTCATTTTTCTCTTGTAAGTAAATATTTTTCCCCAGAACATTTATCTTTCAAGCCATCTGAGTCACAAATTGACTTTTTGAGATGCAAGCTGATTGGCTGTGCAGACGGTAGTCAGTCTACTTCACTTTGTGTCTGAAAAACCTGTTCCAAAGTTGTGCTAATGGACAAAAAAAAACTTGCAAGAGAGAGTGATGAAGTGATATTTTTTCAGAAAATAAGAAAAAGAAAGTAGATTAAAAAAAAAAAAAAAAAAATGACCTAAAAAATACTCTATATTTTATTTTTCCAGGATTTGATCGAAATTAGTCTCACTGGGGGGGGGGGGGGGGGATGTAGTGACGCAATAGTGCCCCAAAGATGGTACTCATGTTATGTCTTGTTATTTATTCTGTTTTCGCAGAAATACAGAGTATTTACTTCCTAAAAGGAAAAGTGACACAATTCATTGCTGTGATTGGTTTAGCACAAACTAAGGTAAGCACTAGTCAACAAGTCACCCAATCAGCTCGAAGTATTTCAATAAACAGTTTTATATGAATAAGATGTAAGAATTCAAATTGAGTTCAACACATATCCATCCGTTTGAAGTTTTAGTATGGTTTCAAAATTTCTACAGTTGTGTAATAATTAGTGGAAAAAATATGATATCTCCAGCCAAACCTGTCGATGCAGAATAAAATAATTAGCCTTGTTTTCTTGCTTTGCCATTGTTAACTCATTAATTAAATCACTTGAACCAGAAGACTTGAGTACACCTCCATCATGAAACAAAGACATGACTAAAGGTTAACATGTTACTGATACATTCTTCAGTAACATTATATTTTCAAAAACTAGTATTTAGTCGGTAGCGGCAGATTTTCACTATGTTTCTGTGTTAAATCGTTGTGAGGAGTGGGTGGTGGGATTTGATGGCCACTCGGTGTGAAGGTGGCTGTTTTGAGTTTTTCTATCTTTGGAGCATCTCTGGGTTCAGGCTCTTGGCTAATGAGCTGAGTAAATCCTATTCACTGGGACAGCACCCATAAAATGCACTGAATATAGACGTGTGTGTGTGAGAAGAGGAAAAATGCCAATAAGCTGTTTACTAAATTCAAGTTTTGATTTCACAGAAAAAGTTAAGAATTATGACAATGTCTTGGAACAGACAAATATATATGTATTCACACCTTCTCTATTATTACACAAAGATAAACACTTTTAAACTTGTAACACTTTTTGTGTTAATCATTATTCCATTGTTATTGAAACCTTAAGTTTGTGGAACCCAAATTAGTAAAGCAGAAACCAGAAAATGTGTCAATTATAAAACCCTACAAATAGGGCTATACCTGATACTGATCTGATTTCTGGTGTTGTTGCATAATCTGAATATTGTTAATAAAATATTTAGTTGACTAACAAAATTTTGATGATCAACTCAACAACTAAAGATGTGCAGCTCTACTAGACAAACAGCAAAAGTATATTGTTTTGTGTTTTGGCTGTATATAATTCACAAGCACATACAGTATATTGATCAGGAAGACTGACTGGGCTGGTATATTGAACAAGACAGAGGTGAACAAGATCCCACACAAAAAGGTTAGATATCTTGACCCCAACTTGTCCCCTAGGAGAAAGACGAAGAGAAAATCAAAACCAAGGCATGAAACAGTGCAAATGGCCCATTACTGTGGGGCAGAGGTGCTGCAGGTGTCGTTCACTCTGGAGGTGAGATGACGCCAATCAGGCTGATGTTGGACCAGAGCCACAAACCTAAATGAGCTCAAAAGACTGATGGATTCCTGACAAAGCTAACAACACCAGGTGTAGAAACTCTACTGCATCTGGAACCTGGAGCTGTGAAGAGTCAGAACTATCAATCCAGGCTCTAAGCCTTGTGTAAAAACTAAAAAAAAATATCTTTAATTTATGTTGTGGTGGTTTTGCTTAATAAATCAAGTGTAGAAACAATAAAATGCATGTGTTTAGTAACATAAAATGAACTAAATTGTGCAAATACATAAACATTGCTCTTTTTTTGCATCACTACCATGCTTTTTGTAGCTGACAAAACTGTATTTTAAGGATAAAGTGCACTTTCATGTGCCTTTAGGGAAATTCAGCAAGTATTCGTAATTTGATTGAAAAAATAATTAAATAAAACATTCAGTTGAAACAGAAAATCTACTTCAATATTTCTCTCCTTGACTGAAGTGGATATTTTACATGATTGAGCCTTTTGAAAGTGCTAAAAAACCGGTCATTTTAGTCTGAATAACAAAACTATCTGAATTTTTTGTTGTAACTTGGTAAGCTTTGTCTTTTCTACCAAAAAGTATTGTAAACGCAGCATTTTGTGACACAATCAGACATCTGTGCTCTGTTTAAAATAATAAGGGATTTTATTTTGCACAGATAACTAATAGCAACACTTTGATTGGCTGTACTTGATTGGTCCACCTCCTTTTTAAGTTGCAACTGCATCCAAAATGAATTCATGTGCATTAACCAAGTGCTGAAGTATTTGTGAGAATTAAGTTGATACATTTAACTATGTGTTAGTACTTTGGCTTTAATAATGTATTGATTATTTCTTATCATTACCAGGTCATGATTACATGTAGACACTTGACAACAACACAAAAGCTATAAAAAGCATAAACCTGAGCATGACCTGTGAGATAACATTAAAGCACAGCTCTCACTGACTGTACTATTCATTATCCTTGGCCCGCTGCCCTTAACTATAAACCAAGTTATAAGCAGACTAATGTACGCCAAAGCAGACCTCTGTCAATGACACATGCTTTCTTTATGGGGAACTTTTTTTTTATCCTTGAAAACACACGAGGTCAGTATCAAGCAGAGGTATCACAGGAGGCTAGCTTTCATGCCTGCACTCAATAACAAATAACAATCAATAAATCAATCAAACATAACAATAGCATTGAAATACAGAAAGCCACAGCCTCTTCAAACTAGTTCAAAATAGTAGGAGAATTTAGGATATTTATTTTGGTGGAAGCACTGTGTGAATCTTTTAGTTATTTCTGGGTTAGCAATGTTTTTCCATTGGTGGTGACGCAAAGCTAAAAAATAGATTCTGTGAAGCTGGTGCCATAAACTGCTTTTTTCTCCTTTTTTTAGATGAATCTTAAATGTTGACACTAACACAAATAACACATTGCATTAGAAAGTCATATATTTCTGCAAACAAACAGTAAGGATTGTCATAACAAGAGGATAGTCACTTTATTCTGCACCGCCCACTTTTCTTGGCACTGCACTTCTGTTTAGCTAACATGTTTGATTATCTGTTTTGTGAGGCAATCCGAAATCGATATAATGACAGATGAAATAAACTCGTGACTGAATTCTACAAGCTAACCACAGTTAAACAGGGAAAAAAAATAGTCTACCATCCCCAAGAAAACAAACTAATATTTTTGAATGATCAACACTACAATAATGATTATTTATGTTCTAAGATTAAATACAACACAATACTGAATTTAGAAAACTAACATTCATAATCAGCACCAACCAAATGGTCATGTCATTTGTTTTGTATGTAAACAGCCTTTTCCATGGCTCTTTTTTGGGTATAGTCTTTTTTTTAAGCTTGAATTAATATTATTTCAATTGCTTTGTCAAAAAATGAAACACTTGGAACTAAACAAATGAATGCAGGCTTCAGATTGGCAGCTACCGCTGGCAGGCATGGTGTTTTGTTAAGTGTCAAGTGCAGCCAAAAGACTCTCTCTAAGTCCTCTTCACTAATGCACTGACTACACACACGCATACACACAAATGCTTTAAATGCGACAGGTGACTTATGATTCCACGCTGGCTACAACACTTTACACCGATAAAGTTTATTTTCTTACAGTCTTACTACAAAGCTGACCTCTTGAATATGAAACTCGCCGGTTACAAATGCCCTTCTTCTGCAAAAAAAAACCTTTCATAAGAAACAGGGCTTATCTTGACAGTAAGTTTTGTAGTAAATATCTACATATTCAATTGCAATTCTCTTCTCTCTTTCTCACTCTCTATTTCAGGTGTCACACTCACTACAGCCACAGTCCCCTCTTTCTAAACATCCACACCTATGATTTAGTCTGGCAGCTCAACCATTTTTTCTAAATATATGGTATTTTTGAAATCCTATCCTTGTAAAAATCTAACAATTTGCTGGATGTACTAGTTTCAGATACTGTCCTGTCCATCTTGAACATTTTGCCATTACATAAAAACATCATCCAAAGATTTCAAACGCTATATTATCTTTAATACAACTGACACTAAAACCTAACCTTGATTTGTTGCCCATTTTTGTTGCTATTCTTGTTCAAAACAGTTTCAACACTAAGCACAAATTTGAGCTGTATTCTTAGCTAAAAATGAAAGAAAGATGCAGCTTTATGTTAAAAACTAGCTTTATAATTCAAATATCTATTGAAAATCCCAAAAACGTACATTGCCTATCCACAGTTTATAGAGCAGACTTACAGCGCACGGTGCAGGCGGTTAGCGCTCTGGCCTCACAGCAGAAGGTCGCGGGTTCGATTCCGTCAGGCCCGGACCTTTCTGTGTGGAGTTTGCATGTTCCTCCCCGTGTTGGTGGTTTTCTCCGTGCACTCCGGTTCCCCACCAACTGATAACATGCATGTTAGGGAACACTTGGTGATAGTCGGAGGTTGGGCGCCAGGTGTTTGGTGAATCGCCTCCGCTGAGTTGGCAGCTTACTGTCACTGAGTGGGGAGGGGTTCATCTCACTATGAAGCGCTTTGTGACTGTGAATGTGCTATAAAATAAAGATTACTTACTTACAGTATTACAAAAAATCAAATTTGAACTTTTTATGATAGTGTTCTCTCATTATTAGTTCACTCAAACTTGCAGCTGATTGGATTCATGCATGTTTTCAGTTTAAAAAGCACATCTATACCTTAAAATTTGGCAAAATGCCTACATAACTTTGTAGTTTATAAAGTTGGAGAAACATATTTTAAACAAAAATGTAGGTTTTATGCGCATTAATCACCACATAGCTGAATAACTCAGGATGTTTTGATTTTATTTATTTATTTTGATCCCCATGGAGATTTTAACATGGAAGCCTACTTGTTGAACCAGGAAGCTGTTGAACTGTTGAGCTCCATAGAGACCATTTAAAACATGAGGGGTTCAAAGTTGTCGTACCGCCTTTTTCCAACAACGCAATTAGTATGTTAAAATTTACTGTTACTTAAGCAGAGCGAAGCCAGAGCATATCATTTCTGTAGTTTTGAACAGAAAGTTAATAGACCTGTTTATATTTTGCAATGTACAAAATGTAAGTTGCTGAGCTGCATATGTCATTGTTTATTATAATACTTGCACAAAACACAATATGTCTTCATTAATACAGAAGACTACAATCTAAGCAAAAGTTACAACAACTGTCAGTGAGTTGAATGTCAGTGGATCTTTGAGCAACACTATTACTTTCATGTGTCAAATTGTTGCTTAGAGCGTTATAAATCTAGACACATCATTAAGTCGTCCTCTATCCATCAGATCAGCAGTGTCTGTATTGACCGCACATGAAACAAGCAGTGATTACCAGCTCAAGTGTTCACGCTCTGTGCTTTACCTTGTGCACATTCAGCTGATGTCTCAATAGCTGATCACCACTTTATTAGTATTCACACTAAGCTGGAAACACGTCAATAACTCTATCACTGATGTACTATACTCTACCTGAAATTAAAATCAGAAAAACATCAGCATAGCAAATAGCATACCATAGCAAACAACAGACTGCAAATATTTGCTTTACTGTTGAAAAATAGCTGCACGAAATTTCTGAATTGTGTATGTTTGACCGAGAATCTAAAGTTCCTAATATGTGCAAGTCAGTGCAGGGATGTGAGTGGGTATAAGTGACAGGTGAAACAGACATTTTCTGAGAAGCTTTGGCCCCAGGTGCAGAACAACACAGGATTACAAAAAACATGTTCAAATCAGTTTTAAGTAAACTAATGATGTGGAGGAGAGAAGACTGTGACATGATTAAAAGCTTAAAGTTGTTTTGCATGTTACCTTACCTATGTCCACTGAGACAAGCATAGAACAAGATACAAGTCAGATATTTAGAAAATCAAAATCTCAATTAATGTCTAACTTCACAGCAAAGTAGTAACAAGTCCATAGAGACAATACCAGTAAACTTACAGTGTGCACCTTTAAGAAATAATTTAATGACCATGCAGTTTGCTGTTATCTGGTGAAAACAGCAGTATGTGCATTGAGCAATGTGCTGAATGCTTTACAGCACAATGTAAATAATGCATACACCTACGTAAATACGAAAGCAGGTGACGCATTTCTATTGTTTTTATAGTCTTCAAAAAAAAAAAAACACCATGAAAGGCTGACCGTGTGAAGAAACTTGACAGAAGCATAAGCTACAGTCAATGATCCAGAGCAAATAATAGATGAATAAAGCTGGAATGATAATCAGACGATACATAACCACCACCAGCAGCAGCCCCTGTCCTTTGGGAAAAATATGCCCACCCCCAACAACAAGGAGGAGCCAGACCATTCATGATTCAGTGCTCCCCTGCCTGGTCCCAAAGCTTTTAAATTATATCTGGACGCAAAGGAGAAAATTACATTAGAATCTAACAGTATGTTATTTAAAACTGTTGTGTTGAGCCATAGCAACATGTTTTAGCAATCAATATTCCTTTACTTGCTCAATTTGATTATTGATTGATCAGTGTGAGTGATCAATAAAAAATGTAAAGAATAGTAAAACCAAAAGGCTTCCAAAAGACAAAAAAGGATTAGTCTGCATACATTTACAACGTGTTGCAATCTGATCAATAAAATAATCTATTTGTTTCAGGGGTTCTCATTGAAAAGGCACAAGCAAATATGACTCAGCACCTGTTTCCTAGTCTTTCCTCTGTTCTACATAGGGTGCAAAAATATTCAAGAAGACAAAAAAAAAATGTTTCTTTAAATCTTTACGTTTAAATATTGCGTTTTGATCAGCTTTAAATGTGCTTTGTTTACCATCTGGCTGTACAGTTTTTACATTACCACCGCAGCAAGCAAGCCAAGTTCCCGCAGTGACCGCAATAGGTAAAGCCCTCTAGTAGCACAATGCAGTCGTTTCTCAACATAAAGATATGCATTAACAGCGATGCTAAATTATTCACATGCGTTTCACCCAGCGTGCCTTACCTACAGCCTGGACATCGGGTTTCTTTTGTTCGGATGTGATGCTTTTTTTCCAGGGATAATTCCGCCACACGCCGCCGCTCTGAAAAGACACAGCACAGTCACATTCACAGAGGGGCTCCCCATCATTAAAGCTTCAATGCATGCTGACATGTTTTGGTTGTATTACTCCGTCAATCGCGTAAATTTATATATTATCTGTTTCCGTGGTAAGAAAATAATATTAGCAAAAATGTTATGGAGACAAATGAGTGGAAATTTACCTGTTCAGCGCAGTGTCTTCTCTCAACTCTCGGCGCTGTGCACACACGGGTTCCGCAGCTACTGTTTACCGTAATGGCGGGAACAGAAGTGCAACAGAATTCTGGCGCAAGCTGTTCGAGCATTACGGTAATAGGGACGTCTTACTGGAAATACAAAAATAAAACTTTTAAAATATTAAATTGTGGGACCTACTTGTTACGTATCAGCTCAATTATATTTGTTTACACTACTATGATTTTGGTTTGTTTCTGTGTTAGCGAGGCCACATAAAATCATACTGTAAAACCATGGAAAGCATATGTTTTGCAGAATTGACTAGTAGTATTCAATTATTAGTATTTGGCCTAACTCTAATTAAAAATATAGCACTTATTGTACGTTAGTCATTTTAAAATCATCGGTACCATGACCATACACTGTACTCATTGACCTGTGGAGTGATGTGGCCTCCATGTGGTGATGTAGAGAAAAGCATGTACTTCCTGGAGCGTGGTCATAATTTCAAACAAGTGGTTGAAACGTTGAACTGTTGTTGTTGTTTTTTTTAAGAGCCAATTTGGCTCATGCTCACCATACTATTGCCCACATTCTGTGGCATGATTGAGCTGATATAAAACAAGCATTTTAAATATGTACGTACATATAAATTAAAAATATAGATATTATAATAATATTAATAATAATTCCAATTCACTTATGAATTCTTGAAGTACCTCTTGGAGATCATAACAATCACCTTGCCCTGCCTGCTCCTCTGATGTGAAGAAAGAAAAGACATGGAGGAGTGGAAGAGGGACCCCTGTAAATGCTTGGATCATTGGTGGTTAGAGCAATTGTAAAAGTATTTACAAGTCAGTGTTTTGTTGTTGTTGTTGTTGTTGTTGTTGTTGTTGTTGTTGTTGTTGTTGTTTTAGTTAAGTATGTTTTGTGCTTTTTTTTGTCTCAAAAAGTACATCAGTGCATTTAATGTATTACTTTTCAACATTAATCAAATTGAATAACAATTGTTAACTGTTAAAAAAAAAGTTTTAAACATTTTGGGGACAAAGCACAAAGAAATTATACAAATTCCATACATTACAAGAAAAGCAGTGCTGGTACATACAGAGAATAGTCCAAAAAATAATGTCAAATATTGTACAGTTTTGTAATGTAAACATATAAGTGCAACTTGGCTGCAAAGGTACTGTGCCTCAGTTCCTGTGCACATTAAGGAGGGTGCAACAAAACTTCAACACTATTTCTTTGAAACATTTGATGTTCATGGTCTCACAATCACATTATTGCTAAGTTATTGCTAATAATGTGATATACATACATTTACAGTTAGTTACACAAGTAATCACACAATCATTCTACAAAGCAAACTGAAACAAGAATGTTTATAGGTAAGCATTGCAAAATAAAAATAAATAAATAATTAGGACAAACACTAAATCAATTTATCATCATAAAAAATTGATTATTTCTAGAAAAGGAGAATTACATTGAGTTTAAAATTACTAAAAAAATAAACATTAGTAAAGCAAATTCAGTCCTGAGGTTTAAAAAGACTCTTTCTAAAAACAGTGCTGAACAATACACTGGTGGTGATCAAATTATACTTTATGCTTGTGACACTGTAAGAAACACATGTAAGTCATTAAATTAAAATTGTAGGCAATGTTTTTGATCAGTAGAGGCATTACCTGACTTTTATATTCTATAAATTGTATTAAATACATATATTAATCAAACAAGGACCTCTTGTGCCACCACAGTATTTGTATAAACCTTTAGGAGACACGGATTAACTTTCAGTAGGAAAAGAGGCAACTCAGTGTTCATCGTTTGTGCTGTTCATGTGATATCCAGATGGGGGCGGCGTTGTATCTGTTGACTGAAACGTAATCAGGTCTGAGTTGAGGTTTGTTGATGAGGAGAGGGGACAAGTGCTACACCCTTGTAGTTCAGAGGAAAGTTCTTGTTCATCATCTTCAGTCAGGGGGAACACTCGGCGATCCCAGGGGGCCTGAGGCTGTAAGATTAATAAAAGAAATGGTTTTGTGCAGAAGACCATAAAGCAAAAGTAAATGCAATTCCATTTGGCTAATTTTGTACTGTTGACGTGTTGTGTTCACAAAAAGGAATCATACAGGTCATGTCCAATGCCAATCAAGTAAGATGTTATTGTATCAAGGAGTGCTCATCACGGTCTGTGTGGGAGCTGCTGTGCACTGGAACCGAAACACTGTTGATTAGGGCACTGTTGCCAACAGCTCATTTCTTTCCCAATCCAGTTAAGTGGGACTAAGCTCTACAATCAGGCTGTGTCATCAAGAGCAGATAGTGGTTGAACTCTGTGTGCGTGCTCAAGGATTTATCAAGACTCCAAAGTGTGGAGCAGAATATTATAATATCACTGACGTGTATTCTTTAAATCTTGTGTGTCAACAGATGTAAATAAAATGTAAACATAAATATGAGATTCTTCACTTGTTTTGTGGTATACTTGTTACTTTAATCTCACCAGACATTCCTCTGTGCTCAGCTGGTCGTCAGAATCCAGCTGGGTCCACACCACAGAGTTTTCCTCCAAAACACCATCGCAGCTGGACATCCTGCTGCCAGATCTGGGCCAAGAAAACAAGTATGTCTCTGGTTCAGGTTTGAGCTCAAACAGCGGTGGGTTACTTCTGTATGGCCTAGTATTAAGATTGTGTTACAGACAAGCCCGAACAGGAATTTGTCTGCTCACCTTGAGGTATGCCTGCAGTGTCTCTTTCCCCAGAAAGACCAACGTAGTTTCTCTTTTTGTTCTAGAGGTAAATGTCTCTCAGCAAAGACCTGATCAGTGAGATTTTCAATCTGCACATAAACATAAATAATATTTGTAAAAACATACTTACTTAAAAAGGCATTAACTTTATTAACCAAAGAACGTTTACCTGGTTGTCTTTGCCTTTCTCAGAGTCGACTTCATTTTCTAATAGAGTCTGAATGTCAACCACGTCCCAGCTGTGGAAAATTGTGACAGTGACACTGTTATCCAGCACAACTAACATGAGGATAATATTAAAGAGGTCACAGTGAAGCACAAACCTCGGTGTAAGGATATCTTTGTACTGAAGCTTTTCCACTTTGGTCAAGGAAGCTGGAATGACAATGTTGTCAATATTAAAGACACTTTCTCCATGACGTCTGTGCACAACTCCCTGAGAAAAAACAATGATGTTTGTATGGACTGTATGAGGCCATGTATTGAGTTTATTTTCTCTTACTTTTGTGCTCTGCTTCTGTGAAACTAACACATAATTTTCCATCTCATCTGAGCTGTCCTCCCAATAGGAGTCTTCATCATCATCTAAAACAAAATCCCTTTGTTAACTCATTTTATTTTTTGTGCACATAATGAGGAGGTGTTTAGTTTGAAACCTTCAGTGACAAAGTGTCTGTGTCGTCTTTTTCTTTTCCTCTGATGGACTCTGCGTTTTCTCTGGAGACAGCCATGTTGTTGGATGGGTGACAGTTCCAGCACTTTGTTTTTATAGTGTTGTGTATATTTGCGACCTGTGATAAAAACAAAAACAAAAAAAGACTGTATAAGGCACAACATAAAGCATATTATTTTACACTAATCTCCATTTCAACTCTACATCAACAATATAGTACTGCATAACATGTGAATGGAGTCTTACTGTTGTACAATGGTGTTGAACTGCGTCTTTTATAATATACCGGACTCAATGGAAGAGCATTTACAACTAGAGGTATTTGAGACCATTCTTCTCTTCCAGAGCCTTTTGTGAAGCGGCTGAACACCAAGGTAGAGTCTGAGAAACACGACAAATGAAAGGCTCTATTGATTGTATAATAGCAAAGTCCAAGAAAATTGTAACATTAGTAGAATCAAATGACCCTATTCCTAAAAGAGGCTCCATACCTCCACTGTTAAAACTACACGTCCTGGAAGACAGCGTGCCATTGGAGCTACTGTCCAGCTCACATAAGCCAGAGCAGGAACATGACTCAAGACCAGACAGAGAGGAGGAACACTGTAGAACAAAGTACAAATGTGAGACAAAAATATTTAAATACTATAAAATAAAGTTCTGGAAAAACATCTTACTTATCTACATTTACTGAAATATTCTTCTGATAAACACATTATGTGTTTTCTGTTTTATCAGATGTTTAGCATTTCTCACAGGTTTTGTTAAGTTTATATAAAATATACAAAGTAATACCATATTCTAAAATTCAACTTTCAAGTTCAATGTTTAGATTGTGAGGGAAGATTATCACAAGGTCACCAAAGTCTCCTAAAAAAGCCTTACTGTACATGGTTCCATAGATAGATAGACAAAATAGACCAAATTGGCCTATATCCTTTCTAAAAATTTGATCGCAGAGGATAGATTCTTGTCTTCTAAAAAAAAAATGTCATGCTGAGATTTCATATGAATTTCAATTATCTGTGTGCCTAAAGATTAGTATTCTGCCTATTGAGCGCACCTGAATATAAGCGCACCCGCTAGATTTAAGTAAAAAATGATAAGTAATGTATAGCGACTTTTTATAGTAAGTCTATGAATCTGTAATTTTGCTGCTTGCCTTATAGCGCATAGTTCAAGTTCTGAAAAAGTAGCTTATAGCCAGAAAGTACTAGTCACAAAATAAAACATTCTGTGATAAAACACAAACATTTGCTTATTTGACTTGCTACAAGTGTCAGGTTTGTAAGTGATTCTGTCTTAATTGAGCTTTTGTTGTGACATTTGACAACTGATACTGAAGAGCAGCTTTGAAGCGACATCTGACAGAAGCATGTGGCGAATTGTATCATTAGCATATGAATATACTGTTTGCGTAACCTCAGCTCTATTGACAACATGGTTTCAAGCTAAGATATTTTATCATGTATGCTGTTTATATATAAAAATCGCAATTGTGGAATAATAAATGTCCATGCCTGCATTATTCTTACCTTGAAGCTACTTGTTTTGCAAATAGAACTGGGCCTAAACAGTCTTGGCTTGTGATAGGTGACGAGAGCGCGAGTGCGGGCGCAGACACAGGACATGTCATCTTTGAACAGTTGTCTCCTCTGTACACTAAACTTCCTCCTCTTTGAGCTTCCAGAAACAAAAACATCACTGTATAGAAAAGAGCAGGACACAAATAGTTCAAATAAAATATATAAACTTTTGTGTACTTCTGCATGTGTCAAACCAGAAGATCAACTTTACAGTATTGTGAATGTTTTTTTTTAAATATATAAAATTTGAAAACTATATGATTTATAGTAAGAACATACGCACTGCTCTTCACATTTAAAGTGTAATTATAGTAAACCTTAACAAAATATTTGAAGACATGTTTTAACACATTCCTGTTGATCTACTTCACGCTAGGAGAAATGAAAAGGCTTTGGAAAATTAGTAGCCCAAAGGATAAACATGTACTTTTTGAAATGTGTGATACTGAGGCTAGTTCTGCATTGTTTTTGTTTGTTTGTTTTTTACCTATTGAAGGCTCTCTTATTTCCCCATGTCTGTGAAGACTTTGAAAGCGGAGACAGGTTCAGAGGTGGCATGAGGCTGTTGACAATCATGCTAAGGTGTGCGCTCTATAAAAAAACATGATAAAAGCATGTAATTCAGTAGCTCCTCTTATGTCATAGCCTCCGTTACCTGTCTCTCTATGTTGTGGAGGAGACGAGTTGGACTGCATGCTTCATTGTCAGTATCCAGCAGAGCACCAGGGAACCCCGACATTTCTCTCAACAGTGCATTCTTCATCTGTCGCTCTGTCATTGGCTGGACATTTTCCAGCACCACACAACCCTGCAGAAAAAAGTTTGCTGCGTCAGATGTTACTCTAAGACATTAAATGGCCACAGACATGTGTATTTTTACTTTGGCAGAGCAGATGTTTTTATGAAGCTTAGTAAGTTGCCGTATCCGCCCTTCCAGCTCTGTCACACGCAGCTGCAACCAGCTCCATCTGCTGCCCAGCTCTGCTCTCTCTTTTAGCCATCTCTTCTCAAAGCATGGAGAGGCTCTAGGAAAACAGAAACTATCAGTATGTCGTTGTGTATTCTAGTTTTTTGTCATAGTAGTTTTGTGTTGATAAGGCATTGTTTGTTGAACTTGCGTTTTTAACACTGGATAATGTCCTTATGAACAAATACCAAAAAAGAGCTGAAAATATTAAACAATCTTTTTTTTTTTTTTTTTTTATTAAGTCAAATTTAGACTAGTGTTGCCAAAAAGTAGACTAGTCTTTAGCAAAACTAGACAAGAAACTGACTTGATCTTTGTCTGAACAAGTATGAAATCACATGAAAATGCAGAAAGAAAATCATGAATCAATAAATAAATGAATAGATAGCATCCGCTCAAAAAATAGATGATTTCAATGAGTTATCCTTGATAAAAATAAAAAAAAATACAGTGAAAATTTTTTTACAGTTTACAAAAAATAATAAGGCTGTTTATTATCATTAGTTTTATCAACTTCCTTGTATTGACATATAGATTATGACACAATTTTAGACTGATGGAAGTAACGTTTTGTGTTTTCAGACTGTTGTAAGGTCTTTTGTATGTGTGTGCGTGGTGTGCTACAGTGTGTGCTTGGTTGGCTGACTCTGCTAGTGTTGCTATGGCACAGCTCTTGGACCTTGGCTCGGACAGGGAGGGCTTCCCCACTTCAAACGGTCACACTACACAGACTGTGAAAGGTTAGGCCAATCAGTCACCAAGCAGCCACGCAGTAAGGGCGTTAGAGCGCAGACAATAAAACGTACATGGAGGAGGCATGCAGAGGAGCAAAAACAATGAACAAATCAGAATTACGAGTGCGAGTTGTCTTCCTGTGTGTTCTACAGCTCTACATTAAATCTTACGTGATTATTAGATTTGTAATGAACGGCAAATTGAGGCTTGAGCATGAAAAAGCTAGTCTCAGCAAGTCAGATTCACATATTCTCTTCAAAAGCACAGCTGCTACATTGAGGCTAGTGGGATTTTGGGGCGTGTGTCAGTTAAAATTCTACCCTCCCTAGTATGCATTCCAAAGTTAATAGCTAAAAATGAGTGTGAATGCAGCAAAAGGGTAAAAGACAACTCCTGCTCAGAAAAAAAAGAAAATGAAAAGATGGACATTGTGAACAGTTAAGAAATATAAATCTAAAGTATGTGCTTGTCAGGAAATAACATGTTGTGTAAGAAAATGCCATTTCGGGGTCCATGGGGAGAAGAGATAGTTACAGAGTAAATAGAGCTGTTCCTTTATGGGTGGACAGACAAAAGACGACAAAAGGACGAGACCGAAGCCACAAGCACAGCCTGGACACAAACATATTTATTGGAGTTTTAAGGCTCCTATTGTCCTGTTTACTGCTGTTTTCCTGTGTGTCCAGGTAGAAAAGGTCAAGTTGACTTTGTCCATGTATTAAAACATTAACTAAATTATGTTATGCTTTGTGGTTTTGGTTGTCTGTGTCTTCAAATTTTCTCTATATTGACCTTTCCACGACCTTGATTGAAATGTTAAATGATTGCAAAGCTAAAATAATATACCCAATAAAGGTTATGCAGAGAAAGAGACTTTGTTTGAAAAATGATCTTCAACATTCTAACTGAGTGACTAAATATGTTCAGAACTGATAAAATGTGTTTGTAATTTTCCTCTGAACAGCGTTTTTCTTGTAGAAATTTTATAAAATGTTTTCTGTTGTCAAGGCAACAATGTAGATAGATTCTACTATCTTGATTAAGAGATTTGGATATTTAGGAAATTTTTACTGTTGTACAATCAGTGTTTCCCACAGGATTACATCGAGACATTTGTATTTGATTAATTTTATTTTGTATATTTTTTGGAAAATCTAATGTAATTGATTGCCTCAATATATGAAAAACCACTGATAAATAAAAATGTCTTCTTTTATGATAATCCCACAGCCATAAATTATCATTTGAACTACCAATAAATTGTTAATTTTAGGCTTAGATTATGAGGGCAAAAATTTGACCACGGAGACCTGTCGTAGTCTCTTTTATTAATGGGAAACACTGTGCACAACAAATAATTCATTCATCAAATGGATTAATCCTAGAAAAGAAAGAAGTTGAACTGTGTGTGATCTCAAAGTCTATCAAGGAGAAATGTAAGAGAAACATACTGTAAGTGTTTTTCCGCTTTTCTACTATTGTTTACCTATTTTTTTTTCTTTCTTACATGTATTGCCTCATTTCGGTATCTTATTGTCTTGTTTGACATTTAGAAAACTGTGATGTCGTCTGCATAACATCCATACCCAGACTCCTTCTTTCTTTCACCTTGCTGTCTTTTCAAGCACAACCTTACCTCCAGAAGAGCCTAACTACACACACAGAAACAGACATAGAAAGCATTTGTTGACGTCAGGCAGGAGGAGTGTGGCTTTACAGACATTTCGGGGGTGTCTTTTCTATCCTGTGCCTAAAGGGAGAGTTAGACTGTGTTATGACTGCAGGTTGGAAAAATAAATTAATAGTGTGTGCATTGCTGAAATGTGACATCACTTTCAGCCAGAGAAGTTAGAAGTCACTGGAAAGGTAATATAGAAAAGAATCCAAGTGTCCTTTATTTTACAATAATAAGGTAAACATTTTGAAACAACTGGGCACAATCACTTTGATTGCTTCCCTTGTGCCATTTACTTTGCAGATAGGGTTGTGCAATAAATTGAATTTCAATTTCAATTATGATTATTGCTCTAATCGTATACAAAATGTGTTGATCGAGTAATTCTGATTAACATTATGCGTTTGTTAGTGGAAAAGCAGATTGGAGATAGTGCTTTCCTACATGTAGATTATATTTACAACAGTTCAATAAAATTAGTAGTAACTTATTTGGTCTTTGTATTCAGAATAAAAATAATACAACTTAAGCATTGTTATTTGTCTCCTATTTGATTTATCTGTTCATCGTCTGCATTTCAAGAGCGCTAGTGGTCTGCCTTCTTTCTAAACAAATAATCGCATTCATCATGATTTCAATACTGACTTCAATTATTGTCATAACTGTTTTTCTATAATGATTGATATGAACACTTTCCTAACTGTTTTTATTCATTATCTGGTTGGTAAATGAGCATTTCAGCTAGTAACTTTTTAACGTTTTAGAGAGTTCCTAGCTGAAATGCTTCTAAACCATGCTCATATTTTCCTAATGTATGTAGTCTTTACTCACACACTTGGCGCTCTGTATTCACTGGGCTTCTTGGTGTGCTCCGGTTCGTCATCTGAGCTGAGCTGGCTGTGGCCTCTGATCCAGGGCTTCCTGCAGACCCTCCAACACCGCATGGCCGCACTGACTGAACTCTTTAATCTCTGTGAACTGAGGCGAGCTTTCCGGCCAAGTAAAGTGCTGCTTGCTCTCTGCCAGTGGAAATCCTCCCAGGTCCAAACCCAGTCTCTGTAGCCCCTCCAGCTGCTGATTACAGTGAATGGAGGCGTGTTGTCCTAAAAGAGCTTGAAGTCTCCTTCGTAGTATCTGAGATCGACTTTGTAGATCTGTCTGCCTAATTACCCTTTTCTTTATCCGGTTTTGCAGTTCTAAACCAGGAACTAGCTGATTCAGCCTGCATTTTTCCTGATTTGAAATGACACTCGATGCCAAAACAGAATTATGATCTCTATTTAGAAAAGGAGTAACACTATAA
Source organism: Mugilogobius chulae (assembly GCA_038363315.1). Taxonomy (NCBI): domain Eukaryota; kingdom Metazoa; phylum Chordata; class Actinopteri; order Gobiiformes; family Gobiidae; genus Mugilogobius; species Mugilogobius chulae. Next base: position 43,238,183 of record CM076396.1, on the reverse strand, counting down.
AGGCTTTGTGATAGAAGAGTGTCACAAGCACCTGGCTTACACTGACAAGCACATTTTGGTTTACGATGTAAGCATTGGTCATTGTGCTCTGGAGGAACACACATAGAGGATAACTGTTGAGAGTCTATGATGTTTTTGTTATAAGACAGAGATAAAAAATCTGAACTTGGAAGTGTTTGACACTCTGATTGGTTTGTAGTGACGCCAGCATTGGAAGGGAGATCAAGGCACGACTCAAGAGAGGGCAAAACAGAAAAAATCATCTTCTGAATGTCCTCTGAGGGCCGGAGCTGTGAGTCCAAATCCACAGAGTAAGATGAGTGTTTGTTAGAGGCAAGAGGAGACAGCAAGTGGACGCCATGACCATCTTTGAGTAACTTGGTCAGGGCTGGAGCCATGGGTCTTTCAACCAAAGGAAAAGGCTCTAAGCAAGTGAAAAAGCTTTTGGTTTGTCTTGGTTAATCTGTGGATAATATAAAACAAGAAGTTACAGTACTATTATCAAACTAGGTATTAATAGCTTAACTTAAAAGAAGGGTGCATCAATCCAGCTTTTTCTCATTTCAATCATTGACTTTAGGTATCTGCCAATTACTAATACCTGTGCAAGGGCTGAAAATAGCTTTTTTTTTTTATTTTAATTAGAACTCAGTCAACTTGTTAGAAAATGAGTCACGCACTGTGACTCCTTAGCCTAGCTGTTACTCACTTTTACAAATACGTCTTCTACAAATAAGGTAAATAAATAAGTTAAAATTTCATGAATTAAGTACAGTGAATGATCAGAACATATCTTGTTCTTAATTGGCTCTGTGCACAGAACTTCAGTTGGTTTGTGTTTGTTCAAAATAGCTAACTTCTGTACTTATGACCATTTCCTGTTAGCGTTAGCATTTAGACATAATCATGTCTCTTTTTAAACACTCATGTGTCCAATTGGGAAATATTCCTCTGGTTTGTAAAGTCTTTAACATGTTTTCTGTAACATTCACCACAACTGTCAGATCTAAAGAGTATTTATTTGTTTTAAACTGATGTAGTGAAAACGTCATAGAAATGAATTGAACAGGAAATGGTTGTATTACAGGATGTACTATTTGAAGAAAAAAAGCCAACTGCACAGAGCCATGGATCTATTAAAATATATAATATATTAACCCTAGCTAACTGTTGTATGTCACTTAAATCAAGAAAGAAACACAATTTTTTTTGTAGTAAACGACTAACTTAATCATTTTTTAAAAGAAATTATGAAATGAACAAAAGAAATGATCAACAGAAAAATCGATTATCAAAATAATGGTTTAGCAGCAGTTCTAAAGTTAACCTTATTTACTCTTTATTTTGACAATTTGGTAATAGACGCAGAGTTGACTAACTGTTAACTAGTTATATTAACTTAGTTCGAGCTACAGTCAAGAAGGCAAGGTGATCTTATCTGGATTTGTAAAATAAGTAGAAGATTAACAGACATTTCAGGTTTGCTCGAGCTTGCTAAATGTAGCATAACGACAACATAACGGACAGAGGTTAAACGTTGATCGCTTGACAAACCTTTTTTGCCTGTTGAGGAGACGAAACGTGATTTCACATACTTTTCCCAACATCCACGGCAAAAACACGAGCTCAAAAACACGTACGAGACATTTAGCCAGTCACTTGTTCGTCGCTGCGGTCCAAAATGTGGATGAAATATTCCCGAAAGAAGGAGTTGAAAGTGACATCTTCTTCCCTCTGCAACAACTGCAGAGAACAGACTCGAGGAGGAGGAGTGGGCGGGGCTACTGTGTTTACCAGTTTTATTTTTATTTTATTTATTTACACAGGCAGAAATTCAGCTTTTTAATAATAATAATAATAATAATAACAACAACAACAACAACAACAATAATAATAATAAAATTGTTTTAGTTTTTATTTATTTATTTATTTATTTATTATTTATTATTCTTTTATTTATTGTTACTTCAGGGATTTTTGACCCATTCTTCAGTGCCATGGTGGAACAATGGACACAGTGTAGAGCCAGGGTCACATATCCAGATCTTGAACTTGTTCTGAAGACTCATATTGTTCTCCTCTGGACTAGATTGATGGGAAAAACTGGATTACCTGAGGAAACTAAATCAAATCAAATCAAACTTTATTTATAAAGCGCTTTTCATACATGAAATGTAACCCAACGTGGTTTACAGTGCATTAAAAACAGTCCCACCCAACATGAGCCTGCTTTTAAAAACATAGAATGTTATCTACTAGACAAGAATGCACAGCAAGTCACAGCCAAAACTGCAAATTTCTTGCAGTGAGGTGAGAGTGCTATCCATTCAACCTCTATGAGACCAGGAATATATTGCACATTTTCATTGCTGGATAAAAAACATAAGCTTACAAGAATGAATTAACAATAATAATAACACAGTCCAGGAAGACGAGGTATCAAGCAAAACCCTCTTGCTTACTTCCATACTAAATCCACAAGTTTATTTATATATTTTACTGGGACTATCCATGCAATTATTTTTGAAAAATACTCTTGAGAGTTTTGTATATAAAAAATATTCTTTGTCTGAATGTGCTATAGCCAAACCCAAGAATGATAGAGCATGCAGACACAAAGAATGTGGTCATAGTGCAAACTAGTCCTAGATCAGGTTGTACATTTGACAACTTAGTCACAAAACCTGTGATCAAAAGATAACTGACATAGAAGAAAAAGAGCCCTCCTTCGAACATGCCAGTGATGGTGACTCTTATTTGACCCCTGAGTCTTTTTACAGAGAAGGAAGAATTTTTTCTCATGTTTGCTATGTGTTTGTGAAGATAACGTATTGTAGACAAATTACTCCCCATCGCTGTACATAACAGAAATGTATCATGCACCACGATCATATAAAATGATGATTTGGTAGAGAATCCAAAAAAATCTGTGGTGGTTTCATTTACAGAAACATTCAAGTCATTTACATATTTTAGATACAATTCTATTTTACTTAACACATGTAGCAACATGTCAAAAGCAACAGCCACACATATAAAACATGAAATATTTCTTTTTACCCAGTGAAAAAGAGCAAATGAAGGAGGTACAATCTGGATGAAGAAATAGAAATTCAGCCAAACATAGCTGATCATGACGTAGTCCACAGAAACCGCACCGAATGCAAAAAATATGATTGTAGTTCATTGAGTGAGCCATAGATTGCCAGAAGAGCCATGAAAACACAGTAAGATAGTATGCTTAAATTAGTAAGTCCAAAAAGTAGTGTCAAAGGCAGGTTTTTTGTCTTGTGGTCTGTGAAAAAAATAAACTAAAAGAATAAAAAATGTGCGTGGTTATGTTAAAAAGTAGAAGTGGAGCATTGATTATTCTAACAACCAGCAAATACGTGAAAGGTAGCTCTGTCATTTTAGTATTAAGAAATAATAATATTTGCTCTTGTCAAAAGAAAGTTTTCGTGTGCCCTGAACCAAATATTAGGGCAATATATTTATAGAGAAATATGAAGCACAGGTAATGGACTGTTACAGAGCACACCTACAGAGAACTATTTTTTTATGTGTGTTAATATTTGGCTAATGTCAATGAAATGCAAACATCTTCATAGCTCTTTCAGGTGGCTGTTGTGTGGCATGTCAAAAATCAGGTTTTGAAAACTTACCAAAAGGACTTAGCTACAATGAAAGACAATTTGACTTCCAAATGGCTTCACAAAGTTTTGTGTCAGTTTCAATCGGTAATGATTGTTACATGCAAATTCAAATGGTTTGTGTGCAATCCTAAATGCAAATACAGTGTTGAAAGTAGCAGCAAGTGTCCAGTCAAACAATGTGTGGTGTTTGTTTATTTATGTAATTATGATGTATAGTTTTATATTACATTATTTGTCCTGGGGAGAAAGAGAGTGCAGCTAAAATCCCGTTTTAAAGACAAACCTCTCAGATTGACATAAATATTTTATAAAATATGCACTTCTGGTGTTTTTTTGAGGTAGTGGACACAAAACAAAATATTGGCTTAGACTTAAGCTTTAAGGTTAATATTCACATCAAGGCAAATGTATTGGTCTTTGCTTTGAGACTACAATGTCTGTTGTGTTGTGTTTAAAAGTGTTTTAAAAACAAAATTGCTAATATGATTGGTTGTTCCACAGCAAGCTTACAGAATGCTACAGTATAGTTTTATAAGCGCTAATTTTATTACTTTTTTCACATGCATAATTTCCACTAACAATAATGCCTCTACGAACAACATATTTCACACTTTTCTTATTTACAAAGCATCATCAAAAAAAAAACTTTTAAGAGGGCAGTTTCAAATTTAAGCAATAGAAAAAAAAAAAAAACATAATAAAAGAGCACAACAAAAACAAACAAAACAAAAAAATCACTAACTGATCATATTTAGCTTCACACCACAAAGCAAAAACACTTAGACTGGAGCAAGTGATCATTCAGTTCTTTGACAGACAGTCTCACACTTGAGTCTTCTGTACACGTCTGCTAGTCTTTTTCTGAACACATTCTGGCCAATCCCAAGAGTGACAGTGGTCCCAGATGTGAACAAAGTTGTGATGATAAACGAAATATTTACACTCACTCTAAATGCAGAGAATTGTGTAGTAAAACCATCAAAAAGTAAATAACTGGCATAGAGGAAAAACATCACTCCTTGGACCATGCCTGTGATGGTAACTCTCATCTGATCGCGAAGTCTTGTCGCAGAGACAGAAGTGCCCATTTTTCCTAGATTTTTCATATGTTTGTAAAGGTGGCACACTGTGGACCAACTGCAGACCACTGTTACACATGACAATACAAGATAATGCACCATGATCATGTAAAATGACAGGTGTGTGTTGTGTACCATTCCTGCCTGAGTGTGTCATTAAGATTGATGAAAGGTCTATACAGTAGTTTTGCATAAAAAGCATAGAAGATTATTCTGTTTAAGATTGTAATCAAAATTTCCACACCCAAAATGGCATATATAATAGATGTAATGTTCCTTTTTACCCAGTGAAAAAGAGCACATGAAGCAGGAACAATCTGGATGTAGTAGTAGAAATTGAGCCACACGTTGCTGACCATGTTGTAGTCCATAGTGTAATCAGTGATCATTTGGAAGATGATTGTGATAGATTGTAGCCTGAAAATCACCAGTACTCCCAGTAGGTCAAGGAGACACAATAAGAAAGTGTGCACAAAACAACAAATCCGAGAAGCAGTGTCAAAGGCTGTTTTCTTTGTCTTGTCCGAGATGGAAAAATCAAACAAAAAGCAAAGAAAACATGCATGATTATGTTAAATGGAAGAAATGAACCATGAGTTATTGCTTGAGCCAGTAACATCCCATCCATTTTATTTATTATAGGTCCCAAGTTATTCTTAAGCTATGTCTTTGACTCTCCCTGGCAGCAGTTTGAACCTAAACTTTTCAAACATTGAATTTATGGAAACAGCTCATGTAATGAGCTGTGACTATGTGCACTCACTGGGACATATAAGAAAACCACAAGTCTCAGCCTACACAACGAGATGATGCTACTAGGAAAATTTTTTCTTATTTGGTTAATGGAAGCGTGCATTACTGGGCCAAATCATTTTGGTGTAAATAACCATGAATGTTTCTTTTTACAAAATAGAGAGAAGCAAGCCTTGAAATAAAAAAACACATTGATAATGTTTCAGTTAAACAAACATTAAAAAAAAAAAAAAAAAAACATTAGCCTATAACAATAACGGTCTTGGCTGGAAAATAAGTAGCTATAACAGCTGAATGCTAAAAATAACGCCCATGAGATGACTATCAAAAGAGACTTACTTTTTTTTTTTTTTATGCAAAAATGCAAATGCAAATCCAAAAACAAAAACACAAATTCAAACAAAACAAAATATGCCCAAATTTTAAAACTCAATGCAAATTAAAAACACACAAATTCAAAACCAAAAAATACAAATTCAAAACACAAAGCAAATTCAAAACACCATCAAATTCACAAACACAAATTAAACATAAATGCTAATTCAAAACACTCACCAAAACTGGAAAATGTCATTTTAAAACAAGCACCACAATTGTAAAACTCAAACACAAATTCAAAAACACAAAGATAAATTCAATGAAATTTTAAAACAAGCGCACCGTAATTCAATGGAAGCACATATGAAAAGAGAAAAAATGTTTTATTGGGCCGCAATTACCTTGAAGTCTGATCTCAAAAGCTAAGCAGGACAGAGCTTGGTCAGTACTTGGATGAGAGACCAATGGAGCACCAGATGCCACTAGGATATGTAAAATAATTAGATAATAGCGTTTATGTTTTTGAATTTAGACGTGCGTTGAATTTGCTTTTATGTTTTGTACCTTTTTTTTAGGCATTGACTCCAGATCCAACTAACTCCATTTTGACTCTGCAATAGCCTCACATACACCCACATGTATGTATGTATGTTTGTATGTATGTATATGTATGTATGTATGTATGTATGTTTATATGTATGTATGAATGAAAAGAATGAATGAAAAGCGCTTTATAAAGAAGCTTGATTGATTGAATGATGAGCTGATATTAGGTTTGATTACATACTTTTATTTTTTTACACATACAAATATTTATACTACAGTAATGTCACACAGTGAAAAATGTAGATTGCAAAAAAAAATGTTTATATATAAAAAAATATTACCATATGGTGTCAAGAAAAACTCACATATTTTACAATTTTACATGTTTGACCATAATCTATGAACAGATGACAGCATGTTTGAGTGCTTTGTACATGTTTACTATCCTTTGTCTGAACACATTCTGACCGATCCCAAGAGTGACAGTGGTCCCAGTGATGAAGAAAGTTGTGATGCTATACACTAAACTTTTATGAAGTGATACATTGAGAAAGTTGCAGCAAAACCATCAAACACTAAATAACTGGCAAAGAGAAAAAACATCACTCCTTGGAAAATGCCGGTGATGGTGACTCTCATCTGACTCCTAAATCTTGAAGTAGACTTGGAAATGCCCAGTTTTCCCAGATTTTTCATGTGTTTGTGAAGGTAACACACTGTGGAGAAACTGCTCACCACAGTTATACATAACAACACGAGATAATGCCATGATCATGTAAATTGACAGGCTGTGGAATTGTTTAAAGTCCGTTGTCACTGTATCGTTCAAAAAAACAACGAGTCAGATAGTTTGATCACACTATAAGCATAAGGAATGATTCTACCTAAGGTTGTGACCAAAATTTCAAAAACTAAAAGTAGATATATAGTACACCTAATGTTTCTTTTTACCCAGTGAAAAAGAGCACATGGAGCAGGAACAATCTGGATGTAGTAGTAGAAATTGAGCCACACATAGCTGACAATGTTGTAGTCCACAGTGTAATCTGTGATCATTTCACAAAGCATCACGAGTAGTTGGCCTTCGCTGATTAACACATGTAATCCAAGTGTGATCATGGAGACACAGTAAAAAAGTGTGGATAATATAAGAAATCCAAGAAGCACTGTCAAAGGCTGTTTTCTTTGTCCCGTTTGAAGCGGAAAAATCAAACAAAAAGCATAGAAAACATGTGTGATTATGTTCAATGGAATAAGTGCAGAATCGGTTACTGCTATTATCAGGATAAATCCATCCATTTTATTTATTAAAGGCACCTGGCTATTCTTAAGCAATATCTCTTACCGTCTGTACCTATAGTTTGAACCAAACTATGCAAACAATGTATATATAGAAACCGGGCTCGTGTAATGAACTGTGACAATGAGCACTCAAGAAAACCACAACTGTCAGTCCACAAACAAATGATGCTCCCAGGGAAATTATTTATCATTTGATTAATGGAGGTGTATGCAAGGGAATAAAGCCATTTTGATTTAAAATGTAAAAGATTAAAAAAAATAAAATAAATAAAATCAGTTTGTGATTTTAGAATACCATTAGTAGGCACGTTAAAGGGCTCTACAACATAAATACATTAAAAGCACACAAACATTTACATATTTTAGTTGCAAAGAAACATAAAATAATGTGCACATTGAAATAGAACTGTTTTAGACCTGGACTTAAAAGCTGCCAGAGCGGTGGATGCCTCACAGCCTCAGGGAGATGATGTTCACAATTTTTACTCTATAAAACTGAAATGCTGTCTCAAACTAGCAGTGCTTAGTCCTGACAGGGCAATAGTAAGAGGTTGGTCCCAAAAAGAGTGAGATCCACAGTCAAATAGACAGAGACAGACTAATGTTGTGTTATATTTTTCTTTCATGGCAGATGGAAATGTTTAGAATTTGGAGAAGCTGATGGACAATATTTAAATTGTTTTCATTTAAACTGACGTGTCCTGTACAGAGTGCATGCACAGTGTCTTTTTGTGCACTGTTGTCTTTGTACATACTGTCTATGTATGTGTGTTCTCTAAAAACATAACGGCGTGTTGCAACCCTTGCCTGGACAACAAAGTAAGATATGCTCAAAAGGAAAAAATCTACCCATATTGGATAAACATCTGTTGATTTCGATATAGCTTCAGAAATCAACATGGGGGAAAAAAATTATGGAATGCCCATTGAAAGCTCATGATGGGTTGAAAGGGTTTCTTCTATTCATAGCTTTGTCTGAGTTTGGCTTATTAAAATCACCTTTACTAACAACATCAAATATAGATATTAGAATGTGCCGTGTCATCTTATGAGTTAGTTTAGTTTTATTTTATATATTTAGTTGTTTATTTATTTATTTGTTTGTTTGTTTGTTTGTTTGTTTGTTTGTTTGTTTTAAGCCAAGCCAATCACAAGCATGTACTGAAGAGGTACATACCTGCTGCTATTTGGTAGATTTTTTATTTTTATTTATTTATTTTTTGTATCAACCAAGATCCAGCCAACTTCATCTTGATTCTGTATAGCCTGATGTTGGAAATTAAAATATTAAGGTTAACCATAACTAAGCCAATAGAAAGGATTAAGTAGACAATATATGTGTGTATGAAAAGCACTTTATAAATAAAGCTTTAATGATGAGCTGACTTTAATTTACACCATTTTATTCCAAGCTCTTTTCAAAGCAAAAGGAGTGAACAGAAAATGTCACTATTCTTACTCTAAAATAAAATATTGACAATATGGTGTCAAGAAAAACACACACAAATTTCTAACACTACTATTAGTTTAAATAAAATAGGCCAATCTGGCAAGACAAAAATGATAATTATGACATGACTGTTTGACCGTAGTCTATTGACAGATGACAGCATGTTTGAGTGCTTTGTACATGTTTACTATCCTTTGTCTGAACACATTCTGACCGATCCCAAGAGTGACAGTGGTCCCAGTGATGAAGAAAGTTGTGATGCTATACACTAAACTTTTGTCAAGAGAAAAATCAGTCAACGTTGCAGTAAAGCCGTCAAAAAGTAAGTAACTGCTAAAGAGGAAAAACATCACTCCTTGGAAAATGCCAGTGATGGTGACTCTCATTTGACTCTGAAATCTTGAAGAAGAGATGGAAGTTCCCATTTTTCCCAGATTTTTCATGTGTTTGTGAAGGTAGCGCACTGTGGAGAAACTGCTCACCACAGTTACACTCAACAACAAAAGATAATGCACTATCATCATAAAAAATAACAGCCTGTGGATTTGTCCTAAGTCCAAAACGACGGTCTCATTATCAGGAAAAACACTTTCAGATAGTTTGATTACATTATAAGCAAAGGGAATGATTTGTCCAGATAGTGTGATCAAAATTTCAACTCCCAGAATCACATAAATAATAGATGTAATGTTTCGTTTTACCCAGTGAAAAAGAGCACATGAAGCAGGAACAATCTGGATGTAGTAGTAGAAATTGAGCCACACATAACTGACCATGTTGTAGTCCACAGTGTAATCTGTAATCCTATCAAAGAGCAGCTCGACAATAAGATCTCTGATGACAAACACATGTAATCCAATTGTCATCATGGCAACACAATAAAAAAGGGAGCCTGAAATAAGAAATCCAAGAAGCAGTGTCAAAGGCTGTTTTCTTTGTCCCGTCTGAAGAGGAAAAATCAAACAAAAAGCATAAAAAACATGTATGATTATGTTCAGTGGAAGAAGTGAAGCATTGGTTACTTCTTTGACCAGCACAAAGTACTCATCCATTTTATTTATAAAAGGCCTTAGACTATTCTTAAGCTCTATCTCTTACTGTCTGTACTCAAGTAGTTTGAACCAAAACAATACAAACATTGAATTTATAGAAACAGGACTCATGTAATGGACTGTGACAATGTGCACCGGGACAGAAGACAAGAAAACCACAACTGTCAGCCAACAAAGAGATGATACTTCTAGGGAAATTCTTCATCATTTGGTTAATAGAGGCATACTGAAATCAGAGGCGTATCTATAGCAAAGTGTTCAGGGTGGCACAGGCCTCTGAAATCTGTTTAGCCACCCTTTTTAGCGGGGCTGAAGCCATATTTTGGAAAAGAGGTGTTTAGGCAAATCACCTCTACTGACTGGGCTGCTTGCTATTACTGAGTGGGGAATGGGTCTCACTGTGAAGCTCTTTGTGATTCTGTCTGTGAAAAGCACTATACAAGTAAAGCTTTGTGCGCTATCTTGTGTCTATTTATTGATCATAAGGCATATGCAGGATTATTCTACCAACCAATGATGACATGTGTATTATGACAGTGGGCCCACAAAATATTGATGTAACCAACTCACGACCCCCACAGCAGAATAAAATAGATGTCTTTAGAAATTTCAAGATGGAAAATCATTCAAATTGGGCTAAAATGCATTAATTTTTGTAACATTATTGCTTTATCTGACCAATTTCTAGTCAAACCTGATGCTAAAGTTATAAAAACAGATTAAAAAACAAGTCATAATTGTAAACTTACATCCTGAAATCATCTTGCGACTCCCAGATTTTGCTTTGCGACCCCCCAAGAGGTCCTGACCAGCACTTTGAGAACTACTGTAATATGAAATATAGTTAAAAACAAAATGTGTCTGCTTTGATTTGGACAATAGCCTTTACAATAATGACACTCATGTTGTACAGTGCACATTAAGCAAAATAACATTATATTTTAATTAAAAAAAAAAAAATCAGATCAGCAGCATCGGGTGAGGCTGTTTCTTTTTTTTTTTTTTTTTTTTATATTGTCAGTGAAAGTAAAATTAAAATTTGCAAATGGAGAAAGGATGAGGGAACAAAGAGTAATTTATTCCATTTTGTTGTTGACACACAAATCTATTTTCTCCAGAGTTTTTAAGTTGACATAATGATGTAAAGAAATTTCACAAGCTATTACTAACATCAAATACATAAACTGAAATAAATTATTTAAGTAAAGTGATATACAACATTGTTTCTTGTGGTTTCAAAACTGTGCTCCAAAAACAAAACACACTTTTTATGCCAAGGATTATTCAGTCTTTTTACAGACGTTCACACATTTCATTGTTTTATACATATCTACTATTCTTTGCCTGAACACATTTTGGCCGATCCCAAGAGTGACGGTAGTCCCAAATATAAAGATAGTTGTAAGTGTGTATCTTAGATTTATGTCAATACAAATTTCTTGTGACAAATTTACTGCAAAACTATTAAAGAGTAAATAACTGGCGTAGAGGAAATACATCACTCCTTGGAAAATGCCGGTGATGGTTACTCTCATCTGACCGCGAAGTCTTGTCGCCGAGATGGTAGTGCCCATTTTTCCTAGATTTTTCATGTGTTTTTGAAGGTAGCACACTGTGGACAAACTGCTCACAATTGTTACACACGACAACACAAGATAATGCATCATAATCAAATAAAATGACAGTGTGTGAATTTGTGTTAAGTCCAAAACAGTACCATTGTAGGGAACATCAAAGTTAGACAGTGTTATTTCAATGTAAACTTGGAAGATCATTCTACTTAACATTGTGATCAATACATCAATACCCAACAGCACACATATGGTAGACTTAATGTTTCTTTTTACCCAGTGAAAAAGAGCACACGAAGCAGGTACAATCTGGATGTAGTAGTAGAAATTCAGCCATGCATAACTGACCATGCTGTAGTCCACAAAATACTGAATGACACATATTAATGAATATGCATTCTGATCCAGAATCCCGTAGATGCCTATGGTGACATAGAAAATGCAATAAACAAGTGAGCACAAAATCAGAAATCCAAGAAGCAGTGTCAAAGGCTGCTTTCTCTGCCCAGCGTCAGTTGGTAAGAGCAAACAAAAAGAATAAAAAATGTTCACAATTATGTTAAAAGAAAGAAATAAACCATTTATTATTCTAGTGGGCAACATCGACATAAAAAAACACTTCATTGTGACTTAATGTTTTACCATGTCTCTGTCTGTACCTGCTCTAAAGCACTGCATTTATAGAGAAGTATAAAGCTCAGGTAATGTACCGTGTAAACCACAGAATTCGCTCTCATATACAAATAAATAGTATTTGTGTGAAAGTTACAAGGATTTAGGTAGAATTTACAAGGTAGGGCCAAGTGTAATAAGTCTGCAATGCACATTTTTACCAACTAACATTTTTTGGTTGCCCTGAAATAAAGGACTTTAAATATCAGATGTGCCTCGGATTTTTACCCTCGTTTCACGTTCTAGTTGAAGGGTTTTGTCCTGGTTTTATGTCTCCTCTACAATCCTTGAAGAGCACCTGATTTTTATCTTTTGTACACTGGACCCAGCAGCGCTCTTTTCTTGTGTCTTTAACATTTTTATGTTATAGTCTGTAGTTTGTATGATTTTAAAGGTGGTTGGAAGTTATTGTTTCAGTCCAAAAGTAAAGTTCTACATTATAAAGGTTAACACTGATTGCTTTAGACTTCTTGAAACGTAATTGGTTTGCTGCGGTTTAAGACATGTGTTCTTTTTTCAGTGTAGTGTTTTTTTAATTTATTGTTTCATAGTCGATGTTAATTAATGCTAATCCAGTGTGAATTCACAGCAGAAGAAAAGGGATTACAATAACATTACAGTAACTTTTTATTCTTAAATTAGCACGTCTGACTAAAACGTCAGTATGAAACATATCACTTCAAAGATATAAGTCTGACTCAAGCAAACAAAGTAAAACATGACTTGTCCTGACAGTCAGATACAGAAATGGCACAGCTGCTGATCCACAGGGCACACATACTTAAAGCTTATAACACAAGCTGAATCAAAGGAATAAATAAAATACATTAGAATACACAATACTCAGTCCAAATGGGCAAAGTGATGACGCTGGCAAATTTTAAGTAGTTGTGCTCTGCTCACATGGGGCATGTTGATCAATCCAGGTATAAAAATATAAACTATATCCAAAACTACAAAAACAATCTTTGGAAACACAAAAATATGTTTCTGATGTCCTTGTTTCACTTTAAAAAAATATTTTAAAAAGCCACGAAAGGCTTACCCACTTCATTTGACTTTCAAATGTTTTCACACACTTTCATGTTTGTTGGTGATTAGAGCAATTTGTTTGCAACTCTGAATGCAAATAGAGATAAGAGCATAGCAACAAAGTCAAGTATTCAAATACATGAAAAATTACAGATGATTTGAGATACCTTTTCTGTATTTGCATTAACTAGATTTTAATGAAAATTACTTTCCATGTGCGCAGTATTTGTGCCTTTGGATAAGATCTTTTCTTAAAACTAGCTCCTTCTTCTGGAGTTGTCACTAGCAAAGAATAAAAGGAGGAGTTCCACTGAGCGCTTGTTAAAAGTAGTCCCTTCTTTTGGAGTGATCACTGATAAAGGAGGGGTTCTACTGAGTTCTTGTTAAAAGTAGTCCCTTCTTCTGAAGTCATGACTAATGAAGAAGGGGTTCCTCTGAGTTCTTGTTAAAAGTAGTCCCTTCTTCTGGAGTCGTCACTGATAAAAGAGGGGTTCCACTGAGCTGGGTAGATGCAGGAGTGACGTGACCCAGGCAGACCGGTGAACGGGTACAGGCCGTTCCTCTCCAGGTCTGCATTACGCAAAGCCGGCTAGAAATAAAAACAAACATCTTCAGTGGATTGATAACTTTTAACTTTAATTACTAACTTTTTTCTCCTCTTACAGAGTAATAAATGTCACTCATTTGGAGCAGATTCTTGGTGCTGCCATTTTCTTGCATTTCTATAGTTTCTCTTCCCCACTCCATGGATATACGGTTCGTTTTAGGAAAGTCTGCATAAGGAGACATCTGCAAATCTCCACTTTTGAAGATTATTTTGTTTATATCATTCTTATCTCTCCTGGAAATATGATAAAGAACAACTTCTATAAATAATTACAGTTATCAAAACACTTAATCCATTTGTTCTTCAAAACTTACTTGAAACAGGTAACTATGAGAGCAATGATCAAAATGAGCAGAATGCCGCCCCCTGCAGGTGACACCACGACTGCTATCAGCTTGTAAACTGTAAATACAAAGTGAATACATTTATTTGCTCTGCTCTCTTCCACTCATACATCTACTCATTTTTGAAAACTTACAATTTCCACAATTAAATCCGCCAAAACCAAACATGCATCTGTAATGTCAAAACCAATGGTAAGACACTTAGAATTAATCAGAGAAACATAAAAAAGAGCAAAACTTACTTAACACATGTGCCATTTTCCAGTTTGTATCCATCTCCACAGTCTGAAAGGTAAACATAATGATAGAGAAGACGCATTGGAAGATATAGTTGTATAGGTTAAATCTAGTAGTAATAATGTATGCTATGAATGGTAAAAGAGAGCATACCTAAACAGGACAGGTCTTCAGGATTGTGCTTGTAATATCCCTGAAGACACTGGCAGGAGGCAGTACCGCTAAGGTCTGTGCAAGTGGAGCGCTCTGTGTCACACTGGGTCTGCTGGGCCACACACAAACTCTCCACTGAAACAACACAACAAAATAACAAATCAATATTGAATATTATGTGGGTTATTTTATAATTCTTTTTCAGTTTTTTACCATAAGTACAAGGCTGTTGCAAATCAATACACCGGTTCTAACCAGTTTTTTTAATCTTCAAAACAACATTTTATGTTATTGTTCCAAAGAATGTTGTGATTTCTCATAAGCAAAACTCACAAAAATATTTTTAGGAACATTTCGATGTCTAGATGTTAATAGATTTGGTTTCTTTGCTTCTATTTAAGATGCTGACTAAGAACAGTTGAAATACTTATTTATTCTTTTGTTTCAACCGTTAGTTCTGCCTGCTTAGTTATCACTATCACTCTGACATTGCACCAACCAAGGAAAACCGCTGTCTAAAACTCATCAACTCTTTGTAAATGAATCCCTTCAACCTCTGCTCACTCTGTACTTTATGTCATAATTGACTCTTTCTCTTGATTCTGTGTAAATCTATTCAGTGAAATAGCACATTTTAAAGGCAAACCTGTCAAATACAGAAGACACAAGAGTGTTGCTAAGCACACTGGGAGGCACTGAATAATCTATTCTAAAATAGATGGCGCTTTTCACGCAAAGAAAGAAAATAAAAAATCATTTAAGATTTATCTTAGCAATCTAGAGCATTTTTATTGTTATAAAAGACTATAACAATCGATCTAGCCAAAAACAATGGGACAATTTTCTCAATGTAAATGAACATGGCCACATTCATTGTTACACGCCGCCCTCTAGTGGCAAAAAAGTGAAGTTGTTACCATGGTAAGTGAGCTGGTGGTGCAGCACCATGCGGCAATGGGCCAGTGAGGAGCTGCAGTTTGTCAGAGACATTTGGATGCTGTTGTAGACCTCAGAGCTTGTGATGTCAGCCGAGATGGAAAACATGTTTACGGCGAAGATACGGACACTGCCTTCCTCTCTGTGAAGAAGCCATTTTACGTTACAAGACGAAACAAAAGTCGATAAATTAAAAAAGGGGGGGGCTCTTTCTTACTTTTTGCTGAGTGTGGACCGACTGTAACCTCGAAGCACTGACAACGAGGCATTGAGCTGAAGTCAGAAAAAGAAAACAATTGTGAGTCAGACCTTTTAAATAACTATTTTTACAAAATGATAAGTTTTCTCACCAATGTCAGTCAGACTTTTTAAATGACTAATTACAAAATGATAAGTTTTCTCACCAGTTGTATTATCTCTCTCTGGATTTCATGCATTGTAGCACTTTTGAACAAACAAGGTCGTGTGGCTGTCGATTCACACTGAAAGTTCCCAGAAATGTCTTAGCTATAGAAAGAAACAGAAGCTTTTACATATCAAAGCTAAAATGTATATATAGCATTACAAAATAGTGTGTTTTAAAGTGCACTACCTCTTGTACAGCTGCGGCCGTCCTCCAGGTCAAAGCCCAGTGGGCACTCGCAGCTAAAAGAGCCTCTTGTGTTCACACACCTGGAGCCAGCAGGGCAGGGGTCTCGCTCGCACTCATTTACATCTGCACAGACAGAAAATGTTAGAGGTTATGAACAAAAGTCAAAGTGTAATATTTACATTTTCACAAATTATAAAAATAAAAGAGTAGACTAGTTCACCTTCGTTGCAGGTTGGTCCGGTCCAGGCTTGTTGGCAGTGACAGCTGAACTGACGTCCTACGAAGCTCACACACATCCCACCGTTCATACAAGGATTGGACACACAGGGGTTTCCTAAAAACATCAAACAAATAATGTCAGAATCAGAAAAGAATTCAGTTATTATCATTGTCAGCTTTAGCGGGGGAACACTCTGGACAGAGGCCAACTCGTCACAGAGTCAGACACAGACACACAAAGACAATCATTCACTCTCTCATTCATTTAGGGGAAATTACAGTGATCCTAATTGACCTACACATGCAAGGGTTTGAAGGTGGGAGGAAATTGGATTACCCAGCCAAAGAGAAAACCCACTGTAACACGTGGAGAACACAAGAACATGCAAACTCCACCTAAAGAGATCATCAGCCCGATCTTGCCCTTTGTCTTAGCCGGTCTTAGCCTTGGTCTTAATTATTCTCTGTTGGCCACTAGTGCTCTTCCAAGCTCTATACACTGTCAGTATAGAAGGTGTGGCTCCAGCCAGATGTGAGGGGGTGCAGTTTTTTTCATTGAACCTGACACATGCTCACGCCTGTGACAGTGAGCAGCTGCTTTAGATCAAGGCAAAAGAACTGTAGCAGCAGCTTCAGTTGAAAAAAAAAAAACTGCAATAATAGAAATCTATTTGTGAAAGTCTATTTACTTGACAGACTTGATCAACTTGTCTAAAAATGAGGCAACATTTTTTAACGTGTTGACACATAAAAAATGGTTAAAAAATACATGATGACCTCTTGGCTTTCCATAGCATCACACTGA
This sequence comes from Mugilogobius chulae, assembly GCA_038363315.1. Classification (NCBI taxonomy): domain Eukaryota; kingdom Metazoa; phylum Chordata; class Actinopteri; order Gobiiformes; family Gobiidae; genus Mugilogobius; species Mugilogobius chulae. The sequence continues at coordinate 43,220,862 of CM076396.1, read as the reverse complement.
CCCATGTTCACTCTCACATCTGATTATCTTTATTAATCAACAAGCTTTATGTAAAAGAAAAGACACATTTTTAGTCAAAGTTGTTAAAGTCTGTCAAGTACATAGACTTTCACAAATAGATTTTATTATTACAGTTTTTTTCCAACTGGTAAACATAAGGGAAGATCGGTGCATGAGATATTTGATATATCAATACAACTCCTATAGGGAAGACAAGCTAGCAAAATGAATTTTGATAGTGTTATGTAGTTTTTAAAAAAAGAAAAATGTATTGCAAAAACTATTGAGAGTCAAAAGTAATTTATTTTTTTCTTTTTTTAAAATAAATTGTACGCTGCTTATTTATTTATTTGTTTTATATTGTAATTTTGATGCATCTTTTCCTGCCTTGTAAAGCACTTTGAATTGCTTTGTGTATGAATTGTGCTATACAAATAAATTTGCCTTGCCTTGCCTTACTCAGTTAACTCTAACTAACCAAAACATGTGTTTTAAAGCACATTGCAAACTTATTATAACTTTTTCAACATCTCAAAATCTCATTGCCTGTTTTTTCTGTGCTAATAGCTTTGAAATATTACAAGTTTTGAAAAGGAGGTGTATCCTTTTAGGCGTCTAACCGATCAGTAGAATCTGTCTTAATCCAATATAGCCATATTTGATCATTTAACTTGAACTATTATGTTTAAAGACAACATTTTTCTGTTGGTATGGCATAATAACGTCTGAATATTGTAATCAAGATATGCCAAAAAATTATCAACATATCCATTTTTGTCAATATCGCCCAAGCCTAGCCAGAGCTCAAACTACTCTGGTACAGTTCACCCACTTTGAAATTCTTTGATTTAAAGCACCCATGACAAAAGTATAAACAAACATGGTAAAAAAAAAAAAAAAAGAGAGAGAGAACTACTAACTGGGAGGTGGCAGGGGTGGAGGTTGGATAACAGTGGCTTTTGTGGTGACCAGTAGAGTCTTTTCCCCCTCAGCTCCTCGCCCCGTGGTCTGGATCTCTGTGCTCTGGGTTGGCGTCCCGTTTGTGGATGTAGTTGTGATTATTTGGCTGTAGACTGTTGTTGTCATTTCCAGGGGACTTGTGCTTGTCTCCAGCTGCAGTGTGGTCCTGTCGGTCGGGGCATTCGTGGAGGTTTTTGGGGTATTATGTGGTGGTGCTAAGCTCAGGGTTGCGTAAGCTGTAGTAATCTGTTGTTCTGGCAAAGATGCTTTGGTAGAAAGTATTGTTTGGAGATGGTTGCTTGTGTTTGGGAGGCTGAGGCGGTTGAGTGTGTTGTGGTGAGTTTTGATGTTGAAGTGAGAGACACTGGTGGGACACTTGTGGTGGAGACAGCGGCTGGAGAAGTGGCTTCATCCTGTAGCTGAGGTCTGTGAAGGAATGCAAAAAAACATTAGAAAATAGGCAAAAACAAAAAAATACAGTCACAAAACATCAGAAAATTAAGCCTAAAAACACAATACCAGAAAGATAATTGCATTGAAGTGGAAGCAATTTATCTTTTACATTTGGGTTGTTACATAATTATCTCCAGTGCTACAGAGGTTCAAACCAACAATGTCAAAAACTATCTTCGGCTGCCTACATGGAGAAATTTTTTGGGCACGTCTCACCAGGAGGAGGCCCTAGGGAAGATCCGTAACTCATTGGAAGGAATAATGTCTCTAGACTGTATCAATTAGTTTAAGTAACAACTTCTTTTCTTTTTTTAATTTTATAAAGTGCAACCTTGTAGATAAGATAGACTTCATATGCTACTTTTAGATTAGTATTATCCCAGTTGCCAGATTTCCCACGAATCAATATACTCCAATAAAATTTCTGGTGTGTGAAAGTGATTCAAGGGGACATACACTGATACATTTCTTTAATTAATAAAAAAGTGTACTTTATTAAACAATTAATCTTTTAGATGTCTGGGTTGTTCATTTAAATTACAGTCTAGTAAATATGAATTTTTTGCCGGGAGAATCAAAACTGATTTCTTTATTATTTTATGCAGCTGCTGGCATAGACTAAAGCAGTGTTTGGGATGATTTGGGGCAGAATTGTGACTTGCGGTTGTAAGCTAGTTGTTTTCATGAACAGTCAAAATGAAACTTGTCAGGTGAGAACATACACCTCAAACAAACTCAATAAACAATTGAGTTATTTTGGCATAAAAAAGAAAAAATATATAAATAAATAACAAGTACCTTTCTGTTACCGTGACAGGTGTAGTTGTGGGAAAAATGTCTGTAACCAGCGCAGGCATTTCAGTCAGAAAGTCATCTGTCCTGCTGTTGCCTGTGGGGGCCGCTGTAGTCAGGCTAAAGTCCACTAAATCATCCTCAGTTCTGGATGGGACCCCCTCTGTGCCCTCCTGCTTCTGGGTGCTCACACTGTGAACCTCAGTTGACACTTCAGTAGATGTTTCATAATAGTAACTTGTCTCTCGGTTTGTGGTTGAGACGTTTGTGGTTAAAATGGCCGGAGAGAGCATGGGAGGTGTTGATGACACTAATAATTCAGTTTGGCTTGTGCTGTGCTCTGTGACTGCAACAGATGGAGTCAATTGGAGGTCACTTGTGAAGTAAAAGTTTGTTCATTTTCTGTAGAATTTGTTAAAGTTTCTGTCCCAGTCGACAACATAGGATCTCTCATTTCTGAATATGTTTCTCTATAAGAGTCTGTTTGGGGTTTTGTATCATAACTTCTGTTTTGGGCACTGAAATAGTGTGTGTATAACCGTCTGTCTCTGCAGTTTGTGCTGAAAAGCCCATGTTGCAGGTGGCTGATGGGAAATTCGGTCTTCGGTAAAAACTGAAGAGGTGCTATTGTTTTGAAAAGAAGTCACAGAAAGTAAGTCCTCTCTCCAGCTCTGCTCATTGTCGTCGACGTGTAGGCGCTGTCCGTGTTAATGGCAGTTTGGGAATTTAAATCTGTAACATCTTCAAGTCTTAAGGTGCTGTCTGGACTGTCACGGAGCAAACTTGAGTCCTCGCTTTCAGTCCAAGTCCAAACCCGAGGCTCCCAGGACACTACAGGTGAGTCCACGGGCAGCTGGTCTGTGTGGGTACTGCTGGGTGTCCCTTCACTGCTCTGGGTGCGGCCTGTCCCATCACTGTGGGTGCTGCTGCTGTAGAGGGTCTCAGTGGAGGGGAGGAGGAGGAGAGGAGAAGGAGGAGGAGAGAGGGGAGGACAGAGGCTCAGTAGTCAGACTTGTGGATTCCAGTGAGCTGCTGCTTCTTTCAGCAACGGTTTGAGTCTCAACTGCGTCTGAAAACAAAAATAAGTCTCATTAAGAAAGAATTTAGTCCAATGTATCCACAATACAACATACAGTATATAGGGTCTGTTTGCCCATGGGTTTAATAAGGTTGGGACAAAAAATATTTTGTCACAAAGTCCCATTGTATTGCATTGTATCTCAGCAGGAAGACTGTATCACAATAATCACAGTAACAGTAACAAATGTAAAATTGTATTTCATGTACTGTTACATTTACATATTTGTACAGTCAAAAGCATATCATTCCAGCCTTACAGAATAAACACTAAAACTAATTAGGATAAAGTAAAATCTGACAATGCCAGCTATAAGGAAGTCAAATTTTAGACTTAACCAATGTTCTGTCAGTTGAACATAAATGTGTTAAAACGTGTCTTCAAATGTATTAGTTGAGATGTAATTGTCAGACAAATGTGAAATGTTTGTCAAACTTCGCGAGCTAAGTAAAGCAATCTAATCATATACCCTAATTTTCCTGTTTTCTAAAGCACTTTGAATTACTTACACTTAAAGTGTCTTGTACTTGAAGGTCTACAACATTATTAACTTCATTTCTATTATTATTTTGGTCTGTTTGTAGCATTTGTTATGCTGTACAATATAATCGATTTCACTTTTTACATATCTCCAAAACAGTATTCACAATATTTTTTTATATTCAATATACTGCACTAGCTCTAGCTTTGAATAATCATTATTGATCGATTAATTGATGAACATTCTAGTCATCTGATCATTCCCAATCTTGGTGTCTTTTTTAAAGGGGTTGTCCCCAAGGCGTCTCGAAAGGAGGTCAAAATAGAAGTTGCTGATTTTTTACAACTTTCTATTTTTTGATGAACAGTTGATTTTTATTGTCTTGTTATTACACACAAGTGCATATCGATGCTGTGTTCTTGAGCAAGACACTTCATCAGTGTTTTGCACCTTTTGTACACAGCATATAGTATGTTCAACTAACTATATTGAAAGTTGGGTACACTTTATAATAACTACACCTTAATTAGCTACACCTCAATTAGTCTTAATAAAGCATGATTAAATAGTTATTAATTCAGCAAATAATCAATTAATGGATGAAAAAGTTTATTAAGGCTACTTACCTGAAGAGCTAAGGTTAGGATTTAGTGTTGAGGAGAAGGGCTTGTGGTAATTAGGTTGTTATGAAGCTTTAATAAACGTTTTCGTTGATTAATTTCTCATTTGTTCATAATGAGTTAACCCATTGTTCATGCTTTGTTTAGAGCTTGTTAAGGCTAATCAAGATGTAGTTATTACTAAAGTGTTACTGAAAGTTGTTTATTTATTTCACTAACTTTACTTCACTGCATTATGGTAAAACCAAATGTTTATTGCTCCTGGAAGAGTCTAATAAGTAATTCAATTTTGGAAGCTTGAAGTTTAGATTTCTCGGTCGACTTCTTGTCAGAAGAGGGCGCTCAAAACACAAGCTCTAGGTCAAAAATCATCCTTGACAAATTGAAGATGCTCTCAGGGGACTTATTGCATTGTCCAGAAGTCAAATCTTTAGGTGGAGAACAATGGGAAAGCACCGTTGTCAACAGTAACCAAAGCCTTAAGTCCTAAATATGGCCGTGTCGGTGTCCTGTGGGACGGGTCATTTCCTTCCTAAAGTGGAGTGAGTGTTGCTCTGGCTCCGAAACATCAGCCTGGAAATGGGTGTGTGCTGCTGCTCATTGTCTTTGCAGTTCTGTGTCACCCGGTTCATAACAGTGATTATCTCGCAGGGCAGAAACTATTTTGGTCTGCTTTAATCGGATGTCAAAAGTAGCAAAAATCAGACATCAATTGTTACTAAACTTGCATCGTACCAACATTCTTTTTTGAGCAAGTATTGAACATTCTTTAAAAAATTAGGAAGCTTGTAATTTTATGAACGATCAATTTATAGCGCAAGTACCAGTGTCATGGAGAATTGCACATTGTGGTGAATAAATAACAATCTTGCAGGAAAATAAGTTGAGGAAAAATCCAAATGTTAGCTTTTTTGGTATTCAGATTATTTTGACGTTATGCAGTAAGTTTAGTCATTATTAAGTTGAACATAGTGTATCAAAAGAAAAACAGATCAGATTTAAAACTTTTACCAAGTTTTGCGCTTTTTTCCATTGTTGAAGCTTAAGCGAAAAAAAAATAGTCCTAAATTAGTTTGCTGTTTATAATCTCTGATATCTAGGCTATTTAATGTAATATGTAGCAGGACTGCAAACGTGAAAACATTAAATAACCAACTGTTAAATTACTGAACTCCAGTAAAAACATACTAACCCTGCTTTTAAAACAAAGACAATAGTATTACTAAAACAAAATATAAAAGCATTAATTAATAATACTTTCTAAAATCTTTGTCTAGTTCTGTCACCATTTTCAACCTTTACTTGGTTTAACATTTGCTTGAATAAGTACAAAACAAATTATTGTTTGAAAAGTCCACTTATCTAAGAAATAATCTTGAGAGGCCGACAACCAAGGCATACTTTCTATAATCTTTTGGCATCAAAGTTTTACCAAAGCTCATTTAATTCTGTCCAGCAAACTTTTGGAAAGTGAATTCAACAACTTCTTCTTTTTTTTTTAGTCGAGTTATATTTATTTTTTGATAATACTGATTCAAGAGAAATTTGTGTGAAACATTAGTAAATGATAAGGGAAGTAAAAGAGCATGACTAAAAGCATTTATTATGTTTTAGTTTCTATTTGTTTGCATTGTGAATTTTCTATTAACACAAGCAGCAGGACTGAACAAAGAGGAACCTCCACAACATATTTTCGGTTTTCACACATTTGTATTTCATTATAGTTCATCCACCTACGCATTAATGCTTTGACGTTATTCTTACAATAAAAAAAAATGCATAAGCCTGCTTGTTCAAGAGCTCTCACAGAATCTTCTACAGGCCAATATTTAATACAGATGGGGGTTGCTAAATGAATATTGTTTAAGTGGAGTAGATGTATAATTACAAAAAGTTACTGAGTCTAGTTGCTAATACAAATCACCATGTTGAAATATGGAAAATTAGCTTTCAGACTTTGTAGAGAAAAGAAAGACAATGTTAATATCAGAAAAGTTGCTCTTGCTCACCATCTGGCCCTATGACATCATCACATTCATGCACCCAACTATAGCACTTGACTATCTTAGCATAACGCTTATTACTCATAGTGGGATACTGACTTTTACTTTTCTCTTCACTTCCTTTGAGTGTGGCATGTCCTCTTTCTCAACAATAACATATCTGACAGAGGAATGTGGATTTGGATGACTAAAACTATGCTCTGTCACCTCTCCACACCAGGGACAGGACTAAAAATGTTCTTGTGATCATTATGGCTTTTCTGTTTTAATGTGAGAAACATTAGCCTATAGCTTTCACTTTATATAGCCTATTTGTAAAAGTACATTTACAAACATAATAGCTATCATCACTCAAAAGGAACTCAAAAGAAAGAGACAGAATTAGACTTGTGAAATCAGAAAGTTCAGGGTATTCTTCTGTTAATGTATAAATGGGACCAGTTATGTAAAGAGTTTTTAAAAGTTAGTGTTTTCTCATTATTGTTTACTCAAGTAGCATTTGATTCTTGTGTGCTTAATAGTATTGTATTGTCCTAGACCTGATATTGGAGTGCTCAGAAAGTTCTTAAATTTAAATTCTCATGTAGAAATTGCAACTTAAAATCTGCTGCTTTACGGTTAAGTTTTACAATGAAGACGAGGGGCTAATAGTTTTGCAGTTTTTAACAAATGTTGAACTCATTCTCTTTCAAAGCAATTTTACAAATACAGTATGTTACCATAAACAAAACTGAATTTAGTAATCTGTCATAGTTACTAAATACATGGAATAGGTCTCCTTTAATATCATAAGTGTTAGTTTATCTTCATCATTCAGAAGTTGATTCTAACCATCACAAGACAAAACTCGCAGTTCTGTCATAATGCTTAAGACGGTGTCAGTAGCCTAATTTGCCTGCTGTTTCAGAAAATAGCCTGCATTATTGTCTTATAGTATTTTTACAACCTATGATTCATACATAGAAAGAGATTAAGTAGAAAGCCTGCCTAGATGCAATTCAAATGACTTCCACAAACACTGGGGGGAGCTGCACTTGTCGCCCCAGGCCCTGTCCCAGCGGCCCCTGCGCTCTTACCCAAGTGTCCAGCGGTGGAGCTGAGCTGGTGCAGCCGGTGTCCCTGGGATGTGAACGGACTCTCGCTGAAGAGAGAGGCTGCTTCGGTGTGTGCATCCTCCTGCGTAGTGCTTGAAGAGTAAAAGTCTGTTGGTGAGGGGTTGGCGCTCTGGGTGTTTTGGGTCCATGCCTCGAGGGGCCCCGGAGCACACAACGCGACCATCGACAGGGACAGTCCCAAGACGTGATTCCAAAACCACGCGTCTCTCATGGTCATACGCCCGTTAGAAGTGACCCTAAAACCGATTCAGACTCTAGGTATCCCCCCGGGGACACCATGGAAAAGCACTTCAGTCTGAGCGGAGTTTTAGAGGAATTAGTTAAATCCTGGCAGATGTCCGGAGGATCCGCTGCTCCACGGCGCGGAGCGGAAGATAACAGAGCAACAGGCTGCAGCCAGTTATCACAGCCAAGAGCCAGGCCCGCCTCCTCCTCCACCAGCAGCCCCACACGCGCTCCCTGCACACATGTCCCGCCTTTATTTGGGGAATGGGACCACTTTTACTACTTAAGTAGCCTAGATAGTGGTATGTAGCTCAACTTCAGCATGACGCAAATCTAGCTTTTTAAGTTAAAAAAAAAGAAAACACATAGGCTTACTATCCCGAGCATAGTTTAAGGGGTCTCAAATTTGACTAATTTCTATGAACCACAGGCAGGACCACCAAGGAAAATCAAGACAGGGGAGAAAAGATAACGAAATCTTACAACATAGTGGAGTAGGCAACATAAAAGTCTGCTACAATGTATTGATTTTTTTTTATCTACTAGACAATTTAAATTGCTACTTTATCTTTTTGTAGAGTAGTTTTTATCATGAATTTTCAATCCAGATCAAGCCCACCAAAGCATGTGGCAAGTCTGGGAGACAACCATAAGATTTTGTTAAGGGCAGTTGGGGACTTTCAGTCTTAAAGATAAGACAAGGCAGGTTTAATTCAACACACCAAAGAGGATGTGGTTTTCAGTTTTGCATCAAAGCCTAACATTCTATCTTGCAGGTAGTCAATGGCAATAACTCATCGAAAGTTGGATAGGCCTACATATTATTTTGACATTTTAATGATAAGAGTTGAAGAAATTAAGTTAATGAATATGTTACAGTTTTAACTACTTTTGAATGATTGTGAATGTGAAGCTAAGAAAGTGTGGGAGTGAATTGTGTGTCCATGGAAAAAATAAAAATATGATCATCTTTTTGTCCTCTTGTAAAAAAAAACTAATATTTTGTTAATTTGCAATAATTTTATTTACAGTCAAAATATTTCACTCAACACCAGTGTTAACTTCAGACAGGGATGGTTGAACCATGTTTTCCTGCCCAATGAAATACGACTGGTGATACTTGACTCGAGAGGCAAAATCAGCATTTTCTTCAGTCAACTGTTTGGTTTTCAATCCAACACCGGGAAGAGATGGTGTCAAAACTATCTCATCCTGAGGGAGGCCTTTTTTCCTGTAAAACACATTCACTGCACATCAGCTTTAAGTTACATTATACATTTGCTTTGTTCTGTTTGACAAAAACGGCATCTATACAAAATGTATGTCTAATCAGCTTAGAAAGTCTAAGATTTAAGAGAAGGGTAAGAGTTGTATTTTTTAATCAAAATGACATAAATAGTTATACTTTTCAGATTGCACATTACCTTCTGATGCTTTTGAGTGTTGTTTTCAGCCATTTAAAAAAGCTGAAATGAGCTGCGACACCTGTACAAAAGAATCGTTTGATAAAGCGTGTTTCTGAAATACTTTTGAACATGGACGTAGATGTGCAAACATAAATCTTGTCTGAAACACAGATGCAGTGTCTCAAGTTCAGCTATTTAAGCAGTTTAAGCCACAACAGCTGCTTGGCAAAAGTCTGTCCAAAGAATGATCGAACTGCCAATGAGCACAGACCTTAAAAATGTTGAGTCTACTGAGTCACAAAATCAGAATCTACCGTAACATAATCAATTATCTGTTTCACGTACTTTTTAGTGTTTCATCCTATTATCAAAACGCAATAATGACGATACATTAGATTTTATGAAAAAGCATCATTTTAACAAAGCAGCAAAAGCATACACTTCAACTATGCAATTTACACTTTTTTGACGACTTGAAATTTTACTAGATAACACTAAGACTTGAAAGTGAGTGCCCCAGGATTTGACTTTGATCTCTACGAATTCAGACAACTTGATACCTTTTCTCAAAAATTAAAGTTTAATTTTTAAAGGCCAATAACTTGAGTCTACCAAAGTGGAACATTTAATGACTTGGCTCCACCTTTGACAACTTTAACAATGAATCACAGTTAAAACACCCAGGTCCATTAAGACCTGACAGTAGACTGAAACATGAGCCGTTTGTAGACACCAATACTAGTGTTCATTCTTAATTGTAGCTATTTAAACATAGCAATCTAATTTTTTTCTTCAGGACTACTTTTGAACTCTCATACTACCAAATGAATGAAAGCTTACACACAGACTTATATTTAAGGGCAATTTTGCAAATTATCACAAGTTAGTAAGTTATTTATTTAGCTTGAACAGTTCGTTTTATTCTTCGGTCCACACTGATACCAATCACAGTCAACACAGTTTTGATTCAATAGAAAGGAAGTAGTAATTATACATAAATTAATTATATTTTTGCTATGGTAATAAAATATTCTCGAACTGACATCAATTTGTGCAAAATCATTCGACATATTTTGTGTAATTACCTTTTGGTAGTCCAGGACTTGTTTTTCCAATGTAGAAGAAAAGCAACAAGGCCACTATTATGTTTGCCAGAGCATAGATCCATTCAATAACAAACATGATCACAATAGAGCTGATAGCCTGAAAGGAAATGCACACACCTATTGTATTATACTGTAAGCAATTAAATATTTCTTTAGTAACCTACTTACCCCAAACAGAGATATCCAGTGGTTGCAGACTTTTTGATAAAAAGGATTAGTAATAGGTTTTATTTCAACATTTCCATGGTCTTTGGAAACTTCAGCATCTGAAAAAAAAAAAAAGTTTATGCCTAAATGTCAGAATAGGGTCAATAACAAAATCTGTAGCTTCAAAAAACAAACTATTATCTATGCTACCACACTGCCTCTATTTTTATTTAATTTTTACAAAACAATGATGCCTTAAGTAAGACTGTAATCGACTAAAGGAATTATTGGAAACTGCTAAAGACTGCTCCATCTATCGATTAGTTAACAAAAAATTTGAATGTAAGAAATACAAAATGTGAAAGACATTTCATTCATTATTCTTTGGCCAATTCACCAGTATTTTCATGAGTTTTAGAGCTTGTAGAGTTCAGGTAACAATTGTGATTATTAAAAATATGACTTGTATGATTTATAGTCACAACCAGCTGATCAATTGTTACAGCTCTATAACTTACATGTACAAGTACATTCTATTGTCTCAATAGAAACTCACTTCAATCTTTTTATTAAGTTAATCCAGCAGTTCACCTGTGCGATTATCATTTTGCTGCAGAGGTGGATGAAGCTCATTGTCTTTTCTCAGCACAGATCCTGGGTCAGTTTTGTCAATGCAAGTCAAATCACTCATCTTGTCCTCTTCTTGTTTTGATTGGTCACTTTTCAAATCAAAACTGTTCATTAACATCTGCTTGGCATCAACTTTACCCTTATTTTTGTCTGTTTGTTCTTGAACAGAGAGAGTTTTTGTATATCCTTCTTCATTTGGAAAGATTTGATTCAAATCGTTTGTAAATTCCAACAACGTTCCTTTCCTCTGCGGACTCTGGTCTCCACTGCCGTAGTTTGGGAGTGTATTTTCAATCAGTGGTTTAAAACTACTTCCAAAGGTCCTGCTTTGATTTTGTTTTGTTGAAAAATGTGTATTATTATTGTCTTTAGTCTGAAGCTGGTAGGTCATAGCCAAACTGAAGAAAGAATAATCAATAAAGCTGTATGTGAGCATGAAGTTTATGGTGACGATTGGGGCCAAAATGTTCACTTGTCCAATCAACACAAAGGCCATCGTCAGTAGGCTGGTGAGGCAGATAGCAGCCACTGGAGTCTTGTTTGGGCCTTTCTGTTTAAAAAAAACAAAGAGAGACAAAATATATCAACATTAGGCACACAAATATCCCAAACCCCAAACTATGAAAACATTTAACAAAATGCATTAGCTGAAAAGACCCAAATGAAAAGGACAATTATTCTTGTAAAAGATTTAAAATGACATTAGCCCACACAATCACATTTCAAACAGAAATGACAAACTGATGCAGTGCTACAGAACTAAAAGTGAGAAAGAGGGGCTAACTGTATAAGAAACATCATGATTGGTCAGAATAGATATCTGCACGAGTGCTTGTGATCAGACACACTTGGCTGTAATTAGGGGAGTACAGCATGTAGTCACATATAAACTCGAAACGTCACTGACCACTGCAGTGAGCATATCATTTTTGGGTTTTTGACCTATTGTATTTTGCCTAGCTTGCACTAAAATTGCCATGAAATACTCAAAACGGGAAACAATGCTATTTAAATACCATATACACAGCATAGTAACAAAAAATATTGTTTGATTTGGGAGACAATCTAATCATGATTTTTTTTTTCTTCATATTGATTGCTCTCAATTTTCACTTAGATTTTATTTTGCAATTAGAAAAACAAAATTAAAAAGACTTTGTAATGATTTCTGTAACATAAACAAAACAAATGTCTAATCTCTGCCATTTAACTGAGAATTTTTATTTTTTATTTTCTTTCCAAATAACTTTTTACAGACAGAAGATTAGCTGTGGAGTTCTCCATTCAAAAAGCACACCTCAATAATTCACAATTTGCCATGACTAGATTGCCATCTCTCCATTTCAATTATTTGTCCAGCCATAGTTTAGTTCCACTTGTATAAGATGTCTCATGGGGATTGGGTGCGCTGTTGCATTTCAGTAACAGCACTGGTTAAAAAAAATCATTTTGAAACAAGTGTCTCTAAAATATTTCTTATATAAATAAATTAAACCCTCGTGTTTCCATTTTCTTTCTTATATCACAGGCGTCAATTGCTAAAACACCAGTATAAATTAAGTTGGCTTCGGAGTTCATATTATCAAATTGGAGGAGCTATGTTCCTGGCGGGCCTCCAGAACACACAGCGGAGTCGGACCCTGCCCTGTCGCTCTTCCTGCCTTTGTTCACAGTCTTTGATTTGGGCCAAGATGTCTAGGCTCCTGCTCCAGCCCACCGTGAGGGTCAGTGAATTTTTAAGAAAGCCTAGGGTCACAGGGGTCAGCACATCAACGTGACTATGTGCACTGCTGCTAACGAGCACTGAATGAAGCTCTGAAGAGGCGCATAGCAAGTGCTCCTCCAAGGCTAAAATTAGACAGGACTGTCACAAAACCACCTACCACACCCCCTCTACAGCCAAGTCACTCTCACTGCACCCTTTACCGCACATCGTATTTCAGACTGGTTTTCCATGACAGTTTTACAAGTCGAATGGATTTATAGCTACAGTGTCTTTGATGGAAATGAGGCTGTAAAATCTAGTGAATCTTAAAAGCAGATCCATAAGCTGACTGAATGTATGTAGCGGTTTGGACATAAACACATTGCTTGGTAGTGCTGCTTCCTGACAGAAACACCAATTTTATTCTTTAGATGCCTTGGTAGATTATTTGAAATGTTTAAATCTTTAAACTTTAGCTGAAAGAATCTAAAATCTGTCTTTTTATACAACTGAGTCCAAATTTTCCAATGTCTGACATAAAAAAGGTATGGATTTTATACTGTTCTAAATTAGATTTTTTTTTAACATATTCTCATGTATCTATTAAAGTTGGAGAACCTCATTTTTGTTGTTGTTTGTTTGTTTGTTTGCTTTAATTATCGTTGACCTTTCCTCCAAAAGTATATTGTAAATGCAGTACTCTGACAAAATCAGTGTCATGTCTGGATCAAAAATAAAAAGCATTATAGTTCTTATCAAGAGTGCTCCGATTGATTGTGCTTATGTGGTCTTCACTTTCACTTTGCCATCTGTAAAAATATGGTGTTAACCCATATTTGTTGTCAGAACTTAATGCATGTGGATATTATCTATGACCTGAAGTATTTATGAGAGCGAAGAAGTAGTTTGGTTTCAAAAAGAATGCTTACTAAATTACACAAAGATACACCAGTGCGGTTTCATCTAACTCAGGTATGTCCAAACTGTAGCTCAGGGGCCAAATGTGGCCTTCAAAGTGTTGTTGACCCTCAAACCTTCTGAAGCATTGGTTCAAACAGAAATAAGGAATGCATTTTAAGCCATACACAATGTACAATACAAATTTTATTGTGGACTATTGTGGTCAGTTTAAAGAGTTCAATTACAAAAGCAGTTTTTCTCGGTTTTGAAAATTTGCCCAAAATAATTTTTATTTTTGTCATTATATTAGTAATGTATCAACCAATATTATCTATGCCAATAATGTTGAATGGATTTTATCAAAGAGGGTTGAAATAATGTTGAAGTAAAATACATTTGGCTTTTGAAAACATTGCTATACAAAGAGTAAACTGCAAGGCATCTATAACTTTTTAAAATGGCACTTATCTGTTTTTGCAAATGAACTTTGGTTTTCTATTTGCTCTCCTCTTAGTCTGTGTTGATCAAAGAAGTGTGAACATCTCTGATCTAACTATAACGTAACCGTGTGTGCAGAAATATTTTAATGTTTTTTTCACATGCTCAGTTTACATCATAGGCATAACATTTTATGGTGTAATTGTCCAGACAATCATTTCCCTACTGGTGCCGTTCATGTACCCACCCCTTGTCCCAGGAAGGCCAGGGCTGGGATGACCCGCTCCTGGGCAATGCACTGAAGGATTCTGGGAGCTCCATACAGGCCGCCCATGCAAGAAGCCAAGGATGAGACGTAGAGCCCAAAGAGAAAAAGGAAGCCCACCAAGGAGACCTGGAGGAAGAAGGAAAACAAACAGATGAGGAGGATGGAGCGGAGCAGAGCAGTGGAGCTACACCCAGCTCAGTTCCGCTGCAGTCAGCCCATTATGAAAACAATGAGAATCAGCCACTCACTCAGGACCTGACTGGAGCCAAGGGCAACTAGACCTCAGTGAGCTTTAGATTAGGATATCGTTGTAAAGTACTCGGTTAAAGGAGGTAAAGTAAAAAAAAAACCAGTGTGTTAAGGTTAAAAAAAGTATTTATTTAACCACAAATTAGTCATTTATTGATTGATTGAAAATTGTTCTCAGCTAGTCAGATCGTGTGACCATATTCTTAGTTTTTATCAAGATAATTTTTCAATTACAGTGTGCTTAAAAAAGGTCATGCTACCATTAGAGAAAGAAAGTAGAGAGAGGAGAAGAGAAGAGAAGAGAAGAGAGATCGAAATATAAAAGACAACATTTGCGATGACTATATAAATGACGTTATCAAATACATATAGATACACTCTGTTGTTCAGTAGAACTAGCCTCTGCAGTCAGTGTTAGTCACTCACAGTTTCAAATATTTAGATCATCAATGATATATTTTTTTTTTCAGGTATTGTCACCATAACATTGCCCTCCATATATACAGTGCCTTGCAAAAGTATCCAACCCCCTTGAACTTTTCTACATTTTCTCTTACTATGACCACAAAAATCAAACATATTTCACTGGAACTTTGTGTGAAAGACCAACACTAAGTTGCACACAATGGTGAAGTGGAAGGACAGTCATACATGATCTAATTTTTTTTTTGCAAATTAAAAGCTGAAAAGTAGGCGTGCAAAATTATCCAACCCCTCTGAGTCAATATTTTCTGGAACCGCCTTTTGCTGCAATTACAGCTCCAAGTCTCTTTGGGTTATGTTTCTACCAGCTTTTCCACATCTTGAGACTGACATTTTTGCCCATTCTTCTTTGCATAATAGCTCCAGCTCAGTCAGATTAGATGGAGTGTGTTTGTGATCAGCAGTTTTCAGATCTTGCCACAGATTCTCGATTGGATTTAGGTCTGGCCTTTGTCTGGGCCATTCTAAGACATGAATATGTTTTGTTTTAAACCATTCCAATGTAGCCTTGGCTTTATGTTTGGGGTCGTTGTCCTGTTGAAAGATAAACCTCCGCCCCAGTCTCAAGTGTTTTCAGACTCCAATAAGTTTTCTTCCAATATTGCCCTGTATTTGGCTCCATCCATCTTTCCATCAACTCTGACCATATTTCCTGTCCCTGCTGAAGAAAAGCATGTGCAGAAAATAATGCTGGCACTTGTATTTTTGATTGTGTGGATGGTGCATTCAGAGTCATGAGCAGTGTTACGTTTCTGCCACACATAGCGTTTTGCATTTTGGCCAAAAAGTTCAATTTTGGTCTCATCTGACCAGAGCATCTTCCTCCACATGGTTACTGTGTCCCCCACATGGCTTTTGGCAAAGTGAAAACATGATTTCTTATGGCTTTCTTTCAGCAATGGCTTTCTTCCATAAAGGCCAGATTTGTGTAGTGCAGAACTAAAAGTTGTACCTTTGACAGATTCCCCAACCTGAGCTGTAGATCTTTGCTGTTCCTCCAGAGTCACCATGGGCCTCTTGGCTACATCTCTGACCATTTCTCTCCTTGTTCAAACTGAAAGTTTAAGTGTACGGCCTGGTCTTGGTAGATTTGCAGTTGTGCCATACTCCTTCCATTTATGGATGTTGGTGTAAACAGTGCTCTGTGAGATGTTTAGAGCCTTGGAAATCTTTTTATAACCTAATCCTGCTTTTTACTTCTTCACAGCTTTATCCCTGACCTGTGTGGTGTGTTCTTTGGACTTCATGGTGCTGACCGCTCCCCAATACTCTCAAACAAACCTCTGAGGTTTTTACAGAACATCTACATTAATACTGAGGGTGGATTACACACAGGTGGACTCTATTTATTTGTTAGGTCAACATTGGAACCTTCTAAAGCCTCTAAAAGCAATGTGTTGCACTCAGAAAAGAAGGGGGTTGGATCATTTTGCACGCCTACTTTTCAGGTTTTAATTTGTAAAAAAAAAAATAGATCATGTATGACTGTCCTTCCACTTCACAATTGTGTGCAACTTAGTGTTGGTCTTTCACACAAAGTTTCAGTGAAATATGTTTGATTTTTGTGGTCATAATAAGAGAAAATGTAAAAAAGTTCAAGGGGGTTGGATACTTTCGCAAGGCACTGTACATGTATGTATATGTAATCTCCATAAAACTTACACTGCCAGAAAATTACTCAGTGTCACATTAATTTTTCGTAATTGTTTTCAAACTCTGTTCTTTATGGTCAAAGTGTGTTGACAGACTGGCTTTGCTTGGCCGCAACAATTTAATGATTGAGTGGCCACTACAACTGTTACTTTCAGCTGAGAACGACAACTGCTCACCAGGGACGACACAGCAAAACACATCCTATTTTTGGAGATCGAGGAAAAAACTTGAGGAGAGCATAGCTTTAAGAAATAAAGGTATTTATTTCTTAAAGGTATGAATAATTTTATATGTGTGAAAGTAGATAAACTGTATATGTAAGTATATTTAGAGTCACTCACAATATTTACACTTCTGGATAAATACTAAAAGGTTCAACAACAATACAATACAATAATTTCTCAACACCTTTACTATTACATAAAATGTTAGTTGATCCACTGGATTTTCAAGGCAAATGCACAAAATTACAACACAGAGTAAAACTGCACTTAGAGCTTACCTTTTCAGCAATTAAAAGTCGTAGCGCAGAGTTTCTCTCGTGCAGATGGCCCCCAGAAGGAAGACGAACACCAGATACAGGAACCACCTGCAGCACAGCTCTGTGCATTAAAATGGCCTTTGGACACTATTTATAGAGTACTTCATGAGTATATTTAGACAACTTGTACTAAAAACATATCCTACAAGAGGCCTATGAATCTGAATCTCAGGAAATCCCTGGTTTAATAAAAGTCAATAAAAGGATATTTCACATGTTTAATCTGAATATATTCTACTGAATACGTAGTTTTTTACCAGCACTTTTCATAAACTGTCAAGCAGGGGTGAGTAGTACTGAGTTACATTTACTTAGTAACTTTAAAGAACTTACTTGAGTAATATTTTCATTAAAGTAACTTTTCATCTTTGAGTAAACGTTGTGGTTCCTCTTCTTACTTTGATTAAATACAGTGTATAGTTTATAGTGTGAAAAGCTTTCTTTTATCAATTTGAAATGATTGATTACATTTGTTTAATGGACAGCAGCAGATATGATTTAGTTTACCTAATGTTTGCGTTGATCTTTTGAAAAGATTTGCATCGCTACTCTCACTGTTACTCTTGTTACTTGACTGAATACTTTTTACTTATTCATTCATTTTCTACTGCTTGGTGCCATTTGGGGTGGCAAGTGACTGGGCCTATTTCAGTGACTTTGGGCATAAAGTGGGGAAGATCTCTAACCATACTGCAAGTAATTTCTTGTAACACCATTTTATACTTTTACATTTGAAAGTAACTTTGCTCTTACTTGAGTACAGATTTGAGCTTCTCTCCCCACCTCTGGAGTCAGGTAATTGTGTTATTTGACTGTGTTTTAGCTCTGTTGTTGTGTCTAGTGTGTGTTTATCATACGAGGTGAAGACAGCTGCGAGCGTTCCCACCGGGATGTTGTGTTCGGGCCGCTGAAGGTCGGAGCTCATGTTGAAGCCTGCCATCACCCCTACAAAACAGACAAGCCACAAAAATGTAAATATTGTAAAACTACAGTACACAGACATTTATGCAAAATAACAACAAAAGACAAACATTTCGTGAACATGTACTAAGCAGAATACCAGAAGACATGATATGAATAAATATCATCTACATTCACCTGTAGCAGCCGGAAAGAAGACTCCAAAAACAGTGAAGAAACTTTCCCCTGGGCTGTAACCTGGCATCGAATTGCTTTGGAGAAGTTGTTCTGAATAACCAACAAAGCCGTGCTCTGCATAAAAAGCAACACACTTCTTAATACAGAATACTGTGTGGCAATTTTGAATTCTGTATGTATATGTAGAGTCTAAATTAAATACATAAATGCAAAAAACACTTATCACTTGTTGTCACTGCACCACTGTTCATGACCCGTACCTTCTATTATTACATCATCTTCAGTGCATCCAAAACACTGGCACTGAGTTTAATGAACGTAAAATCAATTCTGTCATGTCATAAATAGAGGTTAGGGCATTTAAACCAGTTTGAAAGGTCCGCCTAACACCGGACATTTCCTCGTTGGTTATCTTGCGATGGGAAAGAATGTGTTCTCACAGATTAATGACATGTTTATCCAAAAGGAAGTCGCCACCCTTTTCAGAAGCTCAGCAGAGTCCAACTTTGAGAGAGAAGTTCAGAACATCCAAGTAACAGTGAGACTTGTTTTTCAATTACAGAGAAAACCAGAAAAGAAGAGGAGAATGGATATTTGATTTTCCCAAGTGCACATGTTCTCGAGAAATTTAAGGAGGGTGTGAACACAGACTTCAAAAGCAGCTGGAAGTTCAGACTGCAGCTAAACCCATGAGGCCAAAGACCATCCTATAAAATGAGAAATTTAAATCCAGGTCAGCGAGAAGTGTCAATGTAGAATGCAGAAAGATCCCACCCAGTAACCTCAATCTACAGCCGACTCATACTTAAAAACACTTGTTCATTGCTCACACCCAGAGAATTAACTCAGTGGGCGAAACCAAAGCATATCAAGTGAAATCACAAGATGTAACAATCTATCCAGCATAATATGGAAGCATAATAAAAAGAAGTTCTCTCACTCAAGCCACATTTTCTAAGCCCTAGATACTTGTTTGAACAGGTGTCATTATTTGAAAAAGAAAAGATAAAACAATACAATAAAAACATGATAATATGAAAAATATTATGTTGAATTATATTACACAGTCAATAAAGGCAAAAAAAATGATGAGTAAATGCATCAAGATAGATATTTATAAATAGGGAGTCATTTGAATGAAATAAGTAGGGATGCAACAATGTTCATGAGATCGTGATATCGCAATATCAAACAAAATATTGTCCTAATCACCTAACAATATTAAACAACATGACTTGCATTAAAAATAGTTGTGAGTTTAAAATATGAACACACATTTCAAAGACATAGACAAATTAAAAAATCACCTAATAGCTGTAGTTGATGCGGAGAGAGAGCAGTTTAGTCTGAAGCTATGAATTTGCACCAAGACAAGGAATCACTGAATGATAAAAAAGAATGACTGGTAAATGTAGCTATGTGTTTTTTTATTTTGTTAGCGTAAACTCAATATCTGACTCTCTGTAATATTGTGATAAATATTGTATCGTGAGTTTCAACGCAAAAAAGTATTGTAATGTGAGATTTGTATACCATTAAATACCTAGAAATATGTAATTGTTTATTTATTTATTTTTTTGAAACCTTGAATTTGCACTGCTGCGCTGTGTGTAATAAAACGTGAAGCCATTATATTCAAAACTAGAGTTGTTAGTCAAAAAAATCATTGGTCAGGTCGACTAAAACCAAGCTTCGCCGATCAATCAGCTGGCTAATAGAATCAAAACTTTTCAAGATTACCATAAATCGGACAATGTATCAGACAGCATTTTACTGAAAAATACTACGAAATAGAAAGCTGATTAAACTACCAGACGGCTAACTAACTGTATTGCTTCTCATTTCTGCTTCTATCCCACAATGAGAATAAATATATGAAGACAACAATGATCTCGATAC
Source organism: Mugilogobius chulae (assembly GCA_038363315.1). Taxonomy (NCBI): domain Eukaryota; kingdom Metazoa; phylum Chordata; class Actinopteri; order Gobiiformes; family Gobiidae; genus Mugilogobius; species Mugilogobius chulae. The sequence goes on along the minus strand of CM076396.1, from coordinate 43,200,612 downwards.
AACTATAAGGAGTTGCTGTGGTTCTTAAGGGTTAAACAACAACAGACCAACACTTTTTTAAACATAGACCACCTTCATCATTATAAATACTGTCCTCTATTATAAATCAAACTTTTTACATTTTGAGTATTTAGCAACAACTGTCTCCTCTGAACACAGCATTCCTGTCAAAGACTGGAATGTGTATTCAGATTACACAAGCGTTACGAGGCCTCTCCTTGTGCTGACCTGGTGCTCCCTTGAAACACAGATGCATCGCAAAGGGTCAGAGGTCACAGGCTTGAGGACGTCTTATCGAAGATGAGGAATTAGGGTGTTTATCCAATGTTATGAAATCTGACTGCTGGAATAATTAAAATGAGAGAGAAAAAAAAAGGAAATGCTTCTGGATTAACCACTGATGAAGTCATTAGGTGGAACCAGGCATTTTGCAAAAGAAGAATGGCCAATGGTGTACAGTTACAGAATGCAGTATAATGCAGTAATAGAACATTTTAATGAGCTAAAATCTGACTGAATTGGCATAAGAAAGTACAATCAATTTTTTTAATCTAATAAACCTTCATAAATAAAATTTATACCATAACTAGTACTGACAATAGACTAGAGGAGTAACATGGAAGAACAAAGATAAAACCTTAGGACAATATGAAGCAAAGTCCAGTTATTTTGGTGTTGAAAGAAGTTTAGTATCGTCGTGGCAACACTACTTTGTAAACAAAAATGTGTGTGGTTTTGGTCAACACCCTAAAGCTCAGACCCAGGCGCTCCTTGTGGCTTCCTGTGAGTGAACACAAAGCTTCACAGCGTTTCATAAAGTCAACCTCTCACAAACGCACTTTTTCTTTTTTTCTTTTTTAGAAAAATTGAAAAGCATGTTTCACTGCACTGCCAACAAGATGATCGCTTGTGATCAGTCACTAGTAGAACCTTTAGGGAGCAGCAGTGCTTTAAGTGGGCCAGGATGCACCGGTACTCAGTTCCACCACTTCTAAAAATGACCCATTTGAGAAGCTGCACTTCTCTGAGCACTCAGTACGTTCTCCACATGAAATAACAAGACTGAGACTCTGATGAAAGTGAAAGTATAATTCTTTTCAGACAGTAGGGCTACAGGCACTTATTTTTTGCCTTAAAGCACTGGGAGCAGAACTCAGGATGTCAACGTCATATTAAAGAAGAATGCAAAGTGAGGTTGCACAAATTTTCAAGCAGGAGCATAAGATTTTCAAATATGCCAAATAAAAATGTAATTTTGATTCACTATTGACAAACTATTTTGTGCAGGTCTATGGCACAGGAACGCACTAAATTCGCACTATAACAAGGCCAAAAAAAACAGATGTGTTCCACAACAAAGAAAGTTTGCATTTTAAAAAAATATGTTAAAAAAATGTATGCTATATAATTAATTAAACATAATGTAGTAGTATGTTCATGGCAGTCTGCAGTGACAATTATCGACTAAAAATCTAAATGATTGTGCTTTATTAGCAGGTGTCAAAGACTTTTCAGAAACACACAACAATAAAACGGAATACAGTTATCCATGACGTACAACAAATGTTTGTGCAATGTAAAATGTTTTGGGTAAAGAGGACTTGTTTTAGTTTTCTAATATGTAAATATAACAGATATGTTTTAGTAGATATTTAGAAAATATAAAATCTCTAAAGAGACAAGTTACATAGTGCAGCTTTAATGCCATTAAGACTACTTAGCAGGACCTGAATACTCTTGGTGTTGGCTCCTTCTCTTTCAGAACTGGTCAATGCAAACTAATCTGTTCTGTTTCAGCCGACTCTGAGACCTGCTGGTTTTCTGCCAAACATGAGGTCAGACCGGAGCACACAGCCATTTCTAATTGAAAAAACCTGGAGAAGCAGTTATGGTTTGTTTTCTCACAGTTGTTAGAGAAAGTGCAAAGTAGCTACTGCTAACTGCGCTACAAGGAGCGTTTGGCTGATATAAGTCGATTATGTCTGTCGAGGGAAATTAATAACAAGAGAGATGAATGACTTGGGCCTCTAATAGTAAAGAAGAGAAGATATTTCTCAATGCCTATTTAAAATAACAGCAGTGAGACCAGGTACAGTTTCAATAAAATAAATTCTAGAAATTCTTGGCCCAGTGACTAAAGGGGAAGTGATAAAAATGTATGGGAATACAAACAAAAAACAGCTAACTGTAAAAGCTGTTAAACTACCTTATATTCTGCCAGTTACAGCTATGCCATATAATATGCTTTTGTCCCTTAAAAATGTATATGAACCAAACAAAAATAACTGATTAAGATATAATTGATCTATAAATTGACTAAACAACTTAAAAAGAGCAGCCCTGAAAATATTATCTGATATAATGTAATTCTAATACTGCAAATCTACTGTATTTGTGTGGTTTTAATTTCACTTGTGAGATCTTCTGAAATCTGCTTCGACTCTCACTCGACAGGACGTTGATAATCAGTGAGAACAGGAAATGTAGAGGAGGACTTCCTGAAGGTCAACAGAACAATACCAGCTTTACACAAAGAAACTCATATCAGACCCATAAACAGCAACTGATTTTTCATTTACTTGGGTGAAACAAGTTGTAAGAATGGGGACAATAAGAGGTAGAAAACTGGTGAAATTACTCAAGCTGAGTTATGAAAAATTATTGACAGTATTTGCAAGACTACAGTGACACCTACTGGTTATATTGCGGTACAGCCATTGGTTGGCAATTTAACTGTGTGTGTAAAAAATACTTTTGGCAATACAAATAAGGAAAACCATTATATAATTTTTCAGTTTCTGGGACTTTTTAAAGTTCCAGTCCTCATATGAAAAGCAAACTTGAAGAGTAGGAACTAGGCACTGAAGCCACTCTTTGGAGACTTTAGCTCCTGTTCAGGCCAGCTTTTGGAAATAACAACACTTACACCACATAGTCTTTGTTGGGGAAACCTTTTAACACATTCTTTAAACTCCTATTAATCGCTAGAGAAATTAAACATACACTGCAGGTCCCAAAACATAATTATTGAGTAAGTAGCAAATAAAATTAATAAAAATTGCGAAAAGTGTGTTTAAATGAGTTTTTGTGTTAGAGGATCATAGTGTTAAGTGCAAATCTTTTGTTTTCCTAGCCTCACTTAATCACATACCTAAATATTTCAAACTAAACAGACGCCAAAATAAACGCAGGTGTGGTCACTGATGAGACCCTCTTTTCAGCCACTGTCGCCGTGTGAGTACCAGCAACCGGAACCAATAAGTTTCTATCACTAAATAAGTACTATGGGCAGATTTCTCTTTTTAGAATGAACCTATGTATGTGACAATTTATCCTTTAGTTATCATTGGCCTAACAGGAACGTGTATAAAAAAAAATGAATTGCGATGAAACCACAGATTAAAAAAATATAATTTCCTAAAAACACATTGTTATTACTTTATACTTTGTTTGATTACCTTTTGACGTTAATACTCAGTAATCGTGATAATCGATTAACCGAATAATCTTTTCTATTTACCCTCAGATTGTCTTACCAGGGTCGAGGTGGGTGAAGGTGCCAATCACAAAGTCCAAAGTGGACACGGCCAGCACAGCCAACAGAAGCAGCTGCAGTCGGACGATCCACTTCACACCGGCCAGGTTAATGCCGAGCAGAGCCAGAAGCACAGCCGCAGACACGCCCCGAACTGCCCACTGCCCCTGAAGATCCAGCAGCACCGCCACAGACTCAGAGAAACCGGTGATGTACATGGCCCCAGCAACACACTACAAGAGAACACAAATATTGACTATATGAGATCTGAGCTTATTTACAGATGTTTGTTAAACATATTAAAGGCAAGCACTTCATCAAGATGCCATTCAAAAGTCCTCACTGTATCATTATGAATAGTTAATAGTTATGAACTCCTTACAAGGGACAAGATTTTGTGTCAGAAAATCTCAAGAAATATCTTGTCTCGTCTCACAACAACTCAAAATTGCATTAGGGTTAAACAACTCACAGACCCACTATTTTCTTACAAAGTGTATTAATGTTGTTGCGCCAGAAAAACAACATGAACCACTGTTCTTCATGAAACTAGTGACAGTAAGTCATTTTTCAGCAATAAAGATGATTAATTTAAAAGTATGCAACTAGAATACAATCCACAACAAAACATCTCACCCAAACTACAAATTATTCATATCGTAATAGTTGTATTTAATATTCGCCTTGACGCCTTCTCTGGCACAAGTATTTCAGGATAGATTCACTTTTTTAGTTGTGAATTAGTGACCTTTGTATTTTATGTTGAAAAGTCTATGATAAATGCAGCACTTTGTGAAAAAAAAATGAAACCACTGAATACAGTCTGAACTGAAAAATAAAGAATTTAATCAGGAGTCGAATGCTGCGCTCTGATTGGCTGTGCTTGTATGGTCTTCTCCAGTTTCACTTTGCTGTTTGCTATACGTAAGTGTTTTTTAAACCATGAGAGGAAGTTGTCAGATTGAAAACCTAAATTGTGTTTGCTGTGTAAAAATCAGCTACTCTATCTTTATTCTTACCTGTCCAAACACATACAAGAGTCCGACTGTCCCTCCCACCCTGCCGCCCAGGACACAGGAAATCATGGAGTAGATTCCTCCTCCTCCGACTCCACAGTGTTCACTGATCCCAACACCCGAAAACACAGTCACCAGAGCCACAGTGACCACGAGCGAGACCAGGAACATGCCCAGCAGCACACCAGTGTTCCCCTGGGAAGAGCAAGAGCATTTGATTTAGTGAAAACACCACAGCTTCAATGATTCATTGGCTTTGCATCTACAAAATTGAGACTTTTTAGAGTGACTTTGTGAAGGGGAGACCTAACAAATTTGAATGCATTTAGGTACAGATAATATTACACTACTGATCGATGCAATTTAATACAGTTTAAGTGCACTAGAATACATACATGAAGCCTCAAATGAAATGTAATATCGTTATAAAACAATAAAATTTCATCACAACATTTACATAACAGATAAACTGAACACTTAACATATACTTTTGTGCAATGAATGATTAAAAGTAGCTAGAAAGAACAGAAAACTAATTTTGCAATACATTTAGCTCACTGTACAGTAGATGCACTGAATGATAATCTAGATATCCTGTATACAGTTCCATTTGCCGTTTAAGGTGTAAACCCAGACTGATACAAAGTGCACATTAGTTTTTTATTCGAGGCATTAAAAATAGCTTGAATAATCGCATTTCCACCAGTCTTCAAGTTACGCTGGGTTACATTTGCCCTTTAAATTGTGTTAACATATTTTAACTGGGGTTTTAGTGAGCAAAACCACACCTCTATTTCCCAGAAGCCCATCTTACATAAGCTCATGCTCCAGTCACCGTTTGACTCCGTTCTCTTGACACACCCACCCCCTCTTCCTCTTCGGCTGTGCAAGACCCTTAAACAGAGTCTCTCCATCAAGTGTCTGAGTTTATCATGGAGCATCAGCGTCCATCTCACTTCAATAAAGATTATTAATGGTATAGCTTGTTTGGTTTGGTCCCAATAAATAGTAAAATTGTGAAAGAGCTTCAGGGATTGTGTTTTAAAACTCCAATTACTTTCTGTAATTTTCAACTTTTATGTGTCAGTTTCTTTGGAAATTGTTACTTAACTCTTGTAAAGTATGATAAATATATACCACAAGGATTATCACACCAAACAAAGTCAAAATTAGAAAAATGCAATAATGTGTCATATGTTCTTTAACTAAAGAGCTCAAACAAAACATAAACAGACAATCCTGCATTTTCAGTTGTCAGCTGAGTTCTTGCTTGGTTACTCAGCTGTACATTAACATATAAAACTTACCACGAGGTAGCCGGTTCGCAGAAACAAAACAACGCCAAATATGTTGATCATGCAGGAGGTGAAAACCCCGTCCCATGTACCAAACAGGACGGGCTCCCAAACAAACAGCTTGATTCTCCACCAGGGCTCGCCGGACAGCTGGAAAGCCTGGACAAATACAATGTAGGCTTAAAATTGTGAATATGAAAGGCACAAATAATCTTCCAATAAAAGATAAATATGCATTAAAATTGTTAATCCTAATACCGTAGTACTGTATTTGCGCAATAATATATGCTGCACCAACTAGATAAAAAAAAAAATATAGGCCTCAATTGTTCATAGTAAGTAATGAAACTACAATTTAGCCGCATTGTTGTATAAGCCGCAGGGTTCAAAGAAGATTGTGAAAAGTCCATGAATTAGAGTTACAGGTCTATTAGTCAACTTTATTTGAACAAAATAAATTAAGTGCCATGCTGAGAGAAAAGGTTTTATGTCACATCACATTAGAAGCATGAGAGTCACGTTTAGCTTAAGAAATACTAATATTTAATTGATTATTGGAAATAAAAAAAAGTTAGCAAAGCAAATTAAGATTGGTCAAATAGTTGTTGCTACTTAAATTGAAACTTTTAAAATGCTTTGTCAATTAAAGGTGGAAAGAGCTTTTGGAGAGAGAATGTTTATGAATAAAAAACAAAACTACTTTTTAATATGTCCTTGTTTTCCTTAAAAAAAAGAAGCGTAACATACCGCATGTTTTAAGCTTACAATAACAACAACGCAGCAAATTTTTTTAAGTCACTGAAAGCTTTATCAGTAGTAGGACTACACGAAATACCTGAAGCTCTAAAGATGACCTACTGTGCATCTTCATGGAACAATTCATAAACATGTGAAGTGGGAGGTCTTCCATCTTTCAGCAGCCCCACACCATCCTTTCCTCTTCCTCCAGGGCCACAGGTGTGCACAGTCCAGCCAACAGGTAAACCTTCCATTGTAAACTAAAAGGAGAGCAGCCAGAAGCCCAGGTTATCAGCAGGTTATCAGTAAAGATATGAATCATGCATTATTTACATAGCAGAGCCTTTGTGTTTTAATCCTAAGGGCATATAAAGCTAACAACAGTGATTACTCTGTGAACAGGTGGTTGACGTGGACCCGGACACGGCGTGTGTACAATAAATGGATGAATGATGATAGATGCTAGAAAAATCTACACTTAACTAAAGTAAGATTACAAAGTTTAACAGGTTGCTTTGAATAGAAAATAAAATTATAATTGTCCCTAAATTGGTGAGTGTTCAATGCGGGTATTGTATAAAAAATATTCATTTTAAAAATGAAAATAAATAATCTTTTTTTTTTTTTTTTTTTTTTTTTTGCGAATAATCCGGGTGACCACTCTTTTCATAACACTATCATGCTAATGCGCAAAATAGCTTTCTGCTTTAATTTTCTACCACTTTATCTTTAAATTCACAGATTTACTCAATAAGATATTTCAAATAGTTAAAATTATTTTGTTTAAGGTCGAGTAAAAGTTTTATTTTTACACGAATACTACGTTTTTTGTCCAAACATGCGTTACCTGAATCGACCAACCTGTTGTCTGCTCTTCCTAATCTTCTCCCATGGTAAATAAAAATGAACGAAAATGCAAAGAAGTGAGTAGCAAAATCATGTTATCTTCTCAGCTCTTTAGTTGGTACTTTCAGCCTTATTTCGTCCAGCATTTTGTAATTTTCTGTGGTTTCTTCAGGAGAGCGGTGTACAGCAGCTGCAGGTAGTTGGTGTTGTCTCTGGCGAACTTCCAGGGTGGAGCAGCTTTGCAAAAAACTGTTGGTTTTGGCAGAACTTTTCAACACAAGCACGAACATGCATTGGTCACTCTGCTGATCTTGGACATTATAATAAACTATAGACTTATGCAACAAACAATCGACAGACTAGTGACTCTAAAATATTTATATTAAGTGTATATTTGGCATCTAAAATATTAAAACTTACTGCATGCTAAATAATCAGTTTTACATAAAGTTCACCTGTTAACATGTTTATTTTAAAGCAGCCTATTCACCTTATTCTGCTCCACCCACTTTCTTGGCAGCGTACTTCCTGTTAAGCTGTTTTTAGCCTGTAGAATTTGGTCACATGGTTTATTTTGCCTGTAATTATATCTATTTAAAATTGCGCCACAGACAGACAAGCTAATGTTAGTTATGTTATGTTAACGGCCTAAACAGGAAGTGTGATGCCCCCCAAAAATAAAATAAGTGGGCGGGGCAGAATAAGGTGATATTTGTTGTTCATTGAAATATGCCCCCTTTAAATAATTTAATTAAAAAGGCATTTAAATCTAGTAATAAAATAGCATGTTATTTAGTTCAAAAGAGGTGATCGGTTATATAAACATTCTGTAGGCTATTTTAAATACAAATATGTGCAATATTTGCACTGGAATCTCATGCACCAGATCCAGAAAAGTGTAGCCATGTAGCACATACAGTCATATTTCCCACAGTTAGTCCATGTGCTGACTTTAAGAAAAATTACACCGGTAAAACATTCAAATCGATTTTGCCCTGCCTATAATTTGAATGACCAGTGGTCGATGCATAAGATGACAGTACATACATTTATTACATTGAAAAATACATAAAAAATGATCAAAATATGATCAAACATACACCACAAAGTTTGTAATTGCATTTACGCATAAATGTGACAAACACACGTTTACCACTGGTTTTTGTATACGTGTGTATATATATATATAATATATATATATATATATATATATATATATTAGAGCTGGGCAGCGATTAAAATTTTTAAATCGCGATTAATCGCATAGTTGAGCTGCGATTAATCGCGATTAATCGCGATTAATCGCACTTTACACACAAAGTTCCATAAATAGCTATTTTAAACCTATTTTTTCTCCAAAAGATGCTTTTTTTTAGGTATATTTAAGGGTCTTCATTTTGTACAGTGTACAATCCTGCAAATTTTGTGGTATTTTGGCTTATATATATAATTTTAGCTACTCATAGAACTATAGTTACACTAGGTAACGAACATTTTGAAAACCTGGTTCAGTTCTGGGATAGTCCTGATTAAAACCCAGCTCAGTGCTCACTAGATACACTGTGGGAAGTGAAACAAGGCCGTTTTTAAAGTTTTCAAAGTAAACATCACAAACACGTGTGTAAAAGTTCGTGCATCGCCGCGGATCGAGCGCCGAATCTCCGTGCGCATATTTAATGAGATGTTGACGGTTTGAAGTCTTTAACAACACGTAGCTCCGTGGTTCTTGGGTCTTTTTGGATGATTTAAACACTCAGACGAAGCTCAGACTCGTCTCCGTCCCGCTGTCTGTACAGCAGAGCTCACTTCCTTGTATTTAAAGCGCTAGCAGCGACGGAGCAGATCCTCTGTTTGTGGACCGTTTATGAGAGCGAGAAGGAGAAAAAGGACGCAGCGGCAGCAGTGCGGGCGCTTTCATTCATGCTTTTTTGGCTTGAATCATGTGACCTGCGTTAACGCCGACAAATATTTAATCGCGATTAAGCACGTGCTGCGTTAACGCCGCGATAACGCGTTAACTTGCCCAGCCCTAATATATATATTATATATATATATATATATATATATATATATATATATATATATAGTTCTTTTCTGAAAAAACTTCAGCTGTGTTTTTGATGAAGAAGCAATGCTAAAACAAGATTAAAAGCAAAAAAAAAGTTGATCTCGCCTAGCAAGCTCTTGAATTTTTTTATTACTATGTTTAGGTTTATTTATTTAGTTAGAAATAAATATAAATAATAAACATCCTCATTTCATGTGACCAGAAAATCCACCAATCTCTCTGTATTTTTTTTCAGATTAAGATCTCTCTATTAGGCTTTGATATAAAGTTAGTTAGTTAGTTAGTTAAATAAATACTACAGGCTACATCATAGATCTAAATACTCAACTTATTAGGATCTGTAAAAATTCTCAGCATAAAACAGATTGAAATGTAATGTTTAATCAACTACAATTATATTACGCAACTATGGGCTTTAGGCAGGTAGATGGGACAATATTAGAGCTTCAAAACAAAACAAAAGGCTTTTATTTTTCTAAATTTATTTATAAGGACATGACGCACAACAATCAAAAATCAGACTGTTTACAAATCATAGTATATTGCCAAAATCTAATCATGGGTTACTTTACTGAAATCAATTAGCCACAATTAAAGCTGCACATATTGTAATTCATACAAGTTCACTCGACCCAACATTAATGTCCATGCATATAAACCTTACCGCGTTTAACTAAAATACGCCCCCACTGTGATGCACCAGGACTTTATGGTCATTTCTTTTATAAACATGATCCAAAAGTCAGACTGTTTTTGAAAAAAGCATTGACACAAAGGACAGATAAATGGAAAACGTTATATAGACTGCATACAATATACTGTACATATCAGTGCCTTAAATGACTTTCAAAAATAGTTTTTTTTTTATCAAAATGTTTCATTTCATCTTTTTACACAAAAGAAATATACTTTTAGCTTATACAAGGACACTTATGGCCAGTCGTCTAACAACAATTGATGAAGAACAGAACGCTTTAGTAAAATTTCTCAAATTGTGGCAGCTAAGCCAATATTTTATTTATATTCTGCAAAAGCAAAAATGAAACGATTTATTGTGCTTTCAAATCAGTTTTGATGCAGTGGTGATGGGATGAAGTATCACAAATGTTGACCACTTTTACAAAATTAACTGAACCATCAGTTGCACATTGATTTAAGTACACATTTTAAATTATTTTGAAGAGCATTTTTCATACAGTTAAACAAATTTACTAATGTAGTTATAACAAAAAATCTAATTTTATTTTGTTGTCGGTGTGTATATACAAACAAAAAAACAAGGATTTTTATTGTTTTGTACACTGTCCAAAACATAAAATGATGATTTAAGAAATTCATGTGCCATTCACTAAGAAAAGGAGTCTTCTGTCTCAGTCTATCCACAAAAAGTCTAACAGTACTTTATCAACATAAAATGTACAATGTATTTACAGCAAACATTTCTATACATTCTATAGGGAATGTTCCATGAGTGAAAATAAAGAATATCTGGTGATTCAGTGGGGTGCCATGTTTCCCTGATTGTCAGTAGATTTGTAACATTAGGGAACAATATTATTCTGACCCAATTTGTGTTCAAAACAGTGTTTACACAGTAGCACCTAAAACATAGACATAAAACAGTCCAACGATGTAATGCATGATGAAGTGCAGGCATAAGTCAGTACATCTGAATTTTAGGAAAATGAGATTTTTGTGAAGCACAGTGTTTACAGAGCTTAATGAAAACACATTATATATGCTACAAGAGCTCTCAAACTGCATTGTCCAATGTCACAATCGAATCAACAGGGATGTCCATTTTGCACATTCTATGTCAAAGAGCAAGTTTAGCTTTTACTTCAACCACAACACTTAGCATTCAGAAATGACTTGAAGTACTTGAATATGTACAGTATACAGTAGTGTATGTCACCAGATAGGCCTGTTCCATACTATTCAAATGTACTGACTTATGCCCAAATATTTGAGATTATATTGTCTAAATGGCATCAAACACACAAGGCCTAATAAAGTTAATCACTAGCAAACAGGTGATTCAAACACAGTATGTACAGATGTACAACATTATTTCCTACAGGTATCCTGGTTAGATAAAATATTAGCTGTGTGTCATTTATGTGTCATTTATTGCAACTGAATAAAAGAGAGCGAAACGTGCTGGTTTAAATAAACCTCAATGTAAGATTACAGGCTGCAAGAAAGATAGCTTATGTATTTGTTGTGCAACTGGAATTATTTGCCTTAAGTCGCTGACCTAGATATAAAGTGTACAAACGGAGTAATACAGGAAAGGCGAGAATAAAGAAAAGAAAGGCACAAATGCAGGTTTTGATGAAAGGAAATCACAAAATTTAAATGATAAATTTTTTAAACTTCCAATCAAAAAATTGCATTTATCGAAGTGATTAAAACAAAGTGTCACCTTGAGTTTCAAATAACTCAAAATTACATTCAGAACATTGGACTTTGTCTAACAAATTGTAACTTTGCCACTGACATTCTCTGCAGTAAAATTATGCAGTCTTGCACAATCCTTTTAAAGTAACTTTCACTGCAGCTCGATTGAAAATCACATTTATCCTGCAATCATTTTATGTTTGCAGCTCTTTGATATCAACTCAGATTTTAAGATAGGTGCTCACGACAATTTAAGGGGGCAAAAATAAATACATACAACACTAATTTAAGGTGACAATAAAGTGACTAAAAAGTGGAGATTGTAATTTCTAAAGGCAAATTAATATTACATGAACAATATCAACATTAAGCATGGTATCAATCAATACCATACACACAAGTAAAACAGTCAACATCGTTGGATGACAATAGTCACATCACTTACATTAAACTCATTCACTTGTGAATATACAAGTACATCACTGTAGTCTGAATACTATTGGACTCATGAATGTTACTGTAGAGGTTTGGTGAGGGAGGTAGCCATCAGGCAGCAACAAGGCATTTTTTAACTAAATAATTAAGCTAATCATTATTGTTATTGTAAATTGAAATTATTGTAAATTGAAAATTAAAAAAGGTCAAAACACAATTGTGGCAATATCTATGCTTTGGTAGCTCAATTGTTTCTCAAACATTTCTTGTACAATTTTCTCTCTAAAGTGGGGGTGCTAAGTTTTCAATTCAGTTTAAACAAAACACAAAATGTCTCTCTGTGAAAGACATGAAGATGCTCTGGGACATAATTTGGCAGAAACAGAAAATGTAAGATAAAGTGCTGCTGAGAGTGAATTTCAAGCCTCTTCCTTCAGAAAGTTTCACTGGAAGAAACGTCGGGGGAGGAGTTGAGTTGTGATCTGGTTTCTCTGACTAAAGTGAACTCTGAGAAGTCTGTGCTGTGTCCTCGCAGACTGACCTGTCCATTGGCAACAGTGAACTGTGAGGTGGATCCAGATCTCGACGTCTGGAAGTGGGATTTGAAGTTCTGGTCAAAGGAGCTTATCTGAAATGTCTGAAGAATCCCTTGTGTTGAGTCGGACTTTTTGGGTGAGACCTGATCCAGAAAGTCATCATCAGCGGGGGACACAGCTGAGGGGGGCGTGGTTTCATCTCCTGAAAATGAAAATGAGTGCTGCGAGTCCCCCACCAGTAATCCAAAGTGAGGCTTGTCTAAAGTGGACCTTAAAGGGGAACTCATCCCTGATTTGAACCGGCTGGGAGAAGGAAACTGTTTCTCAGTGGCAAACAGTGGCTGTCCTGCTAAAGGTGGGCTCTCCGAGACCAGACTCAAGCTTTGGCTGGTCAAGTAGCTGTCGTTCTGGCTGGTTCTCTCAAGAGCTTGTTGAAGGAATTTGGAATACTCCTGCAGGAGACTGACTTTCTCTGTGGGAGGCTGAGCGTGAGCAGAGGAGACTGCTAGGCTCTCCACAGGACTGCCATCCGAAATGTCTGATGAATTAATGGATATACTGGAAGTCACCTCTGTGTCTGCTACACTGAAGGATATGTCCGCCTGCCCATTGGCCTTATTGGAGTAGTGGTCCAGCAGCGTCTGGAGGACTTCATCTGGGAGCACGCTCTTCTCATGGCTCTTCATATCGGTGTTTAGAGGCTGAGGTTCTAATATTGTGGCAGGGACAGTCTCGTCGATGACAGTTGACACTACTGTTTGACTGACAGGCGTTTGTGACGTCAGACTGTTGGTGCTCAGGTTATAATCTCGACTGTTGTTGGTCACAGCCGCTTGAAGGTACCTCTTCTTCTTTAGAAACTGCATGGCATCATCATAGTTTGTGCTGCTTGGTGCAGGCTTTGTCGACCCTCCCTGAAGAGTGTCAACTGATTCAAGCTCAGCATTACTATCAACATCCAAAAGACTTTGTTTGTCCACAATTTCAAATGTATATTGTGTGACTTTATCTGCATTGTCTTCTTTAGAAGAGAACAGCAGAGAGGGAGTGGATTGTTCATTGGCCTGTTTGATGGTTCTTTTGGAGATTTTCTTCAAAACTAATTTTGGAGGGGTCGTCTCTTCTGAAAGCTCATCTTCATCCTGATTTTGGCCTGTGGACTCCTCCGGGAGGTCGATGTAGTCAGCCATCACATACTCATGTTTAACTTTGGAGGACATGGTGAAAAGAGGTAGACCTTCCATTTTGTTTTCTCTTTGCTCTTCTTTCTCCTCTGTTTCTGTGACAGTGACAGTGTGTCCTTCTTCCTGAGTGACTGTGATAGTCTCAGAAATCAGTGTTTTGTCAGTACACTTTTGGCGTTTCTTTTTAGGCAGCGAACACTCTTTGGCAAGAAATGGGATGTTTAAAGAATCTGGTTCACGTGAAGGTCCAACTTTCCCAGCTGCCTTGTTGCTCTTTTTCTCTTTGTTCTCATGACACATTCGCCTGTGCTTCAAAACTCTGTCTGTCCTGGAAAAGTACTGTGGAGAAAGTTTTATGGGTCAATTACCGATGAAGCTATATTTAAAATAAGGTTAGCAAGTATTGTAAGCACACGTTCAAATAGTCATTAGACATTTTAATATGGTTTGATGCATTTACCTGGTGACAGTAATCACACTGGTAGGGCTTCTCTCCGCTGTGGGTCCTTTTGTGTCGTTCCATGTGATACTTTTGGATAAATCTCATGCCACACTCATCACAACGAAATGGCTTTTCACCTAAACCATTACAAAAAAACAGAGCATCGTGACTTTTACATGTAATCATAATGCAGTTTTTCTTTTGTAAAAAAAAGTCAGCAGAGCTGCATAGAGAGTTTCAACAAGCCCAATATTTCTTTTATTCCCCAATTAAGACTTTAAAATTCAACAAATGTTGAATTTTATCAGTCTACAAAACAGTCTAGAAAATAAAATCTTCACTTCAAATATATTCTACTTATTGTTTAATTCTTTTTTTAAAGTCAGTTAACTAAGCTGTAAGCTGTATCTACTTCTTTTCATTTATAAAATGTGTCTGTTAATACAAATCATAATATTGTCTAAACTAGATTCAGCTGTATGTCATCAAACATTTACATTGCAACAAAATGCATTATAGCATTATAAATCCAATGAAGGAAGTACCAAATAAACATCTAAACAGATTTATACTGTGTAATAGAATCACATATTGCATTTATTAGAGTTAATACTAATGTGACTGAGTTCAATTTCATATCTGCTCAAAAGACTGCAACAAAAAAAAAAAGAATTGTAAGTAAAGGAAGGTCTTCTAATCATGAATGAACAAGATTGGAAAATCTTCTGCCAGACACAAGGGAGGACGTCTAATTCAATTTTACGGAGAGTTCCGTTGGAAAAATGTGGGTGGGTTTTTAAAACTCCAGTTCAGGAAAAGCATTATAAAATTTCTTCAGCCTGTTGGAGACAATGGGGTGGAAGCAAACCATTTGCATTTATTTTGGGTAAGCCCTATTGATATACTTTTTAGAATAGAAATATTGTATCTGGATGTCATATTGGATGCGATTGTATATTATCAACTTAAATACCGGATCCAGATTTGCAGTGCAGTCGCTCAGATTTATTATTATGTTTATCACAACTTCACAACCATATTTTGCAAGACTTCTTTTATTCTTTTTTTTTTTAGCATCAGACACACTTCATAGAGGGTAATTTTTGTATATTTGTTTTTAAATTGTTTACTGAAAATTGAAAAATAAACAAACATTTTAAAGGTGAAACCGTCTCGAGAAGGAAACTGTATTTTAGACTGCTAGATATTTATGTTATTTGTATTACAATTTATTTTTTTTAAATACATATATGTTTTTAACTTTAATTAACCACAAAAACACCCAATGAGATCGACATCTATTTTTCAAGGGGGTCTGGCCAGCAACGCACATCAAGAGCATTATGAGTTATAACAGTGGCCACAATGTAGGCTTTAAATTTAACTTTAAACAATTTTTAATGGCAATTGACTGCGTCTTTTCTAACCTAGACATACTTTTCATTTTTTATTGTCATGAAAAAATAAAGTACAAAGTGGTTGAACTGTACTCACCAGTGTGGATTTTTTCATGTCTCTGTAAAAGATACTTCTGAATGAAGCGCATGTCACACTGAGTGCACTGAAAGGGTTTTTTCTCCTGTAAGAAAAAACTCTTAGTTTGACATATTTGAAATTTTAAAAGGTCTTAAATAAATATAAATTTTAAAAAATATCATAAAGATTGAATGTTCACCCAGTAAACCACACTCTTTACCTGTGTGAATGAAGACGTGCCTCTGGAGATGATAATTGGTTCGAAATGCGGCATTACAATGCATACACACGTGGCACTTAGGGCTTTGGACGCCCATTGATCCATCCTCATTAAGAGTCAGAATCTACACAGAAAAATAACAAAAGGTTTTCATATTATTCTATTTTGTTTACTAATAATAGCTTGCAAAGAGAATAATGTTCAGAATCAGGATAACTTTTCTTAGTCTAGGGTACATTTTTTAAAATTGTTAAAAGAGCGATACATACTTTTGCTGGTGAGCGCTGCTTCCTTTTCTTCTTCTTGGGACACAACAGGAGATCTTTTACTGCTTTCTTGTCCTTTTTTACTAAGGGTGAAGGGTCTGTCAGCTTCAATTCTTGTTTTATGGTCAACTGCTAACACAAGACCAGAAGCCCAAAAGACTTTACAAACAAACACAAACACAAACACACTGTGAGCTATTCACCGACTTACCGGCATATGAAGCAAACATGGCAACTTATTTGTAAGTTTTAAAGGAAATGGTGTGGCCCCGTCACTTTCAGTGTCCTCATCCGCACCGCTCTTCGATAGATCCTCCTGCATCATGAGCTGCTCTGGGGGGACCAGGTCATGCGTGACCAGCGAGTTCCCTGTCAAATCATCATCATCATCTTCATCATCTTCATCCTCAGCCAGGATAGGATGGTTCACAAGTGACCGCTCCCCGAGGGTCATGACCACCAGCCCTGTACCACTGCCCAGCCCAACTCGCCCTCCGACATCCAAGCCTCCACTGCTGCATTTCAACAGCATGCCCTCCAACTTATCTTCTGCGTTCATCGTGACTTGTCTGTGAAGAGAGAAAAGCCATAACCTTAATATTGGTGAGCTAACTTTTATGCCTTTTGGTGGAGGAAAAGGATATCCCAATCTCATTTATGAACTTTACTATTTGTGTATGTGTGTGTGTGTGTGTGTGTGTATGTATGTATGTATAGATGGATGGATGCATATATATAGTTGTTGGGTGAATTTTAGTTTGTCTATTGTCTAAATTAGATTGGGAATTCGCTGGACAAGATAGTCATTGTCAGTGGCATGATGAAGTTTACAAGATATCGTTCACTATTCTGTCAAGCCTACTGACCTACTTCCATGCAAGAGAAACATACCAGAACTGAAAAATTAAGTTGTCAATTTCCATAAAAAATCATGAACATGTTATGGGTCACGAGAACATCTGACAGCTAGATAATTGTTTTAGAGAAAAGATTTTGCGTAATTTTATTAACAGTTACTCATGTAAGGCCAAGCTTGTTAAACATAGCTATTGCTAACAAACAACATGGTCCACTTGAAATACAAGTAAAGTGAATACTAAATAACGCAAATACCACCGTTAACGCATTGACTTCATATGACAAGCTTGTTTAGTTAATAAATAAACGATTTTAAGATTAAGCCCCTGTGCTAACATTGGATAACTTCTGGGCCAATTTCTAACCAGGCTTAAAATTGTTTTAGACTGAAGTAGTTTTACTTAGGTCCTATTTTGACAAGTCAGAGTCAATGCCAGTGCTTAAATTACACCATTATCCTCGTTTGTAAACAAAGCTTTCAGTGTGTCACACGGGTTAAATGAGTTAAATCCTGTGCTACAAAGCTAGTTCCCGACTGTCAAAGCAACTTCATCCATATCCATCTCTGCGAAAGAAACGGAAGACACCGTTACGCTCCTTCAACTTTAAAGAATCGCAAAAGGAAATCTACACCAAACTGTATGTAAGCTCTGCACAAAATTTAATTTAGTTCAAGTCGGACTTCAGTGACACATATACAACAGTCAGCTAAATTATCACGGTGATTTATTACCAAAACTTTAACATCTTAATTTCAACAAATATTTTAATGTGAAAGACGCAACGGAAGTACCATTGTTTTGCTACACACTTGACGGAGCCGCTGGCCTCTGATGAGCTAATTTAGCTACTACTGTCAAATAACCTGATTTTATGCTTTGATATCAAGTTGCACTTTGACACGTTGCATCTAAATTAAAAACATCACTTACACAGAATACAACTTGTGGATTACATTCGGACAAACTTCAAAGATCGGTTGTGCTAATGCTAGCTTCAGTCCACAGGCCAAATGCTAGTGCAGCTAAATCTTCGCTATGAACAGTCTGGAGAGAAAAGCAACAGCAAAATAATCTGGTATAAAAGCGCTAGGATAAAGAAGACGCTCTTACCTTCAGTGCAGCTCAATCTCCTTTAGCTTTCATGATTGTTGTGCAAGACTACAGTGCAGTGGTGATGTACGGAGTAATCAACGCACCTTCACATTTCCGACCATGGCGTGTTTGTCGCCACCTAGTGGTCGTACTTAGTCTAGCAAAAAATTTAAGCTTTTGTCAATTGACTGAAATTTGACACTGGACGACGACCTACTTTTATAATTTTTCCACAAACTACATCAAAATGTTCTTTGAGAACTTTATAGGCTACATGTAGGCTAGTTAAGGCGCAGAATTTAGATTTAGACATCTTTAATTTTATTGTTATCATTAATATTTTTTTACTATAGCTAAATGTTTTATGAGTTGTTTGGGTTTTTTAGACGTTGCCTATGATATGAGTTAGGCTACTGACATTTTCGAACTTTGTATGTTGGGTTTTGAAAATTATTTCATGACATGGATGAACTTGAATTAGGCTATGTCTATTTATTAATAAAATGTGTTAGTTCATCATCACCAAACAACTATCAGTGCTATGGTCGTGATAAGAGCATGACCACAAGCGTCACACACAGCTTTGCTGTGAAGAATATTAATCAACCTGTTTGCAGCAAACGCATCAGCGTGCGCGCAACTTTCGACTTGTCCGCTTCTGATTATGCGCGTGTCCAAAAACGTCCCTCCTCAAATCACCTGCTGAATGTCATCGGCAGCTCACCTCGGGACCTTGTGTAGCTGCTGCCACCGCTGTCTGTGTCAATATGCGACAGGCATTTGAACCGAGTGGAAGTGGGGACTCACTGTGCTGCCTCTAAACAAGGGAAGCCCCACTCACAGTGCGCGCCAGCAGCAGGATTGTCCGTGTGGCAGGGGAGTCCGTGTGCGTGTGCGTCAAGCTCTAAATGTGTGTGTCTGCGCGTGGTAAAGCCCCGGGCTCCGTCCTCAACAGTTGCCAGCGGAGTGAAGGTGAAGAACGGAGCAGGCAGAGAGAGACAGCGGACTGAGGACGGACGGACGCGGAGCTCCAAGCCGCTCTGCCCGGCTCTGCTCCTGACATGCAGTCGCTCATTTCTCCGGTGACCAAGGCCATCCTCGTTGCGCTCTTCATATTCGCCATCCTTCTCATCCTCTATGTGATCCTGTGGTACATTTGCAGAGACGTGGACTGTGACCACGGCATCTGAGGATTCACTCTTTCACGCCATGGGTCGCGCAGTGGAACCCCGGGTCACCCGGTAAGTGCACCTCTGTTCTTTCTTTTATTTTGTGTTTCTGGTTTGTTTCTGTGTGTTTACACGCGCGCACTCTCGTGCGTAATGTCAAATGCGCTCTGGTCCAGCGTGCGTCTCCACCGGCACCACTCCACCATTTCTCCAACCACCGAGCACTTTGCATTTGACTAGAATTCAGCGCGGGACACTATGGTCCACGCGGGAACACTCAAAGGTCACGCGAAGGATATTAAACAAACTAGAGCGTGGCGCGTGTGTGGGCTCGGGCTGGAGTTAAAGCACCGCTGGTGACATTGCGGTAAACGGTCTGGGTGTCCCTTAAGGTCAAGAACAGCTCTGTTTACTTTAGAATTTCTCATCCCGCTCTCCTCCTTTCTTGTTACTCGCAGCAAGTCTTTCTTCTGTCACGTATCTGCGGCATTAGTTCACGTTCAGTTCATCTCTGTCTCCGAGGATGCTACAACATTGGCATTTTACATTCAACCAGATAACGGGATTATCTCTATTGGCTCCTATGCATCTTCATCCTAATCTGTCTTGTGCCATGTTTTGGAGTCTTATCACGAATACCACCCTAATGCTTTTACGCAGAGAGCATTTGTATCTCCATTGATTTAGTCAAACCCTTCCACACATGTCCAGCTCCCATTTCACAGACACACAATCTCCTCAATATTACAGGCACGTTGGCACCACACTGCCTAGTTACACCATAAAGACTTGATCAGACGTTTTCACATGTAAGTCTTACTTCATTTATATCACAGAGCAGATCACAAATTATATGATCAAAGTGGCTCTGAAGGAAGGACACACCAAGGACATACACTTTTTAATGGCTTTAGGACTGTTGTGTGGGCAACTCATTTTTGCAGTAAGGACATCTGACAGCTTTGTGACAATGATCATGTCTAAACCTCAACAGCTTAATGAGCTATGGGAGGAGGTTTAAACGTGATCTTCTTTACTAAATGTGCTTAGATTTCACAAATCTTGCACCAAGCATTAACATTTAAGCCTTCTCTGAGCTATCACCACCACACAATTAGATAGGTTGTGTAAAATCTATAGACAATCTTAATCTGCTAGCCACTGCATCTTACCAAACTGTTGCATGCAGAGAGGAAATAGCTGGTGGAAATGCCCTCAATGACCGCTCCACAAAATGATTGATGTTCACACAAGGAGATATAAAATGCATCTCATCTTTTCACACATTTTGACCCAGTGAAAATAAGGTGCAAGAACATGTCTTTATTTAAAATGGTGTCCCGGAATATCTACTTGTCGCAGTTGGCTTAGAAGAAAGACAGCTCTGGGGGTGAGTGGGAGGGGGTTAAGGGCGCACACACTCCAAAATGACAGAAAAGAAAAATCGGGACCACTGGGGAATTCTCTGTGTGAAGAAGAGGAGAGGGGTGTGCAAATTTGACACAAAAATCACTTTATTTGTCAGGGAGTATTTCATTCTTTCCTGTTTATGTTCTAAATATATCAGTCATTTTTAAATGATGAGTTCAGAGTCGACTGCGCCTCAAATACACACCTCAAGCACAAACTTTCACATAAGCTTTTTAATTTTCCACTATTTCTCCAAATGATTAAATATTAAAATGCTTAAGTATTAGTTGTGGGCAAACAACTAATACCAGAAAGCAAAGTGATTTGTAGAAATAGTGATAATGACTAAAAAAAATCACATTAAACTTTAGTTTTCAATTCTATTAGATTTTTTAAAAAACAAAACTATAATGGCTTTATTATTAGAATGGCTTATGTTTTTTATGAACATAAGCCAGATGCAGTCTTTTCTTCTGCAAAATAACACACATCAACCATAAATCTTAATCACTCTCTCTTGTGAATAATTGCCCAGCCCTGACCGGAAAAAGTATAAATAAGTTTATATTCAGAACACTAATTTAGACCAACTATATTCTGCAATTATTGTTACATTTAGGGATTTTCAGACAACTATTTTATTAAACTTGGAGCAATAATTTGCAACAACGGAGCAAACAATCAGCTTCGAACTGCATTGAAAAGTGCATGTGTGATTTTTCCTTCCTAATTTGTAAACTTTGCGTAGCTTATAAAGAATGGGTGGTAGCAGAGTGGTTAGAGCTCAGAAGATTGTGGGTTTGACTCTCTGGTCAAGTCAACATCTGTCTGGGTGGAGTTTGCATGTCATCCCTGCATCACTTTAAAGTTCCTTGTGAATGATTGAGAGATTGAATGGTTGCCTGTCTCTAACCACAAGTAGGTCACTTGTGGAATAGACTTTAGTCATCCACGACCTCTAACAGCAACAAGTGTTAGAAAATGAATGAATTGCCTCTTTTACACAGTTACAGAGGAAGTATAAATTACAGGGTAATAATTTTTTTAGATACTTACAAGTCAGGGACTATGTGCGAAAACACCTGACATCTTTTGCGTAGAACAGCAGTCTATAGTTGATGACTGTTTAAACATTTCCCCTAATGAAAATAAATTCATCTCTTTATATATAATAATTATTAAAGCATTCATCTCCCTCCTCGAGTAAACTCAGAGAAACTGGGAGAAAGATATGGGCATTCATACCAATTAATATCTGGGAAGACAGTCTCAAGTATACTCACTCATGCTCTAATAACTCCAGACATTGCCTTATACAATTTAAATAATACATAGGCTCACTATTCAAAGGTAAAATTCACAATATTTACCCCAATGTCACTTCGACTGTGATAATGTCAGTCCCCCGACGCAACACTTTCCATGCATTTGTTTCATGTCCTAAGGTAGCTCAATATTGGTCTGATGTGTTTGACTGTATATCTCAAATTATACAATCTAGATTATTACCAGAACCTTTGTTAATTATCCTTGGTACATCTAATTATTTACAAAGTTTACGTCAGCACAGCAGCAGTTCATCTCCTATTGTCTGATTATTGCAAGAAACTCCTCCTCATGTCATGGAAAGGACCTTCTGTTCCAAGTGCTAAAATGTGGTTGCGTGATCTTTCAAATACCTTGAACTGGAGCAAATAAGGTTCTGTTAAAGGAAACTCTGTCATTTCAAAAGTGAAAGTGCAATAAAGTTATTTATGTCAAGTTTTTTACACATAAAAGTCTTCTGCAATACCTTTTCAAAGTGTTTTTTGTCACAGCACCGTATTTTGCTTCATTGGTGATGTCGCAGATTACATTAAACATTTATATTATAAGGAAGGAAGTATACTACTGGACTAACGTAAGAATATAGCTCCCGTCTTGACCAGCCCTGGTTGGACACATCTCCCCTAACCAAGACTTAACTACATCCCCTAATGACTATTTACTAATTACTCTCCTATATGAAGCTGTAAGCTAGACTCAGCTTGTAGACAAATTCACATTGATGCATCTATGTCCAATCAAGTTTGCAGTCATTAAATATTAAAGAATGATAATAAATTATTGAGTTTGGAAAGCGCTAGACGAGTGATTTGTAAATCTCTTCAGACGTGAGACCGCGAGCCGCAGCGGAGGGCGTTTTGACATTTGTACCGAAGTGTAACCTATAATAGAAAACATGAGAATTCAGACCCTTTTGTCCAATAGCGTCTTAAATATTGGAGATTTCATCACCATAAGCCAATAACATGAGTGAAGAAAGGTCAGATTTTGTGTTGTTTAAGGTCGGACAATAAGAAGCTGTTGTTCTGCATCTACGTGAATAAAAATACATTTGTTTGTTGTATTAAATTGGAGAAGAAACTGACGCAAATGAGAAAACGTTATTGCTTCAACAAATCATGCACATGCCTATTTGAGATTGGCTTTGTGAATTTAAAATGACGGTAATTGTGAAAGATCTAGACATTTCTCTGTTACCTTAATGTAAACTGAATGGCTTGTTTTATATTCCAGGCTCAAGGTTACTTTATCTGAAGCAACAGTACTTTTTGTGTGGCAGTGAGTCAGCCCGTTCATTCATTATTATTGAATGAATGTACTATTTTTAGGATTTGGAAGGTCTGTTTGAAGATGAATTTATTTATGTATGTATGTTGTTTATCTATTACTAATCAGAGAAGGGAACATGTGCAAGAATGTTTTTACTTTTTCTCTTATACTTTGTATTTCTTATTTCTAAATGCTACAAAATAATGATTAAAGATGGAGTGCTGAATTGTTAAATTGTGGAAAAAGGGAGTGAGTAATTTAACCTTTAACTCCTCTCATTTTACAAACCAACTGGCACATCATTTACTTTATGTGCATGGATTTTTTGGTGTCCAGTAGAATAATGTTAAAAGTTTTCTTGCCAAAGTTGAGCTGCGCACAAAATTAGACCAATGTGTAGTGTCTGAATTGAATAATAAAGACTGTTAGGTCTTATCAGAAGTCCAAAGCAGGGCTCTGATTGGCTGTGCTTGGGTGGTCCTCTTTAGTTTCATTTGTTGTTTGTAAAAAAGAATACATATCGATATTAATCATGCGTCAAAGGATAAGAGGAAGTTGTTGATTTAAAAACGTAAAGTGTGTTTCCAACTTGTTATGTATTTTGGGCTATTTTATCGTCACAAGCAAGCTTCTACTGTTCCTCCAAGTTTATTACCTGGAAATGTAATGATTATAATTGTGACAAGTTGACTATACAAAATAATAATCGTTTCATAATCGTAACTGTAATTGGACTGATTATCATTGAAACACTTTAATTGTAAATATTTCCCAACTGTAAGCTTTTTATCATAATTCAACCTTTATTTTGGATAAAAATCTATCTTAAATGCTTTAATACACCAGTGATTTTTAACCAGTGTGCCAGGAACACTAGTGTGACTTGAGATGTTGCCAGGTGTGCCTTGAAAAAAAAGTGTCTGTTTTTATAATCATCCCTTTTACAATAATGATTTAAAGTGTCTGGAGAATGCAACAGAACAACCACCATTTAGTCAATATTTACAACACTAAACCAATGTTTTTCAGATTTTCAGAAAGCAACAAGTGATTAAGCCTTTGAAAAAAAAAGTAAGTCCAACAACAAATGACCCCAAATCTACAAAAAGTGAATAAAATAACCACTTTTTGTGCACTGCCTCAAAATGGGAGTTGATTTGGGCACATTTCAATATTATTTTTGACATTAATAATAGATATAAGACATCAAAATATGCTTAAATTCTATATTTCAGTTCTAATTTTTAAAAATCAAACCTGAAAAAAGGTGAAAAACATAACATCGCCTCTCAGGAACAAGATAAAAAATAAAATCAACTACTAAATTAACTATTAGATGTCAATCCTATTATTATCTATAATAAAGATGCAATACTTCCGAAAGTCTGTAGGCTAAAGGTCTATGGTTTTTACTACAGTTAATTTAAAAAACAATTTGAAGATTCAGTAAATTCAAGTTCAATAGAAGACAAATAAATAAAGAAAAATCCTTTACTGCAATAAAATAACCCAAGTACAATGGAAAGAGCTCTTTAATCAGTGAATTGAATACTCTCTTCAGTCAGTGTTGTGGCTCGGATTGGCTCTGGCATCTACAATTACCCAAAACTTAAAAAAAAAAAGATGAATGAATGAATTTTGCATGAGTAACATTTGTCTTTTGGCTCTTGATGCAGAAGCAGATCTTTCTGGAGTGGCACATGAGTGATTAAAAGATCTCTTATAGAAAAGTACCAGGGTTATGTTATGTTAATTCGCCCATCTTCACATTGACTATATTTTTAGCCTTTTTACTTAACGCAACTCATTTCCTGCCATTAGCACTAGCTGTGTCCCCAGTGAATAGCTGCGTGTGAGGGAACATGCATAAGTGATACAAACCCACTCTATAGCACCATCCATCCTTCTTCCTAATGACTTTTAAATCTGTCGCTAACCCCATTTTGTCACAAACAGCCTAAAACCAAAGTCAACCCATCTGAATGACCTCCCATCACAAATACTTAGGCGACTTAGTGTGAGGGTCTAATTGGCTGTTGTAGCAGAGACACACCTCAAAGTCGTAAAAATAGATTGTGAGTGACTCAGACGTTATGTAAAGTCCATCTCTGATCGGGACGCCCGCCGGGGGCACTTTGTGTCCGTTTATCTTGATGGGACAGGAAGTGAGGTGACACATGTCCAGAGCTGCGATATCCAAACATAGACACTTGACACGTGTCTTCAAGCTTTTTTCTTATCTGCTGCATGTTTACTTCCTACTGTGAAGAGGGCTGGGGTAAATGTAGACCACAGATGCACACACAATTATAATAAAATTAGTAATATGGGACGAGATCTTGTGCCATATGACCTTCAATGCTCAGAAGATTGTCTCTGTGGAAAAGATCTTGTAGTTTTGCTTACCACCAACTAGAGCTGGGCCAACTAACTGAAAAATCATGAAATCGAATTGAATTATTTGGTTGTAGGTTTTGAAATAGAAAGATCGAAAACCAATCTTTTGTCAGGTAAAATATGTGGTTTGGAGCAAAAGTCAAGCTTTGAGACAGAATATTGATATATAATATAAAAAAAATTGATAAATGGGATCTTGTTTTCGAAAAGGTAAACAAATCTTAATCGAAAATCGAGATTGGTTAATATGAGAAATAAAAACATTATTGTATTTTTTCCCAGATCGCCCAACCCTACCACCAACTTGCAAACAATATCAGGTTTAAATTTACATCTTACCCATATAAAAAGAAAATGCAGTTTTTTTGTTGTTGTTGTTTTAAAATCTAAATGTTGTCTCGTTTTTGTATCACGAATGTGGTATTCATATCTCAGTGTCCAGCCTGATCTAATCAAAACACACCTGAGATTTTTTTGTTCATCTCTGATCTTCAGAAAACACTATTTTGAATAATCTTGAATCTTGCATTAGTATATCAGGCAAGATCGAAGTAATTGTTTCCTCTGTCTAATGTAGCCTGTTGCGTGGTATTGTATGGAAGAAACCTCCAATTTAATCCCATTTCGTATACTTTTTCTGTTCCCATAGCTTGACTTCAAAGAGTAAATACTAAAAATGTCAAACAAGACTTCTTACAGTGTATTTTGAAGGATTACTATAATGTATTGTTTATAAACCTTACATTTTTCTTAGTCCCCTTATCAAAGCAGGATCTACCTCCAGCTTCCTCACATCACCACTGAGCCAAACGTTCTAAACAGCTGTGGTGCAAAGGTTTTTGATCTTATATTTATTAGCTCTGATTTCCTTTGGGACGACTTTATTCTTCATAATGAGCCGTTTTAATCATCACCTGCACAAGGAGCCTATTTTTCCACCGTGAAATTACAGACCTTTATTACGCCACGCTGATATTAATTGGTGCTTAATTTAGGTTGATATGAGAAAAGGGCGGATTATAAATGGACACATACAGTATTTGCACTTTCAGGGATAAAAACAGTAAAGTGACAATGACGACAATGTCAATTCAAAAAGAAACAGTAAAATATATAGTAACACAATAACAAATGATGGATGAATTAATGAATGAAAAGGTTTAAGGTTTAAGAACTTAATTGGCTCTGTGCATGGAACTTCAGTTGGCTTGTTTGTGTTCAAAATAGCTAACTTCTGTACATACAAGCATTTCCTGTTCAGTTCATTTCTATGGGTTTTCACTGCACCAGCTTAAAACGAATAAAAAACATATAGTGACAGTGAGTTGTGGTGAATGTTACAGAAAATATAAAGTTAAAGACTTAAAAAAATCAGACGAATAATTCACCAGAGGACACTTGTGTGTTTAAAAATAGATGTGTTTGTATCTAAATGCTAAAGTAACAGGAAATGCTTTTATGTACAGTAGTTTGCTATTTTGAACAAAATCAAGCCAACTGAAGTTCCGTGCACAGAGCCAGTTACCTCATACCCTACGATTCAATCTTAAATCTTTCACCCATTATTTCATCATTTGTTCATGAGTAATTAAGTCTTTGTTCATGCTTTTTTCATGCTTTAATTTGGCAACAAATTAATGGTAGGTATTCCGTTCTGTGTTTAACATTAGCAAGACACTGCACACTTATTGGCTATAAATTAATTTTAAAGGTGCATTAACTTAGTCAAGTATAGAAAGATAAAATCATACTTTGGACCATCGTTAATAGTGCTTTAATGTCAAAATAAACATTTACAGAACAAAAGGAACATCTTTTCTATGGAAATAAACAGTAACAGTACAGTCCATTTTGTGACAATGCAAGCCGACTCAAAGTAAAAACATAGATGTTTATTATTTATTTAGTGCATCAAAGACATCAAAATGACAAAAACTTGTTTCCTTCAAGTCTAGGTGCATCTTAAAGAAGAAGACCTTTTATGCAAAAATGTTGTGGCTGTTTCCCTTATCGCTTAACCTCTCTAAGTTGTACTTAAAGTGATGCATGCTTATTTGAGCAATATTTATTCTCCAATGGAGCATTTCTGGCACAAATCGTAAAGTGCAGCTCTACAAACTATAAAGAGGCAGGCCAAAAACTGTGCAGTGATCTACTTTTAGCTTTAGCTTCAAAATAAAACACAATGATCTCTTTCTTTATCATTATTGTGTTCTTTTAGCCTCTTAGACCTATTATTCTTCGGCCGATCACTGTAAAGATGGTTGTTTCTTTGTGTTGCGGACTCCAGCCGTCCACATGTGTCTGGGTTAAGTAAAGGTGGAGCAGGTGAAGTGCCGGAGGTAAAGGCAGAAGCTGCAGTCTCCAGCTCAGTGGTTCTGTGTGCTAACAAACCCCCAAGAGAAGAGGGAGTTCGCTAAGTACTGCTCCAGATGAAAAAGCACACATTTAATTTCACTTAGAGCCAGTCAAATTAAATCTGCCGCTCTGAGTTGTACAAAGTTAATAGAGGAACTAATTATTGAGAGGCAAAATCCACCTCTCTGCTTTACATCTTGTTCTACATGGGCCGCAGACATAATGAATTTAGGTCCTGAAGACACGCACCACCTGAGTTTTATGTGCTTAGACAGGCTGTAGAGCTGCGAGTAAACAAAGGCTATAGATAGGCAGAAACAACAAGGTGTTTACCTCAGCTTAAAGCATTTATACTGATAGTTGGATAGTTTTATTATGATAGCTCTCTTCAAGAAAATAAATGTGAGGGAAAAAATGTCTGACTTACTAAATAGGCTATGAGCATCTGTTAAATTTAAACAAAAACGTTAAGAGTAAATAGCTGCAAAACAGTTGACTTGCTATCTTATGACTGTAATGTAAATTGGATAAGATTGTTTTTTGACACTTAAAGCAGTTCACCTGTTGTCAGATTTTCAGAAAGCAAGTGGCCAAATATCAAGCTAGCGCCACCTAGTGCCTGCCTACACACTTCATTTTATTTCAATCCAGCAACTAGGTCAGGATTTTCAGTGTTTGTTGCTGCTTGAATCAAGCTTGAGAGACAGTCGACCAATTAGCAAACAGAAATTAAGTGTGATGTCAAATTCAAGTGTCTGTTTATAGTTCTGCAAGTTTGCCGTTAAAGTAGATTCAAATCTCACCTTTTTTGTGATGTGATGGTGCCGCTCTAGCCTGATGTATCGTTTTTAATTCACTCTGTGGAAAAGGCAATGATCACTAATGTCTTGTACTTCCTGAACTACAGATGATTGGTTAATGCGAAAAAAGACTTGTCTAGAACAAATGTCTCCAGTCTCACCCCAAATTAATGTTAAGCATGTGCTAATGAGGTGAGCATATTTTAACAACACTGTTAATTGACAGTAGTAGTCAAGTCATAACAGTGAAACTGATCTATATAAGTCTTAACATCACTTATTTTACAACATCAAAAGAAAAAATGCAACTCTTAAAAATTGTGACTAACATTCCTTATACAAATCCCCAAAGCTCATGTAGCTCTAGTATATTTTTCTTGTTTGAAGGATTTATTCTGAGTTTCCCTTAGATCTTATTTGGTCCTTTTAGTTTTGGATATGACTTGGTTTTGGGCTGCTGGTTAGACTTGGTACAGACTTTAGTTGGTCTACTCCTTGTTTAATGTTGTTTCAGTGCTGGTCTGGAAAACTTTTAGAGCAATACAAATGTAACAGAGGTTGTTAACATTACTGAAATAGATTTTTAGTTATTTTGTACAAACTGGAATTTTCGCAAAATATATAAAATGTATGCAATTAGCCATCCCTGATGCCAAGGCTCTACAAAAAATCTGGCCCTCGGAAATAAGTTGAATAGCCCTGGTCTAAGTCAACAAGACTGCCCATACAATTTTTTTCAAGATCACATCACAGTCTATTCAAAAACAGAAAAAATGGGAGGACCCCATGCCCCCTTATCAATACTGGTGTAATGTTTCTAATCACTACAACTTAGTTTTCTCAGAATTTTTATTTCAGTGTTGAAATCCTTATAACAGCTCAAGTAAACGTACAATTGTTGGACTTTAAATTTTAATTTGTAAACCTAAATCTTTTTTGCTCCTACTCCTTTTTTAGTATTTTGTTGACTATACAAGCACAGGTAATAGTTGTAATTACTGCTATGTGCCAATATTATATCTGGGGTGGCGAGGAGGACCCCTGAGACAATGGGCATCAGCATGGAGAGCTTAAAGTGGCTGCCTCTTCACATCACACAAAGAGCAAATAGAGATGCAACTGTTTTATGTCCTCTGCATGACTCCGAGGTTTTATAAGCCCGTCTCACTAGGATGTCCCAGAGAAGTTGTTTCTCAGCTTTCCTGGGAATGCCTTGGGATTCCCTCAGAGGAGCTGTACATACTGTGCAAAACAAAATGAGCCTGGTCATCTTCGCTTCTCGCTGTGAACATGCAAAACCAGCAGTCCCTCTTTCTGTTTACAAATGGCCTCTGGCTCCTGTCCCTGTGGATGGGAAACCCTGTAGTGTCCAATCAGAGCTGTCCACTGTCTTTCCTCCCACACCACTCTGGACCATACGCCGAGGGGATTGCTGTGTCCATTGTCTCACGAGGTTAAGGCTATTTTTGAAACACTTTTAAGCCCCAAGTCCACTTCATCTAAAATTTATAAGCAGCAATATCACAAATCGCAGGCTTTCGTCAAATGGCACAGAGCACAATGTGAGACCTGAGGCTAGATATGGGCACGCTATAGAGACTGCATAAAACCATAGTCTACAGGAGGCTGAACAACTCTGCCAATGT
Source organism: Mugilogobius chulae (assembly GCA_038363315.1). NCBI lineage: Eukaryota > Metazoa > Chordata > Actinopteri > Gobiiformes > Gobiidae > Mugilogobius > Mugilogobius chulae. The sequence continues at coordinate 43,169,828 of CM076396.1, read as the reverse complement.
TCAGCTCTGACTAATCCATTTGCTGACATTTCTGTTCTTTGCATTGATGGCCAAACAGTCAAATAAGAAGAGGATTTTACTGTTAGGGCTCTATATGAGAGACTGAACTTCCAAAAACCAGAAGAAGTCTTTGATGAATTTCACAAAACTATGCAATCCTATTTTTTTTCTAAAAAACACTAAATGTGTTAAAATATTGATGATTATCAATATTCAATATTATTATGCTTTATTTATCATTTACTTTTTAAATGTGCTCATTTTAGGTTTAGTATGAGCTTTACGTTTGTGAAAACACAACATTATCTATTAATAAACTTAAACAAACAGCTCGGAGCAGTGAAACTTCAAAGTCACCAACGTTAGTGTTAAATTGAATGTTTTTTTATGAGTGTAGAAAATACGAGATTTTACGTGAATTTATCAAAAATAAATGTTATTAACAAACATTTCTTAACAAACATTTTTAATCTCATATGTTAGGCGATCTGAGGTTACAACTGACAAATGACATTTTTTACCGTTTCTGGCAGTTTAAACATTGAAAATATAGTCAAGCTAACAACTAGCATGATGGACTCCAATTCGGCGCTGACTCCAATTGGGGAATGACACTGCCGTTAACATATCGGGCGTCTCGCACCTACAAATGTAAATGAAGCTTAAAACACATCCTGGTGAACAGTTTTTAAGCTCAAAATGCATTAATAAGTGCTCAAAACGTTTACATTTTTAAAGACGCAAAAATATACCCTTAAACATCAGAAATCTCCTTTCATGTGAAGATTACTTTTTCAATAAAGTAAAACTAACCACAAATTCATACAAGCTAGTGAATAACAGCCTCCCTTAAAGACAAATAACAATTTCTCCTAAAAAAGAACCAACAACCTGCAGCGTAGTTTCTGTCTGAGGATAAATCAATGGCTGTAAAAAAGAAAGAGAATATTTTAGTAGCAGGTGCGGCACACATGCTCTCACAGATCCCTCAGACTGCTGTCAGAATCCATTTGTTCCACCAAAGTCAGTCTGTGTTCAGAAGCTAAAGCCCCTGTCATGTTGGACCGGCAGCTGATCGTCAAATCATTTATTGTGATGGCCGTCAGTGTTGTTATTACATTTGAACAGGTTTGAAATTGTACCTGTTTTTGTCAAGGTGAGCTATAAATGATTAACTAAGGTTGTCTAGGATCCAGATGGTGAAATGTATTAACCATTCACTTTCCCCTTTGGTTGAGTCAGTATCTTGCAATTTTTCCACAATAAAATATATTTTGTCAGAGTGTGGGGAATTGATGGTTTAATATTTTTTGCATTAAAAAGATCTCAGGTATTGCTTTTAATGGTGAGAATGTCAAGATTACTGGTTAGTACATAATTGGGCTAAAATAGTAATATTTTCAGAAGCCAAAACATTATAATTTCAATTACATTTTTACTTTGAAAGTTTAATTTCAAATGAATTTTGTTTTGTATTTGATTTGACTGAAACATCCTTCTGTGTCTAGTGTTGAAAATTAATTAAGTTGTCATGTTAGCAAAATAATAAAACAAAACTTGGAATAAGGATGAACGAACGACTTTGACAGTGTGACTTCACTGTTGTGTAATTGATTAATCGATCAATTAAATAATAATTGTTTAGTTAGAAAGCAGTTTTATTTAGAAAGTGACCCACGGTCCACTAAAAACAATCTCACTTACACAGACACATTAACCCCCTTTCACCACACAAACACATGATGCTGGAACCACTTTAAATGTTGATAATCTGGATCTAAGGTCCACAATGTAATAACAATATTGTGTGTTTTCCCATCTTAGATGCTACTTGTAAACTTGGATAAGAAATACAACCTGTTTGCAGAGGCGGGAAAAGCAAACTTCAAAATGGTCCAAAAAATGTGCCTTGTCAATTTTTGAACTGCAAAATCACATTGGAAACAGTGAAACCATATCTGAAGAAGTGGCGCAAAGAACACAAAAGTTGTGGCAGTAAGTTCATATTGTCACAGTAGGAAGAGGAACCATTACTTTTACTCATAAGTCCTGTTACTTATAGAACTAAATGTCTAGTAAAAGTAAAATACAAAAACGTTTTTCTTACTACAGTACTTAAAATCAATTTCCCCTCCGCACAGATATCTCGTTACTGTATCTATTCAGGTGGAAATGAGTCGATAATGTCTTGTCCACATCCAATAATGTCCCGTTTATTCACCAAACTGTACTAAATTAGTTTCTTGTTGCTAACATTGTTAGTATATTGGCAGGTCTCGCTCTAACAGCTGTGAAAAAACTTTAAAAGTCATTGCTGAACAATTCAGAGGCTTAGAATGCAATACATAAGTGACTAAAACACAAAAACTGTTGTAGGAAGTTTAAAATTAATAATTTCCGTTTGCTTTGCATTTTTATAGAAGCAAAAATCAGGTAAAGGACCTTTAAGTAAGTATAACTGAGTAAGTGTAAGCGTGTATTACCCACCTCTGCCAGTTTAGTCCACACTTGACCTGATCCAATGTGATGTTTACATGTTGCGATCATCACATCTCCTTTTGTCTCTTGTCATTGCGTGCTTGCCTATGTATTTCTGAACATATGACTGTACACAGGCCCATCAGCACAAATGATCATCACATTCTTTCGTGAGATGGGATTTCCGTTAAACAATAGCCAACATCAATGACCCCTGACCTTTACGACTGCAGTTATAGGCTGACACATGCATCCGACTCATCCACAGGAAGTCAAACGTTCAAACAGCCTCAGCGTATGCACATCAAACTGAACTCCTCCAGGCAATGTTAAACTTATTCTGCCAGAGATAGCTAATTTAACTGCTTTTACCCCAAAACTGATATGGAAATGTTCTGAGTAAAATGGGATTGAAAGCTAAGTTTCTTTTCAAATGCATTAACTTATTTCAATAAGAGTAATTTATGCAAAAAAATAAATAAATAAATAAGCCACTTTTAAAAGGCTATTTAGCATTGCATCTTTAGAAATTGATAAATCGTAGAGCTGGAGCAAAAAAAACAAAAACAAAAAAGCAATTGTCCACAGTTAAAGGCAATTGATAAATCATCATCTGGACTATACACAGACTCCGATCTTACATTGTGTACTAAGAAAAAAGGCTTTATGACTCAGACACAGCAGTAATTATGCAAAGAAATAGTTTTAAGTTTCCTTATCATTGGTTTAAATCAAGGTTGTAAGTGGATTGATTGATTTATGCATGTTGGAGTAATCTTGCTAAGTTTGAGAAAATTCCTGTTTTCACCTACCACCTACATTTTGATGCATAGGGTTCAAAATTGTAGCCACTTTTCAACAATAAAAAAAAGAAATGTAATACAATTTTTCTGATGCTTACAAGTTTACTTTTCGTTTCCAGGCCATTTTAGGTAATTGTTTTAATTTGCCATGTACAAAATGTATTTTGAGGGATTTTTTGTTTAACAACACGAGCGATGCGCGAACACCCCGTCTGCAGAAAGAGTCGCGCTCATAGACACAAACAGTGGTAACAAGTCGAAAACTAACTAACTACAAGAGTTTATCACTGTTGCGAAAACAAAAGTTATGCTGTTAAGTCAACATTTGTGAATGAAATTCAACCCTATGACCCTTAAAAGTTACATTCAGGTGAGTGAAAAAACTGCGAGAAAAACACTGTCTCAAGCTTCAGAAGACCAATTCATACCTGATGAAAACAGCTGTCATCCCATTTGATTGTTTAATTCAAAGAAGTTTCACCATGTAAGCAGATGGAGAGGAGCTCTTTCTGCATAACGTATGCGCAGTACAGCGAAAAGTACGTCAACCGAAAATCCCTCTATAGTTTGTTGCTAAACACATGGGAAAAACACAATACAATACTGTATGTCTCATTTAGTAGCATTTTATGAAGAACATTAACTGTTTCTTTTTAGATTTTTTGTTTTTAAAAGTGAAAAAAGTGCTTGATACATCTGTCAAGTAATGTCACCTCAGCTTCATTTCCAACTATGGTGTCAATACTTGAAAACCAATTATTTTTTTTTTCTCGACAGGATAACTGCTAGTTGCAACTTTAAATTAGAGTGTAGAGACTAAACATGTAAATGTGTGTGCCCCAATGAAGCCTTCATTATAATTATCTACTGCCTGTTAAACAAACAGTTCGTACAATTCAATTTATTTTTCCAATTCCAATTTAATTCCTTCAGGTAAAAGGTGGCCTACAGCTTAGACTTTATCTACTGACTGCGGCTGTCTGACCTTTTAACCTCGAATACTGGAGTGCACGTTCACAACAGATTCCATCTAAAATAGAAAAGACATTGTAAATTCAGACAACTCAAATAGTTTGGTAGAAAAAGGGAGCATTTGGCTGGCCTATTTTAAGTGCGGTGACAATGCAGTTGGCTCTTCTCTTCTTTAGTTACACACGACTCATCACAGTTTGAAGCTGCTATTTCACATTTGTGCCTATAACAGACAGACAGAGGAGGCTTTTTTTGACTCGTGTTCTGGTTTGGGAGCATCTTTTGTGCCAAAACAGTACGCGCTGCTGCCAGAGTAGAGCTGTCAATCAAACAGCAACTCAGATTGTATTTTTAGTCAAACCTTAGGTAACCCAGGCCGTATCTGTGTCAGTTGTCAAATAAAGATGTATTTTCTTGTGAGCTTTTTGATGTAAACAATATTAAAGATACATTCTTATTTGTGCTGGAATGCCTTTTTAATAGCAGAATCTACAATTACCGTAATTTCTTGATTATAAGTCGCTACTTTTTCATGAGCTTTGAACTATGCGGCTTATAATGCAATGACTCAAAATTATAGATTCTCAAGTGCGGCCTATATATGCACTTTATCATTTTTCTTACTTAAATCTAATGGGTGCGGCTGCGGCTTATATTCAGGTGTGCTCAATAGGGCAGAAATTACAGTAGTATTGCACAATTATTAAAGCAGAACTAAATAATATTTTTACTTTTTTAAAAGTCTTTGAAAGTTTCCGCGACGATCACATATGTGTTTTGAGGGCATAAAACATATATCGACTTTCTCGTTGCATCCTGGTGGAAATCTCGCCCTTGCAGCTTTTGAATGACCCGACACCAGCACTCTTGAGAAAACCTGGCTATTTTTATTAGACAGAATAATATGTGTGTTTTTTGTTTTTGTTTTTTCAAGATGCTTATCCATTTATTAGTAGGACTGTAGATTAATACGAGAACTGAACCCTTTGCATGCCACGTCTTTGAATAAAACCCCGAAATGGGTATGAACCAGTCTGACAGACGCCTGTCTCATGAAGCTTCAGACAGTGTTTTCTTGTTGTTTTTTCACTCACCTAATCGTAACTTTGAAGGGTCGTAGGATCTAATTTCTTTCATAAATGTTGATTTAGCACCATAATTTTTGTTTTTGACTTAGCTTGATTTAGTTATGATAAAAATACACTTAATTTGTCAGAAAACATCTTAAAATAAGGAAAAGGTGCCTTAACATAGGATTTCTGGCATGACTTTTCCCCTCAGCAGGCCACACCCTCTCTATTGTCTAAAGTTTGGAAAAAAAAATGTGACAAGTAATTTACGAGTAATTAATTAAAAAAAAATTATATTGCAGGCGACAAGTAAATAAATAAATTCTTAAAAAACATTTAGAATCAATGAGCAAAGCACACAATGTGTTTTAATGTGAAGTGAATGAAGTTAGATTTAGTTCTAAATGACAGACAGCCAATGAGCTCTCTTGTTTCATGTGTGTCACTCAAACAAACTAATTTGACTGCACAGTTCATTGAGGAATTAAGTTGAGATAAAACACTGCAGAAATGTGGGCTCTAAAGGCAGCCGTACCAAGTGAATAAAAAATTACACATTACATTGTTGACATTCAGTAACATATTAAAAAATGCCACCATTTCAAATATAGCTTACTAAAGTTTCCAAGCTGGCTCAATGTTTTTGCACTAAGAAAATATACAAAACCTATTGTTTGTGGACACAGACACTTTTTACATTCATTCACACTCCACTGGGTGAGCTGCTGCTGACACCACATCTGCCTCTGGGCTGAAAAATAATTCAGTACATCAATAGTTTCAATAAAAAACACCACTGATCCCTTCAATGTCTCGCTCAATGATAAAATAGCACTTCTCTAATACACTGACTGGACCTCGGGCTTCACTTCAAACTAAATTCATTTCATTAATAATTTCAGATAAAAATATTTGTGTGAAAAGTCCCCCTCTTTCCCTCATATCTTTCAATCCTTCATAAATCTAATCCACACATCCCCGCTCACCTAAACAATATGTCCAGAATCAGATGAGGATTCACTGATTATCTTTTCACACTGCTCCTCCGCTCCAATTGATTTACCAAACGGCCATTAGCATTTTAACATTGTTGGGAGGTGACTGCTACTGTCCTTTCGCGGTGAGACAGAAATAAACATTATCCAACATGAAAGGGCTGGATGACAAATTACTGTTTTAATCAATCCCTGGCAGCATTGCAATCATCCCAACATCACAAGATTAGGCCATGTCTCGCTGGGTTTTTGTCTGCGGCGCCAAGACTGATAAATGAATTTGATTATTTTATGTACCGGGAGACACAAGTATTTTAAAGCATTGATTTATGTTTTGCTGCTTGCGATTTCGGCAGTTTTGTGATAAGATTGTCAAGTGGCTGCAACATTTTCCTGATATACCTTTACCGTAACTTCCCTGTCAGTTTAATTATAAATGTATATCTCCATGACATGTTTAGGGTTCGGCTTGTAAATTTTCCCTGTGTGTCATGGCCATGACACGCAGGGAAAAGTGGGGTAGGTAATTTTTTAACTGTTACAATTTCTTCTCCCAAATCCTTCTACACATGGTTAATATTGTATTCATTTTTGTTGCAATTATGGCTTAAAAAAACACTTCTTACAAACAGCAACGTGAAACTGAAGAGGACCACACAAGCACAGCCAATCAGAGCTCTACTACTTACTTTTACTTACTTACTTTTAGTTGAATAGAATGGTTTAAAATTATTACTAAAAAAAAAGTTATAGTTACCCCAACTTTAAGTTTCTGTAGTAAAACGTAACATGGGTTAATAAACAACTTAAAGAGCATAAACATATTTTGTTTGCAATTCCCGAAAGGTATTTGCCTGGAAAATCCAGATGATATAAAATATATCGTCGACCACGAATTTCTGTAGCCTTGATTGACAGATTAATTAGCCAATCAGAGACACGCATCTTCTGCAGTCTGAAAACCAACATGGCTGCTCCCGACTAAAAATATACGTGAAAAAAATATCACATGGAACCGAAAAACATCGTGGATTCCTGCAGAATCAATGAGCGATGCAGTTTTAATGTGAGGTAAATTAACAGACAACCAATCAGCTTCTTAGTTTCATATATACATTTTTGTCATGTTTTTTTTTTTCACAGTTGAAAACATTCAAAATAAAAAATTCACCTTTAAAAAATCATATAAAGTCTTTGCTTCCAAAATGTTCACAACAATTTTTTAATTCTAAATTTAGTTGCATTGGAGGGCTTTAAGATTGAATGAGAATTTAAAATTTTCTCGGAAGCACATTTCCTGTTTAGTTATGGTATAGACTGTACAGTCTCAATCTCAAATAGATATAATGAGAGTTAAAATGAGCCCAGCGACTGAATTCTGCAAAGTAACTGCGGCTAAAAAGGAAGTCCACTGTCAAGAAAAGTGGGCGGGACAAAATAAAGTAAATAGTCAAACTGTCTTCTACACTATTTGATTGAAAACTACTTTTGAGAAATAACCATGAGGCATTTAGACTTGGAGAACAATTTAAAGAAAAGATTATACAAAACCAGAAAAGGATACCAAAAAACCTCCTCTTTTCTTTTTCATAATGATCATGAATAAATATAATACCACGTTAATATAACCTCAGTCTTTCCCAGGAGAAACATTATATCCAGTCCTCATGGGGAACTGTCTGAAGACTGTAGCTGCCATGTCAAACACACTGAATCCTGCAGTAAACCTGATAAATTATGGAGTACTCCTGTGTCACTGTGTTTGCTCCGGTGATGTGGCTTCAGCTAACGACACACTGAGCTGAGTGAGGCAATATGCTGAGTCTACGGAGAGAGAGACCCCGAGTCATAAAGAGTAGCCAAGAGCCAACAGGATCCCCCTCTGTCACAGTAATCCAGGCGCCGCAATCAAATGATGGATAGTACAGTGGCCGCGTTCAAGGACATGTGCACACCCAGTCCTGAGTGCAATTAGTCAACAAGGTAATGTGGTGCAGCGCAGACTCAAATCAGATTTAAGGCTGAGTGAGCATTAGAATAACTTCATGAGCAGCGGGATAAATGCCCATGCAAGAAAGGAATGGAACAGAATTTTTTTTTTTAGTTTTAAGTTGTAAATGAGTTAGTGTTTTCTTCTAAGTATAGTGTAACATTTTGTTACAAAATCAGAACACTGTTGGCTTTTTCAAACAAATAATGAAGTATTTTTGTTCTCATCAACAACAAAAAGCAGTACTCTCACTGGCTATGCTTGGGTGGACTCCTACAGTTTCACTTTGCTGTCTGTAAAAAAAAAAAAAATTCGAATTAATAGAGTTAATTTTTTTAATCGCAATAATCTATTTTGAAATCTTTAACTTCATTGTTTCCATATGTGAGTTGCAAAGTTGACATAAGGGTTGTTTGAGTTGATAACTTAACAACAAAAGACTTCCTAAAGTCTTCATTGTTTGCAGTATATCAATGTTTCCCGTCTACAACAATAATGTAATTACTTAAATTGGATAAAAAAAACAAACACTTAAATTGAGTGTTTTTCTCAGCAATTTTTAGGTGAGATTACAAATAGATGAATTAGATTAATTAACAGCAGTTAGCCACAATGCTAAAAACAACAATAGACAAACTTAAGGGTGATGGGTGAACAAACTGGACATCATAAGACAGAGGCAGGACATTGAAGATTTACTTTCACCTGAATATAGTCTTCAAAGTTGTCATCTGGACTGCGTGTTTGAAGATTGAGACGTCTCACAACTTTGAAGCTTTTCTATGGATCACTCCTGGACGAATGAGGAATTACACAGATTTTCAGCTGAATAGACATTAACAAAATATCTGTGCAAGGGATAAATTGATTTTTTTTTTACTGTAAAAATTTGAGCCTAGTCCCATCAATTTATCAATTTAAGACAAGCAGGTGTTACCAAGTCAGGTCTGTGGAGAACTGAGCCTGCTTACAGGAAAAATAAATGTGTTAATGCAAGAAAGAGTTTAAAATCAGTAGACATATTAGCAACAGATATGGACTTGCAACTTTTTCTTGAGACTACTTGATGCTTCTTCTCAAAATTAAATTGTGTCATTTTAGATTAACAAAAGGCATGTTCCTCCTCACTTAGTTATTTGCAACCAGAATTTTACTTTAAATAGGAAATATTATAAAAATTAGACTTGGACTTGACTTGGATATTTGTCCAAAAACTTGAAACCTACTTGAGATTTGCAAAGAAATGACTTGCGCCTGCCTCTGTTGAGTCGTACAAACATCTCCATCGAGACATGTGTCACACATCCCAACAAATTTAAGAGTTGTTGATCAAAATTGCATTCATATTGAGAGACCATTTTCAGCCACTGCAAAAAATTAATTTCAAGGCAAGTTAAAGTTGCTTGATTGTAGCCCAATTTCAAGCACTTTGACTAATTAAACCTAGTTTTATTGCAGAGACCTAGAACATTGTTCTTGTTTGTTCTGAACTGATTTCAAAACATTGCTTCTTATTTCTCAATGGGTTAAAAAAAACTGTTTTTACCCTGTTTGGCAAATTTTTGTTCTTGTTTTAAAGCTCTTATAACCAGTTAAAAATTCTAGACACCAGTGTATCTAGCTTTCATACTCGTACTAGTGCATCTCCAGTTACACTGTCAGTGTAGAAGGTGTGGTCCAGCCAATGTGAGGGGTGCAGTTTTTTTCATTGAACCTGACACATGCTCACGCCTGTGACAAGTGAGCAGCTGCTTAGGATCACAGGCAAAAGAGAACTGTAGCAGCAGCTTCAGTTTGGAAAAAAACTGTAATAATAGAAATCTATTTGGTGAAAGTCTATGTACTTGACAGACTTTAACACTTTGTCTAAAAATTTGTTTTTCTTTTACATAAAGCTTGTTGACTTAATAAAAAAGATAATCAGATGTGAGAGTGAACATGGTCATGTGAATGCTATGAAAGCCAAAGAGGCCATCATGTATTTTTAAACCATTTTTATGTGTCAACACGTTAAAAAAATGTTGGCCTCATTTTTAGACAAAGTTGATCAAGTCTGTCAGTAAATAGCTTTCACCAAATATATTTCTATTATTGCAGTTTTTTTTTTTCAAACTGAAGCTGCTGCTACAGTTCTCTTTTGCTGTGATCCTAAAGCGCTGCTCACTTGTCACAGGCGTGAGCATGTGTCAGTTTCAATGAAAAAACTGTACCCGACATCTGGCTGGAGCCACACCTTCTACACTGACAGTGTATAGAGCTTGGAGAGAGCCACTAGTGGCCAACAGAGGAATACTTTAGACAAGGCTAAGACCGGCTAAGACAAAGGGGCAAGATCGGGCTGTGATTCTGTCTTTTTAAGCAAGTCTAGATTTATAGTTTTTGCAGTGCAGAGAGAGAGAAGGAGAGAATGAGAATGTGTATATAACAAAGAGAAGCATTTCATGTTATGATATCAAAATATCTGATTGTAGAAAAAACACTAAACCCCAAAGAGGAGTCAAAGGAATCTTCACGTATATAGTATACCTGAGAAGAACAGGCAACAGCATGTTCAATGATCAGACCTTGATGGAGATTCACATAGACTTTCACACTCATTAGAAAACATGTCAGTGGGTCTGAACATCCTGTACTGCTGCAGTGGAGGCAGAGGAAAGGGATTTGCAGCACAAGTAATGAGCGTTGAAATAAGCTCAGTAACCAAAGACCCTACTTAGGATGCACTGACGGGTCGCTATAATGTACCAACACAGCTTTTTGTAAGTCAAGAAGAGGGAAGTGACTCACTGTACGCAATTACTAATCAGCTCGCTATAGGATTATAAGGTTGTGTCAGGCGTTTTAATCTGTAATACTTCCTGTACAATATTAAGAAGGTATAGCGTCAGAATGTGAGGATGTCATAAGGTCAGCTGGTGGGCAAGTGACATTATTACATGAAATATCTACTAAAAGGTAATTTCCCATTATCTTAACAAAAACTGCTTTTAAATCCTATTAATTTTACACATATCTTATCCTCTGGCAACACTCTCTCAGCCTACAAAGAAAACATATATAGCAAAATGTCAAAAATGTATAAGTAAGTTTTTTTATATCAATATGTTACGAAAAGCCAAATCATAAAACAAAATAATGGCTGTGGCTTGGGGGTTAAGATTTAACCCAAAGAAAATGTTGCCACGCGGTTTCAACAAACATTTTTAGTTATTTTACCTTTTGACTTTTCGTAACATATTGATTTAAAAAAAAAAAAGCATAAAAACTTGCTATTCTTGACATTTCAATGTATATCTGCTTTTTCTTATCAACCTTTACATAGAAACAACAGCATTGTCCAAGTTTAATCTGCACCTAAATGAGATGCTATTTTACATTTATTCAACTTTTATCCATAGATTTAAATATAAATTCAATATAAATTCAAAAGCTTCATTTAACTCATTTGATTTCAGTTTTTTGGCAGATCTAATTTTCTCTAATAACTATTTTTAATTTATGTATATTCATTTAATGTGTCAACCCTATAAACATATTCAAACATAGATGAAAAACATTGCATGATATTGATATTCTTTTTATTTCTTACACTCATTGAAAATAACTAGAGCAGTAGTCTCCAACCACCAGTGGATCATCACACCCTCTAAGTAGCTCCCGAAGGATTTTGGAATCTTATATGTTACACTTTATAATGCAAATTGAATAAATTCCACGCTTATTACCACTGGTAACTATGCACAACTTTATGCACAAAGGAATAGATACTGGCACCAAGTTGTACCCCATATATGCTCAATTTGTTTGCGAAAATGTAAAAGTAGGTCACGGTAACAGCTCTTCAGGGGAAAAGGTTGGAAACCATTGAACTAAAGTTTCTATTTGATCTCTAAAATTCAAACTAAGGATGTTTGTAAAATTGTAATATACATTTTTTATTTATCTAATTATTTATTTTGGAATGTTAGTGGAAATTTGGAAAAACAAAGCATATAATTTCTCTAAGTTTGTTAATTGTGTAGATTTAGGCTTCTTTTCCATTGGTTTGTTCCCTTTCAATCACTGCTGCGTGTCTGTGGATTTAGATGAAGTACGTGCTCCAGCCACTAGAGGCAGCAGAGGGGCAGAGTGAGCACGTGTCCTGCGCAGATGTCAACAGAGAAAGAGCAGGAGCACACACATGACTTTGGATGTGGACCTCTGTGCAAACTCTTCAGGCTGTGGCAGGCTGATCTGGCTGCTAAATACAAATATTTTTTCATCTGTGGAGAGAGAAGAGGTGAAAGTAGATTTAACTGCAAGAGTAAGGCGTTTTGCACACAGTTAGCTTTAGCATTTTACCAGCTACAAAGAGATGTTTACCTTTTTGAGGTGCTGCATTTTACCTGCCTTAAAGCTCTACCTGTTGGGAGCTAAAGTACTTCTTAGTCAACTTTTCAACAAAACCTTCAAGCTGCCAGGTCAGTAAATATGCCAGAGTAGTCATTTCAAATACTCAATTTGTATCTTTTGTTCTGTAGTTGTTCTAATCAGAATACAGAAAAAAAATACAAGATTTTCATTATATTCTGTGGACCTCAATGAGCAACTACAGCTTGATTTTAATTGAATCAATATTTTAGCTTAGATTTTATCAAGTTAATAAGTTTGCTTATTCTAATTTGTATCTAAATGATCCAACTTAATTATAATTTTAATTTCTTAGAGGGACTGAGAGATAACAATGTTCTTGAATTTTACGTTGTAATTTAAAGGCAGTGTCTATTCTGCCGTCCGACGGTTCCCTACCGTGTCAGCTATTTTGCCAGCAATTTGTTGACATGCGCAGTTGACGTGTTGCGGCCGGGTATCTCTAGTCCAAAAGCTATTCTGCCGTCCTGTGGTTGACGGCATAGTACTCATATTCGCTATTCTGCCGTCTCAGCCGACGGCATAATACTCATATTCGCTATTCTGCCGTCTCAGCCGACGGCATAGTACTCATATTCGCTATTCTGCCGTCTCAGCCGACGGCATAGTACTCATATTCACTATTTTGCCGTCCAATCACCATAGTCTTTAGCAGGCTTTAGCTTAATACAATAAGCATATTTCTAATTGGTTTCTTTCCTTTCACAAATTATTTTTGAAGGTTACGACTACATTTATTTATGTATTAATTATTATTATTATTATTATTATTATTATTATTATTATTATTATTATTATTATTATTATTATTATTATTATTATTATTATGTATGTATTTATTTATTTTTACTCGAAAAATCAGCACATTCTGAATAGGAGTCATTTAAACAAGAAAACCCCAAATTACAAACTAGAACACATTCATTAAGATAGTAAAAATCAACATTTAATCAATAAGAAAAAAGTATAAAACAGTATATTGAACATTGAAAAAAATATATATAATCAGAAGAACAACAAATAATAGACACAACACTGAAAAAAAACTCAGATTTAAAACATCTTTAAGTAAAACAGCACCCAAGTTGTTTAATGGTAAAGAGCAGTGTTGGGAGTAACTAGTTACAAAAGTAACTAGTTACTTCTATATTCCACTTTTCAGTAATTAAGTAGTGTAACTCATTACTTATAAAAATGTTGACAATGTATTACTAGTTACATTATGAGTAACTCAAGTTACTTTCATATGAAATTAATTGCTTTTATACTCTATCACAAACGACACTTCAGGACCAAAACACAACTGAAATACTATCTGTTGGCTTAAAGGTGAATAAAATACCATGAGGAAAATGTATTGTAATGTCACATTTCCATAAATTAACCAGTAAACAAGTGTATATGTAACAGGCTTAGTGTTGTACAAGGTCTTAACAAATGTGTCATGAGCTCAAAATAACTCAAAGTAACTCACAGTGTAACTCAGTTACATTTTTAAGACAGTAATATTGTAATACAAATGTATTACATTTTTCTCCTTGTAACTAGTAATATATAATGTATTACTATTTTTAAGTAACTTACCCAACTCTGGTAAATAGTGATAGTAAGTCGTGAATTTAATTTTTTTCTGGGATAAACATGGCTTACATTGCAGTTGCTCAGACTGCTTTAAAAAGCACACAGCAGAACTTCTGCAGAGCCAAAACTTTACTTATAGTCTGCAGACAAATGCAGCACAATCATTTTTGTGTACTGATGAAAAACTATTTTTGAAATTATTACAAGAAGACAAGATTGCTAGTACCTTACACGATCCTTTGTCACTAGTCTGGATTCAAATATGGCCCTCGGGGAAAATAATTGCCCACCCCTGGGCTACACATTACATTTTAGGCAAAACCAGTGTTTGCTTTTGGGTGCTCTTCTTAAGCCTGCACACTCTTGATGAAACCATTCCATGCATCCATCACACATAATCTGATCCGCATCTAAACTTTTCAAGCAAATCTGGCAGCACCATTCTATTTTGTTTCTTTTTTCAATCGTTTTTAAAATGGCCATCCACCCATTCTCTGTAAAATATTTTTTTATTCTGTGGATGTTGACATTTTGGTCTTTGTATGCATCTCCAACAGCTTCCAGGGGCTTGATGTCTTTCTCGGTTAGGGCTGATCCAAGGACAGCCATTTCAGCTTTGTAGCCCTCCACAAACCACTGCAGCATCACTGAAATGGGAGATATTTAGTTAGTAGGTTATCATAAGGAGTTGATCATCCAAATAAAATCAGAAGTATTTTGCAGCATTTTAAAGGGAACCCTGAATATAAAGATAAATAAACAAATATGGCTAAAACACTAGTACTGCTCATGCTTCTTAAAATAAATTGCAAAGAAATATATACCTGCTTACTATTTTTTATAAAATTGTCATTGTTTATGTTGTTTTCAAGCTACTGGGAGCCGCCATTTTGTCCATGCATTCTGGTTGATGACATAAAATAGTGTTTCCATGGTTACTCCCACAATTTCATCTGTGAACAGTTCCACAAAAACACCACTGACAGTGTCCAGTTCTGCCTCTTCCTCTTGATTATCTTCAATGTCACTAAATTCCACATTATCTTCCTGTATTTGGCCAAACTCCAGCTCAAAATGACAAGTTTAACTCAGGAATTCATGTTGCTTAGTTACCTGTTACCTTGACAACACTATTTTATGTCATAACCGCAAGCAAAATGGCAGCCTCTATGTAATTTCTTTAAAACACTATTTTAATAAAACTACAAATACTTAAGGTATTTGTCTTGTATTTACATAAGTGATGAGATTTGAAGTGTTTTAGGGTAAACATGTGACTATATTCAGGGATCGCTTTAAAGCAAACCATGCAGAATCCCTTTACAATATTATTAGGCCAATATGATTATGAAAAGGGTGACTCAATAGAGCAATGTCTCCCTGCCTGCTGCTCAACAACCAAAGTTTAGTCTGAAGTATGTTCATATTTTAAAGGGGGCAATTTCATTTTTTCTAAATATTTAGAATAAACTATAATATACAGTATGTAAATTCATAATTAACCTATATATATATATATATATATATATATATATATATATATATATATTAGGGCTGGGACGATACGCCTTTGTCACGATACGATACGATCACGATATATAAGGCCGATACAATAGATATTGCGATCTTGATATATTGCGATACACAATATATTGCGATACGATTTAATAATGTATTGCAATATTTCTTCCATAATTTAGGAATATTTCTTTTCAAATTAAATGCG
Organism: Mugilogobius chulae; assembly: GCA_038363315.1. Taxonomy (NCBI): domain Eukaryota; kingdom Metazoa; phylum Chordata; class Actinopteri; order Gobiiformes; family Gobiidae; genus Mugilogobius; species Mugilogobius chulae. Next base: position 43,153,803 of record CM076396.1, on the reverse strand, counting down.
TGTCAATCTGACATTTATTGAATGTTGTAAAAAATAAAAATAAAAACAAGGTTGAACATTTAGAAAGTGCTCTCCAGCAGCTTCCTTTCAAATATAATTTCAACAATGCTTCAAAGTAGCTTAATAAAAAAAAACTGCAACAAACCTTATACAGTAAACTTATAATTAATAATGATTATTTTCTTCCTGCCTTTTCTATAATAATGGGCCTAAAGCTATTTTTTCAGCCTTTAATGTCAAACTACATTTTAAAACACACGTCGTCTGTTCAGTTTAAGCAAATGCGCATGCAAATGAATCAGCCACTCTTCACGTGGACTGCCACGAGGAGCACTTTCACTTTGTCGCCACACGAGGCACTGTAGCAAAGGAGCGACGTTTGCTTTTTGACACTAGAACGTTTTACCCCTCTTTTTACCTGGAGAAAGAGGAAATATGGAGAAGGCTGGATTACATAGCCTTTTTTGACACGGCTGCATCAGACGCGCTACAGTGCTACGCATTTGGGATTCTACATTCAACTGGGGCGACGAGCAGGAGGATGCTACGGCGAAGTTTGGATTATTATTTGTGTTTGGCGACATTCTTCTGAGAAAACTTCAGACTGTGAATGTATCACGTAGATTTACGAAGTTTAACACGCAAACGTTTGACAGAAAGGCTCGCCCTGAGGTTATTTAACTCTGGACCCGTTGTTTCTTCGTTTTCTTCTGTTTAAGAAGGTAAGCTGACACACTGCGCTTTGTTTTGGGAGACTTGTTTGTGTGGGACAAAGCTCACAGTCTGTTTGGGAGATGTGAAACGTGAATTGCCGTGACATTGTGGAGTGCACATTTGACACAGCTACGTGGTGTTTTTGCTGTTTGTGGAGCAAATTCGTGTCATTGTAGAGCGCACGTGTGGCATATGTGGCGTTTCTGTTGTCTGCTTACTGACGCGGGGATTTAAAGGCAAGGCACCGATAAATGGCACTGAAAGTACGTCATGTTTTCGGTTCCATTATTTCCTGAACGTTTTCGGTTGGATACCAGCCGCACACACAACACTATCAAAGCTTAGTCGAACAAGAGGTAACCATATTCAAGTGAAATATGTAGGCTACCTTGGCATTCCTGAGTGAAGGAAGGCTGAAATTAGTTCCACAACAGGAGAGGACCCGCTGCGACACAACTTGCAAACCGCTTTTGCCATATCCAAATCGACGAGAAAAAGATCCAAGTTTCCCATACTTGAGATTTAAAATGCTAGGCTCGTAACACTATTTAGCTGCGCTTCCAGTCCTGCCATAATTCAGCGCCTTTGTGCGGTTAACAGTGCGCTTTCTCCAAGCATTGCAACTAAATTAAGTCACCAAAAGTATCGATACTTGTTGACCGTATCGATACTTCGTATCGCGCTAAAATGGCATAACAATATATCGCAAAACGATATATCGTCCCAGCCCTAATATATATATATATATATATTATATATATATATATATTATATATATATATATATATATATATATATTATATATATATATTATATATATATATATAATATATATATATCTCAAAATGTATGTGAAACAGCTTAGAAATAAAAACAGGTCCATTTACTGCCAGTGGAAACTGCAGAACTGATAAACCCAGCCTCTTCATTGTATGATTTTAATGTGACAAGAGCAGATTTTAATGTGTATTCTTTATTGTTGTAAAGTGGCTATATGACTAGTTGAACTGTACATGATTTATGAATCTGAATATTTTGAATAATCACAATTTAGTACAGACAAGTGGGTGGGTGGGGTCGTTGATAGGTGAGACAGGGCTTTTCTGAGCACTCAATCATCAGCTGCAGGACAATACTACTCAAACATGAAGGAATCAATCTTAATAAACTTGAGAAACTAATGATGAGAGAAGGTAGTTTTAGCAAGGTTAAAACTTTAAAAATAGATTTTAACAATAGGTCTTCTACTGCCACCTTCTGGTTGCGGTGATTATTGCATTTTTTTTTTACGCACGTACGTACGTAGCCATGACGTAACTTCCCTTAAATTATCGAACGCACCGAACGCACACGTGATACCCGGTCCCTGTCCGATGGCGTAGAAACCAACCTTTTCATGCCAGCAAGTAAGTTTAAAGTGGTATTTAATTTTGTATATTGTTAGAATTGTATTAATCTTGATATTTTCCCGAGTTTCTATGTTTCATCTGACTATTTCAGTGCATTTAGTTTCGTCGTCTCAGTAGCACGTGTAGGCCTAGTTAAATCATTATGTAAATGAAAAACTGAGTATGCAGTTCATAGTTTTGTAAAATTTTGTGCACCATATTAGGAAGCGAAGTTAGTATCTTTACGCTTTTGCCACATTTTGAATCTGTACCGACATTTCACCGTGCCACACCTAGCTTAATTGTAATCTGACACCAAAAGCACGCGGTCGCTGCTGCAGTAACATTTTTACCATTAATCCTCTAGAGGGTGTCAAGACCCCAGAGACATGGCAGATCTGTCTTTTTAGTTCCTTGAGAGAATTTATACCTTTAGGTAGACTATCCTATATTATTACTCACATTTTCAAGCCTTAATAATATTAACACAATTTTATTTTTTGCAATTTAATTTTTCAGTGTCCATTCCACAAGCCTCAATGTCCCTGCTTTAAAATTACCCATGACTTCTTTGGGCACACGCTCTAGCGGAAAATATAGGCCTATATAATCTAGATTTGTACTTGGTGGTAATAATTGATTTTATGTCATTTGTAGCAGTTAAATTGCTATAAAATATTTTAAGGTCGTTTAGGACATTTATAACATGTAAGTTAACCCTGCCTACAGAATGAAAGGGGAAATACTGATTTGTACATTTTAGGATGTAACTCATTTTATATTTATTACTAATGTATGTTCATGCATTTTCTTTTTTTAGGCGGTTTACATCCTGCAACTGTTACCATTATCATCTGCACACAGTTTTGGACCAGATCAGGTGACTCGTTTTGCTTTGCATAAACTTTTATGCCTTACAAGAATTATTAGGTTAGCCTACAATTATGCTAAGAGACTTACAGATGTCTTTGTCCAAAGGTGGTTTTCTCCAAAAGGAATTGGTTTGCTTTCTCCAGGCTTCCTTTCTTTGGCAACCCGACCGCTGTCTGGTGGTACACGCCTTTAGGTCTACCCTCTTCCTCATTTTGGTAGGCAGTTTTACCAAAGACAAAGGAACACTTGAACTTGTACTTGGTACACTTGGAATCGATGCCATTGTTTCAGTAACCTTGATATTAGTTTCAAAAGAAAAAAAAAAAGGTAAATCCTTACAATTCAATTAAAACAGACATCACAATGATACAGGGAACATCAGAAGCAAGTATCATCATGTTCTTCAAGGAAGGGTAATAATTCTTAAATCTACTAAAGGGGGGGGGGGGCAACTCACAGCAGTAGTGTCTGATGTGAATCTGTCATTGTTTTCAGGTTGCTGTGGGCGATCGTCTTCTCCATTCAATTCAGAGAGTTCCTTGATAATATAATTTTATTTAGTACAGTGGAATTTGTATGTGGTAAGTATATTGTAGTATTATACCTCCTCATCGGAAAACTGAAGTGTGAACGTGTATTTTCTTCCTGCAGGTATGACACAGCAAATTCTCCATGCAAGTTGTCCTTGAGAGGAATACATTTTTATTTCATGATAATCTTTCCTTCATTTATATTAGCAATAGCTTATTCTTCTAATCTGACAACTTTATTAGTGACATGTATTTACCTTTTCACATGTCCCTCTTCCAAAAGCTATATTTTGCTCCCCTTTCAATTCCGCTATCGCATCTTCAATATTACTCAGCATGGGTTAGGTCTTTAACCAGTACTTTTTGAAGTAAACATCGGCCTCCCTTAACACAACAGTGGACTATTTTGTTTTTTTTACACAAAACGCTCGCAGTTTCCCCTAAAAGCCGCCATTGTTTGCGTGTCCTTTTCCTCATTTGGTAGGCAGTTTACCAAAGACAAAGGAACACTTGAGCTTGTACTTGTAGACTTGGAATCGATGTCATTGTTTCAGTAACCTTGATATTAGTTCAAAATAATAAAAACATTGTTTTTATTTTTTCCAATGGGAAACAGGCTACACTTACATTTTAGGAAAAACAGTGTTTGCTTTTGGGTGTTTTTCTTAAGCCTGCACACTCTTTAGTGAAACCACTCCATGCATCCATCACACATTATCTGATTCGAATCTAAACTTTTCGAACAAATCTGGCAGCACTATTCAATTTGATTTTTTCAATAGTTTTTTAAAATGGCCATCCACCCATTCTCTGTAACATATTTTTTTATTCGGTGGATGTTGATATTTTGGTCTTTATAGGGATCTGCAAAGGTCAATACAGCTCACAAAGTTGTCAAATTAGAAAAATTAGTTACTGGGAATAATTATTTCTATGAATGCATTGAAATATACCCCATACAATTTGCATGAGGTAAGAAAAATGAGTCATACCTCCACAGCTGTTAACTGTAGTGTTTGAATGTCATTTCCTTCCTCTTGTGGCACATCAACTTCACTTCTTAAGTTAGGCTTATCCTTAAGAACATATTTTCTGTTAATATACTTGCACAATATGCAATAGTATGGAGTAAGTAAGTTGATAATACCTCTGCAGCTGCAACTGTGATTCATGAACATTGCAACCTCTCTATTTTGTTCCCAGTGTGTGACCAAATACGAAGGAACTTCAGACGCTGCAGGTAGTTCTCCATTGAAACCTCACTTGCAAGAGTGGCAAGCCTTTGAGCCTCAATGAAGCATTTCTGTACTTTTGTGTCTGAGATAGTTTGTTTTGATGTATCATGGAAGAGCTTCAACATGGATACCTCTCTGTTTTTAGGATTGTCATCAGCAGTTATGTTGCAGTGTTGCCCCATGCTGCGGTTTCTGTAGTAGGATATTTCCATCGCTCAGCAATCCCCTCTTCATAGAATACACTCTGGCCTAATTTCATGCGGAGTGCAAAACATGTCTGCATGGAAGTGATTCAAACAGTGAAATTGCAGGTACAGGATGTACAGTCGACTGAAAGTGTCCCAGATGAGGTTTCCAAGGTATGTTTGCTTGAGTGAGGATTAAGATCGGGTACATTCACATTGGTTGGCCAGTCAATTTGTCTCAGACAATCTTGCAAGCATATGGAGTGAGTATTCTGCATAATGTGCTTCTGTGGATGTAGCTCTCAGTGGCAGAATGGGTCTCTTCAGCAACACATTTGATATCTGCTATTTCTTTCCTGCCGCAGCAACTAATGACAAGTTGCAGATCCTCAAAAACTGCCCCAGACTTGAAAATTTTGAGATGACTGCTTGAGTTTTTGATTAATGCTCTCCAATCGGTTGTGGTATTGTTGCCATAATGACAGGAATCTTTCAAGCCATTACCCATTGTTCTCTAATTGGGTGCCAGGATTTGTGATGTATCAATTACTGGCTGCACCCTGTGTCAAGCAGTTCTTTGAAATGGCTTTGATACTCATCTTCTGATTTGGAATAAGCCATTTTCTGAAGTATTTCAAGACACATATCTTTTTGGTGTCCTGTGATGCCCATTTTTTCAACATTGACCTCTCTTTTTAGGCTTCGGAGCACATGGAACAAGCAAAGGTGGAGTTTTGCATTTGGGAATAGGTGCCCATACACATTTCTTTCTGTGAAGTCCTTGTCTGTCAGAATTGTTTTGGTCTTCTCCCATGCAGAATTTAAATCCTTAAAGGTTTTGACAAGCTTCATCATTGTTTCTGTGTTTTCTGTTACCACCACAAAAACAGCCACTATCTCACTTTCGCCGTTGCCATCAACCACAAGCTGCAAATATACAGGCATGTNTTCTGCACCGCATAATTACTGATTTGACTTAGCTGATTAGTTATGATAAAAATACACTTAATTTGTCAGAAAACATCTTAAAATAAGGAAAAAGGTGCCTTAACATAGGATTTCTGGCATGACTTTTCCCCTCAGCAGGCCACACCCTCTCTATTGTCTAAAGTTTGGAAAAAAAAATGTGACAAGTAATTTACGAGTAATTAATTTAAAAAAAAATTATATTGCAGGCGACAAGTAAATAAATAAATTCTTAAAAAACATTTAGAATCAATGAGCAAAGCACACAATGTGTTTTAATGTGAAGTGAATGAAGTTAGATTTAGTTCTAAATGACAGACAGCCAATGAGCTCTCTTGTTTCATGTGTGTCACTCAAACAAACTAATTTGACTGCACAGTTCATTGAGGAATTAAGTTGAGATAAAACACTGCAGAAATGTGGGCTCTAAAGGCAGCCGTACCAAGTGAATAAAAAATTACACATTACATTGTTGACATTCAGTAACATATTAAAAAATGCCACCATTTCAAATATAGCTTACTAAAGTTTCCAAGCTGGCTCAATGTTTTTGCACTAAGAAAATATACAAAACCTATTGTTTGTGGACACAGACACTTTTTACATTCATTCACACTCCACTGGGTGAGCTGCTGCTGACACCACATCTGCCTCTGGGCTGAAAAATAATTCAGTACATCAATAGTTTCAATAAAAAACACCACTGATCCCCTTCAATGTCTCGCTCAATGATAAAATAGCACTTCTCTAATACACTGACTGGACCTCGGGCTTCACTTCAAACTAAATTCATTTCATTAATAATTTCAGATAAAATATTTGTGTGAAAAGTCCCCCTCTTTCCCTCATATCTTTCAATCCTTCATAAATCTAATCCACACATCCCCGCTCACCTAAACAATATGTCCAGAATCAGATGAGGATTCACTGATTATCTTTTCACACTGCTCCTCCGCTCCAATTGATTTACCAAACGGCCATTAGCATTTTAACATTGTTGGGAGGTGACTGCTACTGTCCTTTCGCGGTGAGACAGAAATAAACATTATCCAACATGAAAGGGCTGGATGACAAATTACTGTTTTAATCAATCCCTGGCAGCATTGCAATCATCCCAACATCACAAGATTAGGCCATGTCTCGCTGGGTTTTTGTCTGCGGCGCCAAGACTGATAAATGAATTTGATTATTTTATGTACCGGGAGACACAAGTATTTTAAAGCATTGATTTATGTTTTGCTGCCTGCAATTGCGGCAGTTTTGTGATAAGATTGTCAAGTGGCTGCAACATTTTCCTGATATAGCCTTTACCGTAACTTCCCTGTCAGTTTAATTATAAATGTATATCTCCATGACATGTTTAGGGTTCGGCTTGTAAATTTTCCCTGTGTGTCATGGCCATGACACGCAGGGAAAAGTGGGGTAGGTAATTTTTTAACTGTTACAATTTCTTCTCCTAAATCCTTCTACACATGGTTAATATTGTATTCATTTTTGTTGCAATTATGGCTTAAAAAAACACTTCTTACAAACAGCAACATGAAACTGAAGAGGACCACACAAGCACAGCCAATCAGAGCTCCTGATGACTTCAGTTTGTTTGTTTTTTGTTTTTTTACAGCATTATCCATACCTTTTAGCTGAATAGAATGGTTTAAAATTATTACTAAAAAAAAAGTTATAGTTACCCCAACTTTAAGTTTCTGTAGTAAAACGTAACATGGGTTAATAAACTTTAAATAGCATAAACATATTTTGTTTGCAATTCCCGAAAGGTATTTGCCTGGAAAATCCAGGTGATATAAAATATATCGTCGACCACGAATTTCTGTAGCCTTGATTGACAGATTAATTAGCCAATCAGAGACACGCATCTTCTGCAGTCTGAAAACCAACATGGCTGCTCCCGACTAAAAATATACGTGAAAAAAATATCACATGGAACGGAAAAACATCGTGGATTCCTGCAGAATCAATGAGCGATGCAGTTTTAATGTGAGGTAAATTAACAGACAACCAATCAGCTTCTTAGTTTCATATATACATTTTTGTCATGTTTTTTTTTTCACAGTTGAAAACATTCAAAATAAAAAATTCACCTTTAAAAAATCATATAAAGTCTTTGCTTCCAAAATGTTCACAACAATTTTTTAATTCTAATTTAGTTGCATTGGAGGGCTTTAAGATTGAATGAGAATTTAAAATTTTCTCGGAAGCACATTTCTTGTTTAGTTATGGTATAGACTGTACAGTCTCAATCTCAAATAGATATAATGAGAGTTAAAATGAGCCCAGCGACTGAATTCTGCAAAGTAACTGCGGCTAAAAAGGAAGTCCACTGTCAAGAAAAGTGGGCGGGACAAAATAAAGTAAATAGTCAAACTGTCTTCTACACTATTTGATTGAAAACTACTTTTGAGAAATAACCATGAGGCATTTAGACTTGGAGAACAATTTAAGAAAAGATTATACAAAACCAGAAAGGATACCAAAAAACCTCCTCTTTTCTTTTTCATAATGATCATGAATAAATATAATACCACGTTAATATAACCTCAGTCTTTCCCAGGAGAAACATTATATCCAGTCCTCATGGGGAACTGTCTGAAGACTGTAGCTGCCATGTCAAACACACTGAATCCTGCAGTAAACCTGATAAATTATGGAGTACTCCTGTGTCACTGTGTTTGCTCCGGTGATGTGGCTTCAGCTAACGACACACTGAGCTGACTGAGGCAATATGCTGAGTCTACGGAGAGAGAGACCCCGAGTCATAAAGACAGCCAAGAGCCAACAGGATCCCCCTCTGTCACAGTAATCCAGGCGCCGCAATCAAATGATGGATAGTACAGTGGCCGCGTTCAAGGACATGTGCACACCCAGTCCTGAGTGCAATTAGTCAACAAGGTAATGTGGTGCAGCGCAGACTCAATCAGATTTAAGGCTGAGTGAGCATTAGAATAACTTCATGAGCAGCGGGATAAATGCTCCATGCAAGAAAGGAAAGGAACAGAATTTTTTTTTTAGTTTTAAGTTGTAAATGAGTTAGTGTTTTCTTCTAAGTATAGTGTAACATTTTGTTACAAAATCAGAACACTGTTGGCTTTTTCAAACAAATAATGAAGTATTTTTGTTCTCATCAACAACAAAAAGCAGTACTCTCATTGGCTATGCTTGGGTGGACTCCTACAGTTTCACTTTGCTGTCTGTAAAAAAAAATAAAAATTAGATTCGATTTAATCAGTTAATTTTTTTTAATCGCATTAATCTATTTTGAAATCTTTAATTTCATTGTTTCCATATGTGAGTTGCAAAGTTGACATATGGGTGTTTGAGTTGATAACTTAACAACAAAGACTTCCTAAAGTCTTCATTGTTTGCAGTATATCAATGTTTCCGTCTGCAACATAATGTATTACTTAAATTGGATTAAAAAAAAACACTTAAATTGAGTGTTTTTCTCAGCAATTTTTAGGTGAGATTAAAAATAGATTAATTAGATTAATTAACAGCAGTTAGCCACAATGCTAAAAACAACAATAGACAAACTTAAGGGTGATGGGTGAACAAACTGGACATCATAAGACAGGGTCAGGACATTGAAGATTTACTTTCACCTGAAATAGTCTTCAAGTTGTCATCTGGACTGCGTGTTTGAAGATTGAGACGTCTCACAACTTTGAAGCTTTTCTATGGATCACTCCTGGACGAATGAGGAATTACACAGATTTTCAGCTGAATAGACATTAACAAGATATCTGTGCAAGGGGGAAAGTGATTTTTTTTTTTACTGGTAAAATTGAGCTAGCGCTATCAATTTATCAATTTAAGGCAAGCAGGTGTTACCAGTCAGGTCTGTGGAGAAGTGAGCCTGCTTACAGGAAAAATAAATGTGTTAATGCAAGAAACAGTTTAAAATCAGTAGACATTAGCAAGCAGATAGGCTTGCAATTTTACTTGAGACTATGATGCTTCTTCTCAAAATAAATTGTGTCATTTTAGATTAACAAAGGCATGTTCCTCCTCACTTAGTTATTTGCAACCAGAATTTACTTTAAATAGGAAATATTATAAAAATCAGACTTGGACTTGACTTGGATATTTGTCCAAAACTTGAACCTACTTGAGATTTGCAAAGAAATGACTTGCACCTGCCTCTGTTGAGTCATACAAACATCTCCATCGAGACATGTGTCACCATCCCAACAAATTTAAGAGTTGTTGATCAAAATTGCATTCATATTGAGAGACCATTTTTACAATCAGCCACTGCAAAAATTTATTTCAAGGCAAGTTAAGTTGCTTGATTGTAGCCCAATTTCAAGCACTTTGACTAATTAACCTAGTTTTATTTGCAGAGACCTAGACATTGTTCTTGTTTGTTCTGAACTGATTTCAAAACATTGCTTCTTATTTCAAGCCAAATTATTTCTCAATGGGTTAAAAAAAACTGTTCTTACCCTGTTGGCAAATTTTTGTTCTGTTTTAAGCTCTTATAACCAGTTAAAATGTCTAGACACCAGTGAATATTCTACATTCCATAACTAAATACAGTACATCCATCCAATTAAAACAGCTCAATCTGGAATAAAATTCTGATTCTGTCTTTTTAAGCAAGTCTAGATTTATAGTTTTTGCAGTGCAGAGAGAGAGAAGGAGAGAATGAGATGTGTATATAACAAAGAGAAGCATTTCATGTTATGATATCAAAATATCTGATTGTAGAAAAAACACTAAACCCCAAAGAGGAGTCAAAGGAATCTTCACGTATATAGTATACCTGAGAAGAACAGGCAACAGCATGTTCAATGATCAGACCTTGATGGAGATTCACATAGACTTTCACACTCATAGAAAACATGTCAGTGGGTCTGAACATCCTGTACTGCTGCAGTGGAGGCAGAGGAAAGGGATTTGCAGCACAAGTAATGAGCGTTGAAATAAGCTCAGTAACCAAAGACCCTACTTAGGATGCACTGACGGGTCGCTTAATGTACCCAACACAGCTTTTTGTAAGTCAAGAAGAGGGAAGTGACTCACTGTACGCAATTACTATCAGCTCGCTATAGGATTATAAGGTTGTGTCAGGCGTTTTAATCTGTAATACTTCCTGTACAATATTAAGAAGGTATGGCGTCAGAATGTGAGGATGTCATAAGGTCAGCTGGTGGGAAAGTGACATTATTACATGAAATATCTACTAAAAGGTAATTTCCCATTATCTTAACAAAAACTGCTTTTAAATCCTATTAATTTTACACATATCTTATCCTCTGGCAACACTCTCTCAGCCTACACAGTGTCCAAAGAAAACATATATAGCAAAATGTCAAAATGTATAAGTAAGGTTTTTTTTATATCAATATGTTACGAAAGCCAAGTCATAAAACAAATAATGGCTGTGGCTTGGGGGTTAAGATTTAACCCAAAGAAAATGTTGCCACGCGGTTTCAACAAACATTTTAGTTATTTTACCTTTTGACTTTTCGTAACATATTGATGTAAAAAAAAAAAAAGGCATAAAAACTTGCTATTCTTGACATTTCAATGTATATCTGCTTTTTCTTATCAACCTTTACATAGAAACAACAACATTGTCCAAGTTTAATCTGACCTAAATGAGATGCTATTTTACATTTATTCAACTTTTATCCATAGATTTAAACTGAACAATATAAATTCAAAAGCTTCATTTAACTCATTTGATTTCAGTTTTTTGGCAGATCTAATTTTCTCTAATAACTATTTTTAATTTATGTATATTCATTTAATGTGTCAACCCTATAAACATATTCAAACATAGATGAAAAACATTGCATGATATGATATTCTTTTTATTTCTTACACTCATTGAAAATAACTAGAGCTGTAGTCTCCAACCACCAGTGGATCATCACACCCTCTAAGTAGCTCCCAAAGGATTTTGGAATCTTATATGTTACACTTTATAATGCAAATTGAATAAATTCCACGCTATTACCACTGGTAACTATGCACAACTTTATGCACAAAGGAATAGATACTGGCACCAAGTTGTACCCCATATATGCTCAATTTGTTTGCAAAAATATAAAAGTAGGTCACGGTAACAGCTCTTCAGGGAAAGGTTGGAAACCATTGAACTAAAGTTTCTATTTGATCTCTAAAATTCAAACTAAGGATGTTTCTAAAATTGTAATATACGTTTTTTTATTTATCTAAATATTTATTTGGAATCTCAGTGGAAATTTGGAAAAAACAAAGCATATAATTTCTCTTAGTTTATTAACTGTGTAGGTTTAGGCTTCTTTTCCATTGGTTTGTTCCCTTTCAATCACTGATGCGTGTCTGTGGATTTAGATGAAGTACGTGCTCCAGCCACTAGAGGCAGCAGAGGGGCAGAGTGAGCACGTGTCCTGCGCAGATGTCAACAGAGAAAGAGCAGGAGCACACACATGACTTTGGATGTGGACCTCTGTGCAACCCTTCAGGCTGTGGCAGGCTGATCTGGCTGCTAAATACAAATATTTTTTCATCTGTGGAGAGAGAAGAGGTGAAAGTAGATGTAACTGCAAGAGTAAGGCGTTTTGCACACAGTTAGCTTTAGCATTTTACCAGCTACAAAGAGATGTTTACCTTTTTGAGGTGCTGCATTTTACCTGCCTTAAAGCTCTACCTGTTGGGAGCTAAAGTACTTCTTGGTCAACTTTTCAACAAAACCTTCAAGCTGCCAGGTCAGTAAATATGCCAGAGTAGTCATTTCAAATACTCAATTTGTATCTTTGTTCTGTAGTTGTTTTAATCAGAATACAGAAAAAAAAGACAAGATTTTCATTATATTCTGTGGACCTCAATGAGCAACTACAGCTTGATTTTAATTGAATCAATATTTTAGCTTAGATTTTATCAAGTTAATAAGTTTGCTTATTCTAATTTGTATCTAAATGATCCAACTTAATTATAATTTTAATTTCTTAGAGGGACTGAGAGATAACAATGTTCTTGAATTTTACGTTGTAATTTAAATGGCTTTCTATTTTTCTTTCTTAACATGAATGAGACAAATGTTTTTGATGTTTTAATTCTACACAAACAATTGACAAATCTGTTCCTCCAAAATATTAGCTTGACTCCAAACTACACACTTAAGTTAGATAATTATAATTTTTAACATTGTTGGAGGTGACTGCTAAAAAAAATAATTTTTTAAAAGTCCCAAGCTAATCAGAGACAAAATTATTACCTTACGTTTTAGCACAGCCCAGTTATTTTATTTGAAAAACATGATGTCACTGCGTATAAAAGGTCCCAGCGCAGATTTACAAGCCGTCTGTACTGTGGTGTGTTAAATCATGGGGCAGTGCTGTTATCAGATGACATTGTCCCGCTCATATCTGCGTGTCCTCTTCTGTCCGTCCCAGAGATGCCCCAACAGGAGGGGAAGGTGGCCATAGTGACGGGCGGAGGCAGGGGCATTGGTTTTGAGGTGGCTCTGCACTTGGCCAGGCTCGGGGCTCATGTCATCATCGGTACGGTATGAAACACTACATTCGTCTGGTCTTTTAGAGCAACCTTTTTTGAGCCATCGTACATTTTTTAATAATTACCTCTCACAAAATCACTTGTTTGAAAAGTTACATTATGCACCTTTAAATTATTCTTTAAATTAATAATAGTAGTAGTTGAAAATCAATGTTTTAGAGTAACTGTGTAAAGTAAACCGAAGTGCTTTAGGTATTCTCCATTACACCTGTTCTATAGTATTGTATTGTAAGAGGTTTAAAATTAAAAAAGTTAATATATTTACAATTTTAAACTACCTGTATTAGCCTAGGTTATTTTACTAAAATTTGAGTTGACTTCCCATTGTTGAAGATGTATAGAAATTATTATAGATTATAGATATTATAGATTGTTACCGACATTTAAAGCATACGCAGATAGAATAGAAAAAGACCACTTATGACAAGTGGCTTTTGCAGGTTGATTTGGCTGCAAAATCCTCCTTTGTTCTTTTGTGTGGAGTGAGAATAGTAGATGTCGATGCAGGACTAAAGCTAAAACAGTATTTTAGCATTCTGTTTACTTGCCATGTTTTAAAAATATAAATAAAATACAATTGTTATGGATATATAGTATGGATATATATTTTTCAGTGCTAGGTTTTATGATAATTCCACATCTCCAGTACAAAGATGTGGTGCAGTATTGGCTGCCTGATGCTTACACAGTCGTATTGAAATCTGCTTGTGTTTCTGGGTCTGCATTGCGGAGTCTCCCGTCCCACTTGAGCACCTGGCAGCACGCACCACATTGAGATTCACCTTGACAGCGACGTGATTCTTTTGAAACTTTTTAACAACCTCAAAGTGAAAGGAACGATGAAATGAACGCGGTGTGAAAGTCGAGGTATCCGTGTAAGCTCAGCCTGACAGGAAATTACTATTTTCGCAGTTAGAGATTAAATTCCTTCAAGGTTTGACTCATGATTCTAAGAAAACATTTGAAGTTTGTGGCTGGTGTCAGAATTACATCCAAACTGTGTCAGTATTGAATTTGATGCAAAGTTTATTTCATCACCTTTGCCAGCTCATCTCTTCCCCTGAGCAATGCCAACAGGTTGAAGGTTTATTGCCGTGAGACAGCAAAACAACATGTTTTTGTCAAACCTGCATGAATTTTTAATACGCTGCAACTTTCCAGCACAATTTCTGTGTTTCTTATGTGATGTGAAACTGATAACAATAGGCTTTTGGCTGCAATGATAAAGAGTAATTTTAGTTTCTAAATTTAAATTAGTTGGTTTAAAGGAGCATACATTTTTTCATTGTAATGGTACTCTAAAATGGATTAGTATATAAAGAAATTCATAGACTTCTTGTTCAAAGGGCAGAACTGATAAGCCACGCCTCTTCTTTGTAAAATTTGATAATAATAAGCAACACCCACTTGTTTTGGTGGCTACAGAAAATTTGAAACCTTACTTCTTTTACTTGGAATCAGATGTTTTTGACAAATTGCAAGCAAATACAGACAAGTTGGGAGGGATAGTAGGGAAGGTGAAAACAGTAATTTTATAGTCTTAGAGCATCAACTGCAGCAGAATACAAGGAATACAAGATTGCAAAAGATGTCTGAAAACTTAGTAAAGTGGATTTTACATCATAATACATTTCCCACTAAATGTTTCTTTGCGCTGGGCTATTCTGAAGATGCTTAGTACAGCTCTACGCACAAACAAATACTTTTTCCATCTCTTCTTTCTATTGGTCAGTGTCTGGATGTCTCTGAATAAGTGATAATTAGATTTAAGGGCGTTGTTTCTTTAAAAAAAAATAATTATTTTTGGGCCAGTACAGATAGTATATATTTCAGGGGGATAATGTTGTTGTTACGTAGCTTTTTCTGAGTACAATTTTTCTGACTTGGGATTCTGAAAGTTGTGAAAAGTAATTTATATTTCATTGTGATGAACAATAGGAAGCCCTGAATGCATTAGGTTCAATTCTTTAGTTATTTAGTTACATTTTTAAATGTAAAAATTGTAGCAAAAACAAAAGTAGACTTAGTGATTGATCATTTTATACCTAATGCACATTTAACCAACCAAAGTGTAAGCAGTCAATTTCTCCTTATGGCAGAAAACACAAAGCCTTGTAACTGTATAAATCATGAAAAAACATTGAGAATAAAACAATTTTAATGCATTTGACATCTCATCCCTTTACATATGCTTTGGTATTTGGCGTGTCCTAGTGTAGCCCTTTTCATACATTGTTAATTTTCTAAGGATTAAATCCTCCACATTATTCACGAGTCACTGTTAAATGCCAGGCCCTTGTTACTAAAGCGCTGCACCCTTTAGAGCTTGCAAAGTGAAAAGTTCGGGATGTTTCTGAGGCTGAACTGGGTCACATGACATTAAAATTCAGTTGGAAATCACAATAACATTTTGGTGGAAAACCCAGAAGCTCTCTCAGAATACCAATAACTTTCTTATAAGTGCGTGTTTCTGCCTCTGCTTCTCATTCCCTTCACAAGCTCACAACTTTTGCACCAAACTCAGCTCCTCGTTCGCTCCCTGTCTATTTACCGCCTCGTCAATGTCAGCGCGTCCTCAGAGAATGCAGAGAGTAAATTAGACCAGAGAAACTATGATTACACACTGAAAATCAATGAAATGGCTTTGTTAAGTGCATGTCCCACCATTCTTTATGTGTATTGACAGCTCTAATACTGAGAATGATTGCCTGCACTGAATCTTTACTTATGCCTGTTAACAGTGTAAAAAAAAAAAAATCTTATATTCTGTTATTGTTGACAGTAATGATATTTTTTAAATAAATCTTACAATTAGATCAAAAATAATTTAGGAAATGTCAAGTCTTCATCTCTTTTCCCTGTATTGATGTGCTCCAATATGTCTTTGTTCCACAGCAGGCATAAGGCATGTAGAAGCGGTTTATTGTCTCCCAAAAGAATGTTTTTTTAATTTTAAGAGCTGGTCTATCAAATTTGACTAAGAAAACAATTCTACATCTATGCTTAGTATTTGAGTTAGCAAAGGCAATGATAAAAAAATAAATAAATGTCTGACTAGCTCTAAATTAAAAAATATTCTGTTGTGCAAATGCAGAATCGGTAAGCCCTACCTTTTCATTGTTCTAGTTTACTTTACTAAGCAACAAACTTTACTTTATTGATTGAAAATTACACAACCTTCTATGCGTGTCTATTTGACTAGAAAAAAAAACCACAATTAGTACAAGGAAGTGGGCAGGGATATGTGGTAGGTGCAAACATCTCTGGCCTCAGCTGCAGGGCAATATAAGATTGTGACTTAACAAATGATGAGGAAACACTGTTGTAAAAAGGTAAAAAGCTCAGTTGGTTCTGTGCAATTGCCCTCTTTTAAAGTAGACCTATTGCATAAAATCAATTTTCAAAGTATTTAATCTTATAACTGCCTTCTGTCATCATCAGTTTACTCAAAGTTTTATTAAGAATGATTCCTCCACGTTTGAGTATTCTTACCGTCCTGCAGTTAATGATTGAGTGCTCAGAAAAGCCCTGTCCTCCCCTACCCATCTCTGCCCTCAAAAAAAAATAGATTAATGGTGAAGCATGTGTGCTTCAAAATAGTCACTTGCCACTTACAATATTAAAAATTATAAATTTAAAATCTGCTGATTGAACATTGTCACTATAGGCAGCAGAGCCTGACATTGTCTGGCTGCTCTGATTGGCGGCTGTAAAGTCTTTCACAACCTGTTGAAACTTTACGAACTAACAAAATAAACAAAGTCACATTAAACCCAAACACATAACATGAGAAGAGGCCATTTAGGCTAATATTCAGGCACCCGCACAATGCTTTATTCATACTACTTTTTTGTTTAAAATTTCGATACTAGGTTTAAAATAAATGATGTACCGTAACTTTCATTGTTTTGACAACCTTACCAGGCTGTTACAGTTAGTTGTAAGTTTATGCTGCAGCTCTGAATTGAAAGCATAAGCTGCAGACTGGTTCCTGGCTTAGAGAAATAAGTAGCATGTCTCCTCTGTCGTTTTTGTGCACGCTGTTGTGACCCTGGCAGCACAGCACCTGGAAAAGCTGCACCTTTTCAGCCCTGTTTTGAATTTACAATGCATCAGGGCAAATGGAGCTGTGTCCTTGAAAAGACCTGCGTGATAATCCAAGATTAGTGCCACTGAATGTGTGCGTGTTTGTGTGGATGCTACTGAGAGAAAGGGAAAATAAATATACATGTCCAAGTGAAGTGTGCATTGTAAAACCATGCCATGGGTCATTTGTCATATTGTATTTTAAGATGAGATACAGCTAATAACATTGTTTTTGTTTAGTTATGCTAGTCACTGTTGAGGCTTGTTTTCATTCTTAGCACACAGTTTAAACAGGGAATATTAGACAGAAAATATATTTTTTCTACAGGTATTCCACTAGAAAAGACATGAGCAGACCTGGCTACATGTTTTCCTCTATTTTTATAAATTACACCAAAAAAAAAAACAAAAAAAAAAACATTTTACTACTGTCTGCAATATTTCACAGTACACCTGCTCTTTATCTTATCTCTCAGTAGCTTTCTGGAAGTAAAAAATGATTTGTATAAAACCACTGAAATACAAAACTAAAACTACACTGTAACATTCTACATGGAGATACATAACTTTTATGCTACTCTAGAATATTATAGCTAAAGAAGCAACGTTTCCACAAGCAGGAGGTGTGTAAAATGTATGGAGATACAAGCCATCTCAAATTAAAATCACACAATTCTATATTACTTGTTTAGATCTAAATAAAAGTGCTAGTTTTTGGCCAAAAGTATTACATAGTGAGTCTCTAAGCCATAATTTGGAAAAAAGCATTTGCTCTTATTTCAATTGAACTCATTTCTCAACAGAACTGACTTGTGACTTGTTGACATTACCTGTGGGTAGACAAGTTTAATGCCTTACTGTGGAACATTCTAGACAAAGCAAGTTGGTGGATTCTCCTCCAGAAAAGTCTCAAAATGCAAAAGGGTCAAAGGCGTTAGTCGCTTAGTCGATAAATCAGTCGGTGAAGTCTTAGTCGACCAAAATCTGTATTAGTCAACCAGTTGTTTTCTTTGGATTATAAGGATCAAATCTGCCTTTTTTATGTATAAACACTTCATGTTAATTTTATTTGTAAATTCTTGAACTCCATAACATTTTTAGTCTTTTTGAATAAGTTTACTTTAAATAAATGGCCGTATCAAAAGAGACTTTATAGCTTCAGAGCTTTTGCCTTGCCCCCTTTTTAGTCAACTACTTGGTCAATGGGACATGTCTTTATTTGACCGAGAATTTCTCTGCAGTTAATTTCTTTATTAATTCATTAGTGAGCATGTTTTCCGTATTTTGTATTTAAACATACCATCTTTTCAACAATTCGTCTTTTGTGAATATTAAAAAAAAAAAAAAACATAGCTGTAATGTAACTCAAGGAAAGTCTACCGTTAATTTCACCTCAAGAAATTCTTTGTTCTCCGGTTCATAAAACTTCCCTTCATTTGTATGCAGATCCTGTCCAAAACTGAGAGAGGAGTCAATGACTGTATCTTTCATCAGAGCCAAATGTGTCACTGTTTTATTAAATGGACTGCACAGTGCACACTATATGAACTGAATGGTTTTGAAGGACCTGTGCATAATGTCTTTGTCTAGCTAATTCTGCCAAGGCTCCGTATATGAACCAATTATACAAGGAATTGTATTGTAAGATTGCGTACAAGATAAAACAAGAACACATTTTATTTGTCCCACAATGAGGCACTGGCAGTCTTGTAACAGCTGCGGTAGAATACAAATGCCCCATAAAATAAGACAAATAAAGATTCAAAAAGGGCAGTCTTGCATAAATAATAATAAAACATGCCTCTAAAATGTTTACGCAAGGTGAAAAGAACAGATTGAACTGCGTAAGCTATTGTATTTAGCATCAGTTCCTCTACTTTACCGGCACATTTTAAATAAACAATATATTTTGGTTAATACTCATCAAGCTTAGGAAGTTGCAAATTTCTATCCTAAAAACCCGAGGGGTCAAAATCAGTCAGCTGAATAAAAGAATGATCCCGTAGCACAGATTTGGTTGAAAACAAAAGCTTTTTTCAGCTTTTAGGGATTAGCCTGGATGCTATTGATGCTTTTTGTGCCTCACCTGTGGGTATTTTTAGCCCTTTCAAATCAAAATACTCAAACATGTTGATACGCAAATGCTTTATGTTTTGGTGCTCAGGTTCACCTCGTGTTACAATTAGTGTTTTTTAGACGTAAAGGCTAAAATATTATTGCATTTATGTAGGGCTGTAACAAGTTAATCGATTATTTCGCAGCTTATCGATTATTGAAAAAAAACATCAACCAATTTAGTAGTCGATGAACCGTTAGCTGTTTTTTATACTTTTGCCATAATTTGCCATAATAATTCCCGTAGTTACTATTTCAAGCGTGATTTGATACCAAGGAAAGTACTCCATTCTTGATGCCAATCTTAATACTACAACTGCTTCAAAATGTTTGATAAAAATTGACATTTACAACACAAAGTCATAGTTTTTTGGTTGTTTAAAGCTGATGTTTGTTCTAGTTGTAGTAGATCATTCTAAAACTATTCAGAAAAGGCCAAAATGTGTTTTTTGAGTATTTAGATTTGATACTATCTTTATTATCAATTCATATGTGATATTTGATCGCTCTACATTCAACAATTCTATATTTCTTCAAATATGCCGTGAGTTGAGAAAACGTTCATATTGAACAGCAATGGTGAAGATAAACGATGAAAATTGTGTGATTTTAGTGTTTTTAGCGTAAACACTAGTTTGCCTGTAAATCTGCAGCACCAGAACATTCTTAAGTGCTGTAGTCTAAGCTTGATTAATTAATCGAAAGAATAATCAAACAACTAATGATGACCAAAATAATCATGTGCATATATACATTTATGCTTATGAATGTTAATTTATAAAGTATTACTATGAGCCTTATTCAACACTGCTTTATGGTTTTTCCACACGTTCAGCTTTGAGTTGTGTTCCACGCAATTAGGAGGTCGGATATTTCCCAGTTGAACATGACAAGTTTCCAGATCTGAGCGTTCCAACTGAATCAGTTTGTATGTACAGTATGGCTAATGCTAACCTGTAGGCTAAACAAAAGTAACATTTTGTTAAAATGTCACTGTTGGTCATAATCTGTAACCAGTGT
This sequence comes from Mugilogobius chulae, assembly GCA_038363315.1. Classification (NCBI taxonomy): domain Eukaryota; kingdom Metazoa; phylum Chordata; class Actinopteri; order Gobiiformes; family Gobiidae; genus Mugilogobius; species Mugilogobius chulae. The sequence continues at coordinate 43,133,170 of CM076396.1, read as the reverse complement.
TTATATAGTTTTTGAGGAGCCTCTCAGATTCTCTTTCTGTGTTAATTGTTGATCTTGTGTATGTGTGAAGTGTTAGTTCCTTGACCAGCTCCAGTTCACAAGTACTTTTTACCAGTTCGAGTGGTGTTCCAGCACATTTTTTCAAGTGGGAGGTGGGAAATATCCCAAATCCTAGTTGCCTTGAACACACCATTATTACAATGCTCTAATATTTCTCAAAATCCTGACTAAATAAAGAAAATTATACATTTTTTATAGAAAATATTATCTTTTCATACAGCCCTTTGTATGACACATTATTGATTTCAGTTCATTACTTTTGCTTCTGCTAAATTATTTTAATATTTAGATTTAAATTTTAATTTGCCATAGAATTGTAGTTAATTTCCCATCACTCTGAAACCCATGGATCCTTTTTTCTGTTGTATTTATTAAATGTCACGCTTTATCGCTTGTTGCTTTTTCAGAGCAGTTTCCTTGAAGAGCTGTTGCTTTTTAAAAAATGTTTCTAAATTTAGCTCTTCCTGAATGCTTTTCAGAGGACCTCAATTCATGCCTCTATTTTGGCGGTGGTGAGAGGAGGAGTCATATTAAGCCTGTCAGATGCCATTTATGTTGGATTTGAGGAAACTCTAGAAATAAAGCTCCAACCAAGAAAAGCACAGTGCACTAACCTTTTGGTCTGTGTGTTTGTTCCTGCTTCAGGCGGGAGGGATGAGCAGGAGGGTCTGGCTGCCGTTGCGAGGATCCGTGAAGAGCAAAGAGAGGCCAAAGGTAAAATTGCACATATTTTACACCACTGCACACACAAATACAAATATGCTGTTTTCTATGCCATTGTTTGAAAGTAAAGGTCATGGCTACATCATTGTGCACCACAACCAGAGTCTTACAGTGTTATTTTGACTTTGTTCACATGCGTAAAATCACTGCATCACAGTTCAATTTTAATGTTAACAAATAATAAATTAACATAATGACTATAAATATCTTAAATGTTATCCTAAGCTCTCTGAAAGTACTAAAAACCTAAATACAACTTGTTGAGCAGCAGAGAGGCTGTATAAATGGTTTAAAAATAATTCATCAGTATTTAGGGCTGGAGAATGTGTGTTTTAAGTGCTGAAATGTAAAGAAGTGGTAAGGTTTTATAAAAGGTTTGTGAAATTTTGAAAACTGGCAGCAAAAATTAATCAAAATATGGTAATCATAATTGTTGGATTATGCAGATTCTAAAAGACAAGCCAAAAACAGTTGCCATATCAAAACAAAAGGAAATAGCATTTTGTGACTTTTATGAATAATACTTTTACATTTAAGTATTATCTTTCTATATTATCTACTTATCATAAATGGTCATCTTTGCAGTATTTTGTTGCTTCTACAGCTGTTTCAGTAATAGTTGGATTAATGCGACACACCTCAGAATCTCTATTATCATTTTACTGTGTATTTTGTGCTTTTAGGCCTAATTAAATGTCTTGTGGCTCAGTTTAAAGGACACATATGTCTAATTTACTTTTTTCAATCATTGTTTCTTTATCAAAAACACAGCTGAAGTTCTGTCCTAGAAATACCGTTTTTTTCCACTCTCAGCCTCAGAAAGCAATGTTCTGAATTTCCCAGATTTGTGATGTCGTAGGCAGATCTCTGAGATCTTCTGTACTGTTTTTGTTATCTTGACTCAATTAGAAATTGTCTGCAACATTAGCATATCAGACACAATCGGTTTGATTATTTTGTTTGTCTCATTTCCGTTGCAGACAGTAGATGGAACTCTAACTCAATTCCTCATATGGAAAAATGTTACTGTCATGTGTACTTAATATATATATTTTTTAGTTCTAATACATAAATGCAAAAAAAAAAGGTTCCAAAGAGCATGTTTCAAAGGCAAAAAAACAAACAAAACAAAGCTGATATTGGTCGTACTACACAGAAGTAGTACGTTTAAAATGAATTATTTCTGTTTTTTGACATTTTTAAGGAAGCAAAAAATTGGCTATAGCACCCCTAACTTGTTTAAAATTCACCCTAATAAATTATTACTGTATGACTATTTATATTGCCCTGACTAGCTCTTCATTTGACTGGCCCCTTGATTAAGAAAAAAAAAATATGTTTTGCTTTTGTGCACAAATATTTTTTTTTTCTCCCATCTTAATCTATATTCTTTGCAAGTGCCTTTCTAAAAGAAGGCACTTGCAAAGACATTGGGTATGCTTGTCCTGCTGTGCTTTGAAAATACTGGAGGAAAAGACCACTGAGCAGCACCAGAGTAGGAAACAGAGCCGAAATCAAAGGTTAGTGGGTGGAACAGCATGACAAATGGACATACAGGAATCATATAGATCAGCTCTATATAAAGAATTAAATAGAAATAATAGGATGAACTGACCAAGATGAGTTGATGAATGATAGCAGCTAAAGATTTATGGCCCCATTGACTAAAGCTTACAGTGTTCTCTTTTACGCCCATGCTGAGAAATTGATCCGGCTGACCTTCACAGCGCTATAAATCCCCACACTGTCATGACTAAAACGCACCACAAGTTATCCACAACACATAGCCTTGAATCATTACCGTTGTCTAAAAATTGTGTCGGCAAGTGCACTTTTACCACACAAGAGCTTTGCTTGTCAAACCATATTTTGCTAACAAATTTTGTAAAATACGATGCAGTGAAATTTATGTTGAAACGAAGCTTGAGAATCGTGAACTATTTGTAAAAAGTTGATTTGTTGCTGTGCCGCTGCTGCTGACGATGTTTGGTGACTCATAACCTGCAGAGCTGACCTTCTTTTTATAAAATCTTACAAAGAATCTACTGAAGTCAAAGATAGCTAATGAAAAGGTAATGTGAAATAAATTAAGCACTCTGCAACTCGAAAAAAAGTAGATTTCTTTGCTATGGTATGGCGACACTATGATTAATAGAAGCTACTGTGTGTTTTTAAAGTTTTTGTAGTGCTAAATATAATGCTGCAGTGCACTTATCGGTCAAAGTTTTGTGTAGGTCATTTCACCAACGTGGTTTGCACAAAGACCAACGTTGTTTGCATAACGGAGAAACCTCTAAAAAGTTCAATAGTTGAATGTAATATTATTCTGCATGATTCAGCATTTGTTGTCATAAATATTTTCATTATAAATAACTTGTGAAGCTAAATTATGATGCACTGTTTACGCCAGCCGCACTGTGCCAAATAGACGTTTAATTAACAGTATTTCCGTCGTTTTCTTAATTAGGATTTTAATAAAACATGAACTTGTGACCTTCCTGCAGATTTATAGCCTGCCCAATGTGTCACACTAAATCATTTAAATTGGTATCCAACAAAACAGAGGTTGGCCTTTTTGTTACTCTTTTACAAAATCTCAAATAAAATAAATGTCTGGCACAAAGCATTTAGGAAAAAGACTTTTTCTCTGGATGGTACATCAGCGGTAGCTAGACATCTGTGGCAGCTTCAATTCTGTTTTGTTGCCCCAGGGCAGCTGTGGCAACAGAAGTAATGCTGTTGCGTTTTATTTGTCCTCTGAGAGCAGAACTTCAAAGTTACATTTTTTTTCAGTTTCTGTGATCATTTGTCAAGGCGAAAACAATGAGCCCTGTATTAGTTTCAAAGCCACTTTTTAATATAACCTATTTCACAAACAAAACAGTTTCCAAACTGCTGTACAGAAAGTAATGGAAAACAAAATATATGACAAAGGTGCAGCTTATGTAAAGTAACAATCTAGAAACATTATCAGCCAAATGTGAATCCGTTTAAGTTAATCTATTAAGGGGGATATTGATGTTTTATTTAGAATCTGCAAAACATTGTTTGAGAATAAAGTTCTGCTTTTGTGTCATTAGTTCTGTGGAGATACATTAGCATAGAATAATGCAGCATCTATAACGGCAGAGGCTGAAAGGCTGCAGGCTCATAGAGAGCGGGTGAACTCAGAGAAACTAAAGCGACAATGAAACTGTTGGATGTTGATTTTTTTACCAAAGCAAGACTCAGCCACATGCAATTTTCTAAACCTACCTCTAAAATGTGATTGAAAGGGTGTTTTTGTATAAATTGAAAGTTTGAACTCTGAGCACTAATAGTCTAATTGTGTGTAGTGAGCAACTAGAAAATAATCTTAGACTATTAGTATTTTAACAAACGAATTATTAGATTTATCCTAATGCACAGGATAGATTTTTTTTTTTACTTGACAAGCCTGGGAATCTGAAATGCTGTTCACATTTAAGTAGAAACTCCTAGATTTATGATGTTCTAATTATGCATGATAGCAATATAAAATCTTCCTGAATCGAATTATCTGTTTCATGAGATCAGCGAACACAACCCACAGAAATGCATATCTATTCTACAAAAGAAATACTACAACATGTTAACAGCTTATCATGAGCACGTTTCAACCCCTACTTTGCGTCTCTATTTTTCACTGTGAAAGACATCAAATAGAGACGCTATTTTTCTGCGTCTACGAGACATGTGTTCTGATTGAAGCCACGTGAAGACATTGTCTAATTTTAGGTCTGAAGTTACAAATAAATGGTCAATTTAGGTTTGTGACTTGAAGTTTTTAAGATTAGGATTAGTATTTTGCTAATATTCATAAATTATAACACGGTTTTACAGCCGCCAAAGAAATGAACTTAATCAGCAACTCAAAGGAGAAATTGCGTGGTATACATGCACATTTAAACGTGTGTGGTATACATATGCATTTCCATGAGATTGGGGTCGATCAGCTCAGTCGTTAATCCGATTGGGTCTTTAAAAAACTATTGACATTGATTCCGAGTGTTTCATGTTGTTTAAAACTGTATTTGAACTAAGTTGTTCAGTTGTTTCTTGCAAAGTAAGTAACAGTCACATAATGTAACGCTATTTTAATATTTTGTAACAAGTTAACTGTGTTTCAAGAAGAAAACAAACATTTTCTGTTCTTTATCGGTCAGGGGATATTGGAACTGAAAGAGTTAGATCAGTCCAGTGGGTGTGCAATTTACAAACCTATGTGACTTCAATTCAAACAGCGTCACCTTTATTGTTTTGTTTGCTTTTTTACCTTTTACATTGAAGCGTTGTCATGTATAATTCAGACACAATTGTAAAGTGTTGATTCTTGGTGCTGCTTGTCTCAGGTACAGCGACAGGCTCTGTGTCGCTGGTGTCATTGAAGTCGATTTCCCTGGACGAGGCCGTGCAAGAATTGATTACTTCTTTTGTAATTGGCAGTCACTGAAGCATAGGGGACAAGGGAGGTGTCTGTAGCAGGATGCCTGTGCACTGAATGAAAATGTGCGAGAGGGAGAGAGAGAGAGAGACGGTAATAGATTCTCATTAGTATGTAAGACAGCAGCTTTGAACATCTATGTCCTAACGCCCTTTGGCATCCTTCCTGGTGTGTGTTTGCTTGCTTGTATGTTTAGAGAAAAAAGAGGCTGGTCTTATATAATATAGGCTGCCGTGGTATTTGTCTCTCGCACCTGTGGTGGTGAATCACCAGAAAAAAACACAACAAAAATCAGTCTGTGGCAGAGTACTTTGAAAAGCAGCTAAGGCAAATGTCTGTTTTTAGCCCTTGACTGATTAACTTGGAGTGAATCATCCAAACTGGCACTCATCTGTTTTATATTGAGAAAATTGTGGATGTAATATTTAACGATGGGTCATAAAACCAAAGTCTAACTCTATAATTCTTACACTTACACTGGTGTTGAATGAATTCATTGAAATTTCATTATTTTCACATTCCGTTATGATGCAGCAAGTCATTAATATGTCAAGGGTATCCAAAGTAAAGTTGTTGTCCATGGTTACTTTGGACACTTAAAGTGATGCTAAACACACGGTCAGAGAGATACTTACTCTGACCACAACTGCACCCCAAACAGGCTTGCAAAAGTGGGAGATGCCCGGAAGACTTTTAATAGCCATGAACAAAAAATGATTGACAGCACGAAATATGGATAGCAATTGTTTATTTATTAGTTGCAAGACGCACCAGTTGCATCCCAGTGACAGAGACACAGTGCGTCATTTGTGTTTCTTGTATGTAGTTATTGGATTCCACAGTTTGTACTTTCTAGGATTTTAAAGAAAGAGAAGAATGAACAGATGTTGTGGAGCGCTCTGTTCAGTGGAATATGTGTAAGGATTTTTGTATTTTTGTGGGCCTTTTAATAGTCACAATCAAATGCCCTATTGTAACACAAACTGCAGGAGCTTGTGTGGATAAAGTTTTCACCTGTCTTTCACAACATAATACCACAGAGCTCTCACAGTTGTGGTGAAATAGCCTGCAAGTGTAAATTGACTTTACATTTCCTCCACCTCAAGCTTCATATAAGTAATCCATCATACATTTTCATAAGCTTTTTGAATTAAGTCTTAATGTAGATTGCTTCTTGTTTCAGATCACAATGTACAACGATTTAGCGCGCTGTAGTGATAATAATACAACTAATTGCTAATGCCAATGTCATCTGATTGAGCAGCATATGTGATTATATGATCTCTATCAATCTCTATATATTTATCTTATGATAACATATGTATTCATCATAACTGACAATACAAATCTGCATCTAATTGAATGAAAAAGCACTTGTGGGTGATGTGTAGGTGAAGAGCCCTTAAGACATGATGATTGGAAATGTCAAGACGAGAGGATTAAAATACATGTTTGAAGTGTTAAAACGAGATTAAATGTAACCTAAACTGAATTTAAATTATTTTGCACAAATACAGTGCTTGGCATTAGGTCAAGCACTGTAATTACTTATATAACTTTTGCTTTAATATCAATAGCAGACACTCAAGGAAACTAAATTGGAAAAATACAGTATTTTTTAGGAAAAACGGCACAATCAAAACTAAAATATACATTATGAAACGTCACTACCCATTTTTCCCAACAAAACTCTGCCTGTCACATACTAAATGCTGCCTTTAATATGTATTGTTTAGGTAGCTAAATACTAAAAGTAACTTCATGAATAAAGTTTGTTACGCCAACTATGAGTTCATGCTATCTGAGCTGACTTTTAATGTTAAAACGAGTTTGCCAATTTTTCACGTAACTTCAGGCATCAACAAGTTTTATCATCCAGAGACGTAAACTGCTGCTGGATCCGGTTATACTTGTATTTTTCTCTGTAAACTGTTTTGTTTGAAAATTCCCAACAGATCTGTAGTTTTTGTAGAGCAAAGTCCCTTGGCTCAAAGGCAGAGTCGATGATGCTGGGGTTCTCCTCACTGAGAGAACGTATTTATGATTAGGGAAAAGTACATCAGAGGTAAACTTGTTTTTGAGATGAAGCTATAGTTGAATAAATTACTGTATATATACAACCGTGCAGTATAAACATGTTACCACAAATTCCACACAAAATTGTTATACTGAAGAAGTTATTGCCTCCTGTACACTAACTGCGAGGTGGGTCTGATTTGGGACGTGCAGGTGGCTTTGTACACCAAATCCAGTTGAATGCGGTCACCATTTGCCCAAAGTCGTGCAGATTCACGTGGATTCTGAGAATGCTTGTCGAAAGTCAAAAACAGACTCTACAAATTATTTTTTGCAACCCCACGCCAATCTTAGACGTGCATTTGCACTGCTCCGAGGTCCTTGTACGAGGACGCATTGGTTTTAGGCACTAGGTTGTATGGGACCTACACTGAACTCACTCAAAGTATATCGGGGTAAAACTATTAAAAATGTAATTGTTTTGGTCTAGTAGTCTTTTCACACCAAGTACCAGATTGAACCACCAGATTGAAATTCAACCAGGCTAAAGTAAAGCTTACAGTACAATGCATTAAAATGAGATTAAACAAGCTAATTTCTGTATTTAGGTTTGGTTTATAGCTGGGTATTGACATATTTTTAAATAGATAGATGCTGAGATTAGAGCTACCTGTCTGTAAGTTCAAAGCAATATTAATAGCTTTAATAATAAAGGACAAGATTAATTTATGTAGTTATAGCAAAAAAATAGGTTTTGATGGAGACAATAGATTACCGATAACTCTCTGAATGGGAACAGCCTATAAAGTAAAGAAATCTATGTCAGATTAAAGATGTGTGAAATGCCAATAGAATAATGAGTTGACCTTTTGACAATCTAAACTTTTAGATCTCTTTAACTGTCTGTCCAACTTAAAATGAAACTAGATTTAATTTCCTCATAAAATAATCTGTGCTAGTAAGTGTAGTGATCTTCATCAAAGGAAATCACAAGGTCTTTTCTCCATAGAACTTAAAAAAGTGAAGTGAAAAAAAAATTGGATCAAAATATGACAAAATTAGGCAAATTAAAACCACTCACTTTATAATTATTCAAAATCACTACAAATCTTCATTTCATATATTGAGGTGTACCTAATAAAGTGGCCAGTGACTATATGCTGCTGCACTGTCCCTGGAAACCCCCAGTGGAAAATATGCTAATGACTTTAGACAGCGAGTGGGCTTTAGTCAATGAGGCTTAGAGCATCTCACTTTAAATTATGAACGCTCGCACATAGACACGCACACGAGGGGGGCATTTCTGTGCGGAGCCACAGGCAGCGCTGTCTGTCCACTAACTTTAGTCACGGTGCTTTTGAATGTAACACATTTTGCCTCCAACCAAAGTCCTGGATTAACAGTGTGAAACTAGGAAACCTGTGTGTGTGTATGAGATGATTTATCCTCGTGAAATCTTGCAGCCTCCACCAGAGCGGTTATGTTTTTGCAGAATGGTTTGTGTTGTATAAAAATATATCAAAAAAAAATGGGTTAAAATATGCAAAAAGGTAACAAACAAAGACAAAAAATGTACCAAATGTATGTTTTAATCTTCCAAAGAATGCTAGTGATATTTCTGCACTTTTGAAGATAATTGCTAGTTATTCTCACGAATAATTTCAGTTATTTTCTAATTGCCTTATATTATAACTATACTATACTATACTATACTATACATTATAATATATCTTTACAACTAACATACATCTATTATACTATACTAACATTTGGATCAGGATATCCATCTTTGTGACAGCATGTTCCTTCCATGTTTGAATTGTTTCTTCTGGGCACTCCAGTTTTCCCACCAACTAATAACATGCAGGTTAGGGAACACTTGTTGGTCGGAGGTTGAGGAGGTTTAGGTAACTCGCTTCTGCTGAACTGCACCAGGACTGCTTGATATGACTGAGTGGGGAGGGAGAGTTGCTGTGTGAAGCACTTTGGAAGACATCTGTCTGTGTAGAGGTGCTATATACATAAAAGCAATCATCCATCATCATATTGTCCCTGTAGAAACACTTTAATTCTGCATTTGACCCATTCTTCAGTGCTGCTTGGAAAACCTGTGAGGGGCAGTGGATAGGCAACGGGGGCTTGTCTCTATCTTGTATGCAAGGATGTACAATCAAGATTATATTGACGGGGAAAACCAGTGCAGTTGGAAAGATTGGGGAGAACATGAAAGCTCCATAAAAAGACGTAGGCTAAATTTAAAGTGAAGTTAAAAACAAAACTTTTTTTGGCTGTTAAAATGTATATATGGTTTTTAAGTAAAGTTACATACTGTTCGGAGTCATTTTGACAATATTAAGGAAGCGCTAGGGGATAGCTTCACTATAATATGAGACTGTCTTTCTGTGAGTGTGGTGATGTATTAGGCAAAATAATCACGAGTTCATTTCCAGATATGTTTTTTGTTTGTCTTGATTTTGCATGTTCTTTCAATGTCTTGTCTGCATCTTCACTTCCAAGAATACCAGGCTTAGGAACAAACTCTCCCCGATATCTGCACCCTCACAGACTTTGGCCTTTTTAAATCAAGGCTCAAAAAATTGGTTAAGGATGGCTTTTAACATTCAGTAATGTGGTAACATTATGTCTATTTTGTATCTCTTGTTTTACTGTTGCTAAAGGTTTGATTGATTGATTGATTGATGTCAGGTTCTCAGAATCTCTACCCATTTTGGCCCATTTTGACAATGCAACTGTGTCAAATACTAGTAGTTAGCTAAGTAAACAGGTGGTGGGGTGTGCTGTAGTAAGGTCAGGTGAAGGTCCATACCACTATGTCTCCAGCTATCTAGCTACTTCTTTTAATGTGGTTATTATAAGTGTGGGCAATGTGGCCAAAAAATAAAATCTCAATTTTTTGGACCTTTGGACTGCTGCTTTTTATTATAAGCTCATAATATTTTAAAGCATCTATAAAGAATGAGCCAATGAGATTGTTTTAAGTCATATTAAAACTAATTATAAGTGTTTGCTGCTGCATCTAATGCATAGGCCTGGCCTACTGTTATTAGCATTTGTATCTATTAGGCCTTGTTAAGATCATCATTATGATTGTTTTGTTTCATATCTAAAAGTTTTAAGTTTGCGAGTGTTCGTCTCTCACTCCTGTCACTCAAACTCCGTCGTCATGGTTACTCACACACGGAGGGGAAAGGGGCGGGGCCTGCTGGCTGCTGCTTTTTTTGGTGAGAGGAGAGGAGAGAGACGCTGTGGACGGCTTTTAACTTTATCAGAGAAAACCTTACAAAAAGCACACGGAGCAGCTCGTGGAACAGCAAAGACAAATCAAAAAGACGCTAGATTTTGCGCGGGATGTTTCTAGAAAGTTACCGCGAGTCTAAAGCGCCGAAAGCGGCCGACTCACCCGCGGAGAAATAACAAACTCGTAACTTTATGAGATTAAGCTATAGCACACCACCTCCGGAAGGTTACTCTCGGCTATTATTATGGATTAAAAGGTCCGCTAAACAGGCACAAGGTTTCTGTTCGTCTGTTCTTTGTGAGAGTCGAAGGAGAGCTCTACAAAGCCGCTGATGTCCACTCAAAGCCGCTGGATCACAGCGGACTGAGCGCAAAAGTTTTTAGCCGATTAATCGATGACCAAATTCGTTGACAACTATTTTAATAATCGATTTTAATCGATTAAATCGATTAGTTGTTTCAGCCCTACTCCAGAGAATTAGATTAGCCAACAACTTGGATAACAGGTTATTCCATCAGTGGATTTCTTTTTCCCTGATGTCACGGGTAGATTTCTAGATGTCAGTGACAAGATTCATTGCGCTCACATTGTGATAAAGTGGTTCAGGAGCAGGAGACATTATTCTCACACAAGGATTGGCCAACACAGTGTCCACATCTTAACTCCACTGTCAATCTTTGGGATGTCTTGGATAATCACACTATTTTTGGTAAATTGAAGCCTAAACTTAACGTTAAACCCAAAGAAAATGTCGCACATGGCTTCAACCAAAATTTGTGGCTCTCTTTTTTTTCTTCAAAGACTTGGCTGACAGTTACATAACACCCATTTTCTAATAAAACAACGTAGTTTCAAGAGAAAAAAAAGACAATTTTTGGATGTTACACTGAGGTATTGATTGATATCAGTACTGGCCTAAAGCTAAATTGTTGAAATAGGTTTCAGAACTGAATGAGTACTGAATTTCATTGCAAAAGTTAATTGAAACAAATGCCACAGTGAATGCGTACCGTAATCAAAGCTTAAAGTGGCCCATTGGAATATAAAAGCATTGGCCAGGGTTGGTGTTGAAAACATAGTAGAAATAGTGCACTATTTTTTACCTGTATATTTTTGTTCCAATAAAAGATGTGAGTTTAAATCTCATGATGTTTTGTTTACTCTGTGGTAACGTCTTTATGTTGCAGTTTGTGTTTCCTCAGTGCAGGGGCTGTTGACTTGTGAGTATTGTTGTTTCTTTGAACTTGAGCTGACTGGGATACCTTGCAGTCTCTTCTCAACTCCATGTCCAGTCCACTGAATAAAAAATTGGTGCGTAGGAGCCAGACCTGGCCGTTTGCCCAGAAGTAATATTCGTGAATATCAGCGTGCATGTCAGACACTCCAATGTGAAACTATTTATATGTCGTTGTCTGGGTTCACCTAAGATGTTTTATAGCAGACGGGTCAGGTTGAATATGAAGGAGAGATAGCCAAAAGGGTAACACCACTACTCCAAAAATAACCACACATGAAGCTGTGTTCTTCCTCAAATATGAGAAACAGAAAGTGCCAGAGCGGTTTGCAGGCAGAGGATGAATGTGCTGCGTTTAGCTGTGATGCATTTGATTTCACATTTAGGTGTAATCCTGTTTAATCAAACCTGCTCCAGCCTCGTTTAGAGCGCAAGTTGCATATAACGATTGGAGGGAAATGAGGGACTGAAACTAAATTATTCAGGACAGAGGACAGCCCTGACACTGGGGTTCCCTGAAATACTGAAGCTGCTGCTATTTGTATTCGGAGGCACATCACTTATGCAGGAAGTTAGAGATTTTATATTGGATTAGACTATACATTTTCTGTTTTTGTAATTTCAAAAGTGTTTTGTCCTTTTTGACTGTGAGACAAATGATTGGTTTGAAATACCTACGTCTTTTTTTTTTTTTTTTTTAATTCTCTAGTGTGCACCTGACTTTACTTATTTGCACTTACTTAGACTTCACTGTCAAGTGCTTGTATAAAATTATTTTTGAAGTAATATTATTATGTTCATAATATATTATTTCACATTTTACTGATAAAAATCCAGCTTTTTAAGTTCCGACAACAATTTCGCTACTTTAGCTTTAAGTAACTGTCGATATCAATCGAAACTAGTATAAGAGTGTAAATTGCTCTTTTTTTGTTGTTATCAAACAATAGGCCTTCATTTAATTTACTTCAGCCACTAGGTCAGGTATCGCAAGACTGCAAACGGTTCCCAAAAAGCAGGAAGTTCGGTCGTCCAATCAGCGATAAGAAGCGGAGTGATGCGTTAGCCAGAACCAACTAAAACTGAGATAGCAGACTGTTTTTTTTCTCCTTTGACTTTGTGTCAAATATTCATATAGAAAAATAATATCACTGTACCTTTTGTTTCCAAGTTTACCACATAGAAACAGCAACAATCACTGACACACATGTTTATGCTCTACTTTCTGGATCGCAAAACAACCAAAAAGTCCCCGCCGGTGAAATGAAACCATCTGATGCATCAGGCTACAGATATCCGTTCTCAGTATCAGATCGGTGTGTCTCTATATTTCACTTGTGCACAGTGACGTGAGAATTTGTTTTTTTTCACAATGCCATGAAAGTGCCCGTTTCTCCTTCATTCTAACGACCTGCTGTCAACAAGTCTGTATTCTGCATTGATTGTTCTTTCCTGGTTTTATGGGTGTTTTTGAACCATTTGTTTGTTGCATGGGCCTATCCACCAGAGCACTGCGGCGTTTTCATTAAGTTCAGTGTCTTTGGCTAAGATCAATGACCTTTCCAGTTTTTTTTTAATCTAGTTTAAAGGTTGAACTCTTGCTCTTTTCACACACTGAAGATTACTTTTCTTTCTGGTCACTTCACAAAGGGTCACAGAGGCGAACAAGTCCAAAACTCTTCAACATGCTGTCCGCAACACGATAACAAGACAGGCTGCAGACAGATTTTCATTCAAGTGCACTTCTCACTGTTTTTTTGCAACAAGTTGGTCTTTAAACAGACAGTCATGCTCTCTATCGCTTTATTCCATGTCTTTGTACTTTTGCAGTTTGCGTTGGAAAGAAAAAAGTCATAATTTGGATAAATTCTGGTCTTTCATTAAGAAATCCATTTGCAATCCACATTCAGGACTTGAATATTTGATTTTTATATTATGTTCAATTTGAGTACAGTACAGATAGACTCAATGATCTCAAAGGTATTGGAAAGGTAGAGTAGTCAAAATAGTTTCCACAGTAAAGTTACTTCAAGGTGGTTCAGGAAATCGGCTCAAGACTTGACAGTGAAAGTACAACATCTAACTTAATTTACAAAAATGCTTAAGTATTTTTTTTCTAAGCAACATTGAAGCAAACAAACAAGAAATATTAGGGTACCTGATTTTTACATTGGAAATTTTAAATGTGCAGCTCTTCGGCACATGGTTAGTATTCTCATTCATTCATTTTTTAATGCAGTTATGGTTTAGATAAATGTTTAGAAAATTGAAACTGGAGTGGACCTCTCAATCTCAGCCATCACTTTTTCTATGAGAAATAAAATACTTTATTATTCCATTCAGGCAGTACACAGCAGTCTGTTTTTTGAAGTGCTTCATTTACAATATATTCTTGCTAGTAAAGACAAGTTTACTAATTTACCATAAAAAATTCAGCTTTAAGTTACAGTACCTGAGTAAGTGTAACTATTAATCACTACCCATCATTGTCTTTGATGTGTAGTGTGAACAGAGGAAGCTAGCAGCTGTGAGTCAAATGGAAACTGAATAGGCCTCTGAAGGAACAGGAGCAGCAGTCTCTCCAAAATGATGTGTGATGACTCTAATTACAGCGGCACCATCTGACCCACTGGCACACAAAACCACCTTCCTTGGCCAAGTTTCTGATTTGTTTTCTTGCACTGAAATTAAGCGAAAACCTGGGTTGTGTTAGATCTAATTATATTAGTAAGAGCTGTACTTGTTTTTGCATCAGAACATAACACACCGATTGATCACACAAAGGCAGGTTCATAGAAATGCCAGTCCTGCATGTGAAAATAAATAGTATATTATAGTATGATGGATTGTAGCTTTGAGTTTGGAAGAAAAATAATACTTCTTATGTGTGTCACTCTGAAATGAGCTCGACATACAGTATTATCAATCTGTGTAGAAAAGCAAAAAAATATAATGTCATGGCAAGGACTTGAAACAGATTAGTTGAAGCAACACAGAAGTTGCAAAAAACGTCATGTATGTTTAGGGTTAAATCTAATTGGGGGAAAAAGCACAGACATCCCATCTACAAACTTGTAAATCGTCTCTGGGGGCATGTTTTTAAAAAGTGAAAATAATCAATAATTCTGCTATAATTACTATATCTGTGGTTGTGTAGGTTCGTACATGCGCTTGTGCCTAAACTACAATGGTGCGCTCACTGTTATTGATCCACTTGGTCCGGTGATTGGTCTGGCTGATATTAGTAGTCTTTAACATGCTTAGTTAAAGGTCCTGTAATGCTCCCATATAGCGCCCATCTTTTCTTTTTTTGTTGTTGTTTCTCTGTTTTTATTGAAATAGGACAATAAAATTACATCCAAAGACATTTTACACTAGAAAGTAAATGAATAGAGCCATTGTTTCTCCTGTCCGGTCGATGCACAGACGAGGCTAAAGTTAGACTTACAAAGGTGTTTAACAAGGTAAAATGTCACTTGCGTAGTTGTGCTTCAAAACCAGTTTTATACCTGTACATATATGGAATCGAAGTGTCTATCTCAAGTGAAAATTACTTTGCAGTGTCCGTCTATGTCCAGAGCATTTCGTCCACCAAAAGCCACTTGTGCATTTGTTATTGATATACTAGCTGCCACATGTCTAAACTCCTGCAAGTGTCTAAAAAGCAGTTTCAAATGGTATAGTTATGTTTTTTTATACAGAAAAAGTGGTTACCTTATTGCATCAGTAGCTTGGAAAATACCAGATTCAGCTTTGCACTAGTGGTTGTAGTAAATAGTTGAGTGATAGCAGCTTGAGATCTCCAGGCTAAAGTGTCACGGCTATATATTTACTGGATTGTATTTCAAATTAACAACTCTGCCTGAAGGGTTGACATATGTGCACTCTTCTACCTCTTGTCTCCATGCTCACGAAATACATGGATGCTATATTTTATCTAAACAGACCTATTTTTCCAGTGTAACCTCTGTCCGTGTTCTTGTTTCACTTGTTGACTACTGCAGCCTTATAGAAACCCTAGGATCGTTATTACAATCGTAGTTGAAGCAGCAGGAGCGGCAGCGGCAGGCATGAACTCAATCGATGGCATTTGGCTCCCAGTGGGCTCTCTAGATGTGACCGCTCAGTCTTTAAGGGCCTGACCCCGAGGGAGCTCACTCAAGAGGGGATTGGAGAGGATGGCAATGGTCCTCACAAGCAATGTATTCTCAAGCACCTGCCGTCATACTTCCCGCTGATGCATACAGACACATTGCTCCTCTCCAGTCCATTGAACAAACTCACTACAGCCTCTCACGCGCCCCCGCTGTCCCTGTCTTTGTCCTTTCGCTATCTCCGCCTCCTCGCTGCAGGTGAGTGGCACTGCCTGTAGATAAAACCTCTCTATCCGCTCTCTCATCTGTCATAGCGGGCCATTTTAACCTTATCAAATCTATCTGCTGCTCCTCCCACTGCTCTCGTCTTCTGCCGGTCTAATCGAGCTCCAGATCTACAGGCTTAGTGGAGTTCGGGGAGGGGCGATACATCAGTTTCTGGGTGGAGAAGAGCGGTAAAGGGCATCAAGCAAAAATAATGGTGACATTAGTGAAGATAGTGACATGAAACAGCAGCAGATCAGGCAAAGCTAAATGACGCTTCAATAATGCTGTGAGAATAAGAGCCTTGCTCTTAAAAGTCTTGCTTTTAAGAACAATGGAAAGGTTTGATGCCAAATTTGACATCACCATAATAAAACACAGTTTAGAACACCAACATAAAGAACACTAATAACTCTATTGTTGCACTGACACGTTTTGTTTATGCAACACAACAACATAGGCCAATTATATTTAATGGGGGGAAGCTAAAATTAAAGCTTTTTAAATTCATATTTTTCATAATTGAGGGTCAAAGGTTAGTAAAAACTCCTAGTACTTGGCCACCTTGGTTATTACTTTACTATTAAATGAGTTTTGTGCTTGTTCTGGTAAACATTCAAACCAAATATGTATTTATTGATACCAGTTTTAATATCAGTTAGTACTTTGAGTATTTGTTGACAAATTTAGCTTGCTAGGGCTATCACATAATCTCAGTAATGATTTTGACTATGATTTTATGAAGTTACTCCAATAGAATTGTGTTGAAACATCTAGAAGAGTTTGAGTTCTGGTTTACTTATCAGAAAGATGTGAAGAGACCTGTACAAAAATCACAAAAATGCATAAATACCACCTTATGTACATACTACAACATCATACTCATTATTCAATTTTGCAATGTTTTTTTTGTAAAAAACATTTTCAAGATATTACCTACAATTTTACCCACAGCCTACCTGTATTCCATCACAAAAGCACAAAATGAACAGTCACTTTTACATGATTGTCCTCAACACTGCGGAAATAAGTTTCTGCAAATCAAAACATTGTAAGTACAATTGTGCCTGAAAATTGTTCAGGAAATGGAATTGTGTTGTTCGCCCTATTCATTCATTCTCTGTAAATAATTAGAACAGATTGTAGCAATCTTGAAGATGACTTATATAAGTGACATAGTGGTTTGATAGTCGTACCTCACAGCGAGAAAGTTATGAGTTTGATTCTCAGCCTGATTTGAGTGAATTGGTTCTGGGCACATCTATAAATTCTGTCTATTGTTGTTGATAGAGACATTGAATTCTTTCTAGTAATACTTCATACTAACACCCCTACACTCTCATCTATTTGTTTCCATGCATTTGTCAGCACTTGCTTTGATGGTGAATTCTTCCACCCAAAGCATTTACTGTTTTTGAAGTAAAATTGTAAAATGGTTTAGGCATGACCTTTCCTCAACAGTTTTTAAAATTGGTACCTATTACAAAAGAGCAGTAGCATGAACGCTTACACCTGGAAAAATAGGATCACCCATGGTCATAAAATTATTAAAACTTTAACTCATGCTGTCTTACCTGTATCTAATCAAACGTGTGTCTTGATTTAGAGTTAAGCTTTTGATAGTTTTGAAAATGGCTTCAGTTTGATGTAATGCGATGGAGTGAAGGAGGCCATTCCAGTGTAGCCAGAAATGATTAAAAGACTCTTTGAAGTCGGGCCTCCAGGAAGAAAAAAATTCACTCACGACGGTTCTCATGTCTGTGTTTTCTCTGTGTCTTTGTTACAGTTGAATTTCACTCTCTGGACTTGGGCTCTATGCAGTCGGTCCGCCGTTTTGTTCAGGGCTTCAAGAACAGACACCTGCCACTAAACATTCTTGTCAATAATGGTAAGTGGAGAACTCTCACGCAAAAAGGAGCTATTTCTAAACATGACTTTTACTGTTGGGTCCCTAATAAAACACAAATTCATTATGAAAAATTTAACATAATTGTCTTCATATTAAACAAATACAAAAAAAGCTAACATTGTGATTTGTAAAAAAAAAAAAAAAAAAAGGAAAATGGGAGCCGACAAAATTGGATTTAAACTTTTTCATACAAATTTGATCAGGTTTGTGTTGCCCTTTAAAGTGCCAAAACGGTTAGAAACAAAATGTTAGCTTTATTGAAATTGTGAAAATTGTCTCACTTGCAGAGGAACTGATATTGTACGAATGATTTCTGAAAAGGTGTAATACTAGATTAACACAAAAATTCTACATATTAAGGCTGCTTTCTGCTCTCAAACTAAAAACACTTAGTTCCACACCACGATGTCATCAAGTGCTATAATAGAAAGTTCTCCAATGTGCGAGTGGTGGCGCGCAAAAAAATGCAGCGGCATGGAGGCTCACTCCAAATGCAATTTCTTTGTTCTCTGTGTTCTTTCTAAGCTCCTTCATTTAAATATTTTCAGCCTTACAGCTACTGTTTTAGCCTGCTTTACTTCTCAGTGCATCACAAGGTTATGGAGATTTTTGTGGAAATTTGAACAAAGGTCATTAAGTTTTGGCAAAATAAATGCCAGACCATAAAATTTGTAAATAAAGATAAACGCAACATGTTTGTTTTGATCAGGTAACTACTTTTCAACATGGCCAAATACTCAAGGGATTATTATTATTTTTTATATTATTGGACATTGAATGTGTTTTCTATGTGTTTAGCGGGTATAATGCTGGTTCCCGAGGGTCGTACTGAAGATGGATATGAGCTGCATTTTGGAGTTAACTACTTGGGTCACTTCCTGTTAACGTGGCTTCTGCTGGATGACCTAAAGCAGTCTGGGACGTCTGATTGTTTCTCACGAGTCATTAATGTCTCCTCTTCGGCCCATCGCATTGGAGAAATCAAACTCCATGACCTCAATAGCAGGTAGAGTCATCAAAGTTCATAGATTCGTTTAAACATTAGATTTCTGTTTAATATAAAGCTAAGTATATTTGGATTTAGTCTTTTTGGGCCAATTTAACCCTTTTTAGAAATTTACTTTTTCTGTATTAATCAAATTCTGTAAAGTTGATCAAAGCTACACATTCAAACAAGGAATCATAGGCTCTGTCGATGTGTTTGGGCCTATTTCAAGATACTCTGTCAGAAAGAGTATTTGACATAAACCAGTAATAGCCCATTTTATATGTGAAAACCTCAAAATCTGAAAAATGTAAGTGAGTAAATGGCTGGCTAAACACTTATCTGAGCATTTGGATGACTCACCTTTGGGCCTGTTCCCACCAGTTGAAAACTATTGCTTTTTATAGTTTGCAAAATGGTCTGTAATTTAACCTTCTGCACTTCCTCTCCCTCGATCCAAGTGGCTCATTTAGAGCTGGCATTAGAGACCTTCAGGTGGCTCATTCTTCAGTCCAATTTAGTGAAATTCAATTGAAATAGTTTAATTAATCCCCAAAGGAGAAATTCAATAAGGTTTCCTCCAGAGGCCACACTGCTGTCCCAAATAATTACAGATCCTGAGAGGCTCCACTGTGTCACATGGTTACGTCCATTAAATGCCTAGTTTTTATCTCATTTTATACATTTTTCAGTGCATGCTTTTAAATATGAGGCCTTTCAACAGAATAAGGTTTTATACTAAGTCTGTAACAATCTATGAATTGTGAGCTACCAAAGAGTCATGATGTTTTGATAAAAAAAACAGACTACTATTATATGGATAGGACATTGTTATCTTGTAAATCAGCCGCAGTGGCTGCTCCATTGATGCTGCAGCAGAAATATCCCTCTACAGGCTAGAAAGCATTTTTTTCCCTATAGCGCAATGCAAACACAAACTGCTCGTGTTCAGCAGAAACAGCATCTATCTAATGCTTTAAAAACTGTCATATTTTGTGTCATTAAAAATAAACTTTTTTCCGACTTCAAAAGGTTTTAGTTTTGTATAAAACCGCTTTTTAAGCTTAAGCTTTGGCTACCGCTGCTCACTCTGTAACTCCCTCTCTAAATGGCCTGAACAGTCAGAATGTTCCTTTCCTCGCACAAAGAATTATGCGGGAAACACAACTGCACATGTTCCACTGAGCAAAAGTCATTGACGCACAGCACCCACCCACCATCTTTGATCACCGGGCTTGGTGGCATGGTTATACCAAAAAAAAAAAGAAAAGGTTATGGTTTGGGTTATACAGAATGATCTAGTCAGCTGGTAAAAAAATTATTTTAAAGTTTAAAAGTCAGCCTGTTTGACTTGTCAGCTAATCAAAAAATGATTGACCAATCTAACTAATCTAACTAATCGACTGCTTGTGATGATTGTGTGGTAGCCCCTCCTCTATACACTCTCAAAGCTCACAATTGTATATATTTGCATTGCAGTCTATGATCGTATTTGTTTGTTGAAGTATTTAATGAATTTAGTGAAGACGTGTAATAATTCTGTCAGATTGAAATGATTTTCAAAGAATTTAGTAATTTTTTGTCGGTAGACCAACTTATGTTAATGTCTATTTGATGCGTACATAGTAATATTATTCATTGTATTCTTACATGATAATTCACTAACTGTATTATAATGACTACTAGACCATAGAGCAGTCCTTTACCATTCTTCATTAGCACAGCAGGTTAGTCTAATCTCTTTGTACATTCTTGTAACTCATTATCTCGTGTCTTTACAGCGAGTATTATTCATCCCATGCTGCGTACTGTGGGAGCAAACTGGCCCTGCTGCTGTTCAGTCTTCAGCTGCAGAAAGAGCTCAGGTCTGGAGGGTTCCCCGTGAGCTCGTGTGCCGTGGATCCCGGGATGGTGGACACGGCCCTGTACCGAAACATCTGGGAACCTCTGCGTTTGGCACAAGGCGTCATCGCACAGCTGCTTTTCTGGGTATGACGCACTCCGCTGGCACTCACATAGAGACTGGGCCCACTTCAAAGTTTTGATCAAATCTAATCAGAAAGGTGGATTTCTGACTCATGCACTGCCCAAGTCTGCGGGAAAAGTTGTGTTGCAGAAGTATGATTTATTTACATATCAACATTTTTAAAAATTGGACAATAAAGTTTTAAGAGTGAATAGGTTTTGACACTCTTCTAAGTATGTAAAAGGTGAAAAGCTCCAAGACAATTTGTTAGTATCATAACTTATAAACAATATGCCATTTATGATTTAAAATATACACTTAGGGTAGTTAGGGTAATTAATAGACTTGGCAAACAACAATAGTTTTTATTGTGAGCAATTCAGGTGCCTTAGTTTCAGTGTAGCTCCTCCCTTGAGATAGATTTTTTAGGCTGTGACTTAACAGAACTGCTCTAAAACTGAATAAGCAAATTACCCATCGGGCAGAAAATCTTCCTTTTCCCTTAAAGATAATGTTTTATGTTTTTGGAAAACAGCTTGAAAATAGAGAGAAAGAAAGTTTGAACTGCTGCTCCGGCTCCTCTCCCTTCTCTCCTCTTTTTGATTGGTCACTCAGAAAGGGGGACACACCTTCTACATTTCTACCTTTCTACATTATTGAACAGGGCCATGTTGTCAAAATTGTGTACTTAGAACAAAAATACAATGCAACAGAAATTTCAGACAACAGCTTTCAAGTTGCACTGTGTAACATTTTGTATAAAAGTGTGTATTTGTAACTTAGTTCCAAACAAATTTGTGTTTTTGTTTTGAGTCAACCTGCATGGAAAAGGCCTTCATCTTGTATGCAGTCTTTAGTTATATTTTTTCACGTTATGTCATAACACATAATTATCATTATTAACAATGCTCCAAAGTGTGGTTTCAGCTTTCTTTTTTCACCGAATTGTGTAGCTGTCACTTGATACACGGTGCACCTTTAATGTCAAAATCAAGTGAAAAAAGTGAAATGTTTCAACATTTAGTAGATTTCAACTCGACAAATACATTAGCAACATTTATTATTATATACATATTATCATTTGAAAACTTTTAAATTTGACCTATTACCCTATACACAGATAACCACATCGCCATGGTTACATCTAAATAAAGAGCTTGTTAGAAAGAGCAATGTTACCATGCCAATGTTGATACCTTACTTTGACAGCAACACTTGTTTGGACTTATAGAACTTGTAAAAAGTGCCTATAAGCTCTATAAACGACTATAAAAACACTAAAAACTACTGGAGGTTTGTTATTTATGTTTCAAGACGATAAACTGAGCTGCAACTTTATCATTTCAAATTGACAAAGACATGACAAAAACACAAACACTTTCTTGCCTTTAATTAGCAACATGGCGCACAAACTTCTGAATAAAT